>JAUIMM010000052.1:21367500-22567500 GCA_031769625.1 Taudactylus pleione | reverse complement strand
AGCCAGTGGTTGCTGGGACTTCTGGGTAAAACTTTAAATAATTACCTTAATCCTTAACACATTTTTTATGCCAAGATGAGTCGCAGTGCTGTTTAATATATGGGTTGCTTTGTCCTTCTGGGATGCCAATGGGTTTTCCATGTCATAAGGACCAGTGCTCCCCACCTGACCATCTCCAATTTTGATAACAGTTTACAAAGAGGTTGGCATATATATCAAAGTAACTTTGTGAAAGTTTTAGTTCACAATCTGCAATAATAGTAAGACTATGGCCCTCATAGTGGGAGAAGGTAAAGATGACACTGACTGCGGTGCACAATGAGCAATGTTTAGGCTACTGCTATGGCGGATCTAGAGGAGTAAAAATGGGTAAGATGACATGCCTGTGCAACTATAGGAGCTGATTTCCAAAATCGAAGCCCCAAAACTTGATTGTTTTTCTTTTCTTTTTTACAGCTTAAAGCCAAAGTAGGGAAACAATCTGTTGTGTAAACTTTATTTTTGAATACAGCTGCTTAGATCTCTAAAGGAAAACTTTATTTTAGGTAGACATCAGTACTGCTAACACCATCACACTGGACACCATCACACTGCTAAAATATCAGACTCCAAACTCCTTTAGTTCCTGTTATAACATTATCTAAAGTTGCTCTCACAAATCTTGCAATTACATTTTGGCTATTTTTGAAGTACAATAGCAACCTTCAGTACAAAGAGCAAATTTCGAGCTACAACATACCTTTTTTCTGGCTAGGCATTTTGCCAGGGTAGTGTCTAAATCCCCTTCACGGAAAGGACCCTGACGTCATCAGCCAGTTTCCAGCACCATTCCCTACATCCAAGTGGGCATAGAGGGGGATTATAGCCATGTGGCGAGCCACTGAGCCCGAAGCGTTGCGAGCGAACAACTTTCTTGTTTAAGTGGGTCAACTTACTTGTTTAGCTGACCTTCATTGGCATGAACTGCACTTCTGCCCTCACTCACATCGCTTCCAGGTCCCTAGCAAGAAGGGGAAATAAGCTCTACCATTTTGCCACTGTAGGGAAAAAACAAGCTTTGAAGTAAGGTCATTTTCTCTTGATGCAACAATATTATGAAAAAATACATTTTTCAATGGCAGTTGTTATAAATCAGCCAGAGCCTTGTATTTAGGTGTCTTTGTATAACTTTTTGTGGTGATTTCAGAAATTTTAATTTGGATTTCTACTAATATTTGTTTATACAGTAAATTAAGATGAAAGTTGTTAAAAAGTCTTGGGGCTTACATTTTTTAAATCAGCGCCAAAAGTTGCACAGGCATGGCAATTTACACAACTTTTACTCCTCTAGATTTGCCATAGCAGTAGTCTAAACTATGCTCATTGTGCACCATGGAGTCAGTAACATTTTTACCCACCCCCACTCTGAGGGCCATAGTCTTACTACTATTGCTGATTGTGACCTAAAACTTTTCCAAAGTCAGTTTGATGTATATGCCAAACTCCATGTAAAAATGTTATCAAAATTGGATATGGACAGGAGGAGACAAACTTCAAAATTGGTCCACTTGACATGGAATGACCCCAATGTGTTTTTTTGTGAGGCCAGTTCCTTAAATGAATTCGGCCTAATGTTAACCAGGTTGGTAGGCTTTTGCGGTAACCAGTCCAGCTACAGTCCTGGGGCTGGTTTTTCATTTGGTGGGGATGATATATTTTAAGTGTTATGTTTTTATATAATTTTGCATCGTGAAATACTGAAAATTCAAACAACCCGTGGAAGAAAATGGTACTGCGTGTAGAAATATATACTTTAGGCTTAACATTATAGCAAACCTCGGCAGTCTGTTTCCTTAAAGTACCATGACGTGTTACATGAATGTCAACATGAGGAGCCAGATGTCAATTTAACTCTTGCCACAGTACATCTCTGCTTAATTATCCAACAAAACATTGATAATTTTTTAATATCCATTCTTATCATCCATTGACACCCCATTAGCCTAATGGTTTTAATATACTCAGCAGGCATAAAACTATGTGTTGTACACTTAGAGCTACAATATCACAATAACCCCTTACTTAATGCTCACTTTACATTCTGTCAAGGTCACAATACCACCACTGTGCTTGTCTAGTGAATGTCAATATCTCCTTTTCAGTTTGGGCCCTGGCTTCTTCCCTAAGGGCCCCTCTCTTATATTCTGACACTGCATAATTGTGTTTTTAGGGTACAAAATTAGTATACTGCATGTGACATGTATTTTTTCTTCAGCACTGGGCATATATGCAATTTCCAGAAACATGATCTTGTATGATCCCTTCAATCTCAGCAATGTCTTGCCCATATTATAGCCAGCTTATGTTATCCGTCTAATTGTACATCTTTGTTTAGGTTTTGCAAGGTTCTCCTGAGCTCATTGAGCTTTTTACTGCTGACTGCCATGGACTGTTACAGTCATACGGGAAGACACTGATAGCTGATGACAGGACAGGTATGCATAAAAAAATAATAACATGGCATTTATTTATTATAGCAGCATTGCAGAATACAGGGATAGGTGCACCTAAAAAATACATAAACAATTATGATTTTAGAAGAAAAGGCCCATGAAATATTTGATTGGACGCTATTACTGCAAACCATACTTGCACATTTGTCATAATCAAAGCTGAGACATCAAAGCACAGCTACATTCAAGAGGCACAATAAAAATGGAAATCATAAATGATGGCATAATACAGTGATTTTCAAAGAATGTATGAAAGCTCCACTGGGGAGGCCTGTCTGTTCATACACAAACACTGCTTCTTTCATCTACTGCTCTATTCTTCACAATGTACTGTATGTGCGTTGCCACTACAAGGCCAAATAATGTAACTAAATGCATCCTACAGTATGTTAGAAGTACAGATATAACATACAGTATGTATCTGTTCTTGTTTTATTTGTACTTTTACTTCAAAAAGTTGGAAACTGCAGGGTTCTTATTATAGCTTAAAAAGAACATACTTGATCAAATGCAAACATGGGATGTTTTGTGCCTATCTCTCTATTTGCCATTTACCAAGAAAAAAGGTTGTTTGTTGGTAACCTAGAGCATTATGTATTTTGTTTTGCATAAGGCATACTTATAAAAACATGTTATTCTTATAAATATTTATACCAAGGTTTTCTGATTGCCATTTTATTTATAGACATCTGTTGATATGCATAAAAATTAGATTAAAGCCTGAAGTTATTTTTTCTGTATATAACAGATTTATTAAATAAATCACCATATTAGCACCAATGTGGTTGCAACCCTGACAAGACTGGACATGTCATGCCCACTAACTGTTTAGCTGGGTACAGAACATACAATGGTGCGAGCCAGCGATGCTACAAATAGATGTACTAATATTCAGCATGTGCACCGTACACACTGCACGATCTGGTGTACGATGGCGCAATGTATCATTACATGTTGCATGTAACAGTAACGCGTCGCTCATTGCATCCTCCCGTCTGCCGTGCAGAACAGCAGATTGGACGATGTAGTATATGACAGATCGGGCATAAACACTATACAATGTGTATGATATATTGTTCTGATCCCTGTCAGAACTAGAGATGAGCGGACACGGTTCTCAGAGTACCGAGCCAACGCGAACTTAACCAAACCCAGGGAGTCTGGAGCCGATGCTCAGATCTCCCCGCCAATTACTGACTAACACCGGTGCCCAAGGGCATAGAGGGTTTAAGTCAGGGCATCTGAAATAAAAAAAACACAATTTTACAATGGGAAAGAAAAAAAACACCTCTAATAAAGAGAAAGTTTAGTGTAAAAAAACATAAAATTGCCAACATGCCATTCACCAAATGCAGTGGCAATGAAAGGCTCAGGCCTTGGCCTTTGTGGTGGTTCTGCAACTGTCAGTGAGGCATCTTCTTCTGCCTCTCATGATGATGTAAGCCCTTCTCACTCAGAGTGTAGAAGAGGTGTAAAAATATTAAAACCGGAAAATCAGTGCTGAAAAAAAATACTAAGGCAGTATAACAAACTGTGGGCCTGATTCACTACGGATCGCTACTGCGATCACAGCTGCGATTATGCACACAGTTCGACTGCGATAGCATGCAAATCCAATTGTGATCGCTATGCCCTCGCAGCACTACATAAGGTCGCCCACTTTACTTTACACACATCCGTAATGTTTAGCAAGACTGAATTGGTACAATTCAGTACCATCACAGCCTCACACACACTTGCTCAAGGTTAGACCCTATTCAGAAATTGCTAACTTCCTCGCATGCTATGAAACCTCGGGCTGCGTAAGGCATCGCAGTGGATAATTTACTTATGCACGCCCTTGCAATGGCGTTCAAACTCACAAGCACGCCTGCGTTTCGCCGACCACCCCCCGTCACCACCCACAAATCGCACTTCCTGTCAATCACTCTACGAAGGGTCTGTGTAGTAAGTGCGCCCAATCACAGTGGCCGATTCACGCACTGCAATGCATACGCATGTGCCGAATGCAACAATTGGCCATTGCATGCGTATTAGCAACTGTGATCCTTTCTGAATCAGGCCCTATGTGTTCAGAAACATCACAAATCCCTGAGGAGAGCCTCAGTTTGTCTGCGAGCCCAACCTTTCTGATACTGTACTTGTTAAGAAGTCACCTTCCATTTCTGCACCCTCTGCAAATCTGGGGATGAGCAGCACAACTATAGCTGGTGACATAAAAGAAATTGAGGATGATAGTGTGGAGAAAGTGCAACAGGAGGATGAGGGGGATATTTGTGTCCTATCTGATGCTAATGAGGATGTTGATGATGAGGATGTTGTTTGTGTAAACAGCCACCAGTGTCAACATTACTTGCTTATGATAAAAAGAAAGCCATTGTCATGCCTGGGCATAAGACAAGAAAATCCATTTCTTGGGTGTGGAATTATTTTAATTAAAATCCTGACAACATTTGTGAAGGCAACTGTACCATTTGTGAGACCAAAGTTAATAGAGATAGGGACATTAACCATGTACAGTAGGCACCTCCTCCCTGTTACATAATTTGCAGCGAGTTCATGCAATTTATTTAACTAAATTCTAATAATTTATAAAATAATAATAATAATAAGCAGTCCAGTATCAGCTGCCAGGAGTTTGGACCAGCACATACAATCTCCACCACCAACTCCCTCAACATCAACCTCCTAATTAATGATCCGAGGTAGTTCTTCCAAAAAATTGTTTTGTGGGGGCCCAAACAAACAAAGGACTTCAGCTAAAAAAAGGCCGGCCTTGATGCTGAAGTACTTGGTTTGATAAACTGTGCATGTCCTTTTTAATATACAGCATAAGGGTTGGGAGGGAGAGCCCAAGGACAATTCCATCTTGCACCACTTTTATTTTCATTATGGACTGTATTTTTGGGTGGCATTGGGGACAGTTTTTATTGGAGAGACAAACTTTTTTGATTATTTGGCTGGAATCAGTATGTAATGCCGGCAGCTGATTAGCCGCCGGATGAAATACAGATGCTAGAACACCGAAGGCTCTACATCCTGACTGGGGCTGGTAAGAACCCTAACCCTCCCCTCTCCCCAGCCTAATCCTCCCTTAGTGGTGCCTAACCTCCCCCCGGTGGTGCCTAACTCTAACCTCCCGCCAGAGGTGCTTAATTCTAACCCCCCTTTTCCGCACCCTAAACCCTAACCCTCCCAGGGGGATGCCTGTGCCTAACCTTATCCCCCCCTTCCCATAGCCTAACCCTCCCCAGGGTTGCCTAACCCTAATCTCCCCCGAGGGTCCTTAAACCTAACCCTGCCCCCCTGTGTCTAATGCTATCCTGTCCCTGCTTACCTTCGTTTGGAATGCTGGCTGTCGGGATCTCTGTGTCCGGATAAAAATAGGCATCTGTATTTTGTTGCCTATTTTTAATGCCAAATCGGGTTTTCCACGTCGGGATTAACTACATCCCATTTGGTTGCTTGTGGACTAGATTTGGAGAAAAACCATGGTATTAATATCCCTCATGCTCAGACTCTCTTGTGCACCTCATAAATGTACTACAGAGGTCTATTACCTAATTCGGGTGGGTAATATGGCCAGTAGGTCAGCCGCCAAATATTTGTTAGTATAAGATAGGCTGATTTGGAGTTAGCTGCTCTGCAGTGCTACTATTACTTTTCTTGGCTTCTTGTTTCAACCCTTGTAAGGAATCCTTGGCTATTAACATTGTATTCTTTTATGACCTTAAATTACATTTTCTTGATCAATCAATCAATTAAAATTAATTCAACAATCAATCAATTAATGCACCACTTTCATCCAATTTGGGTGCTTGTTTTTAAATAGCATTTCTCACTTCTCGGATTTGTGTCTTTTTAATAGCAGTAATAAAGTAATGATTAATCAATCAATCTCTCTACCACTAAAAACTCCACCTCACGCCAAGTTTTTTCTACATTTTAACCCTTTATTTACACTGTACACACAAAAGCACTGCACAGATCTCATTGATCTGTGCAGTGCTTTGGCAGAGTCTATTTAGAAGAGGCCAGGATGGCTGAACTTGCACACCATACAGCGCCAGCATCACCATCAAATCAAAACAGACAGGCAAACATGATTCTTAGTAAATCTGTGATTTTGGTCGCAAAAAACTCATATGAATCCCATCGTTGCCCAGCGTGTTTAAACATGTCCAGACATGATTTTTAGCAGAGCCGTAACTAGGGTAGTGCGACCTGTGCCATGGTGCAGGGCAGGGGGGCGCTGTTTGGGCCTGTCAATTTTCCTGTTTTTCATCGTTCTTACTTGGAGCCTACTCTTTTTTTATCCCCAGCATCTCCTGGCTGCCCCAGGAGTACCCCTATCTCTTCTCTGGCCCTTCCCTATGAAGCCATGGCCTTTTTTCAGGTGCACTATCTTATGTCCCTATTTAAAAAAATGTTCTCCCTGGCACAGGGCACCAAAAAGTCTAGCTACAGCTCTGATTTTTAGTAAATTTACCCCAGAAAAGAAGGCATTTTTTCCCCAAGACAGCATTTCCCAGAGGGGTAATATGATAGGTAAGCCAGTATAATGAAAAGCAGAGCCGGCCCTAACCAATTTGGTGCCCTAGGCAAGATTTTGGATGGTGCCCCCAGCAGATAATCCCACCACACTTCACTCTGCAGACACTCTCCCCGACCTCTTCATGCATAATCTTCCTTGCTTTAGGAGTCTGGCAGAGGACATAAAATTGTGATTCATTTGCTCCCATTTTATGTATCTATTACATCTCTCTCTCTCTATACATATATAGCTACATGCACACACATACAGCACACACACTGATCCAGTTGCTGCCCATCTCACAGCACCCCTGGCCTCATGCAGCACCCCACATCCAGAATAGCTCCCCTGGCCTCATTATGCACCCCTTATCAAGCTGTCAGCACCCCTCATTCATATAATGCAGAGTGTGTCACAGTGAGGGACATATAATGCAGAGAGCGCAGCAGTAAGGGACATATAATGCAGAGTGTGCCACAGTGAGGGACATATAGTGCAGAGAGCGTCACAGTGAGGACATATAATGCAGAGTGTGTCACAGTGAGGGACAAATAATGCAGAGTGTGTCACAGTGAGGACATATAATGCAGAGTGCATCACAGTGAGGGACATATAATGCAGAGAGAGTCACAGTGAGGGCCATATAATGCCGAGTGCATCACAGTGAGGGACATATAATGCAGAGAGCGTCATAGTGAGGACATATAATGCAGAGTGCGTCACAGTGAGGACATATAATGCAGAGTGTGTCACAGTGAGAGCCATATAAAGCAGAGTGTGTCACAGTGAGAGCCATATAATGCAAAGTGCGTCACAGTGAGAGCCATATAATGCAGAGTGTGTCACAGTGAGAGCCATATAATGCAGAGAGCATCATAGTGAGGACATATAATGCAGAGTGTGTCACAGTGAGGGCATATAATGCAGAGTACGTCACAGTGAGGATATATAATGCAGAGTACGTCGCAGTGAGAGCCATATAATGCAGAGTGCGTCACAGTGAGGGCCATATAATGCAGAGTGTGTCACAGTGAGGGCAATATAATGCAGAGTGTGTCACAGTGAGGGTCATATAATGCAGAGAGCATCACAGTGAGGGCCATATAATGCAGAGAGTGTCACAGTGAGGGTCATATAATGCAGAGTGCATCGCAGTGAGAGCCATATAATGCAGAGTGCATCACAGTGAAAGCCATATAATGCAGAGTGCGTCACAGTGAGGGCCATATAATGCAGAGTGCGTCGCAGTGAGAGTCATATAATGCAGAGTGCGTCGCAGTGAGAGCCATATAATGCAGAGAGCGTCACAGTGATCGCCATATAATGCAGAGAGCATCACAGTGAGGGACATATAATGCAGAGAGTGTCACAATGAGGGACATATAAGCATCACAGTGAGGGACATATAATGCAGGGTGCGTCACAGTGAGGACCATATAGTGCAGAATGTGCAGCAGTGAGCACCATAAAACACAGAACAGTGATCAGTGACCCACATATAACTTATAACACAGATAATATAAACACACCCCTTACACACATACACATAAAATAAATACACCCCCCCCACACACACACACTATATTAATACACCATGACCACCCCCCTAGATGATACTGGCGCTTACCTGTCCTGGAAGAAGTTGTGTGGTCCCTGCTGGGGCTGGGCTCCATGGCACAGGATAGGAGAGGAAATAGAAGAGCCTGTGAGATGATGACAGAGAAGAGACTGGAGAGGAAGGGGCAGGGACTCGGGGTTAGGGGGCGGGGTCTCGGGTAGAGAAAGCAGTGTGCATGTAGAATAGACAGGGGGTGGAGACCCGAGGTTAGGGGGGTGGTCTCGGGCAGGGAAACAAGTGGGCATGTATGTAGTATAGACTGGAGGGGATGGGGACTCGGGGGTGAGGGGATGGTCTCAGGCATAGTGACAGACTGGTCAGAGCGAGGATAAGAAGGAGCCACAGTCAGACTGCCCGAGGCCAGCCGCAGCGCAGAGTGCTGTAATAATGAGTCAGTGTGTGACTCATTATTAGTACTGCCGGCTGCATGCCCCTTCATCGTCTCGGGACCCAGTGCATTGCACCGCTAACAGTACTGAGCCGCTGGATGGCCCTTAGGCATTCCAAATGCCCTAGGCATTTGCCTAGAATGCCTATGCCTAGGGCCAGCTCTGATGAAAAGTAATCTCCAACCTATATTTCTCTTTATTAATCAGTTTTGGAGGTATTTGTAAATGTATGCACTTGCCTTACCCACTCTCCTAACTACCCCAAAATCTTATCTCCTCTCTACCCCAGTGATCCTGTAATTCGTGTAAGTCTGAGAGATGCCGAGTTTATATATATTAGTAATCTGCCAGAAATATAACATGTGGTATGTCCTGGCATTCTATTTGTAGTAATTATAGCAGCATAATATATCTGTTATTAGAATGCTGGGACATGCTTCAGGTGATAGAATTTTTTTTTTTGTGGACAGGGTGGGACCGGTTACTGTATAGCAACCCTGCATCTGTCCACCATTACAGGACCACCACCATAAAGCGGAGCTGGTTAACTGTGGGTGGCAGGAGCATGAAAATGATATAAAGTAGCACAAAAGAATGTACTTTGGAAATACCCTTTAAACCAGAGAAAAATAACATTAATGAATGCTGACGTAACTGCAATTTGGAAACCTACCTGTAGGTTTAGTCTTACAACTAATATTGCTGATATTTTCTTCTAACTGTAAAGGCATCATCATCATCGTCATCATGATCCATTGCATAGTAAATTAACAATTAAAGTAGATGACCAAATCATACAGATATGTTTCAAAATGATAGCTTTATTTTTTTTAACACCTATATAGGAACTGCTAGCACCTTTGAAATTGATGGTGGAATGACGTATGAGCAATTGCAGGTAGAGTATACTAAATTGTAATTATTATTATTATTGTTATTGTATTTGGTATTTAGCCAAGTGCTATTTTTGTGCCATAATCAGAAATCCAATAATTAAGACTACATAGGATAGACTGCAAAGTTGTCTACATCTCAGTCTCCAGGGTAACTTTTGGAAGGATCGGTTTTGTCGTCTATTGCAATCTGATGGACATTGCATCGAATTGCTGTGTAAAAATCCAGGATTTACTAACCATCAGATTTGAGTATCAATAGTAGTCCAACGGCAATGTCCACCATATGGAATATTTTCTGTCTAAAACCCCATCGGATTGCTCCTTCCTGATAGAATCCACCATCAATTCTCCTTTCTGATAGAATCCACCAGCAATGGCAGATTTAAAGCACTGCACAGATCACTATGTATATGAAGAAGGTTTAAAACATTACAAAATAAATGGCGTGAGGTCCCCCTCAGAACCTTTAACCAGCCCCAGGCCTTTGAACCTAGACTATTATTAGAAAATAGGGGTGAAAAACAGCATGGGGTCCTCCCTATTTTCAGGGACGTCAAAACTGTTTTATATTGGGGGGGGGATATAAAAACGTTCCGACGCCCCTGTGCCCCTCCATCTCTCCCTCCCTCCGTCTCCCCTTGGGCACTCAGGGACTGGAGTGGCGGCCACGGATGGTCAGGGGCTGTGCTTTATAGTAATAGGCTGCACAGCCCCTGCAGCGCACAGAGGAGGTGTAATGTGCGGTCTTTTAACTTAAAGGCCGCACATTACACCTCCTCCTTCGTGTGGTGTGGGGGCTGTGCAGCCTATTGCTATAAAACACAGCCCCTGACTGTCCACGGCCAAAGCATCTTTCAAATTTTTGGGGTAGGGGCAAGCTCCCCTCCCCGTTCTGACATCCATGCATATTTTCTAATAACCAGCGCTAGGCTGAACCAGCCTGGGGGCTGACACCATAGCAGGGAGTCACACAGCAAGCCATAATAGCAACCAGCCCCAAACTGCTCAGACCAGGGCTGGTATCCCTAATGAAGTGAGAAACACCCCAAAAAATGGGATGTCCCCTCCCTGATGATAATTGGCCATAGGCTTTGGGTGCAGAGGTAATATTGTTAGTAAATGGTTAACTAATATTGTTCTTTACAGATCGACTCAGGTCCTAGCAAGGCTGCCCAGACTTGATAGCACTTGTCGAACCAAAAGTGCCAGCATGTCCTAACATCAAGGTCTCACTGGCACCTGAAGTCCACTAGTAAAAAAAAATATTAAACAAAGGATAATACACACACCAAGTATTTAAGTATTTTAATAAATAAACACCCCATCACAACCCTCATTTACCCATTTAGTACTTCATTAAATCCTGTGGAGAGTGTCCGCAAGTGACCTCTTAATTGCAGTGAGGTGCCGGGAGGAGCAGTGGCGTAATTTTTTTGGTTTTGCAAAGATTCAGGGATGCTACACGGACCAAAGAGGATGGTTTGTAGCGCCATCGGATAGTATTAAGAAAATTAGTCAGAGCAGCCGAACATAAAAAACATGAGCAAGGATTTGGGTGGGAGGGAGAGACTTTCCAACTGAAAAGAGACAAAACCTGATTCAAATGAACCTTATGTGGTAACACCAGCATGAACACCCTTAATACCCCTATAGGCTGAAAACAACCAAACAAAAACTAATCTACATATCTACATAGTAACCAGTAACTGTTAGTAACCTATCAGAAAAAAATGAAGGCTGCGTTCATGAATGCGCAAATTTGGCAAATACTGTACTGTCTGCCAGCAGTAAATGTCTTCAAACCTTATCCGAGCACTATCAGCATGCATGCTCAGGTCTCTGCGAACAATGCATGCCACACTCCTGCACCATGACGACCAACCTGTATCCTAAATGCCTCCTCTCCCACAATCCCCTTTATCACCAGTCTGTGTCTGACATGCCTCCCTCCACACCATTCTGCAGTGGGGAGGGGGGGGGGGGAGGTGGTGTTCTCACAAACGGGCATTTCGACCCCTTTTTCAGGAAGTTGCAAAACCAAAGGCTGCATCAGCGGACGCAGTTTCCTGGCATTGCATGCGGACCAGCCTGCGTAAATTGAGGCTTACTCAGCTGGCCAGCACCATCTACCACCGCGACCAATGGTCGTGATGGTTATCCCAGCCTATGACCTCGGTCGCAGTGCTGGGATCGAAAATGCACAAGGGGTTGTCATACATCTCCTGCTGCATTTGCATATTTTCAAGGATGGAATTGCACAATTGCTTGTGTGCAGCTTTGCAATTGCGTCCTGTGCCGAATTAGTCACTATGAACCTAGTTTAAGATTTTACATGTTTTATTGCTTGGGGATATCTTAAACCCTTTTATTTAATCATTTGCACTAATGAAATGCAAAGTAACATTTTCAAAATTATTCCATGAAATTTTAGCCTTATTCTGCATTTAACCACAATATTTCTCATGTTTCCTCCACTGCAAATTGGCAACAAGCTTTCCCAATCTTAACCAACAGAGCAGAATGAATTGATCATCACTTATGGACTATAAATTGCCTTGTATAGTTGGAATGTGGCATTACCAAGGAATGGTCTTGTCTCACTGTGAAATTTTGCCAAAATTTCTCTC
The DNA here is from genome assembly GCA_031769625.1 of Taudactylus pleione. Taxonomy (NCBI): domain Eukaryota; kingdom Metazoa; phylum Chordata; class Amphibia; order Anura; family Myobatrachidae; genus Taudactylus; species Taudactylus pleione. The sequence goes on along the minus strand of JAUIMM010000052.1, from coordinate 22,554,944 downwards.
ATCTCTAAACTTCATGTTACCAGTAATGGTTTTTATCCTTGCACAATGTTTGAAGGTGAAGATATTTTAGCATGCTCCAAACTCATGTTTTTCTACCATTTAGACAATGATCGAAGAAGTTTTAGAAGACAGTGGCTACTACAATTTAACTTCAAATCGGTATGTGTATTATGTGAAAATAAGATATACCTAGTGCCCAGTGATGCATTCTGTTTTAAGGTTACTGCAACACCAAACACCAACATTGTGACACATTGGATAGATCATAATACATGTCTCTATTCACCTGTCAAAGTGGTGCATTTGCCCATCAGATGGCATTGAAGTACGAATAGTACTAACAAGGTAAATTACTTGAAACACACTTTCTGCGTGAGCCACACATAGAAGACTTGGGAAAAGGGAAAAAATTATGGAAATTGAAAAGAGTAAAAGGATGAAAGATTGGAATGGGAAAGTATGAGATGAGAATGAGAAGGAGGAGAAGCATAGCAGTTTGGAATGGTATAGAGTAGAAAGGGCAGGAGACAGGAGTGGGATAGATAGGAAAGGATGGAAGACATCAGTTTAAAAGAGGGAGCAAATTGATGACAGAAGTGGGATAGAGGAGAATGGATAAAATATGGAAATGGAACAGTGGTAAAGCATGGAAGGCAGTAATGAAAAGAGGGAAAAGGTTATTATTATTATTATTATTATTATTACTAATAATAATAATAATAACAACAACAACAATCTACTTCATTTAGCAAAACATACCTAATTGTAATACATTACATATTTCAAGCTATAGTGTGTGTGTCTCCTAGCAACTGGCTATTATTTCCATATGAAACAGGAAGCAACAAGCACAGCAGGTGATGCAAGCATCTGAAGAGTAAAACATTTTCAACTGTTCCCCATAGAGATCAGGGGTTTTTATATATTTAAAATATGAACTTTTAAGATCCACACAGCTGTGTCATAAGTACAGTAGCTCTGTGCTCCTGGCATGGCATCCCTAGATGAACAACTCTGTGGGGATAAACCAGGTTAAGTATGATCCACCAAGTACCTCCAAAAGTGGTACAAATATCAAGAAGTGTACCTTGTCAGGGTAGCCATGAATTGGGCATTCACAGACAGACCTAATCCTTTCAATTGACTTTAGATATGCCAACATTCCTTTCACCATAGGCAGAAGGAGCCTGATTTACTGTTGGAGTTGGAAATACTGTATATTGACTAGACATAATTGACCTTATTTCCACATATTCCTTGGCCTCTGGAGTGAAAGTGGCCTGTCTTTTAGGGTGGGTACACACCTAAACAATATCGTCCCAATTTGGCCGATTTAGCCAAATTGGAACGACAAATCGGGCACATCGTACAGTGTGTATGCCCGATTTGCGCATTCCCGCGGTCGCATGCGATATCGTGCGATTGGCTGTGCTGCACAGTCAATCATACGATATCGCACGTGAGGCTGTTCCGTCTTTCATTAAATGTTTTAAGTGTGTACCGGCAATCATGCGATGACCAGGGTGAAGACAAATCGCCCTAAACATCGTCGTGATTAATGGTCGTTTTGGTGTGTACCCTTCCTTACTCTGGCATTTCCCTGGCTGAAAGTTTAGGCGATAGAGGGATACAGCCAGACTGAGGACTGAGAGATTTTTCTGGTAAGCAATCATTTTGCTTTTGTGCTGCTATAAGTTACAGAGATTAAACCCCTGACTGTTGTATGTGTATGTGACACCAAACATCTTAATGATGGATATATCATTCTATGTGATTAGAATGAAAGGACTACTTCATGTAAACCAGAGTTGTGAGATTTTTTTCAAATTCTGAGCCATAATGTTCATAAGTGCACATGGTACCAAAGCACACAGGGACAAAGGGCCTGATTCAGAGCCGGACGCTATTTGCGCTCGCTCGTTCAGAAAAAAGGGGTGGCTATTCAAATGAACCGTTCGCTCTTTGCGGTCTGTTCACGCCTCTAGGTCTGAACGAGCGAACAAAATTTGCGGTCGTTTTTTGGAAAACTATGCCCCCTGGCCGTTCGCATCCTACGTCATGTCCGCTATTTATTAGATTAATCAAGTACATCGTCCAGCGTATGAACTGCTCGCTATTCTTGTGGTTGGTTTTTCCTACCGCAATCATGCGAGCAGTTCTGACTATAAAATAACCCAGTGACGTGGTCAATGACACTGCTGTATTAATTATGCACACCCATAAAACACCCGTTTTGACCTTTAAGCACGCCTGCGTTCGGATCTCCACTCCCCGTTTTCAAGCACCATCCCCTGTTACCACCCACATACGCCTCCTCATGTCACTCAAAATAGCAGGCATTCGCTATTTAGCAAACAAACGATTTTCGGCCGCACTGACTGGTTTGTGCATGCGTATTATGATCCGTACGCATGCGCAGTTGTGCAAACATCGCTCGGAACGAACGAGCGGCCGCTTATGAGCGGCTCTGAATCAGGCCCAAAGGTCAAGAATCCACTTTGTGGTTAAATTATCTAACTACAGGCCATGCAAAGTTGAATGCAAACCATTTTGCTGCCCTGAAGATGCCATGGAAAAAGACACAGATGAGATCATGCTTCCCCAATGTTATGGCAAACTGTTTGGAGGCTCAATAATGGTCAGTGTGATCTTGCTTAAACCGCCTACACACTAGACAATAAATTGGGCGATATGAACGATAACGATATCGTTATCGTTCATCGCGTTCAATATTTTCCAGTGTGTATGCAAAATATCGTTAATAATGCATGCTCCTACGGATCGTTAATAATATCTTCATTGCCCATACTGGCAGGGCAACCTGACGATATCGTCAGGTTCTGCAAGTTCGGGGATGAAGGAGGGTGCCGTCACTGAACTGAATAACTTAACTTATTGTTCAGTGTGTAACGACATTGAGCCCGGCAGTGCAGGGGAAACACTTAACGATATCGCTCATGGAGCATATTGTTAAGTGCGTATGAGCCTTTAGGCTTTGCTAAGAAGATATATGCAAGTGACCACTACTTGTGTAGAGATTGCTGATTGGTGGAAGGAGCATATGTTGACATGCACTCTCACCAAGAAGCAGCACCTCCAGTGAATTGAAACTTAGGGGGTCATTCAGACCCACTCGCAAGCGGCAGTACGCTCGCAAGTGGGTCGATGTTCCCCACTGCGCATGCGCACGACGGAGGGAGCTCCGTCATGCGCATGCGCGAGACCCGGACTGCGACAGCCAAGCTGTCGCTCCGGGTCTCGCACCAAAGGGGGCGTGCTGTCGATGGTCACCCACAGCTATACGAGCGTCAAGGAGGACGCTCCATTTTAATGGAGGAGGGCCCTGATTCAGAGCGAGCGCTCTGGTCAGAGCGTCCGGCTCTGAACCAGGCCCTTAGGTTGTTATGGCATTGCAAGGCCTTTAGAATGGTATGGCTGCAGGAGAAGATGAAAACTGGTTGTAAATATTGAAGGCACTGGTCTTTAATTTGCTAGAGTGGTTTATATGCTTCTTCAGTGTTGCATGGAAGGAGGTTACAGGACCTCTGGGTTGAAAAATTGGATATTGTCCTCTATTTTTAAAAAGGGGTACCAGAAGGCATGTTTCAGCTGTAGGGTGCTGAAGAGACTATCTGAATTTTTAACTGATGAGTCAAGTAATATCTGTTGCTGTGGTACAGTGAGATAGCACTTTTCCTTTTTGCAGTTATGTGACACATATTTGGGAGTTTGCTGAGATAGTCTACATATTTTTTGAGGTATTGACTTCCAGAGTATCAGTGGCGTAACTATAAATTTTGCTCCCCCATGCCAAATAAGTTTCAGGTCCCCCCCCTCCCACCCCGCCCAAAATACAAACACACCCAAAGACGACGTTTAAGCTGTTGGTTTCATGATACAGTAATGTGCCTAAAGGCCCCCATACATCAGCAATTGATTGCAGCAGTTCTGCAATTTGCAATCGATTGTGTATAAAAATCTTTCCCTTTTTCAATCGATTTCAGACTGCAGAATTGCCACAATCGATTAAAAAAGGGAAAGATTTATATACACAATTGATTGCAAATTGCAGAATTGGTGCAATCAATTGCTGATGTATGGGGGCCTTTACCCCAGTGGTTCCCAAACGCAATCCTCAAGGCTCCCCTACAGTTCAGGTTTTAGTGATAACCATAGTTAAGCACAGGTGGTTAAATCAAATTGACTGAGGTACTAATTAAGTCACCTGTGCTCAACCATGGATATCACTAAAACATGAACTGTTGGGGAGCCTTGAGGACTGTGATTGGGAACCTCTGCCTTACACATTATGACACACTAATTAATGCCACGATATAACACATTATGCCACACCGTAATGCCCCTATAACACTTTATGCCACACAGCAATGCCCTTCACACATGCCATACAATAATGCCATGTGTAACACATAATGACACACAGTAATGCCCTTATAACAAATTATGCCATGCCGTAATGCCCCTATTTCACATTATGCCACATACAATACATTATACCACACAGTAATGCCCCTTGCACATTATGCCCCTTATAACACATAATGCCATACAGCATGCCACACTAAGTAATACCCTTAATAGCAAATTGTGTACACAGTAATGCCCATTGCACATTATGCCACAGAGTAATGCCCATTACATCCCACCCTGACAGATCTACTTCACCAACCCTTCTTTCCGCTCCTGCCAGTCTGTCACCTCAGCTCAAGACAGGTTGCACAGTTTTAATGTCCGTGGAGAACCAGATTATTGGGAACATAGTTTATATGCGTATATCAAGTTACTGCCCCTTATACAGTGTCCCCTGTAGGTGTGCCCCTTATGCAATGCCCCCTGTAATAGTGCCCCTTATGCAATGCCCCCTGTAGTAGTGCCCCTTATGCAATGTCCCCTGTAGTAGTTCCCCTTATGCAGGGCCCCCCTGTAGTAGTCCCTATTATGCAGGCCCCCTGTACAAATGCCCCTGTACTAGTGCCCCTTATGCAATGCCCCCTGTAATAGTGCCCCTTATGCAATGCCCCCTATACTAGTGCCCCTTATGCAATGCCACCTGTAATAGTGCCCCTTATGCAATGTCCTCTGTAGTAGTAAAGTAGTGCCCCTGTAGTTGTGCCCCTTAAAGTAGTGCCCCCTGTAGTTGTGCCCCTTAAAGTAGTGACCATATGCAGTGCCCCTGTAGTTGTGCCCCTTCAAGTAGTGCCCCCTGTAATTGTGCCCCTTCAAGTAGTGCCCCCTGTAGTTGTACACTTTAAAGTAGTGCCCCCTGTAGTTGTACACTTTAAAGTAGTGCCCCCTGTAGTTGAGACCTGATAGCGTGCGTGGTTGTTAGTAATTTCTGAGTAAGGTCAGAGCTTGTGCAAGTGTGCGTGAGGCTGCGATGGTACTCGATTGTACCAATGGCTTCGCAGGCTTGCTAAACATTACGGGTATGTGGTAAGTAAAGTGGGCGTCCTTATACTATGCTGCGAAGGCATTGCGATCAGAATGGATCAGCATAATATCGCAGTTGAACTGCGTGCGTCTTTGCTATTGCATTCGCAGTTGTATACAGTAGTGAATCAGGCCCAGAGACCAGTAAGGAGGGGAAGAGGTTACACCTTTGTCATTTGCAGGTAATGAACCAGAGTAAAAACTACACCAGATTTTACAGTGTATCTTGTGTGAAAGCTCTCAGTGCACTCCCAGAAAAGTGGGAGCACACCTATGAAGATTAGTGTTATTCTGGGATTTATGCCAGTTTGTGCCTGGATAGGTGTTGTTGAGTGGAAAAGGGTATTCTAACTAAGGGGTCTATTTACTAAGCAGTGTTAGGAGACAAAGTGAAAAGTGATAAGGTGCCAGCCGATCGGCTCCTAACTCATTTGTCAAACACAGCCTGTGAGATGACAGTTGGGAGCTGATTGGCTGGCACCTTATCACTTTTCACTCTGTCTCCTAACACTGCTTAGTAAATAGACCCCAAAGGCTGAATTCCAGCTAACTGCATTTTTACAAGCTGTATCAGTGAGTTACCAATGGGTGCATTCCTTTGCACACGTAGCATATTATTTCTCCCACAGCCCAGTAAAAGATCGCTTACTACTCTTGAGAAAATCTGCACAACAGCTGAAATGGGTAGATCCTTGTCCCACCACAAGGTACACAGAACACCTCTGCCAGATGAGCTGATCAGCCATACAGAAAGGATTCCTATTGTGCCAGGACTGCACCACAAGGAAGCTCAGATACCAACACCTATTCAAATAAATGCCACTTTAAGTGACCAGTTTGTATATTGATAATATATACTGACATACAGTACTTTACTTTAAACTATAGTATACCCTACTTATCAGAAGAACAACAGAACAAACAGTTGGAAATCTTCTCCTGCAAAAAAATCCAGTTTTAAAAAAGTATTTTTAGAAAACTGGAATCAATTACAAAAGCAGCAAACATATTTTTTAGCACTATATACAAATGAATATATATATATTATATACAGAATATGTATAGAGCACGTATCTCTTGTAAATATAAATGTAGACAATCCAACAAACATGTTTGATAGTCTGAAAGTCATGTTACACAATACATCACCAAAGTGAATCTTAATTTTCAGCATGCCATGGAATTATTGCTGATGGAATCCACATTTAGCCAGATAATAGCTTTCTCCTTTATCAATTAATCAAGCCAAAGTAGATAGCTTACATTAGACAGAGGTCATTGCAAACTTAGCTCTGCCATCTGAGAGGGGCATTGCTACTCAACTAATGTTGGCTTATCCTGTTTACAAAGGCTCTTAATTATATTTTGTTGTTATCATCTCTCTCTCTCTCTTTCTAGATACTACTCGTTCCCAGTGGGAGTCAAGAGCCTTTTAACAATAAAACGATGATGACTTTCACCTTTAAAAGACAGTATTACTGTGTTTCTCTCCCAACTGATACAGTTGGTTAACTAATGCTGCTTAACATATATAGAAGAAGAAAAATGTGGACTGATATGAATCCCATGGTAGAACCCTCCAGAGACTGGATGTGACTGTATTATCAGACGAGCTGTGCTTGTTTTGAGACGCTTTGCATAATGAAATGCTCTATAAATGAAGTACCATATCTTTTATATCTAAATGTATAGACTCCTCGTATATCAGATTAAGTCTGGAATAGTACTGTATATAAGAGCTTTAAATTGCAGATTTATGATATATGAATTCATGTAATGCACAGAGGAATGGTACGTACTTATAAATAACATGCATTATTTTGATCCTAAGATTGGATGCTTTTTATCTTTATTTCTATCGAGGCTGCTGTATTATAACAGAAGACAGACAACTTAAAATTAGTTGTAAGTAGAAACCCGAAACTGTTCTTCTTCTTGGACCCTCATTGCTGTGCTTAATGCAGAAACTAAAGCTAACTACCCACTATACAATTATTGCGCCGATTTGCCAGTAATTGAGTGATCGCCCTCATTTATTGTGTAGTGGGTATGAACAATCGTTTCAGCGTTTCACCAATAAAATGGTTAAAAAAACATCCACAAACGCATTCCTTCCATTATCCAATCTGTCGGTCAAGACTGAAAATCTCGGCCTCAGTCTCTCGATATTGTGTAGTGTGTATGCATTCTCGATAATCTACTCATATTTCCTATGATTTTTCCTGATTACCTCATCATCCTTGTGGACATACATACAGATTGAGCGGCCATCATCGTTGCCGTGATGCTCGCGCACAGCATCACGCATCGCAGCATAGTGGAGCTCTCGCCGGGCTGCGATTAGGCGTGCCTGGCATTCTCCCAATTGAAGTCTGACATGCGAGTCGCTCCATCCATGTAGCCACAATCGCATCGAAGCATAGATGAGCATGGCTACATCTGTATACAAATTCACTCTGAAAATCACCAGGTATTTAATTTAAATTGTATAGTGTGCAGCACAGCTATCGAGACCATGAATTTGTCCCAATTATCGGTTTGTTTGAAAAATCGCATAGTGTGTATCTAGCTTAAGCAGGCCTGATACAGAGACGTGGGCTACACACTACAACAATGGGTCAGGGTGGTGTGAAGTCTGTGTACAATAATAAATAACCTTTAGTCCTTTGAACCTGATTGGCTAAGCACACTCAAGCCAGGGCCGGATTAACAATTGCTCCAGGCCCACCCATGAAAATAGGCCCACAGGATCCTCTATCGTTTTGACATTGACAACAGGCAAGCATTTCCTGTCACTACCACCAGCCGCACTGCAAAGCCTGTTTACTTCCAGCTTTCCTAATCTCTGCCCATCCAGCCTCCAGCCGTCCACAAACACTGCAGTGCTTGGATATCAGAAACACCGTGCATATTTACCTCCCAGATGTCCAAAGCACTGCCCATTCATCCAGCTCTCTGAAGCCCCGCCCATTTGTTTATGCCCGTTGAAGCCCCGCCCACCAGTGGCACCCTAAGCCCCGCCCTCTTGTCATCTAAAGAGCCCCGCACATTCACTTCCCCCCAATTCCTCACTCCCTCCTCAGCAACTTAGTTGGTGGGCACCTGGTTAAAAGTGGAGCCACAGAGCTGCCTCGAGGTACTGGATGGTAGCTGGCTGAGAAACACATGGGCACTGGTCAGCTGTCACCATCTGTCACCATCCTTGAGATGAAGTCTACTTTAATCCAACAAGTAAGTCACAGTTTAAAGTCTGGTTCTGCTCTGCATGTTATGACCTTCCCCTGGAGCTCTGGAGCTATCTATCTTATTCATGAGTGCTGCACCTTTGCTGTATGTATGGTTGTAAAATGGGGGCACTGTAAGAAGGTATAGGTTTGTATGGGAGTGCCGGACGTGCGCGCGTGCGTGTGTATATATATATATATATATATATATATATATATATATATACTTAAAAGAGAAACCTTTTGGATTCTAACGTTAAATACCCTATCATCACCAGTAGGCCTTAATGAAGGATATGAGATCACTCCCTTCATTGATTAAAGGTGCTGCAGTATGTACAAGTGCATTTTATTTCTCATCTTTTAAAATCTTTTAAATATGGTAATTATGATAATGTCACTACATTGTTATGTGTCTGCTATGTGTTTTTTTTTTTTTTTATTATGCATTTTTTGATTATGTATTTTGTTGATCTGGAAAAGATATATAGGGGCTAAAGTCACAGCGTCAACCAAGCCAGCCATCTGATGACACACGTTAGAGCATGGCATGAGTGGCGCAATCTTGTGCTGCCCGGCATCTCCTCCAGCTACATCGGTTGGTGATTGCCTGGGATATATTCTTACATGTCATGTGGTAGTCAGCCCACAGAGTTTTTTTGACTGGGTACGCGTACATCTCGATCAGTGGAATATCTTTTAATTAAGTGTTTATTAAGATTTTTATGCACTATCGAGAGCCCCTCTTTCTTTTGGCTTTGCTTTAACTAGAGATTTGCCCTGTGGGATCCGGGATTTCGTATGCAAAAGTGAGTTGCAGTCCTCAATACTTGGACACTGGTGTCTTCACACCTTGCATTTGTGGTGAGGTGTTGCTGAGCAGAACTGTCTATCTTTATATCCATTTGCTTGTTTAACAGTGGGTGTGAGTGCCTGCCATTTTTTTTGCAATATATATAACACTCGTTCAGCACTTATGAGTACACAAACGCACGGGTCACTCCAGGACTTGTATAATAGAAAATGTTTATGCTGTATTCCTACAGCATAAAGTCCTGGAGTGACCCATGAGTTTGTGTACTTATATAAGTGCTGAACGAGTGTTTACTGCATTGATCAGTACGGCAGCACCCAGGCGGCTGCAAAGGATCAAGTGAGTGCCAGACTATTGGACATTATATATATATATATATATATATATATATACACACACACACACACGTTTCCAATGCCCCTCTGTCCCACCCAGTCTCTATTCACTGCTTCCTCTCCTCTTCTGCCATTCAGGCTCCAATATACAGGACCACAGTTGTAGGACAAGTGGAGCCCAGGCCGAGATTTTCCCTTGGCGCTACCTCCTTCATACACCATCTGCCACCAAGGCCCTAAGCTAAGTACACACGAGATGATATTTTCGATGATTTGTCATTTTGGGATGAATCGGTATGACAAATTGTCCACATCATCCCGTGTGTATGCACGACTGTGTGCTCCTGCACATCTTTTGTTGCATCTTCAGATCTGCCTGCAGTGTAGGACAATCTGAATATCTGGGGGCCGACACCATGGTTCTGGATACAATATATCGGCTGGCCATACACCAGATCATGCAGTGTGTTACGAACCGCACGATTTATATCAGGCCGTCACTGAGTACACACATCATCTAGTGTACTCCTTCCAAAATTCTGGGGATGCATAATGTTTGCAGTGGCACACTATAGGCCCTTCATAAATTTCAGCTCCAGGCCTATGTAAACATTAATCTGGCACTGACTCAAGCAATTCCAAACCTAGAGATAGTTTGCAAACTGTTACTATACTTCTAATTGATGAGGAAAATGGCATACCCCGCTATTACTCTCATCAGGATTTGTCATTTCTGATAATGCAACAAATATTATGAGATCATTACAACTAGGTGATTTTGAACATGTCCCATGTTTTGCGCACACAATCAAATTGGTGATGCAGACTAGATGGCCCAAGTGATTTTTATCTGCTGTCAAATTTTATGTTTCTATGATTTTTTAAAAATTACAGGCATCTGCAAGAAATGCTGTCTGTGGCCAGAAAACTTGCTGGACATGTTCGGCATTCAGCAACAGCATGTAGAAGATTGCAATGGCTGCAAGAACAGTTTAAATTGCCATGCCACCAACTGAAGCAAGAGGTAGTAACAAGGTGGAATTATATCCTTTATATGCTTCAGACAATGGAGGAGCAGCAACAAGCCATGACATAGGGAGAAGATGGGGAATGTACCTTAGTCCAGCACAGTGGAAAATACTTTCTGTGTTATGCAAGGTACTGAAACTATTTGAAGTAGTAACCTTTGAAGTGAGTTAAGACACTGGCAGCTTGAGTCAGGTGATTCCCTTAATTAGACTAATGAAAAAGCAGCTTGAGAAACTAAAGGAGTGGATGAAATGAAGCAATTCCGCAAAATATGTTGGACTTGTAGATCAAGTTCTTTATTCGCTTCACCAGGAACAAAGGGTTGTCAACATCTTAAAATTGGATCACTACATTTTAGCGAACATACTTGATCCTAGGTTTAAGTCATACATAATGTCTTTCTTTCCAAATGACACAGATTGTAAGAGATGCAAAATACTCCTTGTGAACAAGTTGGCAGCTGAAGTGGTACATGACATGACAATGTCTCCTCCTTCAGTTTCTCCTGCAACTGCTGTTGCCAGGAAAAAAACAGCTTTCCCAATAGACACACTGGTGATGAGGATGAGTCAACTCAGCACACCAGAGTGACACAACATTTTGACATTTAGTCAGGTCTAAAAGAATTGCCCAAAAATTTGTGATACCTCTACCATGATTCAGTCTGAGACGGGAACCATCCATAAAATGGTGGATGATTAATTTAAGAACAGTGTACAAATGAACATGTGAGAGAGTCCCTTTGACTACTGGGATGAAAAAAAGGCAATTTGGTGCTCCTTGTACCAACTTGCTATGCTTTACTTAAGCTGCCCATCCTCCAGTGTGTGTACTCGGAAAGAGTGTTTAGCACAGTTGGGAACCTTGTGAATGATCATTGTAGGAAGATATTTCCTCAAAATGTGGAAAAATGATGTTCATAAAAATGAACTACAAATTTCACGAGGAAGACCTTTCCTTCTAATTATGTCAAAGTACAGAAATTTCTATAATGGTGGAATTCCAGCGAGGATGAGTTAATATTGTGTGTTGATGAGGACGTTAACACTGATGAGGGTAAGGATGATAATAGCATCATCTTTAACAACACTTAGCTGCCTTAAACCCATTGGTAGCTTGCTTTGTGGGGGCGTAAACAAACCAAGCACTTCAGCCACAAAAGTTTCAGTCCCTGTCACTGAAGTGCTTGGTTTGTTAAATTGCGCATGTCCTTTTTAATACACAACATAAAAGCACAGTTCCATCTTGCACCACTTTTATTTTTATTATGGGCTGTATTTTTGAGAGGCATTGGGGATGGTCTCTTTTGCATAGACAAACATTTTTATTGGTTATTGCTCTAATACATTACTACAGATGTGTCCACATACATCTTACTTCCTTGCACATTAAACAGCCATTGTAGTTGTGCCATGCTGTGGCCATGTGTCAATTTGTGCAACTTTTTACCTTCAAATTCATCTTATTTGCAAAGTGATGCAAATACTGTAGGATGCTCAAGCAGCTGCTGCTGATTAAATAACAGGTAGCATGCCTATATTCTGTGTGCATCTTCGGGTGCATCTGCATGCAAAATACTTGACTTGTAGTGCACAGGGGAAAGATGTATGTGGACACATCTGAATTTGCTAAATATTTTTAACCTGAAAAGAATAGAATGTTAATAGCTAGGGATTACTGACAAGTGTTGAAACAAGAAGCCAAGAAAATTAATAGTTGCATTGCTAACAAATATTGTGAGGCTGACCTGTTGGCCATACTACCACCCCCTCCTCTTTCCCTCCTTCTTAATTGGGTAACACAACCCTGTAGTACATCTATGAGGTGCACCAAAAAGTCTGAGCATAGGGGATAATAATACCATGTTTTTTCTCCTAAATCTAGTCTACAAGCAGAAAGATTTTCGGTTTATCCATGGTAAACAAGCATTTCTGTTGACTGCTGTAAATCCTTTTTCGAGTGTATATTACTGAATAATACCAAATAAGCTCCATAATTCTGTCATTTAAAAAAAAAAAAAATTCTATTATCTTAAATTTTCTTTGGGAATCAGACAATTAAATTAAATTTAACTAACTAATCAATCTTTCCTTCCTTTACCTGCCTTCCACTACATACATACTTCACCTCCATTTCCCTGTACTGACCTTATGCCTCTAATCTAGTTATTGATTAATTCAAATATTCTTGGTTTCTATGGTGTCATATAGTTTATTATACTGCCATCCTGTCTGTCACTGCTGTGTGGCAATGTTTCATAGATGTGCTATAGTGTTTTAAACTGCTGTGTGTTTGTGCTGCTGTTCTGTTGCTTTATTTAGCCAACCAAGCTTTGATCAATATTGGTGAACTATATTGTGAGCAGTGAGGTGGTCAAAATTAACTGGAAACTGGAAATTAATGTTATTAGGTTAATAATACCGTAGGAACAAAAACAGGCCCAAATTACATGATTTTAGCTGTTATTATCAATTTAAAAAAAAATACAGATCCAAAACCAAAACACGTGAGGGTGCTTCTGGCAATACCAAAATCAAAACACAATGATGCATTAGAACCAAAATCAAAACACGGGGGTCAGGGCACATCTCATTTTATAGACTGTGCTAGATAAATCATTGCAGCTGATTGATTGCTATGGGTGACTTCTCCACTTTATCTCTCTAGAAGCTTTGTTACATTTCCCATGCACAGAGAGACTATGAAGACACCTTAATAATTGTTAAGAGGTGTCTGTCTATGACATGCGCAGTAAGAGTGGACGTAGGAGCATACATGCCTCATGCTCACAGCTCCCACTGCCAACAATGAGATCTACATATCCAGCATGTAACCCACTCTGGACCAGCTTGCCCAGCTCATCCAACATTCCAGTAATTTTTTCCCTCCATGGACTGTTTGCCTATTTCTGCGCTGCACTAGAAGCATACATGTCCACGTTCGTGATTATGTTGAACTGTATGTGGCTACTGTAATTAGGATACACATTAAAGTTTATATATTTTTTAAAGAAAATTGAAACTAGAAAAAATAGCATAACAGAAAAAAGGAGAGAGAACGGCAGAGAGGGAGAGAAAGAGAGAATATGGTCAGAGAGAGAGAAAAGATTGTCAGCGAGAGAGAGAAATGATGGTCAGAGAAAATAAAAGGGGGAGTGAGAGAAATGTGGGGGAGAGAGATAAAAAAAAGTGGGGGAGAGGTCAAGAGGACGAGAGAGAAAGAGACAAGGGAAAGGAAGAGAAAACATACACTGGGGAAGGGGTGAAGAGGGGGAGAGAGACAAGGACACAGATATGGGAGAGAGACAGGGAAAGAGAGGTAGACAGAAAGATAGGATACGGGGAGAGAGAGAACATGGTCAGAGAGAGAGAAAAATGGGAGGGGTGGGGGATGGGTGGAGAGGAAACAAACCGGGTAATTCTGAGCACGACAGCTGGTGACCCAGCAAATGACAGGTTTAAAATATTTGTATTATTATAATATGATTATACCAAACCTTGGACATTGACACTGACAGCAGCTGCAGCCAGGGGCATAACTAGACCAAGATGGGCCCCATAGAAAAATGTTCATGGGCCCTCTGTCCATGACCCCCCTCCACACTCCCATTTCCTTAACTTACCTGCTTCATGGCCGCGCTGTGTAGGGCAGACACACCTCCTCTCCCGGTTGGCACCATCTCTCCTCACTGACTGATGCTGGGAGGAGACAACCATGCCTCCTTCCAGTGTCAGTCAGTGAGGAGAGCTGGAGGCGGACCCAACCGGGAGGACACGACCACGGAGGGGGAGGACACAACCACAGAGAGGGGGCCGCGACCACAGGACAGGTAAGTCGAGCGGAGTGAGGAGGGTGCGAGTGGAGTGCAGAGGGGGGGCGCGGACCGAGACCTGGCACCATAGTTGCAGGGGGAGGGCTGGGCCCCAGGTCGGTCCAGGCCCCATATCAGCCGCCCCCCCTGCACCTATGGTAGGTACACCACTGGCTGCAGCCCACAGACAGAGCAGAAGTCACAGTGAAAGGGCTTGAGTACACTAAAATAAAAGCACAGCACAGATATTAAGGGGCCTATTTATCAAACAATATTTGTGGCATATCACCCGAAAAAAACACCTGCTTTCAGAGGATACCCACAAATAATAAGTATCAGCCGTATGTATAAAGGAGAGACAGCAGCAGATATCTCCGATATATGCTTCGGTCCCTCCATCAGAATCTATAGGCTACAATTTGCAAAAATGACCAAGTGGTTATCTCATCGTGCATGCGCAGTGACATGCCGGGGGTACCCATATAGTAGTTCACTACTAACACATCGGAGGGACGGGCTCCTTTCAGAAACCCTGTACCGCCATGTGTTTTTTATACATTCAGGTGGTACATAATGTCTAATTACAAATAATGGCGAAAAACAAATTACTATTATCTGGTCTAAAACAAGATAATTGATAAACATGTCCCTAACTATTCTCAAAGTGCCAATGTAGGTGTTAAGATATGTGATATGAATAAAGTAACAGTATTTGTAATAAAAATATATATTGTCAGGATTAAAACATATACAGTATAATACAAATCAATATATCTCAGGATATGTTCCAAATGGATGTACATAATAAGTACAACAATAAATACAGCAGAATTGCATATACAGAATTCTCAATTGCCTGCTTGGAATCACAAAGAAAGTTTTAAAGTGCAATAAATGTTCAAAATAACCGAAAATTATAAATTGTTCAATTCTTATTTTAGTAATAAAATGAAGATGAGGAATTTGAAAATAAAATATTTGTATGTGCCAGGCAGGTTTTAAACATTTCCTTAGTCCCCAACTCTAATTAAACTTGAGACACTGGTTTCTATGCCGTCTGTGTCTGTCCTGTTTCTTCTGTCTTCTTCTGTGCTCTACCCACCTGCGTTTCATGATGCTGCTGCGTGATGTCATTTATTGAAGGTATGCACAGTAGTCAAACTCACAAGTCAGGAACTTCCAGTGCTTCAGAGACAGCGCCTGGTTATGTGCGCTTTGTAGCACAAATTCATACTTTGTGGACAGCGGATGCATGGTCAGTGTTGGCGGCATGGGCTCTGCAACAGCGGGGCCCATCGGGGATCACCCCAGTCCGCAACTGTGCCAGTCTGACTCTGTATGCATGTGTATGTATTAGGGGTGTGCACCGGCCACTTTTTGTGTTTTGGTTTTGGGTCTGGATCTTTCTTCGTGTTTTGGATCTGGATTGGTTTTGCCAAAACCACCCTTCCGTGTTTTGGGTTCTGGGTTTTGTATTTTGGATCTGTATTTTTTTTTTAAAAAAGCATAAAAACAGCTACAATCACAGAATTTGTGTGTTTTTCTGCTCCTATGCTATTATTAACCTCAATAACCTTAATTTCCACTCATTTCCAGTCTATTCTGAACACCTCACACCTCACAATAGTGTTTTTATATCCAAAAGGTTGCACCGAGGTAGCTGGATGACTATGCTAAGAGATACGAGTGGGCGGCACAAACACGTGGTCCATCTAGGAGTGACACTGCAGTGGCAGACAGGATGGCAGTTTGAAAAACTAGGCCCTAAACAGTACATAATTCAAAGAAAAAAAAGAGGTGCAAGATGGAATTGTCCTCCCACCCACCCTTATGTTGTATAAACAGGACATGCACACTTTAACAAACCAAACATTTCAGCGCCAGGGTCTGCCACACGACTGTGGCTGAAATGATTGGTTCGTTTGGGCCCCCACAAAACAAGCTGGCAATTAATCTGTCCCTGCACAAACTGGCTCTACGGAGGCAAGATGTCGTCCTCATCCTTCAATTCCTCACCCTCTTCAGTGTTGTGTACATCCTCATCCTCACAGAGTATTAATTCCTCCCCGCTGGAATCCACAACCACAGGTCCCTCTGTACGTTCTGGAGGCTGGTCTCCCTGGAAGAGTTGATAATTCATTTTATGAACATCATCTTCTCCACATTTTGTGGAAGCAACCTCCTACGCCTTTTGCTGACAAGGTTCCCGGCTGCACTAAACACTCTTTCGGAGTACACACTGGAGGGGGGGCAACTCAGGTAAAATTGAGCCAGTTTGTACAGGGACCTCCAAATTGCTTCTTTTTTCTGCCAGTACAGGTACAGACTGTCTGACATGCCTACTTGGATGCTGTCACCGATGTAATCCTTTAACAGACAGACGCACACTTGTCGCTGCTGCTTTAAGGATGCAGGTGCGGCTACAGCCCACACATTTCACAAAGACAGAAAAAAAAAGAAGAATATTTTTATTGTTTGTGGAGCGCACTTTGAGGGTGTCACCACCCTTTAACAGACAGACGCACGCTTGTCGCTGCTGCTTTAAGGATGCAGGTGTGGCTACAGCCCACACATTTCACAAAGACAGAAAAAAAAATAAGAATTGTTTTATTGTTTGTGGAGCGCACTTTGAGGGTTACACCACCCTTTAACAGACAGACGCACGCTTGTCGCTGCTGCTTTAAGGATGCAGGTGCGGCTACAGCCCACACATTTCACAAAGAGAAAAAAAAATAAGAATTTTTTAATTGTTAGTGGAGCGCACTTTGAGGGTTACACCACCCTTTAACAGACAGACGCACGCTTGTCGCTGCTGCTTTAAGGATGCAGGTGCGGCTACAGCCCACACATTTCGCAAAGACAGAAAAAAAAATAAGAATTTTTTAATTGTTTGTGGAGCGCACTTTGAGGGTTACACCACCCTTTAACAGACAGATGCACGCTTGTCGCTGCTGCTTTGAGGACAGTATCATATGCAGTGACAGTAGACTTGTCAGAAATTGTTGGCACGTCCTTCAGTCCGGACCAGATGTCCAAACCGGCCCTTGACTTATGACAGGCGCACGCTTGGCGCTGCTACTGTGTTGCTGCACGTGTGGCTACATCGCACTCAAGTCACAAACACATAAAAAATATATTTTTTATTTTTTGGAGCACTTTGAGGGTTACACCACCCTTTAACAGACAGACGCACGCTTGTCGCTGCTGCTTTGAGGATGCAGGTGGAATCTAGACGGGATTTGGAACCGGGGACACACTACCTCCATCAATTGTCTAAATCCCACTGCACTAATGGCGGATACCGGACCCATGTCTAACACCAACATAGCAGTCAAGGCCTCAGTTATACGTTTTGCTTCAGGATGACTGCTGTCGTACTTCATCCTCATCGCTAGGGACTGTTGGAGGGTCAATTGTTTAGTAAAAGTGGTGGTGTTCCTACTTCCTCTCTGGGATGATGAACAACTCCCAGCAGCAGCAACAGCACTAGGAGGAAGTGGTTCTTGATCTTTCCCTATTTTATTTTTATCAGAGAAAGTTTGGTCCTCCATTTATGTTATATTGATATATACGTGCGGCTAAAGCGCACATAAACACAGAAAATATTTTTTTATTTTTGCTGGAGAGTAGTGCACTTTGTGGGTTACACCACCCTTTAAGAAATGAGCCAGCCGGCTCTTTACTTATGGGACACAGGCGCACGCTTGGCGCTGCTCCTTTGTTGATGCACGTGCAGCCACAGTGCACACAAGTCACAAACACAGAAAATATTTTTTTTTTGGGTTTGGACTGGAGTGTACTTTGGGAGTTACACCACCCTTTAATGGTCAAGCCAGCCGACCCTTTACTTATGACACAGGCGCACGCTTGGCACTACTTTGTTGATGCACGTGCGGCTACTGCGCACACAATTCACAAACACAGAAAAAATATTTTGTTATTTGGTTTGGAGTGTACTTTGGGGGTTACAGCACCCTTTAACGGTCAAGCCAGCCGGCCCTTTACTTATGGCACAGGCACACGCTTGGCACTACTTTGTTGATGCACGTGCGGCTACTGCGCACACAATTCACAAACACAGAAAAAATATTTTGTTATTTGGTTTGGAGTGTACTTTGTGGGTTACAGCACCCTTTAACGGTCAAGCAAGCCGGCCCTTTACTTATGACACAGGCGCACGCTTGGCACTACTTTGTTGATGCACGTGCGGCTACTGCGCACACAATTCACAAACACAGAAAAAATATTATTTTTTTAGCACTTGGTGGGAGCACCCCTGATGGACAGAGCACCCCCTGGACAACACTACAGCACCCCTTTAGGACTGGGACACTGCACAGGACTTTGGAGTGGACACAGCCCCTATGGAGAACTGACTGCACAACACAGTCCACCCAGCCCCTATGGACTTTGAAGTAGTGGACACAGCCCCTATTAACAACAGCAGCACAGCACAACACAGCCAGCCCCTATGGACTTTGAAGTAGTGGACAACAGCAGCACAGCACAGCACAGCACAACACAACACTACTCTGCACTACACTACACAGCCCAGCCAGCCCTAACTCCCACCCTCCCTCTTCACTGTCCACAGCCGAGTGAGAAAATGGCGCTGACGCGGGTACCTTATATAGGATCCAAAACCCGTGAGACCCGGAAGGCGGGATGATGACGTTTTGCCTCGATTTCAGATCCGAGTCATTCGGGAAAAGTCGAGCCTGACTCGGATCGGCCTCGGGGGGGTTCGGATTTCAGAAATCCGAACCCGCTCACCCCTAGTATGTATATATGTATATACATGTTAACCCCCAAAATGTTGCACACAATAAAGAGGTGATTTTGAAATAATACAGACTGTGAGTGCCGTGCACATATTGGGGTTACAGCCCCTTGGAAGGCACCATAGCAAGTATTGAAAAGTCCACAGGTTGAGTGCTGGATGTACTTTTTTCTTTATATATATGAATATAAATATATATGCGTATAAATATACTGTACATAAATATATAATAAACGTATATATTTATGTATACCCATGTCTTTTTCATATATAATGATAATCACTTAGATCTATAGGTCTATTTATATCTGTATAAAGGGGTACAACATCTCATCAATCATTAATATTATTTGTTTATAATTAAATATTATATTACTTGGGAATCTTAGCAGACATAGAGACCCGTTGACGCTGTTTATTGCGACGATGCACATTGCCCTTCTAAGTGGATATGCTCCACATTTGTGATCCATTTAATTATATTTATGGGCTCTTACTATTAAGAACAAGGGATGTTATTTTTCCAACTTAATGCTGAAGTAAATAAGACGACTTATGATATATCTTTTAGAATATTATTTGGGTTCTCTATCGAATTGTTTATGAGATTATTGTAGAGGGAGTATCTCCTAGTATAATGGATGTTCTATTTCTCTTAAGATTGACTTGTATTTTGATTCATTATCTTAGATTAGAGTTATAGTCATTTAGACTTATGCTTTATATATATGCTAATAGGTACATGGAGTGGATCTTGATATTCACAAAATAGATGGATTATAATACAATACACAATGTGGACAATATATAACCTTGGATACCGAATATTGTTGTGCGATATGCTCTTATCATATGTTTAATCACTATGTTTAAAAATAAATAATCCTCTTTGAGCGCTATGTAGGCAAGTCGCGTGGTGTTTGTTTACATCACGTGATCTGTTACTACGATCTAATGCTGGAGGCTAATGGAGACCTTTTGTAACCAATCACTATGTTTGAACTTTGTAACCTAGCAACAAACGCCAGTGAATGTGATGCATTCCGACCACATGATGTATTTTTATATCATGTGATCAAGCATCCCGATCTGACGCGGAAATTAAATGGAAGTTTCCATAGGCCGCATGGAGTCACGTGTGCTACTATGGACACCATGTGACCAGATGCCGATCTCCACACCTGTCTAGATCGGGTAACTTCTAATGTCTTAAATGGTATATTTATATTATTTTATGCTAGTTATGAGAGAACTTAGCGGTTTTATTTACATTATGTTACTGGTAATGGGAATTTGTAAGATTCTCTATACGGCTTGATTGATTTATTTTTGCTGCTAGCTACAGCTGATTGTCATTCCAATTTGGATATGGGTATATAAAGCCCTACCTTTGAATCATGGGGATCATGCTACTGAGGAAGCTGTGGGATCTACCACAGCGAAACGCGTTTGGCACCCCTATATATTGTACAGCACTTGGATTCCTATGTGGATTATATTCTCCGGACCAGCATTATTCATCACTTTCCAGCTCCAGCTATTTACAATACGTCAGCATGCCAGTGCAAGAATTTCTGCACCATCTTTAGGCTGTGGACATCTAACTAAGGCCCTCATTCAGAGCCGTACGCTCTGAGCAGAGCGCACGCTCTGAATGAGGGCCGGCCTCCATGAAAATGGAGCGTCCTCCTGGACGCTCGTATAGCTGTGGGTCACCACCCACAGGCTATACGAGCGTGCAGTTTGATGGCCACGATGGTCTTGACCATCACGACCATCGAAACTGCGAGCCGGAGCCTGCGGTTGAGGTTTTCAACCGCAAGCTCCGGAGTGATTTTGGCTCTATCAGAGCCAAAATCACTCCCACTGACATCACTAGTGATGTCAGTGGGCCGGCTTCTGACGGGAGGCGTTCCCGTGGGAACGCCCCCGTCAGGGAGGCACGCCCCTGGCACGCCTACCAAAGGGGGCGTGCTGTCAACCAACACCGACAGCACGCCCCCTTTGATCAGACACAATGAGCAAAGGACTTTCCTTCGCTCGTCGCGTCTGGCGCATGCGCACGACGGAGCTCCCTCCGTCGTGCGCATGCTCAGTCCAGAACATCGACCCACTTGCGAGTGGACAGCCGCTCGCGAGGGTCTGAATCAGGCCATAAGTCTGGTAAATATATTCATCACTTTCCAGCTCCAGCCATTTACAATACGTCAGCATGCCAGTGCCAAGAATTTCTGCACCATCTTTAGGCTGTGGACATCTAACTAAGGGCCTGATTCAGAGCCGGACGCTCTGACCAGAGCGCTCGCTCTGAATCAGGGCCCTCCTCCATTAAAAAGGAGCGTCCTCCTGGACGCTCGTATAGCTGTGGGTGACCACCCACAGCATATACGAGTGTCCAAAAAGATGGTCGCGATGGTCTTGACCATCGCGACCATCGGACTTGCGAGGGAAACCCTGCGGTAGGTTTTCCCAGCCATAAGCCCTGGAGTGATTTTGGCTCTATCAGAGCCAAAATCACTCCCACTGACATCACGAGTGATGTCAGTGGGGGCGGCTTCAGACGGTAGGCGTTCCCATGGGAACGCCTCCGTCTGGCAGGCACGCCCCCGGCACGCCCACCAAAAGGGGCGTGCTGTCAGTCACCATCGACAGCACGCCCCCTTTGGTGCGAGACCCGGAGCGACAGCTTGGCTGTC
Organism: Taudactylus pleione; assembly: GCA_031769625.1. NCBI lineage: Eukaryota > Metazoa > Chordata > Amphibia > Anura > Myobatrachidae > Taudactylus > Taudactylus pleione. The sequence goes on along the minus strand of JAUIMM010000052.1, from coordinate 22,532,804 downwards.
GCAGTCCGGGTCTTGCGCATGCGCACGACGGAGCTCCCTCCGTCGTGCGCATGCGCTGTGGGGAACATCGACCCACTTGCGAGCGTACTGCCGCTTGCGAGTGGGTCTGAATGACCCCCTAAGTCTGGTAAATATATCAGCTGGATATTATTCCGGATCCACCTGTGTAGGCCAGTGACTGTTGCTATACTCTTTTAAACTTTCAACTATAATGTGAATGAGACACACATTTTTTTTACCCAGCTATTATTCAAGATTGGTTTATACTGTTTATCGTATGGACATTTTTTTTTTTTTCCTTTTTTTGATTTGGACATTATTCAATTCATTTTTTATGTTCTGTTATTATTTATTTTTATTGTTAATTTTTTATTTAATTTTTTTATTTTTATGATTATCGTCATTGTACCTTCTTATTATTTATATTGGTTCTATTGATTGTCTTTTTTGACAACAATGTAATATATGTTGCGTAGATTGTGGATATTATATTAAACTACCCTTTTCAATCAAGCCGTATAGAGTCACATAGTAGATCATGATATATATTGATTTATTGTCTATGTATTCTTAGTTATCATTTGCATGTACTGATAGGTTCTTTAGCACTGTTCATACCCACCTTTTCCCTACATTATATCATTAGGAGCTGACACCTCCGCTTGAACTAGCTGCTTATTCACAGCGCCAACTGATATTGTTTCCTTTTTTTATCAGTATATATTTATGTACTCAGATATTAAACTGACCTGTGGGATGCATGTAGACCACCTTTACGGATGGTGACAGCTCCCCTGTATCAATGTATTCCTCTGCTCGGTATTTCATTTCCTCTGTCTATACTTCTGTAGGCAGCTCAGCCTCTGTGGATCCACTCTTTTTTTTAAATCATTTTAGTGCCCACTCCAGTCTCCAATGGCCTACTCATTTGCTGATGGTGAAATGTAGGGGGTGTATGGTCGGGACTTTGGTTACCCTCAAGAGGGCAGAGCTTCACCCGCCCTTGTGTGAGCAGAGCTTCATTGGCTATGGGCTGGGCTAACGATGGCTGGGGTATGAATGGGAAAGGGTAAGGACAACCAGGGGTGTATGGGCAGAGCTTTGGATGTACAAGGGTCAATGGGCGGGGCTTTGCAACACAATCTGGAGACAGGACTTTTTTTTCCTGTCAACAGACAGTGGAACCTGTGGGCTTATTTTTATTGGGGGCCTGGAGATGCAGCTCCACCCACCCCATTGTTAATCCGGCACTGCAAAGACCATTTAAAGAAGCGTCTGGATCTCTTTTCTTCACTGGTAGTGGGGGCAGAGGAGCTGGCTGGGACTCAGCAAAACAAGGTTACAAAGGCAGCCTCTTACAGTAGGTAAGTAAACCACTGGGCCAAGAGTTTGATTCACAGAAAGGAAGGGGGGGGGTAGCGGATCACCATAAGGTACACATAGGTGGCATGTGAGTGAGTGACACAATTGCAAAAATACAGTGGGGAATGGGCACAAAAAGGCACACACTGGTGGCAAGTGAGGGCCAGCTTTACTGCTCGCTATTAGCTAGTAACGCTGGTAGAGAGTGAACGCAGAGTGTTACCTGGTGGTTATGGGGGCTCACTTGAGAAGTAGCTGCATAAATATAGCTGTTCTGCAGCTGTATTCTGTTACTGTGGGTACAGAAACCGTATTGATCATAACACAGTGTACCTTGTATCTGGTGGTTTATAACTACATAACACCATGTGGTGAGCCTTTAGTATTTCGACAACCTTTTTTGGGGTATTAGAGGGTGTTTAGTACATTTTCCAGCTACATAACACTTTAATTATATTAAAATTGATAGTTTATGTTTTGTTGGCTCAGAGCTTTTAAAAACCATCCTGATTTTGGTGGGGCAGTCCCCACACCTCTTACCACAAGACCACGTGCCCTTTTTGAGGTAGATCACATAAGATGTTTAACTTTTAGAGTAGATCACCAAGTCCAAAAGTCTGACCACCCCTGTCCCATGCTGTAAATATGGTTCACGGGTCTTTCCTATTAGTAGGGTCTCCATATTGGTAGTTGTTAAATTGCCTGCATGGACAAAGACAAAGAGTGCCTAAATAAGAAATGGCTCCTTCAGATGTAACTGCTTATTTCAGCAGTTTTAGCAAAGTTTAAGAAGTGAGATATCACTCTTACACCACTGACCAAACATTGTCCTGGAACGTAGACAAAATAATCTAAGTTCTAAATGATCATTCTATGTTATTTTTTCTTATTCAATAATATACAAGCCATTGTATTACACTGGGAAAATGTACTGCCTTTTCTTGTAATGTTGCATGGAGAGAAAAAAAAATCTGGATTAGAAATATATTTATGCAGTTGCTAAGAAACTAGAATACAGTGGTCAAAAGGCTTGTTAACTTTAATGCGGTAATGTAAATATTTTGGAGCTTTTCTCAGAATTGTTATAAACTGAGTTTATATTTATATTGTGTTTACATGTTGTGTAATACATTTTTGTAGTAGGCCACAGAATTGTAGCCATGTTTAAATAGTTTATAACTTTGTTTTATCTGCTCCTTCTGTTCTAGTTCCATATCCTGTTTAGAAGCATTACTTTGTACAATTTAGGGAAACACTCACATAAGTAACGATTATCATATAAGGTAAACTCCTATGGCAATTATGAAGATAGATTTATTGACTTTTGTAATACCACCACTGGTTATCATATTTTATTCATTGTTTATCCATCTGCTTGAACCATGTAGTTAGCCCACAATGACTGCTTTACCCAATGTGTATAGGATGAATGATACAGTATGGGGAACTAATGATAATTTTATTTTGTATTTTGTCTTGCTGATTGTATTACATTTGTTGTATTTGGCTATTACTATTCTAGTATGCCCAAGTTGGCTGCCACTGTAAATACACATTTCTGGCAATTGAAGCCTAGGTCTTATCTCCAAACAGGTTTGAAGTAAAACAAAACTTTGTTGACCCCAAAGCAGAATGCTTGTAAATACACACCTCTCTCCACAAGGATTGTTAATTTTATGCCCCAAGTAGAGTCCCCAGTTCACATTGTTATCTATTGTAGTACCCTCCATTCACATTATGTCCCAATACAGTGCCCCAGTTCACATTATGATATACTGTAGTGCCGCAGCTCATATTATGCTTTGTTGTAGCACCCTCAGTTCACATTTTGCCCCATGATAGTGAACCCACCTGAAATGACACATTGTAGTACCCCAATCTCATCATATGCGTCATTGTAGTGCCCTCAGCTCATCATGTGCCACATTGTAGTGCCATATTAAACATATAAAATACACAATAAATAAATCATCATGAAGTGAATATACCTCCACTTACCATACCATCATTGAGGTCATCTATAATTTTCTGTGAAGTCCATTGTACTAGAGCAGCTCAAAACCGGCAGCATACCATCATGGACAGATCTGTGAGTGAGTACTGAACACTTGCTAATCAGTTTGTGTTATTTCACTAAGGGGTCCATTTACTAAACTTTGTTAGGAGATAAAGTGAACGGTGATAAGGTACCAGCCAACCAGCTCCTAAGTGCCATTTTTCAAACACAGGGCTGTATTCAATTAGAGGCGAAAAGTCAGAATCTGCGGAAAAGTATCGCGGATAACGTCATTTCGTCAGGTGAAAACTTATCCCCATATTCAGTTCCAAAGACTTTTCGCGTATGCGAAAAGTCAATGCAATGTAATCAGCAAAGAAATTGGCCTATGAATAGCAGGCGAAAAAAAGTGCAGAATTGCGGTTTTGGGGTGCAACTTTGGGAAACACACCTGCACCCTTGGGACAGTGCCCCAAAGATAAACTGTGTAAAAAAATTTTTAAAAGGACTTTACAATACCCCAAAAAAGTACTTTCATTTTGGGGGTGAAAATGTGCAAAGTTAGGGGGCAAACTTAAAAACTAGCGAAATAGACTTCTGGGGGTCCCTAAGTATGGAGCAGGTGTTTTATTGATTGCAGATGCTTGTGGCAGGTGGATTTTTTACGTAATTTAAAACTTCACTTTAGCAACTTCCATTTTCATGTACCCAAATTTGCTGGGAGTAGTTATTATCTAAAAAAAATATTGCTTAATGATATTCTTCACCACTTGTGTTAATGCGCTAATTGGCACCAATTGGCACAACTTAAGTACCCCAAATACCTTCATTAGGGCTAATCGGGGGCATCTTTAGTGATCCCCAATGTTAGTGCATCTTTTTGGGGGGTTCAGGTCGATTTCCCCATTTCTGACAGCACTTTCCGCCTGTTCCGACATCGCGGCTTGCCGTTTTCGCGTCCTTTGGAATTGAATAGGGCGAATAACAGGGGGGGCGCGCGATAAGTTTCCGCTGCCAAAACACGTGATGTAGGCGGAAAGTAGATTCCACCGGCAGCGGTGAATTTATCGTGGCTAATTGAATACGGCCCACAGCCTGTGACATGGCAGGAGCTGATTGACTGGTACTATATCACTGTTCACTTTATCTCCTAACACAGCTTAGTAAATAGACCCCTAAACCACCAGACTGCATTGTTCAGTGTGTGCTCCATTATGGTTAACAACAGTTTCCATTTGAAGAAAAATATTCATATAGCAAAGCGTAGCATGTTAGGTGAAATAGCCGACATGCTGTCTTTCAGTTCTGACACCACAACCATGGGTGAGATCCAGTGATTGGGGGTTCCAAGATGTCTGAAAGGGGGTCATCAACTGATACATATGCAAATAAACAGATTTTATAAGTTTTAATACATGTTGCTTATATTTTTATTTATCTGGTTATTTGCCTATTGACATGTTATGATATATGCTGCTATCACTTTAAGCTATAGTTTGGTCTCAGCCTTGATATTACTGATGCACAAGAGCACTTAACAGTAATTCTCAGTGGATTATACCTTTCTGGAGAATACAGGAGCATTCCAGGAGATATTTTTGAATTCCTGAAATGGACTAACAGATGAGCAGCGTATACCTTTTTTCTGGTACGCACTAATGCACCTAATTGGTATACTTAAGATGGAGCAACCCCCTGCATTGGAAGTGGGGTGTTAAGTTCTTTTGACGGACTGTTTTTAGGTGTTGGTTGTTAATGATTTATTATATTATATAGTATGTATATTGTATTGAATTTGCACATTTTGCTGATTTTACACCATCGGGTTAGTAATAATGTGCTATAGCCTACTACAGATTTTCTCATTCTATTTAAAGTTTAGTATAGACTGAATTGTGAAGTTTCTTAGCCTCTCATCTGCTATGTATACCATTTAATCTTGTGTTTTGCCGAGTAAGATTGTATTTTTAAATGACTACAAAATTTCTGTTACAATCTCTCTCCATCCTAAATCCAATTACGCACCTCATGAAATTTCTTGTTGTGGGTATGGAAGGCTATTTTATGAGCCCAGTCTAGGCCTCTTTACATACTATTAATTATTGTTTTAGATAAAAAAAAACATACGTTCACTGCATTAATTGTCATATTTATATATTTTTTTGTATATGTCATTATGTATCTTGCATGGATTTGATATGTTATTTTACTTTCTTCACTTCTGTTTGTAACGTAGTTTGATTTTAGAAATAGATTTCCTTGATTTGTAAGTTTCAGCAAACTCAATTCCACAGTAAATTCTGGCAATGCCAAAATAAAATATTCAGAAGAACATATTATTTCTAAACATCATCATAAAAATCACAGCTATATAAAACCACAAGTCATTTATTTTCAATCTGTTTTGCTGTAATGACTCAGTTAACCATTTATCTATAAAACTGTATGCAAAATATAGTTTATATAGCTTTTACAATAGAATATATCATGCATTGTAATAAAATACCTAATCCATAATATCCTAAAATTGGCACAAGCCAATTGATTTTTAGAATTGTTTTTTTTCCAATATGAAAATTGTATCCACCGATTGAGACATAAGTTGTTTATTCTAGTTAAAAAATAATAATGTACAAATTAGTATATATTTTTTGCTATAAAACATATTTGCTGTCCTTAAAATATTGTAATGTAGTTCTTTGTATTGACCATTTTCTTTTTATTAACATTCCCAGCCATATTAATTTTGCTAATTCTTTTCTTTTGATTCATTCAGCAGAAATAATGAGTCAAAGGACCAGGCTTACATGCAGAGTAACTATACTCAGTGTTTTGAACAGCAAGTTTAATTCTGTTCTCAAGTAGCTGATCTTGTTTTGTAGTAGCTGGTGGTGTTCTGTAGTAGCTGGTCTTGTCCTGTACTGTAGTAACTGTCCTTGTTCTGTAGAAGCTGGTCTTGTCCTGTAGTAACTGGTCTTGTTCGTATTGTAGAAGCTGGTCTTGTTCTGTAGTAGCTGGTCTTGTCCTGTACTGTAGTAGCTGTCTTGTTCTGTAGTAGCTGGTCTTGTCCTGTACTGTAGTAGCTGTCTTGTTCTGTAGTAGCTGGTCTTGTCCTGTACTGTAGTAGCTGTTTTGTTCTGTAGTAGCTGGTCTTGTCCTGTACTGTAGTAGCTGTTTTGTTCTGTAGTAGCTGGTCTTATCCTGTATTAGTTGGTCTTGTTCTGTACTGTAGTAGCTGGTATTGTTCTGTAGTAGCTGGTCTTGTCCTGTATTAGTTGGTCTTGTTCTGTACTGTAGTAGCTGATCTTGTTCTGTAGTAGCTGGTCTTGACCTGTAGTAGCTGATCTTGTTCTATACTGTAGTAGTTGGTCATGTTCTGTAGTGTAACAGCTGGTCTTGTTCTGTAGTGTAACAGCTGGTCTTGTTCTGTAGTTTAGTAGCTGGTCTCGTTCTGTACTGTAGTAGTTGGTCTTGTTCTGTAGTGTAATAGCTGGTCTTGTTTTGTAGTTTAGTAGCTGTTCTTGTTCAGTACTGTAGCAGTTGGTATTGTTCTGTAGTTTGGTAACTGGTCTTGTTCTGTACTGTTGTAGCTGGTTTTGCTCCATAACCAGACTAGCTCCAGTTAAATAGAAAATAGTTAAAATGTAAATAAAATAACAGTGCTATAATTTGCTAATCATAAAAATAAACCAAAATAGAGCTTGCCAGAATGATCTCCACCAGGCTTATATGCAGAGTAACTATATTCAGTGTTTTGAACAGCAAATTTAATTCTGCTCTCAAGTAGCTGATCTTGTTTTGTAGTAGCTGGTCTTGCCATGTACTGTAGTAACTGTCCTTGTTCTGTAGAAGCTGGTCTTGTCCTGTAGTAACTGGTCTTGTTCTGTATTTAGTAGTTGGTCTTGTTCTGTACTGTAGTAGCTGGTCTTGTTTTGTAGTTTAGTAGCTGTTCGTGTTCAATACTGTAGTAGTTGGTCTTGTTCTGTACTGTAGTAGCTGGTATTGTTCTGTAGTTTGGTAACTGGTCTTATTCTGTACTGTAGTAGCTGGTCTTGTTCTGTACTGTTGTAACTGGTCTTATTCTGTACTGTAGTAGCTGGTCTTGTTCTGTACTGTTGTAGCTGGTCTAGTTCTGTACTGTAGTAGCTGGTCTTGATCCATAACCAGACTAGCTCCAGTTAAATAGAAAAGAGTTAAAATGTAAAGTTTATTTTTAAAAAATGACAGTGCTATAATTTACTGATAATAAAAATAAACCAAAATAGAGCTTGCCAGAATGATCTCCACCAGGCTTACATGCAGAGTAACTATACTCCGTGTTTTGAACAGCAAATTTAATTCTGCTCTCAAGTAGTTGATCTTGTTTTGTAGTAGCTGGTGGTGTTCTGTAGTAGCTGGTCTTGTCCTGTACTGTAGTAACTGTCTTGTTCTGTAGTAACTGGTCTTGTCCTGTAGTACAGTAGTTGGTCTTGTTCTGTACTGTAGTAGCTGGTCTTTTTCTGTAGTAGCTGGTCTTGTCTTGTATTGTAGTAGCTGGTCTTGTTCTGTAGTAGCTGGTCTTGTCCTGTAGTAGTTGGTCTTGTTCTGTACTGTAGTAGCTAATCTTGTTCTGTAGTAGCTGGTCTTGACCTGTAGTAGCTGATCTTGTTCTATACTGTAGTAGTTGGTCTTGTTCTGTAGTAGCTGGTCTTGTCCTGTACTGTAGTAGCTGTCTTGTTCTGTAGTAACTGGTCTTGTCCTGTAGTACAGTAGTTGGTCTTGTTCTGTACTGTGGTAGCTGGTCTTTTTCTGTAGTAGCTGGTCTTGTCTTGTATTGTAGTAGCTGGTCTTGTTCTGTAGTAGCTGGTCTTGTCCTGTAGTAGTTGGTCTTGTTCTGTACTGTAGTAGCTAATCTTGTTCTGTAGTAGCTGGTCTTGACCTGTAGTAGCTGATCTTGTTCTATACTGTAGTAGTTGGTCTTGTTCTGTACTGTAACAGCTGGTCTTGTTCTGTAGTTTAGTAGTTGGTCTTGTTTTGTTGTTTAGTAGCTGTTCTTGTTCAGTACTGTAGTAGTTGGTCTTGTTCTGTACTGTAGTAGCTGGTATTGTTCTGTAGTGTAATAGCTGGTCTTATTTTGTAGTATAGTAGCTGTTCTTGTTCAGTACTGTAGTAGCTGGTATTGTTCTGTAGTATGGTAACTGGTTTTATTCTGTACTGTAGTAGTTTTTCTTGTTCTGTACTGTAGTAGCTGGTCTAGTTCTGTACTGTTGTAGCTGGTCTTGCTCCATAACCAAACTAGCACCAGTTAAATAGAAAATAGTTAAAATGTAAAGTGTATTTTAAAAAAATGACTGCTATAATTTACTGATCATAAAAATAAACCAAAATATAGCTTGCCAGAATGATCTCCACCACCCATTAGTGTGAATGGCTTGGTGCAAAAAGTGATTCACCTGTGCATCTATTGTTTTAATAATATCAGTAAATAACAAAATTATATAATATTAACACAGCTGCCACACATTGGTAAACATAACAGCTTACATTTAATTTTATAAGAAAGAACGAGTATCCACCATTTAGTACATGTAAAACAGACTTAAGTATGGCAAGATCAATAAGTTCTATAAATGGGTTACCAGTGATAATAGAAAAAAAGAAGCTTGTCACTCTCACCCGCCATGGACCACAATTATGGCCATGGGACAAAGCACATATCTTCCCCACAAATTTCAGAAATTTGCACTATAAGGATACGGTATAAAGAAATTGGAAGATCATCTGCTACCATTCGTAGCAAGTACCATTCATCATTGGTAGGTATATTTAGTTTTTAATTTCTCCAGACACTCCATTCGTAAAAGATAGAAGAGCTTTGACTTAAATAGACATATGGACCGGGGAGAAAGTTGTACCCATGTTTGAATGATGCACTAATTGCTAGTAAACTTCTCCACACTCCTCTCCAGGCTACTAGTTGGTTCCAAGCACTGGTGGACATTGCCAGAGAAAATGACAGAAGTATGCACCTGGTTCTCCACATTTCTATTAATTTTGTAGAGGTGTCCTATCAGAAAGCATTAGTGGGATGAAAAGCAAGCTCTGTGAAAAATGTTTAAAAATATTTCTGTACCTATAAAAAGACAATGTTCTGTACTGTATATATATTAAGGTACAAATTCTTTCCCCCACAGGAGGACATGATGTAAACTCTTCTTCGTTCTCATTGCTGCAATTCTGTCCCCAACAGTTCAACTTCTCACTACTAAAATTCTATCCCCAACAGTGATTATTGTGTAATCATTGGACTTCATCATTGCTGCAGAACATCTAATTTTGAACTATTTGCACAGTGAACAGATAACTAGACCTAGTCTTATTAGCTTTTGTGGTATTCCTTGTTTGTTTGTGTTAGGAAATGTATTGCTAGCCATATTAGTGGGAAGGTGGGGTTGATTGTAACCATTGCATACACATGCCAACAATCACTATTTAAGTTTCATTGCTTGGCTGCAGGCCCTTGGGCTGCTGGTGCATGATAATTATTAGTGCATAATTTTAAAAGTGCACTTATATTTCTAACCAAATTCAGCATTAAACCGGCATTAAACCGAAGTTAACTCGTTCCCACCCATGACCTTTTCATCTCCATAAACTTGCATCTCCTAGCCATTACTGAAACCTAGATTTCACCCTCTGACACCACTTTCCCTGCAGCTCTCTCCTCTGGGGGCCTCACCTTCTCTCACATCCCTTGGTTGCGGGGTCACCATGGTGGTGGTGTGGGGATCATTCTATCCCCTGGTTACTCCTACCAACTCCTACCCTCTGAACCATCCCTTACTTTCTCTACATTTGAGGTTCATGCCATACGCCTCTTCCAACCAATACACCTAAGAGTAGCTGTAATTTACCATCCCCCTGACAACTTTGCTTCCTGGTTCCCTCACTTTCTCCCCTCTGACTTTCCCTCTATTATCCTAGGTGACTTCAATATTCCAATTGATATTCCACAGAAGCCTCTGCCTCCAAACTCCTTACCCTCACATCTTCGTTTGGTCTCTCCAATGGACCTCCTCACCCTCCCATGTAAGTGGGCATTCGCTTGACCTGATCTTCACTCACCATTGTGATATTTCTGATTACTCCAATTCCCCATTCCCCCTCTCTGACCATCTTCTTTTCTCTTTTAACCTATCCCTCTCTCCTTCCCTTCCTCTACCTCCTAAGGCCACCATCACTAAGTGTAATATTGAGGCTATAGACACTGTTTATTTTTCTTCCCAGCTTGACTCGCTTCTCTTCCCTATCCTGTCTCTCTCCTGCCACTTCCCTATACAATACCTCCCTTACTTCTGCTCTGGACTCTGTTGCTCCGGTGATCACTATCCACCCTTGCAGATCCACACCTCAACCCTGGCATACCAAATGCACCAGATACCTGCAAAAGGGTTCACAAATCACTGAACGGCAGTGGAGAAGATCACGGTCTAAGCCAGATTTTCTCCATTTTAAATTTATCCTCTCATCCTACAGTGATGCCCTTTCCCTCTCTAAACAGTCATATTTCAAGAACCTCATCTCCTCTCAGTCCTCAAATCCCCAGCGTCTCTTTACCACCTTCTACGCCCTCCTCCACCCACCCCCTCCTCGCCTCCCCATTTCGCTCTCTGCCCTTGACTTTGCTACCTACTTTACATCTAAAATTGACTCCATATGTCTGGACATCATATCCCACCAGTCCCCCTGCTCTCCACCTCCTTTCCCGGATCACCCCTCCTCATACATTTTACCAACCTTAACATTCTTCTCTGTATCTGGAGAGGAAGTCATGTCCCTCATCCGGTCCTCCCCCCCTTCCACCTTCCCCCTTGACCCTATCCCTTCACGTCTCCTCCACTACCTCTCTCCTCCTGCCTGCTCCCATCTTGCCCACCTCCTTAATCTCTCCCTATAATCAGGCACTGTCCCTTCTGCATTCAAACATGCCCTTGTCTCCCCCATTCTTAAAAAAACCTACCCTTGATCGTAACACTATCTCCAAATACCGTCCCATCTCTCTCCTCCCTTTTGCCTCCAAGCTCCTTGAGCGTGTTGTTTAAAACCACCTTTCTTTCCTCCCACTCCATCCTTGACCCTTTCCAGTCTGGCTTCCGTTCTGTCCACTCCAATGAAACTACCCTCACGAAAGTCAGCAATGACCTCCTTGCTGTTAAATCCAAGGGCCACTACTCTCTACTCATTCTCCTTGACTTCTCTGCTGCTTTCGACACTGTGGACCACCCTCTCCTTCTGCAAATCCTTCACTCCCTTGGTCTACGTGACACTGCCCTCTCCTGGCTATCCTCCTACCTCTCTGACCGATCCTTCTCTGTCTCCTCTCATGACTCCTCTTCCCTCCACAGCCGCTTACAGTAGGTGTTCCCCAAGATTCTGTTCTTGGTCCTCTCCTTTTCTCACTTTATACGTCCTCACTAGGTGAACTCATCAGCTCTTTTGATCTCCAATATCATCTCTATGCTGATGATACTCAAATATACATTTCCTTCTCTGACCTCTCCCCCTCTCTACTCACTCATATCTCCAACTGTCTCTCTGCCATCTCCTCCTGGATGTCCCAGCAATTTCTTAAACTTAATATGTTTAAGACTGAGCTGATCATTTTCCCACCCCCCAACATAACCACACTTCCCACCATTTCTTTATCAATTGATGGCACAACTATCTCGTCTAGCCCCAAATTGCGCTGTCTTGGAGTTATCCTGGACTCCTCCTTCTCCTTCAAACCACATATCCAGAAACTCTCGCAGTCCTGTCATTTTCATCGTAAAAATATTTCCAAGATTAGACCCTTTCTCACCCAGGATGCCTCATACACTCATTGGACATCTCCAGATTGGACTGCTGTAACCTCCTCCTATCTGGCCTCGCTGACTCCCTTCTCTCCCCTTTACAGTCGATCCTCAATGCTGCTGCTCAGCTCATCTTCCTCTCAAAATACTCTGCATCTGTCTCCCCTCTCCTACAAGCTCTCCACTGGCTCCCCTTCCCTTTCAGGACCCAATTTAAGGTTCTCACACTCACTTACAAGCCCTCACCCATTCCTCTCCCACTTACATCTCGAACCTCATCTCCCTTCACTCTCCTGTCCGCCCTCTTCGTTCAACAAATGCACACTGTCTCTCATGCCAATTGATTACTTCCTGCCACTCCCACCTCCAAGATTTTGCCTGCGCTGCTCCCCACCTTTAGAACTCTCTCCATCTTCCCATCAGACTCTCCACCTTTCTACAATCCTTCAAACGGGCTCTGAAGACCCACTATTTCATCAAAGCCTTCTAGCTCCCATCTTAACTTTAGTAAAATAGATGTGGGTAAATTAATTAATGTATATAATAAATCTAAGTGACTCTAATATAATCTTAAACAAAACTCCAAAAGTAATTTACAGGAAAGCTCCTGATATTAGAAAGAAACTAACAAACATTTATTCAAAAAGAATTACCTTACACAGAACAGAGAGGAGGCTTCCACTACTATGGAAAATGTGCTGGCTGCAAGTGCACATATTCCCGCAGCTGTAAGAGAGTAACACAATTCCATTCATCCACGATAGATTAAATTTTCAAAATCAAACAAAATATGTTGTGCAAAACTGGAGGTGTCCTTTGATGCAGCTGCAGTCTTGAATACATACTGTAGGTAGGATGATAAGACATCTTAAGGCCCGCATCTATGAACATGTAAGAACTATAAAAATAGGGTATGATAACCACAGCGTACCCAGGCATTTTAAGGAGAGACATAATTTCGACCCTACAGGTATATTTTTTATTGCTATAGAACAACCACCAACCAACTGGAGAGGGGGGACCACCTGAACATCATTGACAAACATGAGATGAAATGGGTCTATTATCTAAATACCTTGACACCAAAAGGCTTAAATATAGAATTCAACAACAGAATCTTGATTAAATAGTTAACCCCTTGTAAATAACCACAGTTCTCACTTCCCCATCCTCTCCCTTCACTACCTTTCCATCATTCAGATCCGGTTAGATTCACATCACCATCATAACATATAAGATCCAGTTCCACGGCATGACCGTTACTATAGTTGTAACACATATGTTCAGATATATATCATATACATTAGATTTAGGTAATGTAGAATTCTTGGCTCAAGTAGTCACTACATGTAATACAGAATATCACCTGCGAAACAACAAACATCTGACTACGACATAACAGAACAATATGATGAGATACGGTAATACTATTCTTTTACGTACCCCCTGAGCTATGATTCTGACATACTCACAACCAATTTCAAATTGGACCATTAACACGGCAATACCTGATATAGTTTTAGATATACCACACATAAGCACACAACCAATCATCACTTCGCAATGTGAGACTTTCTACCATATAGAAGAAAAAGTCTGGCACACAGCTTTATTTTATTTAAAATTATTTTATTTATCATTTTTATTTCTATTTTATTCTGAATTTTTCACTTATGTTCCTCCAGTTCCTCCAGCTAACACTAATTATTGACTCTACTCTAGTACCTATACCTATCCAATAAAGACTGACACACCCCACATTGCATCTCAACATAGCAACAGCTGGATCCCGATTAGGGTTTTTTTTTTTTTTTTACACCAGATGCTCAGCATCGGAGAGGATTACATTAAGGAAAACACCCACTAGGAGGTGATTGGCTGGATTGCAGGATATCTACCAGCCAGTTAATCACACACACCCATTTTTGAAGTAGGCCCTGATAGGCCGAAACGCATCGACACGTGATCCAACTCACAGAGGATACTAGTTGCAGTGAGACCAGTGCACGGTTGGAGGGAAATGTATTGCCTCTGGCACAATACAGACAGAGGAACCCTAAAGGAGCCATCTAAACTCCCTCACAACCAAACCCGGATTTGGATTGTTTTAACCCAGAAGCTGTTGAAAATTAGAGCATTGTGTCTGCGAAGCATTAAACAACTTTATTTCCATATATTAGAGTCACTTAGATTTCTTATATACATTCATTAATTTAACATTAAGATGCATCATTATTTTTATCCTCAATTGGTGAGCGCTTAGTACCCATTTTACTAAAATTTTCTTTTGGAGTAAGAACATCTCCAGTACCTAGCTGCTCCCGCCACCTGGGGTCCCCCCCTTTTTTGAGCGCTTATCACAAAACATTTTTTGCTCATCTTAACTTGCTGCTACATGCTCCTTCCTCCCTGTCTACCCCATCTGTGTCACATGTTTGTCTGCCCCTCCCCTTTAGAAGGTAAGCTTTTGCGAGCAGGGCCCTCTACCCTCTTGTACTTCTCCGTTCTCTACTTTCATCTACTTCTTACTCCCCACTAGGGCACCTAACACTTGGTTGCTTTGCTCTGTTGCTTATCTGGGTGTTATGGTCGCGAATGTAGCAATGTATATTATTCATGTCCTGTATTGCATTGTACTGTAAGTCACGGGTCAACCTATTTGTTTATGTATTATGTAAGGCACTGCAGAACACTTGTATAAATAAACGATAATAATCATTTAATATTCCAAGGTTAAATAGCAGATTCTCTATCGTCAATCAAGGTTAACATTGATCAATCAGAGGCATGGAGTCTAAGTGGCTTTCGGTATTCCCCAGCTACCCCTACAATGAGGTCTGGACTTGAAAAGTCCACAGGTCATGGTCTTCTGATCTGCCCCTTGATGTGGCTAGCTAGTATAAATGGAAGTCTGAGATGCTGAGATTTGGGGAACTGGAGAACATAGGAAGGTAGTGACATTGTAGTTGAGAGTAAAGTGAGGACATGCTAGGATAAAGAACTAGGAGACACACAGTACAGTACAAAATCAGGAGATGAAATCAAGATCACGATAAAGCCAAGGACAGCTGCACTAAAATCAAGCTCAAGGTAACTGCAGCAATCAGGAACACTGCTTAAGTTCAGTAGGCAAGGAAGAATTTAAACTCACACCCTGGTTGAATACCCCCCTTATGCTTATGGTTGTGTTAAAGTCAATCTAATTAAATGAATGAAGACAAGCATTTTCATCCATTTCTGTGCGTAACGCATTATAATTTTTTTTTATTATTATGTTCAGATGCACAATATGTCTCTGATATTATGCATCACTTTATTTTTTATTTATTTAGTTATCACACTACAATGTGTAATAAATCTCTGTAATACTTTGTTTATAATAATGTAGGATTTCATTTTCCATTTTTACGTACACATTTAACTTTGAGGAGAACCTGTTTATCTGCATTCCAACCTGGGACTGTGTTTGCTCTCACTAACAAAGACAATCTATTGGCGTGAGCCTGAAGGTATGGACACAATTATACTAGCAACCAACAAAGGATGACCCCTGACCTATAGAATATTGAATTATTGAGATGACCCAACCTTTGTCCAATAAAATGATGTATATATAACTTGTACTCTTGTATGTAACCTTTAATCTACACTGTATAAATTGACCCTGCACTGACTTTAGACCTCATTGCATTCTTATTGAAGCCTGATGCTAAGTAATTAGACGTGCATTGGCGATATGTTTGTATTTCTTTTGGAATAAATCTTTTGGACTTTGGAAACCCACAGAAGCTGAGTGGACATCACAATTATTTAACTTTAATGGTTGTCAGAAAGATTAAGGGCCTGATGATTCAGAGCCACTCGTAAGTGGCAGCTCGTTCGCTCTGAGCGATGTTTGCCCAACTGCGCATGCGTACGGATCGTTATACGCATGCGCGAACCAGTCAGTGCGGCCGAAATTCATGTGCTTGCAAAATAGCGAATGCCTGCTAATTTCAGTGACAGAAAGAGGCGTATGTGGGTGGTAACAGGGGAAGGTGCTTGAAAACGGGGAGTGGAGATCCGATCGCAGGCGTGCTTAAAGGTCAAAACGGGCATTTTATGGGTGTGCATATTTAAAACAGCAGCGTCATTGACCACGTCACTGGGTTATTTTATAGCCAGAACTGCTCGCAAAATTGTGGTAGCAAAAACCAACCACAAGAATAGCGAGCAGTTCATACCCTGTTCGATGTACTCGATTAATCTAATAAATAGCGGACATGACGTCGGATGCGAGCGGCCAGGGGGCGTAGTTTCCTAAAAAACGACCGCAAGTTTTGTACGCTCGTTCAGACCTAGAGGCGTGAACAGACCGCAAACAGCGAACGGTTCATTTGAATAGCCACCCCTATTTTCGGGATGAGCGAGCGCTAATTGCGTCCGGCTCTGAATCAGGCCCTAAGTTCCCTCTAGTAGTCAGGGGTCAGATTCTTATGGCCAGTACCTGAATCGTTGAAATAAGCACAATCTGTGACTAGCATAGTCTGCAGTGGTCCTCAGCAAGAGTGGTACATTGTAATACAAATATTTCTGGGCAATGTACAGACAAAGATAGTAGTTAGCTAGTGGTTAATAGCAGTAAATAGAGGTGACATAGGCAAGCAGAGATCTCTTTTGACCTTTCCCAGGGGCAGTGCCACCACAGTACCTGAACACAGCAATGGCAGTGGACCAAGGAAGCCTGTGGGCATGGGCCAGCCATTGATACTGAACAGAACACCATGACAACAGTAAAATACTAGGAACTCTTGCTATGCCCAGAGCTCTCTATGATCACCTACCCATGGTGATGAGTACTGTTGACAGCACTCAACCATCAACTGCTGGTTCACTTCATTACTTTATTACATTATTTTTAAAGTATCACAAAGCCCTATAGAGCAAACTGGAGCTGGAATAGTCAGGTAAAGGCATGCAGAAAAGAAGTGCTTGTTGGTGAGATATAGTGAGAGAATGGATAAGCATCTTGGTAACATCTAGCTGACTGAGAAATGGGCACTTGCCCATCAAGTCTTCCCACCTACCTAAATTCATAATAATCTTCAAACAAAACATATTTCAATGGTTCAGAGGCTGAGTCTAGTGGCAAAATATCAGGAGAACGGTTGAACTGAGCTAGAACACAGAGTAAAGGAGCTGTCCAACAGCCAGAAATAGCTCCGTCAACAGAGCAGCAGTCTCCAGTGGCAGTAGTTCCAAGTTCAAATCCTGACAAAGCTATTTTCTCACTTTCATGTATAGTGTTCAAAAAATAGTCAGACTATTCATACAGTATTTACTCATACTGCCACCGCATCTACAAATGGTGTGACACGAACGGAACAAAAAAAGATGTAAATGGCCTCTCCATTTACTCCTCACACCTCTCCATATGTCTCTTACATAGTATCAGTCCCCCCCAAATGCCCTTTACATTCAGATGACCCCACATAACACACATTGATCATGCACAGTAAATTTACTACAGCCATTCCCACATGCCCATTACATGCATTTCAGACTTCCAAAGATGTCATCAGACCACTTCCATTCCCATCTGACTCCCTCACTTCCCCATATGCCCTTTATATGGCATTGTACATCCCCACATGCTCTTTATATGCACATCAGACTCCCACATGTCAGCAGACATTCCCAAATACATACCCCTTAGATGCTCATCAGACCTCATTAGACATAAGGGGGAAGCTTGGACTGCAAAACCTAATTTTAAACATAGTAAAAAATTGCTACCATGTTGAGACTTGTAAAGCCATGCAGGAAAAAGAAAATGCAGGTACACATTCTAAGCACTAAGAACACTGATAGTAAAAAATAATTATTATAAACCATCAGAGATCTGTACATGCCCCTTACATGTAATTGGGGACCCAAAATGCCCCTTACATGCCTAAACACAGGTCCATCAGACACCCTAACACACCCATCAGGGATTCCTATATGACCATAAGATATTTCCACATGCATGCCACAAATCAGCAGACACCATTCTACTCCCCACATGCCATCAGATTACTTACATGGACATTCAGACTCTTCCCACATGCCCTCATGCCACCCTTTCTTGAAAACCAGATGCCCACAAAAGGCGTCTTACATCTCCATAAAAGTCTCACTTTTACCCCACTTACCTGTACTGCTGGATTTCAAGCTTATTCCCTGCTCCTCTTCTGATTGGATGGACCTTGTGAGTGACCTCCCTGCATTGTGGAGAGGAGGTAATGTGACATGATTGCATGTGTTAATCCTCCCTTGCCTGTATCTTATAATCGATAATCTGCATTGGTGCAGGATCGACACCAGTTCTTCAATTACTGCTGATTATCATTGGGAAATATTAATGATATAATATAATTCAATATATATGTAAACATATAGTACTGATATAAGCGCTAGTCCCTATAGGGATTCTTTATAGACCTAATTCTTTGTATAGATCAAAAAATGTCCCACTATAGTCCCTTCGTCACGGTGGCTGCTCACAGTTCTCCAAATAGACTGCTATTGTGCAGTCCCAAGGATTTATGAAATATAAAAAGGTGAGAACAAGCACCATATATTGTAGTATATTATATAATTCCACTGCACACTCTTATAAATTTCAATGCATACCATGTGTGCCTAGTAAATAGGCATATAGTGATCTATCCTGGATCCACAATAATGCGTTTCTTTGTGAGATAGAAATGCCCTTCATTCCAGGTGGGATATTTGATGGGAAGAAAAGAATGTTTGCATAGTGTAGTAAATTAAAAGACACTTTATTTACAAACACATACCACATAAGAAATGCGTGATTCCAATTCAAAGTGATTTAAAAGCTTATCTGAAATAATACAGCAGTTTCAAGTAGTGGGGGTCACCACAGCCTCAACTCGTTTCGTCTCTTATGCCTATATAGCTGGATTTGTTTTTTTAATTGGATACAGTGAGTAACGGGAGCGCGCATACCCGCGGTAATCCAAAATTGGGCATGAGGGGCGCAAGGTTTTTTCCTCGCTAAACCTCGCACTCAATTGAATATGTCCCATATTGTGTGGTTTATTTTAAAAGATTACTGACATAATATATGACACCCTTATAAAAACAAAATGGTATTTATTTTATAAAACACTTGCACTTAGCTAAATAAGTACAATTTTCTATCAGTGGATGATACATGAAAGAATGATATATAAAAAAAAATCCCACATCTGAGCTTGTACAGTTCTCCCTTTTGTTGGAGTCAATATCCACAATTTCATATTCTCATAGTGAGTCGAGTGAACGGTTACCCTACGCGTTTCATCTCCAAGAGGCTTCTTCAGGGGTTAATCTAAATTTGATTACATATTATGGAAAATTGTTGTCAATCAAAGTGCAACTTGTGTGGTAATATCCGGGAATGGGAAAGTCAGTGATTTTCTTGTTTTCTTCAAAACTCCATAATGGTGTAGGAAGAGTATCACACCTTTAACATCTAGGTCCAAACATGAGATAATTATATGCTGCAAATTGTCAGCTGTTGCAGTATGATTGTATATATCGTGTATGTGTGCAGGAGACCAGCCCCTCAGCTCTTTCTGGAGTCACTGCATTTACAGCTATTAACAATTTTACATCCTTCTATTTGGCTACACAGTTTTATCATTGCAGAAAAGATTTATAGGCATAATTTATTGGAGTTTAGCAGAGAAAAAATAGGTGTTTTAAAATGATTTATTTGTTTTTTTGCTTTTTTTGTTTTACATCGATTTATTTTTCTGAATGTTTAGTTTGAAAATCATTATGGATATGTAAAACCACTAATTTGTTGCCAAAAATAAAGGGGCCTGTTGCCAAACACTTTACATTTATATCACCAGCACCCTACAGATTTCAGCAATATGAAATGTAGTTTGGTAAGAAGGGTGTAGAGTTAGCTTAATACAAATGACAGCAGCTGCAGTGTGGCTTAATTAAAACAATGACATTGATGAGGTTGAAATATAAGACATTCATTATCGATATCTGCTGTCCATCCCTAATCATTGCACAGTCCTCCTATTCTCTGACTACATCTATCTTAACCTATCCCTCGTACAAAAAGCAAATAATGAGGCCATCAGACAATGGGTCGTGTAAGCCTGTTCCAAGTTTTTATTTAAAGAAATTCATAGTATATGCACACTGTTGTATTTATAGGCTACATTTGCATAGCAGACATATATGATTACTCTGCAGCAGATACAGTATCAGTGATATTATGCATAGTATGGGCATTGACAAACCTTTATGTAGACAGTAAAAGTAACAGTAGCTACTGCAAATTCTAGGAGGGTTCTACCCAAGTAAATAAACAAAAGCATGATAATAAATTAACCAAACCCATATATGTTTTGTAAATTGAATAAATACTTGGAGAATGTTTTTGTTTTGGAAATATCTCCATTATATATAATAAATATGCAAACTTGTGTTATTTTCTAGCTAATGATCTCTGTGGTTTATGACACTTTAGAACGCAAACATTAAATCAACTTTTTGCTGCTTTCATGTAGAAAAATATCTCCAGCCAATTATTTTTAACTGAAATTTCTGTACAATTCTCAACAGAAAACTGTCTTTCTCTGTAGATATTACTGAAAGCAGTTCAAAGTTAAATTTGATTATTTGTCTAGCCAGTAAATAGAATTTTATTTTAACTAGACTCTTTTCCAATCCTGTATGATTTTCTCTTGAATTAAAGTGTTATTACAATGCCTCCAGCATTAAATTGCTATAAAATTAAATGTAAAGTATAAAAGCGAAGTAAAAAAACCTGAAAATAATTAATAAAATAAATAAATAGATAAATTGAAAGGCACTTCTACTGGAATTATTTCTAAAAAACATATTATGTATTTTTATTTTTTGTGATTAAACTCTATCCACATCATGAGAAGTTATAACGGTATTTTACAGATCATAAAAATCTGATGGAATAAAGAAAAACATTTACAGAACATTAACTGTAAACCTATTTAACCAAATTAATTGTTGGTGAAGAAGTTCTCTTTTATCTAGTTGTTAAAAGCTCTGCAATTTAGTTTGCTATTTCATACAATAAAATACTGATCACTGCTGTTGAATGTTTTTTCTTCCCATCTACAGTAACAGATCACATATCCAAAATAAAAAAAATATAGTTTGTTCAATGTAAGGCATGAAAAAAAAATGTTATCTATATATATGTATACAGACTTCTAAATGTCAGAATTGCAATCATGAATCCGTATGTACCCACACAACCAGCAGCTCCCAGGTTAGATTGCATTTTTTATACACAAAATATTTATTTAAAATTTGTAATAAATTATAAAAATATATAATAAATATATGTAAGTGATTTCAAAACTCTGATGCCTGTGAAAGTATACAATTAAATAATAATTATGGTCAACTGAAAATACTACAGTTTATACATGGCAGTTTCAATTGCACCATAATAAGTTTGGATATGTTTTTGATCACCAATAATTTCTTGATAACACATTAAAAACAAATAGAAAGGTGAGAGAATATATATTTTATAAGTATCAAAGTGGACTATTGTCATAAATAAATATATGATAACATGAATATATGACAGGGAACACAGGTCCTGATTCAGCAAGGAACGCAGTTGCTTATACACATGCCATCGGCTGAATAATTTGAAATGCGCATGCATATGCATTGCAGTGCGCGAGCCAGACGTAACGATCAAGAATGCGATCGCAGACTATAGGCAGACCCATGGCTGAGTGATTGACAGGAAGTGTCATTTGTGGGAGGTGACGGGGGGGTGGTCGGGTGAATGCAGAAGTGCCAGTGCGTTGGGACGGCGTTACAGGGGCGTGCTTTTATTAGCCACTGCAATACCATATGCAGCCTGAGGCCTCATAGCATGCACTGAATTAAGCAATTCCTGTGTGAGGGCTAACCTGCCTTAACTGTGCGTATGGGTCCGATGTTACCGATTATTTCGCTATGTTGCCAAAGTATACAGATCTGAGTAAGGGGAAGTGGGCATCCTTATGTCAGGCTACGATCACGTGCATATAAGCAGAATAGCGATCAGTAGTGAATCAGCCCACAGTGTCCAGTATCCCAGTATCTATGCAATCCAGAGTAAAAGGCTATTGAGATAGTAGAGTGAGTGAGTCTTATTGATAGTACTTATGAATGCATGTGTAGAGATGCAAGATGTTTCAGGAGTGAAATTGATTACTGGTCTGAGGTGCTTCAGGAGGACACATCAGTACATATATCATGGTGTCTGGATTGGGTTGCAGAAAGTCTCAAGTGGGACAGCTGTTTGAAAGCAGTAAACTCATCAAACAGGTAAATGTGGTCTTCTTAGGCCAAAAACTGAGGTTTTATTCCAAACGGGCTCCATATAGAAATATGTACATAGCCACCTGGAAAGAATGTTAGTACTAGGGGTATATTTACTAAAGGTAGAAGTGGAGATGTTGCCCATAGCAACCAATCATATTCTAGCTATTATCTTCTAGAAGATTCTAGATAAATGCCAAGTAGAATCTGATTGGTTGCTATGGGCAACATCTCCACTTCTAAAAACCCACACTTTAGAAAATATATACCATTTACCCTCAGAACTCAGATTAGAAAACTTTTTTCTTGGGTTGTGAGTATCCAGATGTGGAGGTCTGAGATATAGCGGTGCAACATAGCTGCTCATTTATAGAGCTATTTCTAAATTGGTAGCTCAAACAAGGTTATCGAGCAGCATTTGGAACCACATTGTTCACATAATTATCTGTGTACTAAAGGCACATTTCAGATTTCAGGAATAATTTGGCAAAAGTCCTAAAGGTTGGGGAGCTGATGGGAACAAATAATAGGTCTCCAGAGGAAGGAATGATCTGCACTCTCATTCCAATAATGGGTCTGTCTGGGAGTCCTGAGTTGCAGTAGTGATAATTCAGTAGAGTCCAGTTAGGACCTCAATATCAGAGCTTCCACGAGTCTTTTGCTAAGATAGAGGTGATGGGAGTGATATCCCATCATCAGTCTGCAAAGTAGGTGAGAATATGAGTAAATTCTGACTCTGTAGAAACAATTTACATATAGGGGCATATTCAATTGGGGGCGAGAAAAGCAAAAATCCTGCACCTGCAAGGTTTTTCCTGTAGGTGCGGGATTTTTGCTATTCAATTAGGTGCGGATTCTTTACTATTTTGAGCCCAAGGAGGTTTTAATTCTCGCACCTCCAGAGCAAGTGTGATTTTTTTTCTAAAATCGTTAATTTTAGGAAAAATCGGTGGGACTTGCTCTGGGATCCCTGCTGTACCCCCCTGAGGACTAATTAAGCAATTGGAAGTTTCCAATTTGCTTAATTAGTCCTTAATTACTTGCCTTCTGCAGCGCTGTCTTCTGCATCCATCATCGGAAGCCGGGTCTTCTGCTGCAGGGCGAGTATGTCAGTGTGTGTGAGTGTTTGTTAGGGTTTGTAAGTATGTATGAGTGTTGTGAGTGTGACCCCCGGTGTGTGTGGACCCCCCAGTGTCTGTGTGCCTCCCCTGTAATGGGCGCTTGGAGAACTACATATTCCAGCAGCCCTTGCTCCTCCCACCAGTCCCTGGAGCCTGCCTGCAGCCCCTGGGACTCCCAGCAGCCCCCGCTCCAGTGAGAAGATAGAGGGGAGGCCACCGGGAGCATCGGAGACCACCGGGCAGGTAAGTGCAGAATTTTTTTTTCTTACCCGGCGCAGGGTTTTCAGAGCCGAAAACCCCGCAACCACCTTTTAAAAATAGTATATAATATGGGTATTGGGAGTGCACATACCCGTGGTAATCCAAAATTGGGCACGAGCGGCGCAAGTTTTTTTACCTCGCTAAACCTCGCGCCCAATTGAATATGCCCCATAGGCTGTGAAAGAGCTCATGAAACTTGGGTTCTCCTGCACTGATTGTTACTGCAAGCACTGCTGTCTAAATGATTTTATAACCATTCAACAATCTAATATTTTTTTCCAAACATTTAACCAAAATGGACGATTTAAAAAAAAAAAAATCAAATTATATAAATAATAGTTCATTTTAAAAAAATCAACATTTTTCATTATGAGTTTGGAAAAAATTGTTTTATACAGTTAAAAATAAGAATCTTTACAGTGTTATATCAGAGTTTCTAACTATCGTCCTCAAGTGTCTAATTGATCCAACTAAGGGGGATCAATAAAGGCCTATAGACGTGTGTATGTGTGCGTGCGTGCGTATGTGTGTTACCGGCAAAGTGGGAACGCAGGCATTGAGTGCAATATTTTTTTTCCCAGGGCGCAGGGTTTTTCCCAGTCTAAAGGTTTTTCCTATTCAATAGGCTGCGAGAAATTAAGCCGTGGCAATCACACTGCCTATTTCTCGCAGGCCGAGAGCAGGTGCAAAGTCAGGGAAAATCAAAATGTAAAAATTTTGGGACTTGCTTCAGGACACCTCCCCTAATGACCAAATAGGCAATTGGAAGTTAATTAGTCCAATAATTATTTATATGTCATTATTGGTGTGAAAAGAAATTGCCTCAAATTACCCCAAAATAACCATTTTATATTATCAAAATACATCATTCAATAGTTCATTAGTCCAAATATACTAATAATCTTCTAAAATCATCCTTTCAAATTTCAAAATTAGGCATAAAATATACCTGGGTCATAATGACCCACCTCAACGTCGCTAACAACTTTCCATCACAATGACACTGGGTTAAGAAGGTGTAACCTGGAGAAGGAGACCAACCTCCTCGAGGGAGAAGGTAAATATGTAGTGTGGGTGTGTGTGAATGTGTAATAAAGGCATAAATACTTTGGTCACACACAGAAATAAAACAAGGTGCGGTGATTAACCAGATTGTATACCCTGAACAATCAGGCTGCTCACACAGCAGGTTTTGCACCTACTACACCAATTATAACAGAAAGAAAAAGTGTAGCGCTAGTTTGATCAAGTGACCACAATGTTTCCAATGTAGAAAATATATTAAAATGACAGAGTCAAATAAAATGCAATAGCAACACACGGATTCACTTATGATGCATAAGATGAATACAATATATACAGGGTATGTGGAGATAAAGGCGCACAATCGAGGCACAATGAGATAAAATACGGAATAAGTCCCTCTCCTTTATGTGTCCTAAAGAACAAGCTCTACTAATATCATCCACTCCCTGAAATGTCAATCCTCTGGTTATAGATATCACCCCCTCTGTTGAAGGAGTATAAGTTCCTTATTGTAAACAGCGATAGTCATAGATATACCCAAATGGTAACGGAGTATGATACAGTCACATGTTACCCTCTATGCTCCTCACGAGATCCCGGGTGTCTGCCACTGATTGTAATTCTGGCAGTGCGCCGGGTACTGCTCCCATGTGTCAGTACAGCTGGGGGCTAGGCACCATACGGTGTGTGAAGACTGCAGTGACTCCTTATAGGGCTGTGCTGCTCTTTTATAAGAAGAAAGTTCTTTAGCGCTCTGTCTCTATTTTATAGCTGTTAAATAATAAATAGGATTCAGAGGAAGGCAAAAGTGTCCGTGTGAGCAGAAAGTCATTAACCTTGATGCGTTTCTCCAGGTAAAGGCATCACCGGTTTCATCAGAAGGAACCTTAGTAGTAGAGCCTGTTCTTTAGGACACATAAAGTAGAGGGACTTATTCAGAGGTTCCGTATTTTATCTCATTGTGCCCCGATTGTGCTCCTTTATCTCCACATACCCTGTATATAGTCATCTTATGCATCATAAGTGTAGCTGTGTGTTGCTATGGCATTTTATTTGACTCTATGTTATTTTAATACATTTTCTACATTGGAAACATTGTGGTCACTTGATCAAACTAGCTCTTCACTTTTTCTTTTTTTTTTTTCTTTGTTATAAATACTTTGGTGTCTATGTCTTGTCTTTTAAAAAAAATTTTGTTTACAGTGGGTGTACAGATGCCAGCGGCCTTCTGGCACTTGTGGTTCTACAAGTGCTGTAGGGCAGGCTTTCTGGTACCTGTATTTCCACTGTAAAGAATAATATTATTTCTAACTATTACACCATCACCCCCACACCCAGCGCCAACAGGGGTGTGGGTGTGGAGGTAATTTTATTTTTGGAGTACGCACTTTCTGAGGATTGCCAGCCTTGCGCTGACCAGTTTGGGGCTGGATTACATTACAGCATGGGGACCCCACACTATGTGTCTCCCTGCTATAGTGTAAGCCCCCGACTGGTTCAGCCTTTTAATAGTTACTGGAAATATGGGGAACAACATGCCATTTTCCCCCATATTTCCAGTACTGTAATGGGCTCAGAGGTCCAGGGCTGGATATGATTTTGGGGGGGGCCCCCATGCCAATTTTTTTCTGATTTTTCAACCATTTCTTTACAGTTACAGACATAAGCACTGCACAGATCACACTGATCTGTGCAGTGCTCAGCAGTATCGGGTGAATACAACTAAATTCGCACATGATACAACGCAATCAGTATACAATCAAATCAAAATGGACAGGCAAACATGATTCTTAGTAAATCTGTGATATGTGGAGTAAAAAACGCATGCAAGTCCATGCGATGCCCAGCTTGTTTACACATGGCCAGACACAATTCTAAATTTACCCCTTGGTGTCTGTTGAAAACTTCTTGACTTGACTCAAGCTCTTTAAAAATGGAACAAAAATACATTAGCACCAATCACTAGTAGATGAGATGTGTTCCTGTGAACCTTGTACTGTACACATGCTATTGTCAGGGTTTTCGCGAGCCCTGACAGGCATGGCCACATCCACTCTCCAAAAACCTGTAACCAAATAGTAGTTACTGCATGCTTGGCAGAGGGGCAGCTCCAGAGAGAGGGGCAGTCCAGGGGCCCATCTGTAACAATTATCCTTTTTGCTCATTACCCCTGCGTCCGTACTGGTTTACCAGCGCAGTAGCACATCTGGCACTGCAAAAGAGGAGACTGCCTATGCTTAGCAACAGCAGTCTCCTCTCTCTCACTGCCCAATGTGATGCTGTGTTGCTATACAGACGCATCCGCAGCAGTAGCGGGATGACAAAAAAGTTTTTCAGGTGGAGGCAGGCGCTTAACTGTGCCTCCAACTAGCCCGGGTAAGTAGTTCCCACTCCCCCTCCTTTCCTTTCGGCACCCCTGGCTATTGTAGAGTGAAAACTATGTTTGAGGTTCAGCTTGCTTCAGCCTAATCTTTTCTGGCTTGTCCTTAAGTGTTATTACTGCCTTGTGTACCAAACATGGGCTGTGTTCCTGATTACTTTGCTGGGTACATGCTTGTGGCTTACAATTTGTTTACCAGACCCTGGAAGCCCGGGACTGAGGGCCTGATTCAGACCCTTTTGCGAGCAGGCAGTGAGCATGCGTGAGCCCCGAAGTGAGTGAGATGTTGATTGACAGCTCACCCCATTTTGAAGGTGAGTCGGGGGGGGGGGGGTGGCTGCACAAACTGAGGCGTTCCCGAAGGAACGCTTGCCGTTTTTTGGGCGGCCCTACTGACATCACACGTGATATCAGTAGTGAACCCTTAGAGCGGCACTGGCAAGGTGTTCAAGCCAATAGCAGTCACCCTCTGTTCCCTTAGAGCAAGTGCGCTTCTCGGTACTTAGGGGATCGCTAGGTCTTATGCTCGGGGCAGTAAGGACTTATTCCAAATATGGAGGGATCCATAAGGTTATTAACCAGGAGTATAGCAGCAAGCAAAGCAAGAGTTAATTGCAGGCAGGCCAGATAAGGCAATAATAACTGCAGACAGACTTGACAAGGAATGATGACCGAAGACTGCATGACTGGATAAACACTGGATACACGGCAAGGCAAGGGTTAACTGTAGAAATATCTGGAGCTGAGTGTGTTCTGGAATCACAGCAAGGTAATGGTTAATTGTAGGGTCAATCAGGTGCAGGTGTATACTGGAACCTGAAGCTAGGCAGAGTGCTGACAGAATTAAATTGCAGGGAGACTTGCTAGATTAACTGATATACCAAGCTGCAGTCTGTAATAACAGGAGGTATAACAAAGTGGCAAAGCTGTGACTTGAGTATAGGTCCAGGTAACAGGAAACAGCTGCAGGCTTTGCAATTACAGACACAGCTGTGGTAAATATACTTTGCTACAATAGACAACCACAGACACACAGGCTGGATGTGCACAGAAGGTAAGCTGGTGGGTCTTGGCAAGGCACAGACCTGGAACTGGGATGGACACAGGAGGCTGATACAGGGCAGAATCCAGCAGGAATCCACAGGAGCAGGACTGGCAGAGGCTACACACAGAGGACTTAGGCAGGGTTCAAGGATGCACGTATGCAATGGCAGGATACCAGGACACAGGAACAGACAGGGAGATTGGGAACTGTACAGCATACAGTGACCGCATGATGAGCTCACTAGAATCAGGAACTAGGGAATATCGCTGGCAGGAAGTGTAGGGCTGGCTGTAATTTATCAGAAGCAGGGACCAATAAGAGCAATCCCTGTAGAAAACCTCCCTAATCACAGGATAGTATGCAGCTGAGCTCTGCACACAAACTGACAGGCAGGAATGCAGCAGAGCTACACACAGACAAAGACAGAGTTCCAGCTCCCTGCAACAGCCGGAAATGGGATAAAGGCGTTATGCAGCATCCCAGTCGCCTATTACGGCCGGGGCCTGTCATCAAGATAATTCGCTGCTGCGGATCATAACGGTGCAGTAATTACAGCACTACAAATTATACTATCATGTATTATCTCATATCCATATCTCACACTATCTGAATTTTCCACTCACATTCAATTTCTCTCAAATTATTTCCCCTTATTCTCACAGATTTATTATTGTTATCTTATCCTGATTTTAACTTGATTTAATCAAGTATGTATCTGTACCATCCACTGTCACCATATAATTTTTCACACACATCCCATTATCCACTTATTGGCGTAAATTTACCAAGCAACGTAATCTCAAACTTGCCACGGATTGACGACAGGTTCTATTCAAAAGAGGCAGAATTTACCAATTTTATTTTGACCTTCTAAAAAGAACCCACCGTTCACCTCCTGCAGTTTCTAAAGCCCTATTTTACCACTACAAACCCACCATAATCCTATCATGGTTTACAAGCCTACCCAGATCCCTAAAATCTGTGCAAGCTTGTATTATGTAAAAATAGTAAAGAAAACTAAAAAAAAAACCTGTGAAAATAACAAAGCAAATGCATGGGAACCCTTCCTAATCCATAAATAGCTCTGGGTTATTTAACCTAGGCTAGTAGTGAATAATAGGAAGGACAAAACACATGAGGTTCCCCTTATTTTTCACCAACCAGCACTACGCTAAAACAGCCATGGGCTGGTGACACTATAGCAGAGAGACACAAGTGAGGGATCTCCCTGCCATAATGTGAATTAGCCCTAGACTGCTAGGCTGGAATCCCTAGCTAGGTAGGGACCCCCCAAAAATAGGCTCCCCCTCCATGGCCAACCATCCCTTGGCTTAAACAACTTCACCATGACCCTGGTGCTGGTTGGTATATAGGTAATTAATAGTTAAGGACTACTGGTCCCAGCAAACCTGCCAGGACATGAAAGCACTTGGAGAACCACAAGTTCCAGCAGGCCATCAAGTGCATGCTCCATAGGAATCAATGGGACTGCTGATTGATCAGTGTGGGAACTGCAACATTTTGACTAATCAGTGAGACCCATTTCTCTCCTAGGTAAATTGTCCATGAGTGATCTCTCCTGAAGTGAGCATGCCATCCCACCCGCGCACGCAGGGGGGGTTTCCGAGTACCTAGAAACTCCCCCTGCCCGACCCAGCGAGCAGAGCTGAACAAACTAAATATATATATTTTTTGCACGCACGCTGAGACTGCCTGGGCTGGCTGTAGGGTGAGCTGCAGCGCGCAAGCCCCTCCCAGTCAGTTCCCATAGGCCAGGTGGATCATGAGAGTGCTGCTGTTGCCGGGACACTGCCAGCGCTGTGTAGTTCTGGAGGTGAGCCGCAAGAACTATTGACGTAGGTGGCCGGGTGCCGCCCGGGGGGATAATACTGTATGACTTAGACTGCTCTATGCCGGGAGTCTTGCGGGCGGCAGGGCGGGGGGGGTGTGTGTGTGGTGATTTCTTAAATTATGCCATTCTGCTTTGTGTGTATGGGGTGGGGGAGGGGCGGGTGGCAGGGCAGGGAAATTATATGTATTAAAATGATACCATTGCATTTCGACTATGTATTTGCGGTGGGGGGGGGGGTGGGAGGATAATTTTTATTACATTATGCCAACTCAGCCGTCTGCTGTATGTTATCCCCGGAGGGGGGGGGGGTGGGAGGATAATATTTATTAGATGATGCCAGCTGCTGTATGTTATTCCCGGAGGGTGGGGGGATAATATTATAATATTTTATAAATTATGCCAATTATTATCCTCCCATCCCCCCCCCCCCCCCCCCCCCCCCCGGAATAACATACAGCAGACAGCTGAGCTGGCATAATCTAATAAATATTAACACTGCTGTATGTATTTTGACTCTGCATTCATGTTTTTTAGGTGAGCGGTGTGTGTGTGTATCTGTCTCTGTCAATATGTGTATCTGTCTGTGTCAGTATTGTGTAGTGTGCAAGCTAAGGGAGAGGGGTTATTTTGATTGTGCAGTATTAATGCTGGGGGTATCGTTGCTTGTCTCAGACAACGATCAGAAGATCATTGTCTGACCATTCTGCATGTGCTGGATCGAGCATCCAGCACATGCAGTAACCCCCCCACTACTGTTGATCGCTGGTCCCTATAGTAAACAGGTTAACATGGTCGATATCGACTATGTTAGCCTGCATGCATGGGCGATGGTAGGTGTATGTTGCAGGCTTATTCTGGTTAGACGTTTTTGTCATTGATCTGTAACCAATTATTTGGAAACCCCCCTTTCAAAATCCTGCGTTTGCCACTGCATCCCTTGTGGTTTTTTAGTTTGCCAAGTACCATTCCTTAATTATTGAGGGAGTCATAAATAGGTTAATGAGTTGGGGACTTTTCTATGGTGTCTGTGTACTGTGTTTATTTTAAGATTTTGTTTACAGGTAGACTACAGGTGCTATCAGGCTCTTGTTGCCCAGGCATGCTGGCACTTGTGGTTCTCCAGCAGCCTTCATGCTCTGGCCAGCTTTCCGTAGTCTACCTGTAAAGAGCAATATTAATATTAACTATTAATTACCTCCATACCCACCTGCAGCATTGGTATGTAGAAGAGCCCTGAACTTCCAGCCCAGGGTTGGATGTTTCTTTTTTGGAGGGTACCCACTTCCTAAGGAATTTCAGCACTTCCTAAGGGATTCCATTCCTGGGATGAGCAGTCTATCGCTGGTTGACATTATGGTTTGGGGACCCCACGCTATGTATCTCCCTGCTACAGTGCAAGCAGCTCTGGTTGCTTCAGCCTAGTGTTGGTTGGTGAAAACTCATTGGTGACTCCATGCTATTTTGCTCTCCTATTTTTCACTGGTAATCGATGGTGGTTTCTATTTAGGTCAAAATAACGTATTATGGCAGGTTTCAAAATTACTTCAAACCAGCTGCTTAGTAAATTTACCCCTGAAGTAAAGCCATTTTGTAATAACTATAACTTTCCCCTACCTATCACTTTATCAGCTAATCTGAACCCCTATCTATTTTAATTCCACAGTTCCCCATTTGATATATTACTTTATATCATATATCTAACCCCTCCTCCACCCCACTGGAAACTAAGGAAAGGGTTTAGAAACACTAGGACAGGCACTGGGACAGGGTTATAGGGCTCGATTCACTACGGATCACAACTGCGATTGCAATAGCGATTATGCACGCAGTCTCGCTGCAATAGTATGATAATCCATTGTGATCGCTATGCCGTCGCAGCACTACATAGGGACGCCTACCTTACCTTACACACATCCGTAATCCTTAGCAAGACTGCGAAACCATCGATAAGATCTAGTACCATCACAGCCTCACACACACTGGGCCGGTTCTAGACATTGTGGAGCTCAGGGCGAAAGTTCCCAGCTGCGCCCCCCCCCCCCCCAAAATAAAGAAATAACTTTTTTTAGATGGCATTCCTATGCGCGCGCTTCTGGAAAGGGGGCGTGTCCTTGCAGAACACCCCCAATTAATCACAGTGTGGGGCGTGCCCAGCACTTACAAAGGTGCTGGGCTTCCCCCAAGCTCTCCCTTCGTGGCGAATAATTGCCATATGCAGTAATGCGCCTTACACAGTATGTTTTACACAGTAATACCCTTTATAACACACTATGCCACACGCAGTAATGCCCTGTATAACACATTATGCCACACAGAGTAATGCCCTGTATAACACATTATGCCACACACAGTAATGAACTTTATAACACATTATGACACACACAGTATTGGTCTTTATAACACATTATGCCACATGCAGCAATGTCCTTTATAACACATTATGCGACACACAGTAATACCCTTTATAACACATTATGCCACATGCAGTAATGCCCTGTATAACACATTATGCCACATGCAGTAATGCCCTGTATAACACATTATGCCATACACAGTATTGCCCTTTATAACACATTATGCGACACACACTAAAGCCCTTTATAACACATTATGCTACACGCAGTAATGACCTGTATAACACATTATGCCACACGCAGTAATGCCCTGTATAATACATTGTGCCACACACAGTAATTCCCTTTGTAATACATTATCCTCAATTCAAATTGTGCCACACAGCAGTCCTTTATTCATGTTATGACACACAGTGGTGCCCCTTTTACACAATGCCCAAATTAGTGTCCCTTATACACAAGGCCCACAGTAGTAGTGCCCCTTATACAATGCCCACAGCAGTGGTGCCCCTTACACAATGGCCCCGGTAGTGGTGCCCCCCCATGCAGTGCCCTCATTAGTAGTGCCCACAGTGTTAATGCCCCCATTGGTAATGTCCCCTATAGTAGTGCCCACATTAGTAATGCCCCCAATAGCAGTGCCCACAGTAGTAATGCTGCCATTAGTACCCCCATTAGTAGTGACCCCAGTAGTAATGCCCCCTATAGTAGTGCCCCCATTAGTCGTGCCCACAGTTGTAATGCCCCATTAGTAGTGTCCCCCTATAGTAGTGGCCCCAGTAGTAATGCCCCCTATAGTAGTGCCCACAGCAGTAATGCCCCCTATAGTAGTGCCCACAGTTGTACTGCCCCCATTAGGAGTGTATAGTAGTAATGCCCCTTATAGCAGTGCCTCCAGTAGTAATGCCCCCTATAGTAGTGCCCCCATTAGTAATTCCCCCATTAGTGGTGCCCACAGTTGTAATGCCCCCATTAGTAGTGTCCCCCTATAGTAGTGGCCCCAGTAGTAATGCCCCCTATAGTAATCCCCCCAGTAGTAATGCCCCCTATATAGTCCTGCCAACAGTGCTGGTGCTTCTGAAAAAATAAAATACAATTAAAATACAAACATAATACTTACCTTAAGCCCCGCTCCATCGTCCGCTGCCGTCTGGTCTGACAGCGGCTCCAAGGATCTATGGGAGAGACGTCATGACATCATGACGTCCCTCTCATAGTGCTCTCTGCAGGAGCCAGTGAGCTCCGGCTTTCGGCTGCCGCTGCAGGGAGGGAGCCGGGTGCCCGCTGGTAAAAAATCTCAGTGAGAACCTGGCAAATGGAGCCTCCCTGCAGCAGCTAGCGGGGGGGGACCGGCGCTGGTTTTTTTTCTTTCTTCTGGGATTTTTATTTCTGGGGACTCAGTGGCGCCCTCTAGGGGACGGCGCTCCGGGCGATGGCCCTGTTAGCCCGCCCCTAGAACCGCTACTGCACACATACCTGCACAAGCTCTGATCTTACTCAGATATGACTAACCTCATCGCATGCTGTGAGTACTCAAGCTGCATATGGCATCGCGGTGGATAATTTATGCACGCCCCTGTAATGGCGTTCGAACGCACTGGCACACCTGCGTTTCGCTGTCCACCCCCCCCATCAGCACCCACAAATGACACTTCCTGTCAATCACTCTATGATGAGTCGGTGTAGTCACTGTTATCACAGGGCCTGATTCAGCTTTGGGAATAGAGGGCCTGATTCAGAGCCGGACGCTCTTACCAGAGTGCTCGCTCTGAATTAGGGCCCTCCTACCTAAAAATGGAGCGGCCTCCTGGCCGCTCGCATAGCTGTGGGTGACCACCCACAGCTTATGCGAGCGGCCAAAAACATGGTCGCGATGGTCATGACCATTGCGACCATCGGGCTTGCAACGAGACCCTGCGGTAGGGTCTCGCTGCCGCAAGCCCAGGAGTGCTTTTGGCTCTATCAGAGCCAAAAGCACTCCCACTGACATCACTAGTGATGTCAGTGGGGCCGGACCCAGACAGTAGGCCTTCCCATGGGTACGCCTCCATCTGGGCAGCAACGCCCCCGGCACACCCACCAAAGTGGGCGTGCTGTCACTCACCATCGACAGCACGCCCCCTTTGGTGCGAGACCCATAACGACAGCTTGGCTGTCGCTATGCGGGTCTCGCGCATGCGCACAACGGAGCTCCCTCCGTCGTGCGCATGCGTATTAGGGCACCATCGACCCGCTTGCGAGCGCTCAGCGCTCGAGAGCAGGTCTGAATTAGGCCCAGAGTGAGAAACAGCAAGTAACTGATCATCTTTGTGAAACGATGCTGCACTGCAGGTGGGGCAGATGTAAAATGTGCAGAGAGATTTAGATTTGGGAGGGAGGTGTCCAAACTGACATCTAAATTGCAGTGTAAAAATAAACCTGTGCAGTGTTTGTGGGCTACATGCAAAAGCAGACGGTATTTACCATACATGCAAAATAAAATGTATGTATTTGCACCCCTTGCATTGCAACATGGTTTGTCCTGGTTCACAGTTACGTGCTCTTTCTCACTCTATTCCCAAAGCTGAATCCGGTCCACAGTACTCATCGCAGTGGCAAGTTCGCACTCACGCACTGCGATGCATGAGCAGAACACAACAATCGGCCGATTGTGTGCGTAATCGCAGTTGCGAACTGTAGTGAATCAAGCCCACAGTCAGATGACATAGAACCATTTTTATTCACCTTTGAATGCACTGCTACCAGGCTAAAATGTCCTGATTGCAGTGGCTGGTTCGCACACGCACACTGCAGTGCATGCGCAGAACGCAACAATCGGCCGATTGCGTGCGTAATCACATTTGCGATCGGTAGTGAATCAGGCCCATAGTCCACATTCATCATGAAGTAGCTACTGCACTCTTGCTGGTCAAATACTGGTCACAAATATGGGGGAATTAGCATTACTTACCCCTTCCAATGGAAACAGTATGGATTACCGCCGGCCGCAGTGGAAGCCCAGCAGGGGTGAAGAGCCCGAAGCTAGAAAGGTAAGTATTAACTAACCTAGTTATACCCCCTAACCCTCCTTTAGAAGTGCCTAACCTTAACCCTCCTCCCCAAGTGTCTAACCCTAACCCCCCCTAAGTGCCTAAACCTAAACCCCCTTCCCCGCAGCCTAACCCTGTCTCCCAGGGGGGTGCCTAACTCTAACCCCCCCCAAGGGGTGCCTAACCCTAACCCCCCCTTCCCCTAGCCTAACCTTAACCTCCGGGGGGGTTCTTAAGCCTAAGTCCCCCCGAGAGCCCCTAACCTAAACGGCGGCTGTCCGCGCCCGGTGCCTGGCTTACCTTCAATCGGTAAGCCGGGTATCAGGCTTCCGGCATAGGTCTAATGACATGTGTCGGAATTTTGACGCCTGTCATTTGTACCTTGCCGGGATTAGACAGTCGGGAAGCTGGTGGTCTGGATTTCGTCCGTCGGCTTCCCGACTGCTTCCCCTTCCAACATAATCTTACAAAGGTGTTTTTTTCATGTGAGTTTAATTGTTCATGTTTTACTTACTGCAAAGTTTAAATTTGATTTATCAAAGCTGTAATGTCCAGCTACACTTATTAATATTAATAAATGATACTGAGCTGTTTCAGAGAGAGGGATGGCATTTGCCACAGGCGCACAGAAGGAGGCACCCTTACTTCACCCACCACACTCTGCACAGAGAACAAGATTAATGGCATTAACAGATACATGCAAATTTGCTAATGAAAATACTGTACTGTAAACATATAAACTGATTCTCACTACTCTTTTGGGCTTCTGCTAAGGAAACTCAGAGCTTTTCTTACATTCAATGGTACCCTCACTGTGCATGCAACAGCAATGGCTGAAAAGGATTATGGCAGTTTTGTGTCTTTCAATGTTATCATTCTATCTGATTAACAACATTTTTATTTCAATGCAATTATCTTGTTTCCAACAGGAGGTTTCCCAATAGAAGGATGGGGGATCTGTATCTGATGCTCAGGGACTGTGGTGCAGCATAGAGAGGAAACCAGTGGCATCCAACTCTCCACTGCCTACACTGGCTGAGTTGTTCAATGGATTAACACATGTGGGTAAACCAGGTAAGGTAAGTTTGATTAAGACCTACTTTCATGCACCTGGGTTCTCTTTTTTGCTGCAAACATTCAGAACCATCCAGTCTCCCACCTACTGAGGGACCCTTCCAGGTGATATAAATTGACTTTATCCAACTCCCTAAGGTGAGAGTACTGAGGTGTGTATTGGTATGCATGAATATCTCTTAGTGGTTGCCAAGAAAATAGTCCAGGAATTTGTGTGTAGGTATGATAACCCCCAGACAACATATCAACTGACCAGGGTACCCACTTTATAGGAGTGGTAGTCAAGAGAATGTATTTTATGCCATTTAAAAGATTACCTGAGAGATTGGTTACAATGGCCTGATGCTTTACCTTTTGTACTACTACTCTTTATGATGGACCAAAGACAGATTTGGACACTGCAAATAATGTGTCTGTGAACTATCTGATAAAAATGTGTAATAATTTGAAAGACTCTGGCAAACTTTAATTCCATGGCAAATAGCTGGGAAGGTCTATACCAAGTGTTTCTGGTGTCTTTGAACTCTGTTAAAGAAAAGGAGAAGTCAGCGTGATACATGCCTCTTATTGAAAGAAGGTAACTCCTCCTATTCCAACAGTCAAGCCAGCAGACCTGAAAGACAGAGGGCTATTTAAATTGAGCGCTCACTCTTTGTGGTTTGTTGACGCCTCTATGTCTGAGCGAGCGAACGAATAATGCACTCGCTATTTTGTAAAGACGCCCCTTTGCCATTTGCATCACACGTCATCTCCGGTATTTATTAGATTAATCGGGTACATCGAAAGGCATCTGAACTGCTCGCAGTGCTTGTGGTAGGTTTTTCTTACCACTAGCACTGTGAGCAGTTCAGGCTAAAAGACAACCAAGTGACGTGGTCGATGACGCTCCTTTACTAATTATGCACTCCCATTATACGCCCTTTTGACCGTTAGTCACGCCTGCGTTCGGATCTCCACTCACCCGTTTTCAAACACCTTCCCCTGTTACCACCCACAAATGGTACATTCTGTCAATCAAATTAGCAGCCCCTCGCTGTTTTGCGAGCGCACGATTTCCGACCGCAATGACTGGTTTCCACATGTGCATTACGACCCATATGCATGCGCAGTTGTGCGAACATCGCTCAGAGCGAACGAGCGGCCGCTTATGAGCGGCTCTGAATCAGGCCCTTAGCCCACAAAAAGAAATGGGCTGTATAACCTACAGGACAAATCAGCAGGCCATAATGAAGCCCCCTCTCTCTGGAGTCACCACCTTGTTTGGAGGCAACAAGCTAACCTATTCTCAGAGGTCCTGCTCTACCACACAATCTACTGATGGATCTTGCGCCTGTTTCAGTAAGAAACAACATTTATTTCGACCAGTTTTATTTCCACCAGAAAAAAGGACAATACTAATAAGCAGAAGAGGACCATTTTAAAGAATCATTCTTAACAATATTTAACAAGTAGGGAGAGTGAGTCACAATAAAACTCTCCTCCTTACTACTGCAGGTTCTGTACCCTAAGTAGACAGGAGTCTGAACATGGGAGACCTGTGAAGATCGTCATCCATCATCCATGGGACAAAGGCCCTCATTCAGACCCGGACGCAAGTGACCGTTCGTACGTTCGGCGTATGTAAAAAAATATTTAAATTCAGGCACACGCTCGTATTTTCGCTCGCAGCCAAACATCCTCCCCAAACTCAGGCGACCCCTCCTCTAAGTAACGAGCGTGCCAAATAGCGAGCGTACATCCCCGAAGTGGTTTGAGGGGAACGCACGCACTAGTACTACCCGGAAGTTGGACTGTCAGATTTCGATAAACTGCTCGTTGATTCTGCCTACCTCCCTCAATCGTAACATGCCAATCAATATATCAATTAGCTTAATTGTTTTTTTTTTTTTTACACAATGCAATAAACTTTATTTATGTCCATGTTTGTGTTTACCCGCAGAATACGTACGGCTTAAACATTCGCTTTAATTGTCCAAATACATGTTAACCCCTATTAAATAATTGTTCTATTTGTTTTTCTACCCGCATATTTCCTGGAGTTCAAATCTTTATGTAAATTTGCTTACGCATGTCACTGCATCAAGCCTATCATAAGTCTCAACAGATTTCTGGCCCTGTCGAACACATGACTCATACACTAACCAATAGAATTGCTCCTGTTAATTTCCTAAATACATTAGCCAATCATAAAATTTGGGTGCACTTTATCAAAAATGATTTTTATGAAAAACTCCATTGCCATCATGAGAGCCTCCGCATTCACCAGGCGCGAGCTGCTGGTGCTTACGGAGGTGATGGATAGGCGGATCACCAGCCAGCCTCCACCCATCACCAACCGCGAGAAGCGTTCCGCATATGCGGAGGTTCGGGCCCGCCTGCGCTCCTTCGGCTCACGCCGCCATATCGGGCAGCTGGAGCGCAGGTGGTCGGCCCTGCAACGGCGGACGCCCCGCTTGCTGGCATGCTTTCGCATGCAGATCGCGGAAAGTAAGTTTAATGGATTGTGGTTTTCATGTGTTTTCCCTGTATTTCATATTTATTCATATTCCTCATATCTGCATGGCCATGTTTTCCCTGTATTTCATATTTATTCATTCTCCTCATATCTGCATGGCCATGTTTTCCTTGTATTTCATATTTATTCATTCTCCTCATATCTGCATAGCCATGTTTTCCCTGTATTTCATATTTATTCATTCTCCTCATATCTGCATGGCCATGTTTTCCCTGTATTTCATATTTATTCATTCTCCTCATATATGTTTTTTTTTTTTTTTTGGTGTGCATTTGAAATTGTTTTTGGGCGCGGATTTGTGTTGAAACTAACCACAATTTGTTTCACATCTTTTAGGGGCCCAGCGAAGACTACGCCGTCAGCGTCCGGCCAGATGACGATCACGGCCACTCTCCCCAACCCCCAGCCAACACTCCAACTCCAGTCCTTCCCCTATTCCCCACTCCTCCCCAGCCTTCCTACACCCTCAGCCTGATTTTTTGGGCCTCCTTCCCCTCCGTCCCAATTCCCCCTCTCCTCCAACCACCCCTCTTAGAATGACCCCCTCCCCGGAGTAGGTCATTACCCCGCCCCGATCTTTGGGGAATGGGGGAATGGACCCACCTCCGAGGAGGACGATGGAGGGCCTTCCGGAGCTGGCGTTGGGTCTTCCGGTATGTTTTTCTTTGTGGTTTTTTATCGTCACAAACTGTTTGTATGTAATCATGGGTGTTTCCTTTTTTGGGGTTTTTTTGGCTAAACTTTTGGGGTTTTTGGCGATTGCCTTTACCTGTTACTGCTGTTTTCAACATACACATAGCACACCTGTCGGAATTTGTACATAGGCCTTGGATTTTTGCCCTACACCATTTTAGTTTGATGAGTTTTAATGCTGTTTTTTTTTTATGTTTTTTGTGGAGTTTGGTTTTGTTTTGTTTTTTAATGTGGTTTCACTATTGTTGTATTAATCCCCACACTTTTCTCACCCACAGAGGAACAGAGGCGTCGGGCCGATTTATCCGCCTGTGTGGCCCAGATGCACACCAATATCATTGGGGTGCTGGTGGTCCTTGACCATATGTCGGTCCTCCTTAGGGAGTAGTTTTTTTATTTTTGGCCCATTATGTTAATAAATTGTTATTTTTGAAGTTACGTTCTGGCTCATTCGTTTTTTCTAAAGCACATATTGTTTACCCTGACATAAGTAGACTGTTCCTGCAAGGATTTCAAATTTTTAACACTAAGAGTGTGTGTTTGATTTTTATGTCAAACAGCCACAAGAAACACCTAACAGTAACAATCTGATTTCCCTTTTTTGGTGTAGTCACAATTAGATATTTCTACATTTTACAGGTTCCTAGTTGGTGTGCAAGCTGCTTAGGCCAATCTTACGAAGCAAAATGATTGTACAGGCTTCCTTTTGGTGTTGGTTTGGACCCTGAAAAAAAATTACATTTTGTCTCAACTGGCGTCAGTACTGGATTACCCCTTAGTCAAATGTAACGTGTGTGAACCTGGTTACACTTGCTGGTATCGTTACAAAAAATGTACAACATTTCACTCTCAAAACATTTATTATCAACATAACTGAAAAATCAAAGTGGTCACTCACAAACAAAACACACAGTGATAATCTCAAATACAACACATACCAAAAAAACCACATCACAAAACAAAAAATCAAGAACTGGTTGACGAAGGACCATGCCAACATGATTCCACAAATATGGCGTTGCAATAAGGGTTCCAGAATATATCCCCAAAATGTCCACATACAGGTTTTGTAAGGGTAGCAGGAAGTAGTCATCGTTGGAGTGCCAAAGATTATGTGAAAAAACAGAAGATGGAGAAAATAATTAACCAAAAATTTGATGTTCTCAAACAAAACCAAACACATTAGGTAGCAACACTGTTTTGTTTCCAATAATTACCTAAAAAATCTGGCCACCACATCATCGCGTATGGCCCCCCCACATACTGACCTCCGACCAACCTCGGGGGGGGACATCCTCAGGTAAGGCATCCTCTGGCTGCATTGGGACACCACTCCTTATGGCGATGTTGTGAAATATCCCACACAGGACCACAATTTTCAAAACCATATCCGGCAAATACATGAGTTCGCCACCAGAGCGGTGGAGGCATCTGAATCGGCCTTTTAAAAGGCCGATACAGCGCTCCACCACTTGCCTGGTGGCTGTACGTGCAGAATTATACTCACTTTGTGGCCCTGGTGTGGGAGCCACATAAGGAGTGAGCAGCCAGGGCGTGCAAGGGTAGCCACTGTCTCCTGTGAAAAAGAATAGTCAACATCAGACTCACTCTGTATGAAGCTTAACATTGTTATGTACTAAAGGTCTCCACTTACCCAGAAGCCACGCATCACCAGCTTGTAGGTTGGTTAATTTGTGCCATATCCCTGATTGCCGGATGACGAAGGAGTCATGTGCACTTCCTGGTAATTTTGCATTCAGGGACAGGATCTGGAGGGAGGCATCACATACCACCATTACATTGAGGAAGTGATAGTGTTTCCGGTTTCTTAATATTGCCTCCAGCCGTGCTGGAGGCTGAAGTGGTATGTGAGTACCATCCACAACCCCTATGATGTGTGGGAAGCCAGCTATTTGGTAAAAATTGGCCTTAACCACACTAAGGGCACCCATATCCAAAGGCATTTGAATAAAATGATGGAGGTGCTTGAAAAGTGCCTCCATCACTGCCCTCAGGATCCGGGAAAAGGAGGATTGTGAGATGCCCGCCACTATTCCCACCGTTGTTTGAAACAATCCTGAGGCACAGAAATGTAACACCGCCATAAATTGCGTAAGTGGTGGAATTGCTGTTGGACTGTCAATTTGCCGCTCAAGATCACTCTCTATTAATGAAAGAGTGTCTATGATGATTTTTGGAGGAAGACGGTATCGTCTTAAAACCTCATCATCCGGCATTCCAAAAAGGGTGACACGTGTTCGAAATATCTGGGGCCTTGCACGCCTACGATGCCTACACCTGGGACGAGATTGAGGTTGGTCGGCTTCCGGGAGCAGGGCCAGAACAATCCGACCCATATCAACCTGAAATGGCAACATTGGAATGTCAGGTTTTTTACACCACCCATTAAATAAAAAATTAACTTAACTTGAAAATACCATCCATTGATGCTTACATGCCGGGGTATTGTCATGATATGTTGTAACTGCAAATAATCACATCAAAAATTTACATAATTTTATGCTGGCCATGTCATTTTCAAAAATTGAAGCCAGAAAATAAATAAAGGGGACACACACACATTTGGGCAAATCGCAAAACGACGTTGCGCACACTACGTCAAATAGAGGCAAAATGTAAGCAAACAATTCTCCCGAAAAAGCACAAACAATTTTAAGGGATGAATAAACATTTCACAAAGCGTTAATTAATTCGCAAATACAAGTCAGAATAGTAAGTAGTAAAAATGCGCTAATTAATTCGCAAATACAAGTCAGAATAGTAAGTAGTAAAAATGCGCTAATTAGTTCGCAAATACAAGTCAGAATAGTAAGTAGTAAAAATGCGCTAATTAATTTGCAAATACAAGTCAGAATAGTAAGTAGTAAAAATGCACTAATTAGTTCGCAAATACAAGTCAGAATAGTAAGTAGTAAAAATGCGCTAATTAGTTCGCAAATACAAGTCAGAATAGTAAGTAGTAAAAATGCGCAATTTAGTTCGCAAATACAAGTTACAACAACGCCGCGTAAATAAAAATTAAAACAACACAGAGTTCGATTTTGCCGAAAAAAACGTTACATGTGTAAGGCCAACCAAAGTTGCGTAAAGACAAACAAGAACATTTCCAAAGCAGTTTAACAAATTAACTTACCAAGAGATAATATCTAAAAATCCGGAACAAAATGTCTTTGGGGCAAAGCCAAAATAAAACTTAAGAGAGATGAAATGACGGGAAAAACTTATTAGAAAAATCCACACCAGAATGAGAGACAAATTGACCCAAAGTTAGACTTCCCCAAACGTACCAAAACTGGAAACGAACAAAAAAAATAAAAGGGAAAATAAACGAACGGAAATCCAAAAAAGAAAGAATCCCCAAAAAAACCTTCAAAACACGCAATCTCCTACACCAGCCAACAATCAAC
Source organism: Taudactylus pleione (assembly GCA_031769625.1). NCBI lineage: Eukaryota > Metazoa > Chordata > Amphibia > Anura > Myobatrachidae > Taudactylus > Taudactylus pleione. The sequence continues at coordinate 22,489,478 of JAUIMM010000052.1, read as the reverse complement.
TCCAACCAACGTAACCTCCAACATTCAATAAACGTCACCTCGATTCGAGACGCACCAAGCCATAAATAGTGTTTCGTTTCCCGCACAAATTAAGGAGGGATCATAGGAACGCACAATCAATGATGCGGCCGCAAAATAAGGACGCATGTATAAATACGTCACGAGACAAAAACACAATTCTGGTGTATTTCTTGTTTGAAGCTCACACATGGCTACAGACCAGGGAAACAATGGACAACAGTCAGGCGGTAAGTATTTCATGCATTTTGACTCAATGATTATTTTGAAACATAATATTGTGCAAGTTGTGAAGTTGACAATTCTCCAAAATTACACACATAGGTGAGGAGGATGACATGGAAGAAGCTGCTGGGCCCAGTATTCCGGCCAAAGCTGCAAAAAAAAAAAAGGCAGCCACATTTCACAAGAAAGGAGATGGAGGTTTTGATTCAGAAGTGTGTGGACATCCTGCCACAGGCAGACAGGAATATGAGTGCTAGCCAGAAGTGGAGAATGTGGGAAGAGGTAGCCGTGGATGTCAATAGGGTGGGTGATTATGTCCGTCTAGCCCGGGATGTCAAACGGCGGTAAGTAAACACTTGACCACCATAAAACCAAAAACCAAATCAAATAAAAAGTAATGTTTCCAATTTAACCCACAGATGGGGCGACTTCAAATATCGCCTGAAATAAAAAATGGCCGACAGGGCTAGGCATGCAAGGGGGACAGGTGGAGGTCCCACCCCTGTGTCATTGGAGTTGACTGATTTAGAAGAGCTGGCACAGGGGTGTGTGCAGCCTGTGGAGGTGTTTGGCGTGTCCAACATGGATATGGACATGCCAAACTTTGCGGCTCCTCATGTTGTCCCAGGTAAATGTTGTGATGTCACCAACTGTGAAATGTTATTGTGCCAATATGTAGAGTATAATGTGAGTCTTTTCTCATTTTTCCAACAGAGACACAGGCGGATGAGTCTGCTCCAGAGGGGAGCCTTGGCCGCAGAATTTCTGCTGGCTCTGCAGGGGAGGAACCAATACATCCGGCTGAGGACCCTGCAGAAGCCAGTCCAGGGCAATCCCCCTCGCAGGCAGTGTCCCTCCTCACAGAACTCAATTTTAAATCGGATTTCCATACGGAGATTCTGCAGAGGATGGACGCCAGTCTGGTACGGGTGGCTGAGGCCCTGGAGCAAAATGCTGCGGCCAACGTGACCCTGGCGGAAAATACCAGGGCCAACATCCGCATCGCCACTGCCCTGGAGCAGCTCGTTCGCCAGCACATGGTGGAGCCGACCTCCCTTCCTGCCGGAACATCAGGATCCTCCACCTCTGGCACAACATCAGCCAATCTTCCAAATGTGCCTAGCCCTGTGCCTAGTCCAGAGGCCACAACATCTGCCTCTGGACGGGCCAGCCCGATGACATCCCGGACCCGGTCTGGCGCCCTCCCTCCCCCAGCCAAACGGCCGAAAAAACGGTGACACAATTTTCTACTTTTCCCACACTCCTTCTGTGCTTGCCTCATATTCCTTTCTGCCCAAAACTTCCCTCTCCTTTCTTGTGAATTGTTTTTAATTTTGGATTTTTCGTTTATCCAAAAATTAATGTTTGCATAATTAATAAATATTGTGGAACACTGCCAAAAATGTTTGAGTTAAATATGTATATTTAATTTTTGTGGGTTACCAATAAATTTACCACAAATGTACGACTTTGTATTCTGACATTATTGTAAAAATGGGTTACATTTAATCCGGGCACACAAGCCAACAACGTTCAAACTAAAAAATTACACATTGAAAAAAAAGGGCTCGTTAAGGAACGTTTAAAACATTACCTAAGGAGGAAAAATCACCTTGCAAACACAAAATGAGGGACCAAACCTAAACATGATGACATTATTTTTACAATAGTCCAAAAACGAACACATTGCGGCCAAAATACACCCCCACAAATGTACGCTAATTGATTGTGTAATCCAGACATTAGCAGCTCTGATTTCCACCTGCGTTCGGTTTTGTGCTATCCAAAAAAACTGCTTTCCAAACACATACCAAGCCGGTTTTCAATCCAACACTAATTGAGTTTCTGACAAGCCGTGATTAATCGATGCTACATCGTGGAGTCCCGGGACGGAGGAGAAGGCCATCGCCACTGTGGTCGAGTTATCCAGCCCCTAAGCTGTGCGAGCATTTTGAAGGGAAAGAGGATCATCCAGTGACATATGAGTTGGTACGAACACATTTGACGTTCGCATTTGTTAATGTATGTACGCCCCAAAAACGCCTCGCCACGCTTGCGTTTTTCCATCTCCACCCCCGTCAACGCCCAAAAACGCCCTGTTCTGTCAATCACATTTGACATGTCACTTCCTGTTCGCTATTTGACGAACGAGACAAAAAAAACTCGCAATCTGCCGTACGCACATGCGCAGTGTAACACCGACGCATGCGCGGTTACTCAACATCGGAACGCAGCGAGCGTACTGCTGTTAACGAACGGCTCTGAATCAGGGCCAAACTTTTCTCAGTACAGTCTGTTTCAACAAAGACACTCTAAGGAACAAGTAGCTTGCATACTATGCACAGTCCCACTGATGACGTTTTCAACTGCATTTATCTTGCTATTGTGTATTGTAATTATTTTTAGTGTCTCTGTGTCAACCGATAATTTGGGTAATATTGTAAACCTCAGCCTTCCCATTCCAGTTGGTAATTATGCAGGTTATGACACATACAGTACATATAGTATTAAGAAGACAGTAGCCACCCACCTAGAGTTTACTAAACTAGTAATTAATAGACAACATGAATTATTACGAACAATAGTGAAACTTTGACACCAACAACCAGCAGTACACTTAAGGTGCGTACAGACTGGGCAATATTACTGTGCAATGGCTCAGTAATCGTGCACAAATCGTGCACTACAATGTCAGAAACGACCAGCGATGCGCGCTCCCACTGGTCGTTTCCGACATTGTCCATCGCCTGAACATGCAGGCCAATCTGCCAATAACGACCGATTGGCCATGTTCAGGAATTTATTTTATTTATTTTATTTATTACCAGTTATTTATATAGCGCACACATATTCCGCAGCGCTTTACAGAGAATATTTGGTCATTCACATCAGTCCCTGCCCCAGTGGAGCTTACAATCTATATTCCCTATCACATGCGCACACACTAGGGGTAATTTGTGTTGGGAGCCGATGAACCTACCAGTATATTTTTGGAATGATGGAGTGTGCCTGCACTGAATGACTAATCGTTCAGTGTAGGCACTACAAGGGATCAGGAACGACTGTACGATTACGATGTCATAATCATACTGTCTTTCCTAATTGCCTAGTGTGTACGCACCTTTAGACTGGAGCTTGAGCCAGTAGTCAAGGCCCAATCATTGCTATTTTTACATTTGAAAAACAAAATGCGGGAAAGACTCTAGGGTTGAACCAGTGGCGTAAGTTCATCCCAGGTTCATAAGATAAATGTTGGTGCCCCCCCCAAATTAAAATGTACCACTGCCCCAGCACCTATGCCAGCCCCAGCTACCGCCCCCCTATGCAGTGCCACCTATGTAGTGCCCCCCAGTAATGGTCCCCCTATGCAGTACCTCCAGTAGTGGTCCCCCTTTGCAGTGCCCCAGTAGTAAAGGTCCCTGTAGTGCCCCCAGTAGTAAACTCCCTGTAGTGCCCCCAGTAGTAAGCCCCCAGTAATGCCCCCAGTAATGCCCCCTGTAGCAATCCCCCAGTAATGCCCCCTGTAGCAATCCCCCAGTAATGCCCCCTGTAGTAAGCCCCCTGTAGAAAGCCCCCAGTAATGCCCCTGTAGTAAGCCCCCATAATGCCCCATGTAGTAAGCCCCCGTAATGCCCCCTGTAGTAAGCCCCTGTAATGCCCCCTAGAGTAAGCCCCTGTAATGCCCCCAGTAGTAAGCCCCTGTAGTGCTCCCAGTAATGCCCCCTGTAGTAAGCCCCCAGTTATGCCACCTGTAGTGAGCCCCCAGTAATGCCCCCTGTAGAAAGCCCCCAGTAATGCCCCCTGTAATGCCCCCAGTAATGCTCCCTGTAGAAAGCCCCCAGTAATGCCCCCTGTAGTGAGCCCCCGTAATGCCCCCTGTAGTAAGCCCCTGTAATGCCCCCTAAAGTAAGCCCCTGTAGTAAGCCCCCAGTAATGCCCCTGTAGTAAGCCCCCAGTAATGCACCTGTAGTGAGCCCCCAGTAATGCCCCCTGTAGTGAGCCCCCAATAATGCCCCTGTAGTGAGCCCCCCAATAATGCCCCTGTAGTGAGCCCCCCCCGCGAGTGCACACACATACAAAAAAGAAAAGAAACAATACTTACCTGAAACCCCGCTCCAGTGCTGCTGCCTTCTGTCTCCGGCGCCCGCTCCTCGGAACTATGGGAGTGACATCATGACGTCACTCCCATAGTGCATTGCAGGACCCGGAAGCTGAGCTCAGGAGTGAGCTCCGTTCCTCCGGCTACTGTCGGGGGAATGAAGGAGCTGGGCGCCTGCTGGTAACACACTCAGCGGGTGCCCGGCAAATAGGGGGTGCGACAGCACCCCCCGTATTGACGCAGCTGGAGGTGGAGCGCCAATCAGTGGTGCTCCATCTCCATAGCAGTGCCCGGAACGGCCCGGGGGACAGTGGAGCCAGGTGCCCCCTTTAGGGCTGAAGCCTGGTGGCAAATGACTCCATTGTCTCCGGGAGTTCCGCCACTGGGTTGAACACGTTTACCACCTACTGGAATGTACTTTTTTTTACTGCACATTCCATCATATCTCAGAAGTATTTAATTTTTATATTTAGCGTAATGGGTTTTTGTTACTGGCTATGCTGAATATAGTAGATGAAAGATTCTAAAGGTTATTTTTTTTGTTTAACCCAATGCATATTCCAACATAGTTTTGCAGGGCAGCTAAATTCAGAAATGTTATTAAAGGTTGACCCTATCGGCGATAGAATGCTGGGAGAAAGGTAGATTGGTTCAGCAGGATTTCAGTGATGTAGGCTCTGCTGAGTAATTACTGTGTCTAGACAAGATGCTTTAGACTTTATGGGCTATGCACATAACAAAAGTGTGACATAGATTGTTTTTCAGTATAGACAGAAGGATTTTCGAGAGACTCAGAAGTGGACAGCATTTATATCAGAATGTTAGGAAAGGTTACAGGTTATTAGTAGGGATGTGCGCCGACCCCCGTGTTTTGGTTTTGGATCTGTATCTCCTTCAAGGTTTTGTATCTGGATTTGGTTTCGCAAAGCCACCCTCAAGTGTTTTTTTTTAAATAAAATAGATAAAAAGTTTTAAAAACAGCTAAAATCATGTAATTTTTACAATCCAAAACCTGAAATTCGGATTTAAAATCCGAATTCCGAACCACAAGAAGATCAGAACCATGACTCGGATTTACCCGGATCTACGAAATTCGGGTGGATTCGGATTTCTGCACATCTCTAGTTATTAGGGGGAATAAATGGCAATGGACCAACCATATATTTTGCACAAAAATATTTATTATATAGGTGGAAAGAAAGCATACAAAGGGTTACCTCTGGTATCAAAGGGTATTTGTTACCTAGGAAAACTTCTCCCCATGGTACATGTATACCACATAGAAGACCTGGGAAACATAGCTGACACTATAACAGGTATTTATGATAGATCACTTGGTTATATTGGAAAACAGTTGTAGGTTGAACTCATACAGCAATGGTTGGCTTTGGATTTCCTAACAGCGCAGACAGCCCAGACATGCACACAGCTAATGAAATACAGGAGGAGGATAGTGATTGTTGGGCTTCACGTTTTTCACTGCTGAATCCAATAAATAGATTTACTAATTTAGGATGGTTCTCATGCAATTATCCACTCAGTTCCCTATGTAGCAGCAAATAAACTACCTGTTAGTTCTATGTGGTCCAAAGGGGATGTAGTATTTCAGGCTTGAAGCACGCCTCTTGGTAGAGGAAAGACAAAGGAAAATTAAGAACCCAGAAGAATGTATGACTGTAAGAATGTTTCCAGAGGCATCTCCTTCATCTGATCTCTTCCCATATGATAGTCAGGCTCACCCTTTGATTGAGACGGTCATGTAGGGACAACTTTAGCTCTGCACGGTGAGTGTGGTCTATAACCCTGTCCGAGTGTCAATCCTTGTCTTCCAAAACCCTTTTATTGGTGGAGGAGGTGTTAGTTATGTTATAAAGTAATATATCAAATGGGGACTGATGTGAAAGAAAAAGTGTTGGGGAATAGTTATAGTTTTTTTGGAAAATATATTTTACTTTTGATAAAGTATTTATTACCAGCTATTTATATAGCGCACACATATTCTGCAGCGCCTTTCCAGAGAATATCTGGCCATTCACATCAGTCCCTGCACCAGTGGAGCTTACGATCTATATTCTCTACCATATGTTCACACACATACACACTAGGGTTATTTTTTTGTTGGGGGCCAATTAACCTACAAGTATATTTTTGGAGTGTGGGCAGAACCCAGAGTACCCGAAGTAAACCCATGCAAGCACAGGGAGAATATAAAAACTCCACACAATTAGGGCAATGAGCATTTTTCCAGAATGCATATGAATAGGCTACTGTCCCATATCTTCACATCCATTTTGTTAAAAATTCTTACGTTAGAGAGAAGTCATAGCTATTTTTTAAATCACTACACCAAACATGTATGGGATCAGCTGGAGAATTGCAGTCAATTTTCAGTAAATCTAATTTTGCAGGTCCACGATATCTGCACTCATGCCATTTACTGCAAAGTGTGTGAATTGTGTACTGCAATTTTTAGCAACTTCGTATTCACAGTCTAGCCACACCTCATGTTTTATTCCTTGTACATCTGCTCATTTTACTTTCATGGGGAGGGCAGTACTTTTACTGCCTAAGCACTTGTGGCCAACTCAGAGGGAAGCAGTCGGGAAGCCGACGGACGAAATCCCGACCGCCGGCTTCCCGACTGTCTAATCCCGGCAAGGTACAAGTGACAGGTGTTGAAATCCAGACGCCTGTCATTAGACCTACGTCGGGAACTTGACACCCGGCTTACCGATCGAAGGTAAGCTGGGAGCGCGGACAGCCGTGGTGGGAGAGGGTTAGGTTAGGGGCTCCCGGGGGGGACTTAGGGTTAGGCACCCCCCGGGAGGTTAGGGTTAGGCTAGGGGAAGGGGGTGTTAGGGTTAGGCACCCCCGGGGGGAGGTTAAGGTTAGGCTGCGGCCGGCGGTAAATCAAACTGATTCCAACTCAGAATAGGTACCAAAATGCAACTTTTTCTCTGGACTCATTTTATGTTTGTGTCCATCTCTGAATAAGGTCCAATACAGTATATGCATGTGCAAAGAAGACAGCACTTACACACTTCAGAAATGAATTAGAATTTTTAGAGCTTACTGCACTCACTATACTATTCACACTCTTAGGGGTATACTTACTAAAGTGTGTGTTTTTAGAAGTGGAGATGTTGCCCATAGCAACCAATCAGATTTTACTTAACAATTATCTAGCACCTTCTAGAAGATAATAACTAGAATCTGATTGGTTTCTATAGGCAACATCTCCACTTCAAAAAACCCACACTTTAGTAAATATAGCCCATACACTCTCCCTTCACATCTGCCACTCTCTCTTCTGTTTTCTCAGTTGTGCCCTTTTCCAATTAGTTTGTAAGCTCTCCCAAAGTAATGCCCTCCTTACACTTTGCCTTATGTGTCTCTGTTTTATGTATGTCCTGTTTTATGTATTGTCCATTGATGCTGAGCACTGTCTTTAACAACCTCCCAGAGTGGCACCACAGGAACAAATCCAGCGACAACTTTACCTGACAACTAGAGCCGTAACTAGGATTTTTGGTGCCCTGGGCCGGAAAGAGCATTAGGCTCCCCCTACTTTTAGGGATACAAACGCGTGCCCGATAAAGGGGCCTCATAGGGAAGGGCCATGACAAATCTGATTTGTCCCATATGATGATGAATGGGTATCGATCCTGGTGTACCACTGTTATCTAGGTGTCACTGCCAAATACAGTGTGAATCCAATGGCTGAAGTGATAATACACAATAATTCTGCATTGCAACTCACCAGCTCTAGATGTAGGAGAGCGTTGGTGAAGGTGCACCTGCAGTAGAATTTGGCCATCATAACAGCCGCTCACAAGTCTGGAGCCAGCATTGTAGATCATTGACTGAAGGTATACACAGAGTGCTACTTGTAGTGTATATGCAGCGAATATCAAGGGCAGGAAAATTGTGTATGTATCCTACAAAGGCTGTGTTCAGGACTGCCATCAGAAATTGTAGGGCAGATAGCTCTATGTGTAAGGTATCTAACTGGCATGTGAGAGGTGATAGGTTTGGCTCCAGGGTATGACAGTATGTTGAAATGTGTATGTTATATAATAGAGGATGTGACTGAAGGTTCCTGGGGAGGTGGCCAAATGGAAGGGGAGGTGGCCAGGGAGGAAATGCGGCAGCATTGAGATGCTGGGAAAAAAGAAGAGAAAGCTACAAGTGAGAATGGTTACAAACAGAAAATTGACAGCGCTCCCTGCCCTGCATTGTCCTGTGTCTGGCACATGTCGCACCACCCTAGTTACGGCACTGCTGATAACCTCAAACCAAGTGAACCAGGAAAAACTTAATCTAATCCTCCATGGTTACAACAAGCTGTGTATTAGCTTTCTGGCTTTTTACTAGGTGGAACACCACTAGGGTTCAAGTACACACTGCATTTCACATAATCATAGAGCATAGGTGAGCATCGCCTAATAAACCTCTATTAAATTCTGCCTATGTTCTTATTCTGATATCCTCAGTCAAATGGCTCTCACGTGAATCAGTGAGTCAGGGACTTGAACACATCTTTTCTGAACAGGAGAGGACATAGAATTTATGAATGGATTGGCCATCTGAATTTTGGCCTAGATAAATCACTATAGTAGCATTGGTGTTTCTATAATGGGTGCACACGCTGAATCAATGTCTAAAACTTACCTCTCTGGAGTCCAGCTCGGTGCTGCAGTTGCAGAGCAAGTCACAGGGAAAATGGCGTGGTGGCCATTTTCCCGGATATTTGCACATGGGCAGTAGCAATGACTCCGGGACCATGGCACGGGTGCCATGTTACTGGAGACATGAGCATGCACAGTTGACTGTGGCACCGTCCTCTCTTAAACTGCCCCTGTATATTAGGCACACTATAATGTATATTTTTATGCTAAAACAATTATTGGTGTACGAGACAATTAACTTATCCAAAACTATTTAAAAAATACATTTTATTGTGTCACATGAGTATTAGAGCATAGTGTCACAATGATATGGTAACAAGAAGAAAACAACAAGTATGCAAGCAAAAATGTTTTCCCGTGTTCAGAGGCTTCATGGTAACTGCCCCTGGACTTGTGTAATAAGTAATTGTTATATAGCCAGGCTTTACAGGTTCAAATGGCAGGAGGTCAGATACTGTGTCAAAAGAACCACAAGAGTGTCCGGCAAGTTCACGGTTAAATCCAAACGCAGGTATTGCAACCGGTTATTATTAAGGTCACAGACAATAATAAAGTCTTCTAACATTCTGATAGCATGTTATTTACAATAGGCACGGCATACACATTTCTGGAGCTGGGGACCAAGGTGTTTGTAGAACTAACTAATCACCTAACACCTTGAAGCAGGATAGCTTTTTGCCGCGGTCCAAGCAGCCTCTTTTGCACAGGTGCCCAAACTTCTGACTATTGCCTTCTATTGACTTGAAGTATCAGTGCTTTTCGCATGTGTCAAATCTCCGGTCTCAGGGCCTGATTCAGACCCGCTTGCGAGCGATATGCGCTCGCAAGCGGGTCGATGGTGGCCCAGAGCGCATGCGCACAGCGGAGCCGGCTCTGTCGTGCGCATGTGCGAGACTCGGATAGCGACGGGCAAGCTGTCGCTCCGGGTCTCGTACCAAAGGGGGCGTGCTGTCAATGTTGAGTGACAGCACACCCCCTTTGGTGGGCGGGCCGGGGGCATGGCTACCCAGACGGAGGCATTCCCATGGGAACGCCTACCGTCTGGGGCCGGCCCCACTGACATCACAAGTGATGTCACAAGTGATGTCAGTGGGAGTGCTTTCGGCTCTGTTAGAGCCGAAAGCACTCTAGGGCTTGTGTCAACGAGACCCTACCACAAGGGTCTCGTCGCAAGCCCGATGGTTGCGATGGTCTTGACCATCGCGACCATCTTCCTGGCCGCTCGCTATAGCTGTGGGTAGTCACTCGGATACCCACTCGGTCACTCGGATACCCACAGCTATAACAAGGCCGGCCCTGATTCAGAGCGAGCGCTCTGTCAGAGCGTCCGGCTCTGAACCAGGCCCTCAGTATACCTCCAGTGGCAGTATAGACGTGACTGTAGGTGTAGGAGACGGATACAGCATCCTGCTTGTGGAGTGCCATCTGTTACTACTGACATATTGCTCATTGTAACCTAGTAAAAAGGCTAATTTCAGAGAAGCACATCATGAACCTGACACAATACAACGTGCTACAAGTTACAGTATCATCTGTATCTGATACTGTATCTGATACAGTATCAACAAGAGCAGCTGGTGTGGGGGAAATTTAAAGTCAATCTTCTATTTTAATCTCTTTTCTGACCACACAGATATTTTATTCTAGTGATATATAACACGAACAAGAAACGTTTCAGCAGGATTATTTTCTTTAGCACGTACTGTATAACTTGTTTTATCTTTGTCTACTGCTGACAGGTTTTGACAATTTGTCTGCAAAGTCATTTTTCTGATGATATGTGCAATTGCCTAGCTGTGTTCTGATTCATGACACTCTGGCTGTTCTTAGAAAACCTGCTTAAGATTTGTTGGTTTGTCTTGTTTTGTTTATTTTACTTTAAATCAGATCTGCTGATTTCAGAATTTGCATGAAAAATACTCCAGTGTTGTAAGTTATCGAAGTATGTGGCTTGGAATGTTCTGACATGCTATCTGTATTTTAACATTACGTTACAAACAAAAATAAAACAAATTCTTCATTTGAATTAAACTAAAAACCTGCTTCAGGTTCTATGCTCCAGGTAAGAAAAGAGATATGGTGCTACAAGCTACAGTAGTTGTAGTACTCTGTCGCTGATCTAAGGGGAAGATGCTCTTAACCTTGGAGAGTGATAAAGTGGAGAGTGATAAGGTACCAGCCAATCAGCTCCTAACTGTCAGTTTACAAGCTGTGTTTGAAAAATGACAGTTAGGCGCTGATTGGTTGGTACTTTATCACTCTCCATTTTAACACTTTCCAAGGCTTAGTACACCCGTGTGTTTAAGAGGCAAGGTAGATATCTGGCGGTAAATTTAAAATTTCCTGCTTATACACACCAAGAAGCGATAGCTTTTATAAGCTGCCACTCTGTAACATAACCCTTTGTGCTTTGTTTTATAGAGATCCTTGACACTATAGTCTTAATATATCAGTTTGATAGGTCCCTCACATCACTATTCTGTGCTCAAACCTGAAGTAAATCTCCAGTTTTGATTTTCTTCAACATGAGATATTTAAGGTCTTCAACTTCAACATTTTGTAATTTCTAATTGTGTAGACCATAAACAACCATGGCACTTCAGAAAATACTGAAAACCTGTCTTTAATAGTGTCAAGATCATCTCTTTGTGCTGTTTGTATACTATACCTTGAGTATGATCAGTGTATTTTCTGAGTAGAAATTAGTCAAACAACTACAGAACTTTCAATGTAAATCTTCCACCACTCACATTGAACTTGTCACAATGGCACAGATAGATGGTGTGGATGCTGACCGTACATTCGGAATTGTCATATACCCAGAACAGAGGCGCAGGGGTAAATGAACTAAGCTCTGTGTTTGGTTGAGATTGCAATCACTGGTGTGGCCATTTTTTTGTTACTCGGAAATTGACTAAAGACAAACAGGTGAGTTATCATGAAACTCTTTGCAAAACTCAAGTGAAAACACAAATAGGAATAAATACACCATCGGCCAAACTCGCAGGTACTTTTCATAGCCAGGAATACAACTCGGGAATTTACCAAGAATTGTGATTATAATCACTGGTGTAATTTTAGCAAACTCTTTCCTAAATACTGTAGAAGTTTCAAATAGACTACCTCCTGAGCTGTGTGTTTGGCAGAAACATACACAGATCAATGTGATAAATATAAAAATAAAAAAATAAAGCAAATTATGCAATTTTTACATTTTACTATAAAAAATTGCACTTTTGCCTGTTCACAATTCATTAACACCATTTAACACCAAGACATTGACACTTCTTGGCAGTGGCGGATCCAAGGAGGGAGTAGATTGGGGTCCCCCCGCACAAACACATACCTCCCACATGACCCTCTCCAGGAGGGACACAATGCTCTGGTCCTGGACTTCCCTGGTAAGAGGTGGGGCTGCAGCACAGTTCAAAAGTCAAATAGGGGAGTCACACCAACTGTCATTTCATATGCAGCCAAACATCACTGGCTGGGACTCACTGGCAGTTGGTGTGACTTCCCTATTTGAATTTTGGACTGTGCTGTAGCCCCACCACTGGAGTCACCACCAATCATAAATTACCAGGAAGTCCACGACCAGAGCATTGTATCCCTCCTGGAGAGGGTCATGTTGGGAGGTATGCAAACAGAGCACCACAGACCTGGGTGCCGCAGGACAGCGCTCCCTGTTCCCATAGCAACCAGCAGCCGGTCACATGACAATGCTGCGGGCATCAGGAGGAGGAGATCCGGGCACTAGAGCATGACTATTAGCTGTATAGCAGTAGCAGGTGACCCCTCTGTCTGTGTGCAAGAGACGAGGAGCGGCAGGCATTTTCCTGAGGACCAGCCCCCATCAGGAAGTACCACAGAAGCATGGCAGCCTCCCCATGTGATTCCTGGTATTTTGGTGGCGGCTGTATCACTGGTCACAGCAGTTTCCGGGGTCACTGCTGTTTCCAGTGTGACTGCCTCATGTGCCTGTGAAGTCTGGCAGGGAAGGAGTTATCCAGATCCACCCCACCCGCTCAGTCTATGCTGCTGCCAGTGTATGATCAGACCGGATGGGGAAGTGAGCTGTGTGTCCCACACAGCTAGTAGCAGGAAGAGCAGGCTCCGGGCAGTGATCGGGCAGATCGGCGTGGGCAGGTAAGGCAAAGTGCATAAGGAGTTGTCACGGGTACATCAGACACATTGGACATGGGCATCTGTTGATACAGGCTCTCAGGGTGCCATCAGCATGGACATGTTACATATATGTGTGTGTGTGCTTCCTATAACACCTGTCCTTATACAGTATACATACATGATGTCTGGTAGCTGTGCCACTAGAGAATTATAGTATTTAGGGAAAATCTGAGGGTTCACTGCGACGGAAATGCACACGACCTGTCCAACTCCCGAAGACCTGCTTCCGCCTCCTGGACCCTCCCTCCTCCATTATCACTGACTGCCTGTCAGCCCCCTGTCGAGCTCCCTGCTGCAAAGTGCAGAGATTCACAGAGTCACAGGTCCGTCCCTCTTCCTCCCAGCCCACTCCATAGGCTGGCAATGCAAGGTGTTAATTAACATAGCTGGAGAGGGGAGGCATCAGGACTGGAGAGGGGAAGAGTCAGCACTAAACAGTAAACCGTCCCCTAACAGAAAAGTCTAGATCTGCCACTGCTTCTTGGCAATATATGTTACCATCAGTGCAACCCATAGCCTGTTTCCATAGCTGCAGAAATTGTTAAAGATTGTCAAACAAATTCAGTTAACCTTTAATAGAAAGGAGAACATTGGGAAACGAAACACTGACACCTTAAGTTGTGTAGGTCTGTTACACCCACAAGGCACAATTCAATTAAGTACACACATTGAAACTGAACTCTTCTAAACTATAAAAAATTCACCACAGAGAGTAAAGATAAAATGCCTAGGAGCAGAATAACCTTTTACACTTAACATATTGTAGCCGATACTGAAACATAGTGGAAGTTTCCTTTCCGTTTAGACTTGTCTAGTTTCCAAACAAATGTCAAAAAATATATATGAAGGTAAAGTAATAGTTACTGTGGGGTCTATTTACTAAGCAGTGTTAGCAGACAGAGTGAAAAGTTATAAGAAAGCTATAAGGTGCCAGCCAATCAGCTCCCAACTGTCATTTTTCAAACACAGCCTGTGAGATGACAGTTGGGAGCTGATTGGCTGGCACCTTATCACTGTCTTATCTCTTTTCACTCTGTTCCTAACACTGCTTAGTAAATAGACCCCTGTATATTGAGTTTATTTTTTTACTTAAGACATAAACAACAGGAGCGCTGAAAGGAGATGGGTGGGTACAAACTAAAGTACCCAGATTTGGTCTAATCTGGTGCCTGGGCCTGCCAGAAATGCATAACCACACCATCAAGAGGGCATAGCCATGCCCACTTCTGTGCACAGAACAGCTGTTATACAGGATTCAAAATGTGGCATGGTCACAACCCCATTCACTTGGCAATGCCCCTTAGTATTATAGTATTATGGCTCAAGAGACCTCTTGGCACCCTGATAATCAATACATGTGTCTGACTGTACAATCTACAATATTCTTTAGTAAATATTTACATGTAAACCAGCTATGTGCAAAAATTATAGCTAGCAAAACAAACTGAAAACCTATACAAAGTAGTCAAAAGAATATTAAGAGAATGCTAATTTGTTCTTGAAATCAATATTGGAAATTAGGTATTTTTCTTAAGACTTGTAATCTACAGTATGTTAGATATGTCCGTCACAAAGATAAATCCATCATCAACATGGAAAATTACACCACGCCTATACCTATGCAAAGATAATAAATGATCCTAAAAGTAAATGTGTAAAGTATAAATGAAATGTGTCTTTAAGTTGCATGGGTGGTTTGCTTCCATACGTCTTCACTGTTCTCAATGTGAACACTCCTGATATGGCTGTACAAGAAGGCTGCCAGTCTAAGATATACACAACTCTATATACAGTAGGGAAGTGTTTTGGTAAGAATGGACAGTATGGAAATGCATATTTTTACATGCCACAAATGAACTTACATTCAACTCTAAATCAGACTTCAAGGGGTAAATTTACTAAAGTGAGAGTTTTTAGAAGTGGAGATGTTTGGTTGCTATGGGCACAGACGGTGTAATGGCTAGTGTTACTGCCTCACAGCACTGAGGTCATGGGTTCTATTCCCACTACGGCCCTAACTGTGTGGAGTTTGTATATTCTCCCTGTGATTGCGTTGGTTTCCTCCGGGTACTCCGGTTTCCTTCCACACTCCAAAAATATACTGGTAGGTTAATTGGCTCCCAACACAATTGATGTATGATGTATGTTTGTATGTGATAGGGAATATAGATTGTAAGCTCCACTGGGGCAGGGACAGATGTGAATGGGAAGATATTCTCTGTAAAGCGCTGCAGAATATGTGTGCACTATATAAATAACTGGTAATAAATAATGGGCAACATCTCCACTTCTAAAAACTCTCACTTTAGTAAATTTACTCCAATGATTCTAGTTTGAAACAATTACACATTCTGCCCTGTGATTGCTTGCTAAGAACACAAGTTTATCTAACACTCACCTTTGTGTCAGACTTTCCATCTTCAGCATGTGTGCATATACTGTGTACTGGGTGCTTACCCCAAATATGGAGCTAGTAAATGATTAGATGTAGGAATATTTTTACATTTTAACCATAAAAGTAGGCTGTATGGATGGTGGAAATCATACTACTAGGCAGACAAGGTAAAAAAAGAATTAATTTAATAATTAACTTAATAATTTAGTTAATTTCCATTATGAAACCTCATGAAAACCATATATAAATGGAAGGTTGGTGAACATTTAGGGCCTAATATTGAGTCACATGCAGGTCTAAATACGATTGTAGTCTGAATGCGAGTGGATTGAAAATGGAATGTACATAGTCCTAATACATTGCACTAGATATTTCCGTTATACTGTATGTGGCTTCAGATGTACAGTCATTTCCTACAGATATATAACACATACTTTCTCTCTTAGTCATCTGTTTTCAGCAAAACAGTTAAAAACAAACCAAACCAGTCTACTACTGTACATTCACTTTAATATACAATATTTGTATGGTTTCTAAACCGACCAGAAACGGAAGGCCAACCTGACCAAATAGATTATTGGTTCCTCTCTGCTGGTCTTATTCCTTGGGTCCAGGAGTCTAATATTGAAAACATTGTTATCTGACCACATCCCCACTTAGTTCACTTTGTTTTTGTATACCCCCGGAATCTCATCTTTTAAGTGGCTGTTTCCATCCTACTTGTCCTTCCTAGATTTCAAACTACTGTACATTTAGAACAACAATTTCTAAATTATGTTGATGATAATATTGCACACTCGGTTGAAATTAAGTTTTTCTGGGCAGCCTCAAAACATGTTTTACATGGTCACATCATTGCTTATGTTTCACACAAACGTCACCACCTTAAGCAGTGTTTTCAGCAGTTGAGTGTGACTTTTATCAGAAACTTATGTTAACATGTTGAGGACTGTCACTGTTCTTACCTATCAGATCTATACAGACACCAAGGGCCAAATGTAATAGGGTGAGAGTTTAGAAAAGTGAGAGTTTCTGACACTTTTTAAACTTTGCAAATGTAATAGAGTCCAAAAACAAAGTAACAGAGCGAACTTGCATGTTTTTTTAGACTTAAAACACTCTCACGATTTAAAATCTCATTCAGATGTTTTCCCATTTTGAAGATAAATCTAGACCAATGTGAGAGTTTACTGCTAAACTCTCACATTTTCTAAACTCTCACCCTATTACATTTGGCCCCAAGTGTCTCTATGACACTCTGTGTGCTGAACTCGCACAATATCATTTAGAATATTCAAAATATCCAACTTAAACCTTGCCCAATCTTGTACGAATCTAAAGGGTTCCTACCCATATTTTATCTATTAAATTAAATTATGGTTCTTCCCGTCCCCTTCATAGTACCTCTGACATAGCAGACTCCATTTTGCAGTATGGCTTTATACCACCCCACCAGATGACCCTGCCCTTGGTCATGCTGTTTCTTAGGAAAATGGGGATGCCCACTCTCTTGGATTCTGCTAAGGATTCACTAACCAGTAATTGAGAAAGAAGTTCTTCCACTATATGTTCCTTAGCTAATGGGAAAACGCCTGGCCCTGATGGTCTCAGCACAGAATATTATAAACCGCTATCTTTCTACGTAATACCTCATTTGCTTTCCGTTTATATTTCTATCTTAGATAGCAATCGGTCTCTGGTGGATTTTAACCAAGTCTGCATCATAGTCCTACCAAAACCAGATAAAGGGCAAAATTTACTAAGCGGCGCGTTCTACACCCTGCCGGTTTCACGGCAGTTTGGCTATCTGCAGATTTACTAAGGCCAAAACCGCTGCAAAACTACCACAAAACCGCAGTCAAAACACATTTTAGAATAGAATAGAACAGGGCTGTCATTTAGAAACTGCTGCAAAACCGCCACCAAACCCCTGGGGTTTAGAACAGAATAGAACCTGCTGTCAAACCTCCACCAAACTGCTGGGGTTTAGAACCCACAGCGTAGTAAATTTGCCCAAAGAACCAACACTGCTTCAATCCTGTTGACCCATTCTTTTGTTAAATCAAGATATTAAAGACTTCTCTAAAATTATTGTTACAGGATGTAGCTCCTACCTTAATCACCCCTCTCAAACATGATTTGTAAAGGGCATGAATAAATCACACCACACTCGAGATGTACACACTTTAAGTGTGAGCTGTGATGCTGACAAGGCATTCCACAGAGTATCATGGTCACATTTATTTTGAATCCTCCATCTTCAACACTTTTGTTCTGATTTTGTCAACTTGTTTCAAATGCAATATAGATCCCCTAACTCCTACCTCACCATTAATGGTCTTAAAACAGCTCCCTTTATGCTGTACCATGGCACCAGACAAGGCTGCCCACTATCCCCCTTTTTTTTAACACAGCTATAGATCCACTTCCTTCGACACTTCTTTGTAAAGACTGGCAAGGGGTCATGATTGGTGATCATGAGTTGAAGATCTCATCATATACAGATGATCTTTTGCTGTATTTAAACAATCCTCATGCCACATTCCCTAGTTTCCTTAACTTACTTATGGATTTTCACAGAGTGTCACGGTTACAGACTCTTGAGACTCCTGAAGAGAAACAGGCTTAACAGGTGGTACAAACTGAGGGGGTTTAAGGAATGACTTCCTCCTGAAATAGCACCGGCATGCAATGTTAAAAGTAAACAAGATTTATTCAAAGACAAGACTGTGCTGAAAAGTTCTAGATACTTAAGCATAAAGTCCTCATAAAGCAAAGTTCAGATTATCACAACAAGCAGGTGTCAGGATAGCCACGCAAGAACTAAAGTTCATATAGCACAAAGTTCATATCATACCAACTAACGGGTGTGGAGTTGAACTCCGTAAGGTGACGAAGATCTGGTATGAAGCTGAGCCCCAAGACGTGACAAAGATCCGGTATGAAGTGGTGCGGGGTTGAGCCCCGAGACGTAACTGAAAACCCGGTATGGAGCAGTTCGGGGTTGAGCCCCAGAACATGACTGAAATCCGGTATGGAGTTGAGCCCCAAGGTGCAAAGGAGATCCTGTATGAGGAGGTGCTGGGGTTGAGCCCCAAAACGTGACAGAGGTCCGGTGTGGAAAGGTTCAGGGTTGAGCCCTGAAGTGCAGTGAATATCCGGTATGGGGTTGAGCCCCAAGATGTGACGGAGGTCCTGTGTGAAGAGGTGCAGGGTTAAGCCCTGAGACAAGGCAGAGGTCCAGAGTGAAGCGGTGCAGGGTTGAGCCCTGAGATGAGACTGAAGTCCGGAGTGAAGAAACTTTTATGAAGCAGTTGACAACTGTTAGTTGAAGGTAAACTTGAAGAGACCATGAAACTGCAGCAAAGCTAGGCTAGTAGTACAGCGGAGACTACCAGCAGAGTTAAATTTAGTATTACAGCAGAGAGTTCAGTAGCAGTGCTGGGATCTGTAGTGCCGTCAAGCATCTGTAGCAGAACCGGGCAAAGAGAGTCCACAGCATATATCAAGTACAGCGAGGATCTAGCAGGAGTCCAAGGAAGAACCTGAAGGTAACGTTGCACAGACAACAATGCTCAGTTACAGACTTTTATACCTGATGCACGAAATCCATTGGAATTGTTAAAGCATGTGACCCAGATAGAACCAGGTTTAGAAAACCAAGTAATCACAGACCCCAGCAAGCAGACGACGCCCAAGGAATAGAGGATCACTTTAACTCTCTGTATACTCCATGCGATACACGCCAGCAACCCGGAAGGATACTCCAGCAACCACAATGGAACCTTGGCAAGTGTAGTTTATCTTTAAACAGGGATACAGTTTGGGTTCTGACACAGAGATTCTGGCTTCCTGGTGAATCATACCAAGACTGGCTTTACATGTTGAGGCTGCTCGAGGTTGGAATGACATGTTACCTTTTCAATGGGGTCACTCTACATCAAAATATTTAGGGCTTTATATTCCTGCTCATCCCTCTTGGCTGTATGCTGCTAGTTTTCCAGACCTTATCCGTTGAACCTTACTGGATATTCAGGCGATACGGCACTTACCATTGTCATACTTATCTAGATGTCATTTGATTAACATGTTTTCTTCCTGAGATTGTAATACCCACTTCAGAAGTTACCCCTCCTGCTTTCTGATTCCAACTTAAAGACACTGAATAAGACCATTAGCAGATTCATCTGGGCTGATAAAAAAAAACCTGGATTATTTATTTAAATGTAGGTGGAGTTAACCTTCCCTGTCTTTATGGTACTTATGCTGCGTGGCCAATTACGGTTATGCGGTTGATTGGATTAAAAGTCACGGCTTAATTTGCTACTACCGGCCTTTAGCTTGGATATCCCACATCCCAAGCCTTCTTCACATGCATCCATCCTCTGTTCCACCACAATTAATACGGCACATTTACAGCTTAGAGTGTCTTCTTCTTTTTATTAATTATATCTGCCCCTGGCCCATAACCTGGGTTTTGCCACTAATATATTTATCTCTTTGTATCTCTGGGGTCTTTGCTTAATCTACCAGTTTCTGGTCCAGAGTACTCTGCAAATTCTTGGTTGTAATAGTTTAAGACACTTAGGGCCTGATTCATTACGGGTCGCTATTCTGCTTATACGCACGGAACTGCGTTGCTAATATCAGTGGTGATATTTTAATGTCTGTATTCACATTGCGATTGCAGCCTGACATAAGGAAGCCCACTTCCCCTTACTCACATCCATATACTAGGGCAACATAGCGAAACAATCGGTAACGTTGAGTAACATCGGACCCATAGGCACAGTTAAGGCAGGTCAGACTTCTGCGCATGCTATGAGACCTCAGGCAGTGTCTGGTTTCGCAGTGGATAATATATGCACTCCCCTGGAATGGTGTTGAAACGCACTGACACACCTGTGTTCACCCGATCACCCCCCGTCACCACCCACGAACTGCACTTCCTGTCAATCACTCTGCCATGGGTCTGCGTAGTCACTGCATTCTCAATTCCTAATGTAGCATCTAGTTTGCGCACTGTAATGCATACACAGTGTGAATTAATCGATAGATTGCGTGCGTATAAGCAACTGCATTCCTTGCTGAATCAGGCCCTTATCTCCACAACTGCCTCTTCCGTTATTTGTCTATTATCAAATACACAATTATTGTCCATATTGTCCAAACTCTCTGACTGTGATAAGTGCTGTGGATGGTGTGCTGCGCAATAGGTGTTTCCACATCCCTCTTATATACTCACATTAGACTATATATTATTTTGATATTAACTCTACTGGTCTAACCAAGTGGCATAATGTTGTCCCCAATGTGTCTCTATCCTTTGTGAGGTTGAATAAACAGCCTATTTTCACTTATTTAGCAGCCATGCATTATAAATTGGTGCATCAATCATACATTACCCCAAAATTACAGGGCTTCACAGGAATCGAATTGTTTTAAATGTCACTAGCCAGGGGCAGACTTAGGGCCTGATTCAGCAAGGAACGCATGGATGCAGATATATACGCAATATGCTAATGAATGCATAAGCACGGCAATTGCAGCAGAATAAGCAGACACCCAGCCCTACATAATACCACCCACTTCCTTTTCCTTGCGTCCTCTATACCTGGCAAGACAGTGGAAACATTGGTAACATCGAGAACCCTCTGACCCATACGCACAATAGTGGTTGACTTGACTCTCCCGCAGACATAGCGAGACTTCCTGTGTGCAACTAGAACTCAGGACGCAAGGGATTAATTATGCATGCCTCTGAAACGCCGTCCAAATGCACAGGCGCGGCTGCGTTTGCCTGACCACTCCCCCATCACCACCCACAAACGGCACTTCCTGTCAATCACTTGTCCCTGGGGCTGCCTTGCATATGCATACTGCATCGCACTGAACAAAAACATTGAACATTCCGTGCATTTGCATCTGTGCGTTCCTTGCTGAATCAGGCCCTTACTACATTACATGTGGCCCTGTGGCGAGGTCCAATAGTTTTGGTCCGTGATTGAAACTTATATTAGTGCTAAACAGGGGATTGTATTTGAGGTCACTCCAGATGGGCTTTGCGGGATATGCCCCCTTCATTGAGGTCACTTAAATTACCCCATAGGATGATTTCTGCTGGCTAAAATTGTGGTATCAGCGAATAAAAAAAAAACATCTTGTCTCAATGGATTTCCACTGATACCCTATCCCTGTCTTTATTGTTACCTAGAGTTCCTTACTTGTTTTATATGGATTGACTAAACAAAGAGAACAGCACTAAAAAATTATTTTCTATTTGGCTCCCCTATATACATACCTGATCCCTTCAAGTTAAGAGCTCTCTTAAGCTGGGTACACAAATAACGATGTGTGTACTCAGCGATGTGACATCCGATGGGCTGACATATTGGGTGGCCGGTACACATTACATGATCCGGTGTACGACCACCCAATATGGTGGGCACCTTCTATATTCACCTGCCTGCCATCGGCAACTGGGGCATTCCATCGGCCCTACATGCAGGCCCGATGGCCTACGGGATCGCTCATGGTCATCCATAGTGGGTACACATTTGTTGATGTGGACAATATGTCGGCCTGATCCGCCAGCTTGGGCGACATATAATTTAATGTGTGCCCATCTTTAGATCAGCGATCCACTTAATATCATGCTATAATCTTTAACTATTAACCTTAGGCAAACTCCCTTTTGATCTGGGTCCCTTCTTTAACCCTGTGGTGTCTTCATGCATTGTTAATAAGCAGCCTTCCTTCCAACCAATGTACTCCCTCCTAAATGTTTGGTGCATGTGTGCAGTTGCCATTCTCCTGCTATATAGTCAAACTTCATATGGTTTGTAATTGTTACAGTATATGTTTAATGCTTTGGCCTGCTGCTAACTCATTTTGTTACATTTCTTGTAACTAATGTCTGTAGTTTTACAATAAAATACAATAAAAAATATAATGTTGCTTCCTATCATACATAGATGATTTCTCTTTCAATAGAGTATATTAAAAATGTAAAAAATCTATTTAAGTAGTTTTATAAGCCACATAAAGTACTCTACAATGGAATTTTCCACGGGATGTACACTGTAATCCCGGCGTGGTACTAATGACAGGCGTCGAAAACTCGCCGCCTGTCATTAACCAGACACCGGAAGACCGACGCCCGACATACTGAACGATGGTAAGTCAGGCGCCGGGCATGGGCAGCCACGTGGGGGGGGAGGGTTGGTTTAGGACTCCCAGTGGAACTTAGGGTTAGGCATCCCCCAAGGAGGGTTAGGGTTAGGCTAGGGGAGGGGGAGGTTAGGGTTAGGCACTTGGGGGGGGAGGTTAGGGTTAGGCACCCCTAAGGGAGGGTTAGGGTAGGGAATTAGGTTAGCGATACTTACCTTAGGACGATCTGAATTTTCACCCTTGCCGGGCAGCCGCTGTCGGGATTTGAACCACCAGCCATGTGTCCGGCAGTAATACTTACTACACCCTTTTCTACTACTACAAAATCAGCTCCAAGTTCCTCTCTTAATACTGAAAATATATTTGATAACATTTTGTTGAGTTCTGTTTTCTAATTAAACAAAGTTAAACAAAAAGACAGTTAATTAATTTAAACAGGAAAAAGTTCTTCAGGTAAGAAAACGCAAGACTGTGGCTGGAAATAGTAGAGTGTGTGCAAACGAATTTAAAATGATAAGGTTCTCGAATGACATTTAGTTATCTAACAAATGAAATCAACACAAAAGTTAAATTGCTTCTATGACACCGCATACTAAATTGATGCTTAGAGCGGATTTTCAAATTAAATTTATATAATACATCTCCAGGTTTAAGTCGCACTCTTCTCCTGCAAAGAGAATGCAAAGTATATGCCATCAGCTATTGTATCTTGTATCCTGTTTTCATTAGTTTAGCTAAAGTCAGAGAATATTTCTTGCAAAGTCCTATGCAGGCTGGGGGAAATTTGAAATACATGTATATCTACCACCCGTCACATTAACCTTTAATGTGGTAGGTGACTTACTATAGTATATTAGCTATTACTATACTCCATTTACAAAAATATTTTAATATGTGTATTAAATGATATGTGACTATTATACTAGGTGTGGCTATTAAATAACGAGACTGATGCTATTATTTATGTTTAATTATGTTAAGTACATTTTATCTCTGTTCCCCTTCTGCGTACTCCCCTTTTGCATCCACACACCGCTGCATTCTTATTTTCCATTGGTCAAAGCCACGCTGTAGCTCATTATCTGTCAGCTGTCTCAACAGCTCCGTCATTTGCTTCTTTACCTCATTAACTGATGCAAAACGGGTTCCCTTGTGTACAGATTTGACTTTAGGGAAAAGAAAGAAGTCACACGGTGCTAGGCCTGGCGAGTATGGAGGGTGTTCTATATATCTCAGCCAAAACTGCTTCACATAGAGAGCTGTGTGGGCTGATGCGTTATCCTGATGGAGGATGAAACCATTTTTCCACAACTCCGACCTCTTTCTTCTGATTTTTTCCCCAGAGTTGCTAGAACATATTTGTAGTAATGTTCATTCATCATTAGAATGCTGAGTGAATGGTCAATTCGAACATGTTTCTCAATTTTTTTCAAAATCTTTATTTGTTTTTGATGTGCAAGCCCTTCTGGGACGTTCATCATCTTTGACATTCTCGTGACCGTCACTAAGGGCCAAATGTAATAGGGTGAGAGTTTAGAAAATGTGAGTTTAGCAGTAAAACTCTCACACTCAACACTGATCAAGTTGTATTTTCAAAACAGGAAACACCTAGATGAGAGTTTAAATCTTGAGAGTTCATTGAGCCTGAAAAACATGCAAGTTTGCATGTTCTGTGACTTTATTACATTGGCTGAGTTTAAAAATGTGAATCTCTCACCCTATTACATTTAGCCCTAAATTTTTTTTGACACATACACATGTGCACGTAAAATACAATCTTCCTCGTAAGCCTCGGTTAGCATACCAAAAGATTTGGTTGGCGTTTTGTTAAATTTTACAAAAAATATGAAGTTAACACGTTGCTCTAATTTTGAGCCAATGATTTTTATGATGCATGGGAAAAACACAACTTCTTCGAATGCTGTGTGACAGCAAACTATCTGTGCGAGAGGGGTGAAACTTGCAAAACCATTTTGGGATAGTCCAAGGTCAATGTTCCCCCACTTCCTTTTACTCCACACATTATGGTTTATTTTTTACAAGTACAATCTTCAGAATAAATAATGCAATAATGAATGCGCAACAACAATAAGGTGCAGCTAAAGTGCAAAAGAAAGTACACACCCAATTGGTACTCAATAAAACAAAACGAAGAATAAAGGACTATTGCACCTCTATAGCGCTCCCTAGAGGATAAATTCACATAAAAACAGAGCACCCTGTGAAAATAACACACAAAATGGGATATTATAATCGCCTAAAGAGACATATGAAAGTCCCCAATACTGGAATTGATACAGTATCCTTCCACTCCTTCAGGCTTAGTACATAGATCCAAAAAATGGAACATGCATATACAGGAGAGAAAGAAATATATAGTGTAGTAGTCCTTTATATATTGAAAGGTTTATTAATGGTAACACTTACAAACATAGAAGAAATAAAGGCATATCAGCATATCCCCCAAAGAACTGGAGGACCGTGGTTGTCTCTTGCCTTTCCCGACGGGGTATCCGGAGACCTTGTCTGTATATCATCTGGCTTTTCAGACTCACGGACCTGCTATATGCCTTGGGGGATATGCTGATATGCCTTTATTTCTTCTATGTTTGTAAGTGTTACCATTAATAAACCTTTCAATATATAAAGGACTACTACAAGTACAATCTTGTAATTTAATAGCCACACCTCGTATATCTGATTCCACTGTACATTTAAGATAACTTTTCCAAATTTAAAATGCCTAGGACATAGAGAGGCCCACGATGTCAGCCTTAACCTCCCTGTTGGCTTTACACCGACTGTTTATTTGTTCTTTTATTTTAACTATTTTCCCTTTTTTATATTTTGGTGAACTGTTATGTAGAGGAGCACTTTCTGGTTAGCCAACATTCCCGCAGGTGGCAGAAAGAAGACTCCCACAGCTTGCAAGCTCTGCAGAAAAGTGTGTTGGATTACTAAAGTAATGTGCGAAGGGTGGTTTGGATCTAATAATGTGGGCTATTTATTTAAAGAAATGGCTGGTGGTGGCTGTTAATTTAATTTGGTATCTATTTCATTACATTTGGGGGCTATTATTGCAAGGACAGGCCTGGTTGGGGAGAAATAGATCAATTTATTGGCTGTGAAGACTACAGGGGTTATGTAATATATTCCGATTTCACGGATCTGTCTGTTTTTCTGCAAGTTTGCTGCTGAATTTAAACAAGCAATCAGTAATAAGGCTGAACCAGCATTATAACTGATTGCTTCTTTAAATACAGCTGCGGTTTCGCAGAAAAACAGACGGCTCTATGAAATCGGAACTTATTACATAACCCCCTTATATTGAGGGTACACACGGTCAGACTTTAAAGACTATCAGATAATGATAACAATCGTTATCTGATCATCCTGCATGTGCTGGGTGTTTGATATCGAACAACCAGCACATGCCCCAAACACCCACTACTACCACGACCCCGCGATCAACAATCGCTGGTCACTACAGTAAACAGGCTAACCTGGTCGATATTGACCAGGTTGACCTGCATGCATGGGCGATGGTAGATATCGATATCGACCATCCGTGCCCGCGCATTGATCATTGTTTGGTCGTTGAAGGGGCCCATAAACAGGACGATATAAACGATGGAACGATAAACTATATCGTTATCATTTATATCGTCCTGAAAATGGTCCTGTGTGTATGCACCATAAGTTTCATGAAAAGCCTACTTGATGACAAGGAGGCCAGTTTGTTAAATGTAACTGGCATTGTTATTTTCCGGGCTGGTTTTGAAGAAGGAGATCAAGAGTATTCACTCACTATTCAGATTTCTAGAGTTGGAGAGTACTTATCCCTTTTCCAATGTGGTAGGTATGTGGGTGTGATCTTATAGGGCGCACCTAATGGAACTGTATATGTTAAAATGTAGGGTCAATGCTGTCAACAGATGTTCTATCGTATACTACTATGCGTGTCTATATATATATGAAAAGATGGATATAATGTATAGAGATGAAAGTAGCGTTTATTAAAACATGATATAGCAATTCAGTCCAAATAAAATATAACATATAGCAATGAGTATATACAATGTGCATCAGGGTAAATGGCAGCACAAAATGGTACCATAAATTAAAAATTATTCAATAAAGTCACACAGTGTCTATAGTTTAAGACCAGCGTATTTCAAAATCACTGCTTAACAGATGGTTAAGAGACCTGTAGTTCCTGAGCAGTCTTCTCAAGTTATCTTTGTAAAAAACTGGAAAATAACATCCGGCACTATTTGTCAAGTATTAGGTCCACTTTTTTCTTCCCTTGGTCAATATTCCCAATGCCGTCCGTATTAATTATATATGATCTGGAACAAGTCCGGTCAAAAATGCTGTATTTTAATCGATGGACAGTCAGATAGTAACGCTGGGTTCCTTATTCTGATGTCCTAATAAAGGTATTGTATATGCATAGGAATGCAAGGTGGGATAGGTGTGGTTAGGGTGCGTGCACCTCCTACCTTTGGCTTCTCAGCTTCGCTTGCAAGTGGTGAGTTCCAGCTTGGCGTGTTCCCTGCCTTGTGTGAACTCGTTGATCTGAGGGGTCCGTGTCTTCCGCCTCCCTCCGTGTGTGGTCCCAATCAGGCGCCGGCGATGCAGGCAGCAGGTCTGGGTCCCCCCTGGTAGAGCTCTTACCACGGGTCCAGGTCACCTGTTGCTGTAGCGATGTAGGCTGGCGCGTGTTGGGAGCGTGTAAATCTGTAGCTAGTGCATGCGTCCTACGCGTTTCTACCACGTGGGCTTCGTCAGGGACAGTGATTGTGACTGTTTTTAACATATACAGTTCCATTAGGTGCGCCCTATAAGATCACATCTACATACCTATTACTTGTTCTAGTGACCTTGGAAGGGGTCACTCTGATCTGTGGCAGCCCTAAGGATTTATAATACAATTTTTATATCACTCCCTGTCATAATAGCGCGGATTTCACCCTAATGCTATACTTTTCCAATGTGGGCCCATACATTCCAAGATCCGGCCAAACACTAAAAGAGCTTTAGGGGAGATGTATCAAGCAGTGTAAAGAGTGGAGAAGTGGATCAGTGGAGAAGTTGCCCATAGCAACCAATCAGTTTTGAGGTGGCATTTATCAAGTATATTCTATACAATGGTAGGGAGAACCTGATTGGTTGATATAGGCAACTTCTCCACTGGTCCACAACTCCACTCTTTACACTGCTTGATACATCTCCACCTATGACACTAGCAGCAGGTAGTGAAATCTGAAAGAACAGGTATCAGAGAACAACACAGTCTGCCAACTGTACCAATTCTGAATTGTAGGACTGTCCTGTGATATCAGCACAAAACTCCTTTGCAAATAGAACAGGATGGTGGAGGGAGGACTTAGGGCATAAGATATGAGGAAAGAATGGTGGTGTCATCTACATGCCTCCCAACTGTCCCGCAGTTAGCGGGACAGTCCCGTTTTTCTGGGACTATCCCGCTGTCCCGCCCGCGGCTGCAGTGTCCCGCGGTGGGGGGGAAGTTGGGGGAAGCATACACGCTGCTCTGCTATGCAGAGCAGCGTGTATGCAGAGCTAGTATAGATGCTGTGCGCATGCACACAGCATCTATTCAGCGTACGGGGGGGATCCTGGGGGCTGCCCAGCATCTCGGCAGCCTCTCGGAGATGCTGGGCACGCCCCATTAGTGATGTAAATGGGGGCGTGTCATCAGACCATGCCCCCTTTACTATTAGGTCACGCCCCCTTTTCGGGAGCGCGCACGCCTTCGGCACTCGCAGGTCCCGACTCCCTCCCAACAAATGTTGGGAGGTATGCATCTATGACACTGTGAATGTGGGGATGGGGGTATCTTACAATGGAAGAGAGAGTGGTGGGCATATTTGACAAGTAGAGGTGAGAGGCATGGCATAATGTGAATAGTAATTTTAGCTGTTGTTTGGAAATGTGTAACGCAATCGCATTATCAGCAACCAATAAGAAAACCATTACTAGTAACTGTCGCTTATTTGCAGCGACCAGTGGTGTGGTATGGATTTTATAAGGAAAACAGCAGCAGGTGAACAACTCAGTCAGCTGTTGGCAAACATGACTGACTTTCACTATTTACTTTAACTGAACCTCCATCCCCTTCTGTTTCTGAAGATGCCTTTCACTTTTGTGGTGTATGGACACTCTTGTGGTTATTTGCCAGCTTAAAGTAATTGTGTCCCTGGTGTTTTTCTTTGTCAACATGATTTCTGCTGACACATTGCCAGAACACTCATTCTACATGTACGCAGACATCCACTGTGACTGCTGCCATCAGACAGAATGCAGAGATCACAAAGACTGAACAGAGATGACAACAGCAATGACAGTTGAACAGTGAAATTCCATTAGATCTCTGAAACAATCGTGTACTTGGTGTGATTAGATTACTTGGTACCACCTTTTAATTTTGCACTGCTTTTACAAATGTTTAACTGTTTTATATTTCTAAGAAGATGATGTGGAAGGTAAGATACAAAGCTGGCCAAGTACTGTAATCTCAGTGCATCGTATGCCAGATAATATTTGTTTGACGTTACTTGCATACAGACTAGTAGAGCCCTAGATCATATTAATCCATCACTGAGTAAATGATAGACAAATCCCTTATGAACTAGACAAATCAGTAAAGAACTAATGTTATTTTTAAGTATCACAAGTCTGTAAACGCAAAGTTTCTTGCCATTATAGTTATAAGAAGGCACAAACTACAGTATTTAACGGTGTAGTGAACATTTTAGGATATAATCAAAATATAATAATCAAACATAATGTAAGTTTTAAGACTAATGTATAATGCAGTGGTGTCATTATGGGTGGTGACACTCAGTGCGGAATCTAGGGACTCTTCACACTCGAAAAGGGGTGTGGCCTCGTACCAGCGAGGTCACGCCCCTGTTGTGTGATGTTTTGGTTTCAACTGGTATAGCTTGCATCCCCCTAGTGAAGCCATTGGTCTGATGATACAATCTGTTGCTGAATGCTGATTTGTCAGAAATCACTAGACATCAATCACTTTTTTATTTCAAATCATCTAGAGTTGATGCCTGACAATGATACTGAACTTTTTCACACATAATTTTCACTTGGCAGTACCATTAAAAAAAATATTTTTTTTTAATTGAGGCATGATACAGATGCCTAGTGGTTCTAACAAATGACTGTGATGCCACGCACCAGATCCTTATAATGAGCTTTTAGAACCAGGCTAATTGTGGTCCTAGACTTTCGTAGAACCCTTTTCCCAAGGAGCTGAACATACTCCGTTGTCCACAGGCAGGGGAAAACGCAGGACTTGTAAGTGGGGGTTTCTGCATATGTATATATGTATATACAAATATATATATATATATATATATATATATCACCCACATGCCTCTCACACATGGATAGTTACATTTTACCAATGTATTGAGTAAGTATAGTTGTATTCCCAATTTGGACTGCACCCCTCCTCCCCTCCTACACACAGACACTCAGAGCAGATTACAGACACTTATACTGCACATTACACACACTGCACATTAAACACAGACACTTATACTGCACATTACACACATACACTGCACGTTACACATACAGACACTTACACTGCACATTACACACACAGACACACTGCACATTACACACAGACATATTTAGAGAAGATTAAACACAGACACTCAGAGCAGATTACACACAGACACTTGCACTGCACTTTACACACAGACACATTTAGAGCAGATTACACACAGACACATTTAGAGCAGATTACACACAGACACTTGCACTGCACATTACACACAGACACTTGCACTGCACATTACACACAGACACAGTTAGTGCAGATTACGCACAGACACTCAGAGCAGATTACACAGACACTCAGAGCAGATTACACACAGACACTTGCACTGCACTTTACACACAGACACATTGAGCAGATTACACACACTCAGAGCAGATTACAAACAGACACTCAGAGCAGATTACACACAGACACTCTGAGCAGATTACACACAGACACTCAGAGCAGATTACACAGACACTTGCACTGCACATTACACACAGACACAGTTAGAGCACATTACACACAGACACTTGCACTGCACATTACACACAGACACCTTGCACTGCACATTACACACACTCGGACTGCAGACCATCAGAGCTGCTAATTACAGGCTGTCCGGACTTGAGCAAATGAGGGGGAGTGTAGTGAGTGACATCACTGGCACTCAAAGGCAGATGGGAGCTGTCAGGGAGCTGCAGCCACAGCAGCTCCCTGACAGCTCCCATGTTCCTTTGACAAAGCTCTCTGTCTCACTTTCAAAAACAAATAATACTTGTGCGCTGCGGGGATGGATTGGCCTGGCAGGAGGGGTTTCTAGGTACTCAGAAACCCCCCCCGCGTGCGCTACTGACAGGTTTTATGCATACACAAGTAAAGACTTTGGGCCTCCAATAGGATCACAGTTTAGAAAATGTGAGAATTTAGCAGTAAACTCTCATATTGGTTGAGGTTTATCTTCAA
Organism: Taudactylus pleione; assembly: GCA_031769625.1. NCBI lineage: Eukaryota > Metazoa > Chordata > Amphibia > Anura > Myobatrachidae > Taudactylus > Taudactylus pleione. Next base: position 22,458,147 of record JAUIMM010000052.1, on the reverse strand, counting down.
AATGGGAAAACATCTGGCTGAGAGTTTAAATCGTGAGTTTTTTTGGTCTAAAAACAGGCTAGTTTGCATGTTCTCGGACTCTATTACATTGGGCGAGTTTAAAAAGTGTGAGAGATTACTGCTAAACTCTCCAATTTTCTAATCTATCACCCTATTACATTTGGCCCTTAATCTTAGGAGAGTCCTGGTGGAAGGAAAATATGAAACACTATGGAGGTAAACATGCTTTAAGGACAGTTCGCTGAGTGCATTTAACAAATACAGTCATAGCAAAATGCAAATCAAGGTTCAAATGCCCCTGATCAGGTTAGAGCAGGTGGGTAACAGGAATATTCAGACAGAGGTCAGGACAGATGCTACACCACATAACCAGCCATTATATCCAGACAGAGGTCAGGACAGATGCTAGACCACATAACCAGACATTATATCCAGACAGAGGTCAGGACAGATGCTACACCACATAACCAGACATTATATCCAGACAGAGGTCAGGACAGATGTTATACCACATAACCAGCCATTATATCCAGACAGAGGTCAGGACAGATGCTACACCACATAACCAGCCATTATATCCAGACAGAGGTCAGGACAGATGCTAGACCACATAACCAGACATTATATCCAGACAGAGGTCAGGACAGATGCTACACCACATAACCAGCCATTATATCCAGACAGAGGTCAGGACAGATGCTAGACCACATAACCAGACATTATATCCAGACAGAGGTCAGGACAGATGCTACACCACATAACCAGCCATTATATCCAGACAGAGGTCAGGACAGATGCTGCACCACATAACCAGACATTATATCCAGACAGAGGTCAGGACAGATGCTACACCACATAACCAGCCATTATATCCAGACAGAGGTCAGGATAGATGTTACACCATATAACCAGACATTATGTCCAGACAGAGGTCAGGACAGATGCTATACCACATAACCAGCCTATATATCCAGACAGAGGTCAGGACAGATGTTACACCACACAACCAGCCATTATATCCAGACAGAGGTCAGGATAGATGTTATACCACATAACCAGACATTATGTCCAGAGAGAGGTCAGGACAGATGCTACACCACATAACCAGCCATTATATCCAGACAGAGGTCAGGACAGATGCTACACCACATAACCAGCCATTATAGCCAGACAGAGGTCAGGACAGATGCTACACCACATAACCAGCCATTATATCCAGACAGAGGTCAGGACAGATGCTACACCACATAACCAGCCATTATATTGTCGAAGCTGAATAATTGGCTGAGACAAGTTCAGTTTAAAATTTAATCGCGGCGATGCCATCTTGCGAATGGCTGCAAGACTCCATTTTGGAAATGAGATTGCAAGACACCATTTTGTGGTCAGCGTCAATTCAAGTTATAACTCAGGAGCTAAGAACAGATGGCAATGTTTTTGTTAACCTACCAAGGGCAACTGGAAAAACAAGCTTTCTGAGTAAAAGTAAATAAGAAGAGACAATGGGTATTTTTACATACAAATTGGGAATCCCTGGATGCAGATAAAGTATAGTTGTGGCAATTGTAATATAATATCTACACAATTGGATTTGTCTGAATCCTAGACAGAATGGCCCCAAATTCCACAGCTTGAGGTGGTAATACATTTGCATTTCACACAAGAGTCTGTGAGAACAAAAGAGGTTTTGTTTTCCTTTGAACACACAACAGGTGGGGGCCTGCTGACAGAGGGCATGTAGAACTACAACCCTCAGCCATCCACACTGCTGGATGATCACTTCGTGTATGAGAAATTATGCACTGATATCTCACCCATTAATAACTAGCGTCCTTATATCAAACCCCGAATACTCACACACTACATATTCGCACACAAGGTTCCATTAGCATCAAATTGTATGATTCAATTTGGTTAAGTTAGTTTAAATGCTAAGAAATATAGGTTTTTGATATCTAAGTTATTATACATGATAAGCAAGGTGTGTTTGGTTTCGTTCTGATGCGTATGCTTTTTACAGAATCCCGGTGTTATCGGTGGAGAGATCGCATCATGCAAACTCAAGTTACGGATCGCAGAACTTACAAGCAACAAAATGTTTAGTTGATGGAATGTTACAGGAGGCGTTACCAGAAAGACTCCGGCTGTTAGAGGCAGGGAAAGTCTATTTGAAACAACCTGTTAAATGTGTCGTTACATATGCTTCTCTTCTGGGAACCAATGAGATCAGCAGGAAGTTCCCCCTTTGTCCTGTTTCAGTCTGGGGGGGAATAAATACATGTGTCCGAACACTGGTTTGCCAGTTCATGCTGAATTTTGGGTGAACTGAGGATATCTAGTCAGAAGTCTATCTCTGGGTCCAGAGGCTCAGCGTATGTATAACCGTACTTGGGTCTGTATTATTTCCTTTTACGCCTAACTTGTGTATGTATAGATTGCGTGTAACTGACTGTACTTTTACCTGAATAATACTTGTGCGTTGGAAACACAGATTCCACTCCTGTCTTTATTTGCGGTTAAACTGCGTACGCAATTAGCGTTCTGTTTAGAGGTTTTAGGCAGGGTTTTGTCTTAGACGTTCTTGGAAGGTGAATCTTAGAGGTTTATAGGAAGGAATATATTAAAAGGTTTATTGACGAATTCAACAGTGGGGGCTCATCGGTTTATCACACTATCTGATACACGATAACACTCGGTCAGTCCTCTCTCAGCAAAAGGGTTGAGGCGCCTTTTGGGAGACGCATTAGTCTTTCATTACCACAGTGTTGCTGAGAGCGTACTGCCAGTTATTGTGTAGAGGAAACGCTGATTAGAATCCAGGGACAACAGAAGAAAAAAAAGTTTGTTTTACCTCTGTTGATAGAACCTTGTGTTTAGAGGGGTGCTGCAGTATTTGCGTACGCAGCTAAAATGCATTTTTGCGTACGCAGTTAAAAAAAAATAATTATACGCTTGTGTGGTAGTCGCATAATTGTGTATGCGGACGATCGCACAATAGCGGTTCTGCTGCCACGTGTTTGAACAAAGCCATTGAGGTTTACATTTTTTTCTATCTACCAATATCTGGGTTAAACGTTTATTTTCTGCGCAGAGAAAAAGTGTGTAACAGTGTGTGTATTGTTGGTAGGGGTAATTTATTCCCTAAAGTTAAGGGTACCGTATGATCCTTAAGGGCTAGGTGCAAGGGTTAGCCTAGTCGCTCGGTAAGCAGCTTTACCGTTCTAAACACAGTAGCAGGTGTACATGTTGTCTTTGTTGTATAGAGGTGCGTGAGAGTGGCCGACATACAAACTCTCATAGGTTTGTAAGTTACCTTACTAAAGCTTATCCTGGTCTGGAAGTTGCCTGTTTCAAAACTTATCTAGGTGTGGAAGTGGCCTTACGAAATCTTATCCAGGTGTGTGGGCGCCGCCGACTTAAATCGTTCACAGGTAAGTGAAAGTATCTTGATTGTCTTTCACCAGTTAAAATTTTTATTGAAAAGCGTAGGAGTTGTCTCAAAATGGGAGCCACGCAAATGGTAGAAATGTTAAGCAATGATGTGCTGCTAATGGAGGCTCCGATTGGATCAGCCCGTCGTATTATGCATACTTAGTACGGTATTTATGCAATAAGGTATTGTGATATATGGTTTAATATGACGAGAAAGAGTGTTAGACCGTTTCCCAGAATTGGTAGTTTTGACAAAAATGTGTTAGATAATGTCCAGGATCACATCAGTATGGTGCGATCCCGAGAGAAAAAGATTAAGTATTTTGAATGTTTAAAAATATGGCCGCATGAAGGGGATGCTTGGTTTAAAAATGTGCAAACGACGCAAACTAGCATTGCGAACGCATTGCCAGAAAATACATCCGCGACGCTGAGTTGCAATACGGGTGAGCTGCAAATTGGCGCGCACGGACGGCAAAGTAGCGTCATGGAGAGTATTGCCAGCAGTTCACGCTCACCTCCCCCACCTTATGTGGATGGAGGTGCATGTACGGTTACCAAAAATACCAATAAAAATGTAACAAGTAATTTGTACCCCCTCTTAAGTAACCATAAAGAAAATGTTTATGATGTAGAAGATGAGCCTATTGTAATGTCTGCTATTTCCCATGCTGTACAAATGATAGATGCTGCATCACCACAATCACGGGTGGTGCCGCCATCTCCATCGGTAACAGCAAGGGAAGTGTTAATACACTCGGCACCCATTGAGGAAGTTGTTAATACCATATGTAGCAGCAGCAGATTAAACCCCCAGCCAGGTAACCAGGTCAGAGGTAGCAACGCTGCCGGTCTGCATCCCATTCGGACAATAACTGTTCCGAATGGAAATGCAGATGCAAACGGTGTAGTGCCCATGAGGGAAGTAGTAATGCATTGTCCATGGACAAGAGCAGAACTGAATTCCATCTTAAATGATTTCCCCAATCCCAAAAAGGAACTAGCCAAATGTTAAAGATTTTTGAGAAATTTGGGTAGTTCTCATGAGCCCACTAATAAAGATTGGCGTGTGGTGGTAAGGGCCTGCCTGCCACACAATACCGACGTGACAAAATTTATCACGGACTGTGTATTGGATGGCGACGTTCCCTTAACAGACCAAGTAAACCAAGGTAACATTTCCCGCATTGTGACTCAATTGGGTGTATATTTTCCAGTAGTAGTTAACTGGAACAAAATCTTCACAATCAAACAAAAAGAGAGTGAAACTGCAGAAGAATATTGCGACCGGGCTCTGCAGGTTATCACCCAGTACACTGGGATAGAAGATATTAAAGATAGCATTCACCACAGGGGAATGATAGTCACGATATTAATGGATGGGTTAAAAGAGAATTTAAAAACTCGGGTTCAGACCTCACAGCCTGGCTGGCGGGGACTTACAATAGATAACCTCATAGAGTCTGCCATAGAACATGACAAAAACATCTCAAAAAAGAGGGAGACCAAGAGCGAAAAATTAATGGCTGACAGTATACATGCTCTAGAGAGAATGACGTTAACATCACAGCCAACAGACACGCTTGCACTTGCACACACACTCATGCCAGAACAAGTTGCTCTCACTAACCCCACTCAACAACAAACACAACTCTATCCCACTAACCCAATGCAACCACAGGTCCCAGGATATCCACCCACTTCTTTTCCCCCACAATACCCTTACCCTCCCTATCCTTACCCATATCCACCACCTTTGCCCTCTGCTCAAACTTCACAACAACACATGCTTTCACCTGAATCACGGACATGTTTTAATTGCAAACAAACAGGACACTTAAGTAGAAACTGCACAGTAAAAAGAGTATGGACCCCACACCAAGGGAAACCTGGATATCCCCATAAGGGATATGCACAGAGATCAGCAAATATTCAGCAAGCACCAGCTCCAATTGTAGCCGTAAATGCTTTATTGGAGAATGGTAGCCAACGCAAGGGGTCAGGTCATACCTGTAGTCTACAGATAGTCAGGTTAACAGGAAGTACTAGGGAAGAACTGGTCTTGATGGTTGATGTAGCTGGTACTGAATATCCTTTTCTTGTAGACACAGGGGCAACCAAGTCAGTGATGAAATCTCCCGTTAATTTACAGGTGACCAATGAGACAATACCAACAATGGGTGTGACAGGTAAAGTGGAACGTTATCCTTTAACCAGACCCGCAGAAGTTAGTATTGGGCTGTTGCATACCAGACATTCTTTTCTTCTGGCTGCCGCGGCTCCTACTAACCTGCTGGGCAGAGACTTGTTATGTAAAATGGGATGTGTCATATATTGCACCCCTGATGGTGTATATTTAGATATCCCAGAGAGAATGCTATACGAGGTGCGGGATATGTTAAACACCCCACAAAGGATAATGTACCACTCTACAGTTTTAAAAGAAAATCCATCACAAGTAGATGAAATGTTGTCCCAAATTCCAGATTCCCTTTGGACAGAAGATGGACAGGACACTGGATTAATGGCAGATGTAAGCCCGGTAATGATACCCTTAAAAAGTGGTAGGCAAGCTCCAAAAATTCCCCAGTACCCACTAAAACAGGAAGTAGAACTAGGGGTGTTTCCAATAATCGAGCGATTATTGCAACAGGGAATTTTAGTTCGTACAGCTAGTGTAGCCAACAGTCCCATCTTTCCAGTAAAGAAGAGTGGTGGGAGGGGTTATAGGCTGGTGCAAGACCTTAGAGGTGTTAATAAGGTAGTAGAGAGCCAATTCCCTGTAGTGCCGAATCCAGCTGTCATCCTGATGCAGATCCCACCAAATGCAACCCATTTCACTGTCATTGACCTCTGTTCTGCTTTCTTCTCTGTGCCTCTCCACCCTGACTGTCAGTACCTATTCGCATTTACATACAGAGGTGTGCAATATACATGGACACGATTGCACCAAGGTTTCATAGACAGCCCCAGTATTTTCTCCCAGGCATTGCATGACTGTTTACAAGCTTTTCAACCTGCCAATGGATCAGTTCTAATTCAATATGTGGACGATTTATTGCTATGTTCTGACTCATTTATGTCATGTGTGAATGATACTAAACTTTTGTTACTTCATCTCTCGCAAACAGGACACAAAGTGGCTAAGGACAAGTTACAGCCGTGCCAGCCCAGAGTAAAATATTTGGGACATTGCCTAACCCAGGGGTTACGACATCTCACAAATGATAGAATCCAGGCCATACAAAACATGACACTGCCACAGAATCAACAGCAAATTCGTACCTTCTTGGGAATGTGTGGATATTGCCGAATGTGGATCCCAGGTTTTTCTATTTTGGCCTTGCCTTTACAGGAACTAGTCTCTTCCTCAAAGCCCGATTGCGTCACACACACTGAGGAATCAGAACAGGCTTTTCTTAATCTTAAAGATAGCCTGACAAAAGCTCCTGCATTGGGAATACCCGATTATGAAAAACCTTTTGATTTATATTGTACGGAAGCCGATGGTTGTGCTGCAGGTGTCCTTACACAAAAACATGGTGATGCCAGTAGGCCCGTAGCATACTACAGTGCCCAATTGGACACGGTAGCAAGATCACTCCCCACCTGTTTGAGAAGTGTAGCAGCTACCGCTTTATTGGTGAGTAAAAGTGAGGACGTAGTATTGGGCCATGATATGATTGTCTACACTCCCCATGCTGTATCTGCTCTGTTGAACTCAGCTCAAACCAGACACGTCTCCTCGGCTAGGTTCACCAAATGGGAACTAGCCCTAATCGCTCCTGCAAATATTACAGTTAAACGTTGCAGTACGCTGAATCCAGCAACATACCTGCCATATGTACAACATGATGTACAAAGGGTGGAAGGAGAGGAGTTGCTGGTGGGAGGTGAGTTCAGCAGACATGATGACACCCACGATTGTATGACATATCTGAATCAGACCTTTACTGCTAGACCTGACATACATGACACACCTTTAGAGAATGTGGATGTGACTTTCTATACGGATGGGAGTTGTCATAGACAAACAGACACAGGTGAATTATGTACAGGTTATGCTGTTGTAAATGACATAGAAGCTAAACCTCTCGGTCCTCCCCACTCAGCCCAGGTGGCAGAGTTAGTAGCACTGACTAGAGCATGTGAACTGGCAGCAGGCAAATCTGCTAACATTTACACTGACTCGAGGTATGCGTTCGGGGTGGTGCACGATTTTGGGGCTCTATGGCATCTGAGAAATTTTATGACAGCAGCAGGCACACCAGTTGCACACTCCCGACACATAAAACATCTCTTAGAAGCAATCCAACTGCCCAAAGCAGTGGCAGTAATTAAATGCAAAGCCCACACATGTGAGGATGACCCAGTGTCACTGGGCAACAACAGAGCTGACGAAGCTGCAAAATGGGCAGCGGGGTTAAAAATGCCTTCTCCAATTGAAACAATTATGTCATTCCAAACCATTGATATGCTGAAATTAATTGAGATGCAAAATTTGTGTTCAATTCAGGAAAAATCCATATGGAAGTCCAAGGGGTGTAGGCAAGAGTCCTCCGGGCTCTGGAGGGATGGACATGGTAAGCCAGTAGCCCCCAAGGCATATTACCCCAGCCTGGCTGAAGCAGCACACGGTCTGACTCATCTGGGTAAACAGGGCATGTGCAAGTTGGTGAGGGCATACTGGTGCGCACCAGGGTTTTCTTCACAAGCAGAGAAGATAGCAATGTCCTGTCTGACCTGCTTGAGAAAGAACATAGGGAAAGCGATCCCTACCGAACCATCCCACATTCCACCGACTGATGGACCTTTCCAGGTGATACAAATTGATTTCATCCAATTACCACCCTGCAGGAACCTTAAGTATGTATTAGTGTGCACAGACGAATTCTCTAACTGGGTTGAGGCCTACCCAGCAGCCACTAATACTGCTGCGTTTACTGCCAAGAAAATAGTTCAGGAATTTGTATGCAGGTACGGTATCCCTAGAATCATCGAAAGTGATAGGGGTACCCATTTCACAGGTGATGTTTTCCAAAATATGTGTAAGCTGATGGGTATTAATAGCCGACTTCACAGCCCCTACCGACCGCAAGCCAGTGCCAAGGTAGAGAGGTTGAACGGGACTATTAAAAATAAGCTAAGTAAAATAATGGCGGAGACTGGACTAGGATGGCCAGAAGCTTTACCTTTGGTCCTACATAGTATAAGGACCACTCCTAGATTTCCTCTGAATCTGTCCCCATTTGAAATATTGTTTGGTAGACAACCTCATTTGATTATAAGTCCACAGGAAGACCTGAAGGGTAACAACGAGGTAACTGTGAAGTATCTTATATCAATGAGTAAGCAGTTAAAGCAACAGCAGCAGAAACTGAAATTGTTGTCCCATGATATGCCTGAAATGAACTGCCATGATGTTGAACCAGGAGAATATGTAATGATCCGAAATTTCTTACGTTCAGGTTGTTTGACTGATCGGTGGGAAGGTCCGTACCAGGTGCTGCTGACAAGTACTACATCTTTGAAGGTGGCCGAGAGAGATACCTGGGTCCATTCCACTCACTGTAAAAAGGTCAATCAACCGGTGGAGAAACAGATGGGAGACAAAGCTGATAGTGTGGATCTGTCACTCGCGAGCTTGTTCCGGGAGGATTGAAAAGGTTGTAGTGAGATACCTGAACTGAGAGAAATTTGCAGGTCTTGTTGTGACAATGGATGGGCCTGCTGTGTTCATTTTCATATTCTCTTTTAGAGTGTTCACCATCCTGGTCAGTTCGGGAATACCCAGTGTCTGTGATGGGGGACCTATTGAGGAAACAGGAGCTGATGGCAGTGCTGATGGAGTGGAGAAAGGAGGAGTGCAATGCCAATCATGGGAGTGTCTGACCAATCTTAGTACTGTTATTGTTAAGAGAGCTGTCATTCCGGATACTCGGGGAAGGTGTGAAGGGTTATCGTCTGAAGATTCCTGTATTTGTGAGTTTTGAGGGTCCTTAGTTGATGAGAACTGTATTCAACGGTGCCAACCTAAATATAACCCGTACTGGGGAGGGTATTCTTTAGAGGATTATCACAGCATGGTAGGCAAAGTGTTAAATCAACCGATTACTGGGTGTGTTCACATGTGCCACAGGGACAGCATAATGTAGGGTTGGTGCCATTTCCGCTGAATATCACGGAAATTTTAGAATTACAAAAGGGGAAAACATTGGATGGAAAATTCCTCTCATCCAAACCACCTCATTTCAAACTCTATCAATTTCAAGTAGATAAATCACTTTTGTGTTTAAACATAACCAACCCCAATAAACCCGGAGGTTGGGAAGTGACGGGGAATAATCAGACGATGACCTTCTCACAAAGAGCTGATAATGAGTACATAAACTATGATCTGCTACACTCAATTAAATCAAGTGGGAAATATTTTAGGTACCGGTATACATTGAGTTCCACCAAAGAAATGATTGGTAAAGTACCAGATGGTTATTGTGCTAAAATAATACAACCAGAAACTTGCATATACCAGATGGAAGAGCCTGAGATAGGATTGTTTGCAAGAGAAATGTGTTTAATGATAATGATGCATACCATTCCTTATATTCTCCCTGATAATGTATATTTTATATGTGGAAGAAAAGCGTATAAATGGCTCTCCCCGAGTTCCGAAGGTTTGTGTTATCTGGGAAGAGTTGTACCAGAAGTTATGACCCTCACACATGTTGAAATGTTGGGAATACATAAAAACACACCGTCACCATATCTTCACACACAATATGAACACAGAGGCAAGAGAAATATGATACCTGGTGATATGCATAAAGCCACTCAGTTAATCAGTGAGACAACTGGCTTCCAAGTTTTAGTCGCCCTGGATCCCACCAGAAATGCTAGGGGTACATTAAATTTTAGATATATCCAGGAACTTGCTAAATTAATAGATAATATCACCGAGATGTACGATAACACATTCAGGTACACAGGGAGAGAATTGCAAGCGTACAAGAAAGAACTAGTGCAACACAGGCTAGTGTTGAATTATTTAACTGCTGTTACTGGAGGGTATTGCGTAACATTAGCCACCCAATTTGGAGTAAAGTGTAGCACTTATGTCACCAATGATACCAGCGACCCTAAGGAGACCAGAAGATGGATGAGATTCTGCAGCTAAAGTGGGAATTTCGTAAGAACCATAACGCATCAGTGGCTGAAGCAGGGGAAAAGATAGAAGGATGGGTGTCATGGCTGAACCCACTGAAATGGTTCTCGGGTCTAGGAGAGTGGGTCCAGGAAGTGGTCGCCAGCGTAGACAAATTCTTGATCCTTATACTGATTGTCATCATAGTAATTGGCATATGCGTCCGGTGTGTTCCTATTGTGTTGAAGTGTGGAAAATGTGAAAACAGAGTGAAACGAAGGGATGAAACTATGATGGTGGTCAGAAATGATAATATGTATACCGAGGTAGATACAGAACTGCACTACAACCCTGAGCTAGGAAGTACCATCATTTAAATGTATAATATTTAGACATGCATAGAAGATATTATTGAAATGTTATTTATAGAACAACCAGACAATGTAAAGTCTCAAATTCCCCTTCAAAACTACTGTTATAAGACTGGTGCATCCCCACATCTGTCACATGATCTCCCAAGATCCGCGGTGTGCGTATAATAGTAGTTTTATGCCCCCGCCTAGAGACACATTGTTGATGGATTAAGAACCACCTTGTGCCATCCCATGATAACACTAAATAATATGTTAATGTAAGCCCAAAATAAATTTTTATAGCAGATTGTGATAGCATGTTGTTTGCTATCAAAGGGTGGACTGTCAAAGCTGAATAATTGGCTGAGACAAGTTCAGTTTAAAATTTAATCGCGGCGACGCCATCTTGCGAATTGCCGCAAGACTCCATTTTGGAAATGAGATCGCAAGACACCATTTTTGTGGTCAGCGTCAATTCAAGTTATAACTCAGGAGCTAAGAACAGATGGCAATGTTTTTGTTAACCTACCAAGGGCAACGGAAAAAACAAGCTTTCTGAGTAAAAGTAAATAAGAAGAGACAATGGGTATTTTTACATACAAATTGGGAATCCCTGGATGCAGATAAAGTATAGTTGTGGCAATTGTAATATAATATCTACACAATTGGATTTGTCTGAATCCTAGACAGAATGGCCCCAAATTCCACAGCTTGAGGTGGTAATACATTTGCATTTCACACAAGAGTCTGTGAGAACAAAAGAGGTTTTGTTTTCCTTTAAACACACAACAGGTGGGGGCCTGCTGACAGAGGGCATGTAGAACTACAACCCTCAGCCATCCACACTGCTGGATGTTCACTTCGTGTATGAGAAATTATGCACTGAAATCTCACCCATTAATAACTAGCGTCCTTATCTCAAACCCCGAATACTCACACACTACATATTCGCACACAAGGTTTCATTAGCATCAAATTGTATGATTCAAGTTGGTTAAGTTAGTTTAAATGCTAAGAAATAGAGGTTTTTGATATCTAAGGTATTATACATGATAAGCAAGCTGTGTTTGGTTTTGTTCTGATGCATACGCTTTTTACAGAATCCCGGTGTTATCGGTGGAGAGATCGCATCATGCAAACTCAAGTTACGGATCGCAGAACTTACAAGCAACAAAATGTTTAGTTGATGGAATGTTACAGGAGGCATTACCAGAAAGACTCCGGCTGTTAGAGGCAGGGAAAGTCTATTTGAAACAACCTGTTAAATGTGTCGTTACATATGCTTCTCCTCTGGGAACCAATGAGATCAGCAGGAAGTTCCCCCTTTGTCCTGTTTCAGTCTGGGGGGGAATAAATACATGTGTCCGAACACTGGTTTGCCAGTTCATGCTGAATTTTGGGTGAACTGAGGATATCTAGTCAGAAGTCTATCTCTGGGTCCAGAGGCGCAGCGTATGTATAACCGTACTTGGGTCTGTATTATTTCCTTTTACGCCTAACTTGTGTATGTATAGATTGCGTGTAACTGACTGTACTTTTACCTGAATAATACTTGTGCGTTGGAAACACAGATTCCACTCCTGTCTTTATTTGCGGTTAAACTGCGTACGCAATTAGCGTTCTGTTTAGAGGTTTTAGGCAGGGTTTTGTCTTAGAGGTTCTAGGCAGGTGAATCTTAGAGGTTTATAGGAAGAAATATATTAAAAGGTTTATTGACGAATTCAACAATATCCATACAGAGGTCAGGACAGATGCTACACCACATAACCAGCCATTATATCCAGACAGAGGTCAGGACAGATGCTAGACCACATAACCAGCCATTATATCCAGACAGAGGTCAGGACAGATGCTACACCACATAACAAGACATTATATCCAGACAGAGGTCAGGACAGATGTTATACTACATAACCAGACATTATATCCAGACAGAGGTCAGGACAGATGTTACACCACATAACCAGCCATTATATCCAGAGAGAGGTCAGGACAGATGCTACACCACATAACCAGACATTATATCCAGACAGAGGTCAGGACAGATGTTACACCACATAACCAGCCATTATATCCAGAGAGAGGTCAGGACAGATGCTACACCACATAACCAGACATTATATCCAGACAGAGGTCAGGACAGATGCTACACCACATAACCAGCCATTATATCCAGACAGAGGTCAGGACAGATGCTACACCACATAACCAGCCATTATATCCAGACAGAGGTCAGGACAGATGCTACACCACATAACCAGCCATTATATCCAGACAGAGGTCAGGACAGATGCTACACCACATAACCAGCCATTATATCCAGACAGAGGTCAGGACAGATGTTATACCACATAACCAGCCATTATATCCAGACAGAGGTCAGGACAGATGTTACACCACATAACCAGACTATATATCCAGACAGAGGTCAGGGCAGATGCTACACCACATAACCAGCCATTATATCCAGACAGAGGTCAGGACAGATGCTACACCACATAACCAGCCATTATATCCAGACAGAGGTCAGGACAGATGTTATACCACATAACCAGCCATTATATCCAGACAGAGGTCAGGACAGATGCTATACCACATAACTAGACATTATGTCCAGACAGAGGTCAGGACAGATGCTACACCACATAACCAGCCATTATATCCGGACAGAGGTCAGGACAGATGTTATACCACATAACCAGCCATTATATCCAGACAGAGGTCAGGACAGATGCTACACCACATAACCAGCCATTATATCCAGACAGAGGTCAGGACAGATGGTATACCACATAACCAGCCATTATATCCAGACAGAGGTCAGGACAGATGCTACACCACATAACCAGATATTATATCCAGACAGAGGTCAGGACAGATGTTATACCACATAACCAGCCATTATATCCAGACAGAGGTCAGGACAGATGTTACACAACATAACGAGACTATATATCCAGACAGAGGTCAGGACAGATGCTACACCACATAACCAGACTATATATCCAGACAGAGGTCAGGACAGATGCTACACCACATAACCAGACATTATGGCCCTGATTCAGAGCCGCTCGCTTTGACCAGAGCGCTCGCTCTGAATCAGGGCCCTCCTCCATTAAAATGGAGCGGTCTCCTGGATGCTCGTATAGCTGTGGGTGACCACCCACAGCATATACGAGCGTCCAAAAAGATGGTCGCGATGGTCTTGACCATCGCGACCATCGGACTTGCGACGGAAACCCTGCGGTAGGGTTTCCCAGCCACAAGCCCTGGAGTGATTTTGGCTCTGTCAGAGCCAAAATCACTCCCACTGACATCACTAGTGATGTCAGTGGGGCCGGCTTCAGACGGTAGGCGTTCCCATGGGAACGCCTCCGTCTGGCCGCCACGCCCCCGGCACGCCCACCAAAGGGGGCGTGCTGTCAGTTACCATCGACAGCACGCCCCCTTTGGTGCGAGACCCGGAGCCACATTTGCCCTTGAAAACAGATGGATCTCATTGTACACACCACTTCTTGATATAAATAATATGACATTGTAATAGTGAATTTCTGGAACATTATTTGTCAGGAGATTAAGAATTTGGGAGTGAAAGTGCCATTGTACATGCTGTTTTCTTTTTTATGTGATTATTTTGGTGGAGCTAATGCAATACCCATTTAGAGACTTGGAAGTGCCCCTTTGTTTTTATTACTATTATATCATATACTATATATATGTCTACTAATGACAAAGCTCAAATCCTCATTTAAACTTGTTTTAGTGTATTGGCATATGCAAAAAAAATAGGAAGCGGGGGCATGGCCTAACTCTCAGCCTGGACGGACTTGTCCTGAGGGAGCTCCTGCCTTGGCCCCTTTCAGAAGTGTCCCATTGGCTGTTTGTGGACTCCCACATGGCTGTCTTCACTCCCTCTGGTGTCCGCACTACCATTGACCTCCTTGTTGGACTCAGGAGGTGATCCGCGGGGTCCGGCATCCTGATGCCTGCTCCACTTTCAGGAACCGCGGCCTCGATTTTAGAGCTCCAGTGGCGGACCGTGTGACATCACTGTCGTGGCTGCCGCGGATTCCTCCTTTCTCTGCCTGCTGGCTTGCCGGGATTACCCTTACCGTCAGTGGAGGCACCTCTCCTTAAAGTGACTGGTATAAACAGCCACAAATCACAGGAGATTGCCTTCTTGGGACTTCTCCTTCAAACTGCAGTGTGTGTGTGCCTGTGCAGTGGCTGCCCTACTCCCTTCACCAGCTGAAACAACTTCTATGGCCCCAAGGCTCCCAGACTCCACTTCTCACAAGGTTGGTGACTGAGTGCCCTTCAGTTGCACTCCCCTGCAGGGTTGCCATAAGTACCCTTACTCCTACCTCCATGTCACGACCATGAGCTCCTCTCTCCACACACCCATGAGACCCTTGCTGCTCTTCTGATCTAGAACGCAGTGCATTCATACCACAGTCTCTTTTCTTACTACTTATAAATTCCACCCCAGAGGATTGTCATGCCTGTTAATCGAGGTAAACTTTCCACCCTCGCACCTCCTATTAGATTCACCTTTCAGAAAAAGCCTGATCCGTATATATCTATTGGAAAGTCTCCTGTGCCGTCAACATCCTCGATTGCCGCCTCGCCTAGTTCTGTCCCTCAATCTGATTTCTCTGCTAATGCTCCGCTTACGGTACGTACTTTGCACCAGATGCTCCAGGCATTTAGGTCAGATCTCACCTCTGATTTCCAGACCTCCGTCAAACAACTCACTGGTGAAGTGGCAGATATTGGTGATCGTACAAATCATTTAGAGAACAAAATGCAGGAGCTGGTCTCCTCCCACAACAATCTTCTACTTTCCTATAATTCAGTTCTGGCGGAACTTTCAACTGTCAAAGACAAGTTTGCTGATCTGAAGGACAGGTCCAGAAGGAATAATGTTAAGGTCAGAGGTGTCCCGAAATCTGTATCTAATGATGATCTTCGGGATTATGCTCTGACCCTTTTCAAAAATGTTTTACCTTCTGTGGGGATCAGGATTTGCTGATTGACTGGATTCACCATCTTCCTAAATCCCGCTCTGCCTCTGGAAGCTCTCCCCAAGACACCCTTCAACGTCTCCATTTTTCCATATTAAAGAGGATATTCTCAGGGCCGCACGCTTGGTGGAGGACACAGATGTTTTGGATGGCCTACAGCTCTTCCCAGACTTCTCAATTCATACTATAAATAAGCGCAGGTCCTTCCAACCCATTACGAAGGCTCTCCAGGACCATGATATACAATATCGCTGGGGGTTCCCGTTTAAGCTTTTAATACGGAAGGACGGATCCACTTACGTCATCTCATCCCTGGAAGGTGGTGCCAAACTCCTGACTGAATGGAATATTACCATCTCGATTGCCTCAGGATCTCAGGGACTCCCTCTTCAGCCTGACTGGTCCCAGGTGGGATGAAGATGTACCTAGTTTCTCCACTTCAGTTTTTCATTATTTTCCAAGTATTTGCTAGCTACGATGGAGTTGGTTTGGACTGAGGGCCTGATTCAGAGCCGGACGCTCTTTCAGAGCGCTCACTCTGAATCAGTGCCCTCCCTCTCTTTTTTTAGAGTGGCCTCCTGGCCACTCGCATAGCTGTGGGTGACCACCCACAGCTATAGCAAGTGGCGAAAAAGATAGTCGTGATGGTCAAGACCATCGCAACCATTGGGCTTGAGACGAGACCCTTGTGGTAGGGTCTCGTCTGCCGCAAGACCTGGAGTGCTTTTGACTCTATCAGAGCCAAAAGCACTCCAACTGACATCATTTGTGATGTCAATGGGGCCGGCCCCAGATGGTAGGCATTCTCATGGGAACACCTCCGCCTGGGCAGCAACGCCCCCGGCACGCCCACCAAAGGGGGCGTGCTGTCACTCACCATCGACAGCACGCCCCCTTTGTAGTGAGACCCATAGCGACGGCTTGCCCATCGCTATGCGGGTCTCGCGCATGCGCACGATGGAGCCGGCTCCCTCGTGCGCATGCGCACTTGGCCAACATCGAACCGCTCGCGAGTGCTCAGTGCTCGCGAGCGGGACTGAATCAGGCCATGAGTTTCTGTCACCTATCCTGTTTCACTGATTCTGTTTGCTGATGGTTGGACTATCTCTCGGGACACCATTCTTTCCGACTCCTTCATTCCAGGCGCTCCATGTTTTTACCTTGGGTGTCGTGTTCTGCCATCCTCAGATGCAAGTATTAATCATTGTTTTTTGCTGGACTTTCAATGTCTGATATATCTGATTTACCTTAACATTTCTACTATGGTTTTCCTGGTCTCTTTCTCTTTGTTTTTCTCAACACCGTATTTTGAAATGCAAATATTTCCCTAAATAGTTCTAGATGTTTTTGCTTATTGTGATATTTCATCTCTTTAAGTTGTATTGAGATTTTAAGATATTGCAGTATGTTTACTTATTACGTTGTGCTGATTTCTATGTTCTATCTTATAAATGGTCTCATGGGTGGGAAATGCATCAGCCCACCCCCCACACGTTAACTATGTTGCCGTATCTTTTTCCTATGGCAACTACTATGGCCCGATATACTGTGCCTTTTGGGTTTTTTCTTACCCTTGTTTTTTTTGTTTTTTCCTACTATTGTGTTTGACAGGTACATCTAGGGCACCCCTTTTCTCTCACTATCTCATGGTATATAATGGTTAAAATGTTTTCCCTTAATGTTAAAGGGCTTAACTCCCCACATATGAGGCGGTTAGCCCTTTCCACTTTCCACCAACAAAAGCCTGTATTGTGGCTCTACAGGAGTCAAATTTTTCTTCTTATGTGCCTCCTATTTTTAAAGACCATAGATATCCCCTTTGTTATACTGCTAACAGCCCATCCAAATGTAATGGTATTGCCATTTTATTCCATAAGAATACCCCTTGAGGGTATTGAGGATAAAAGTGGTATATTTC
Organism: Taudactylus pleione; assembly: GCA_031769625.1. Taxonomy (NCBI): domain Eukaryota; kingdom Metazoa; phylum Chordata; class Amphibia; order Anura; family Myobatrachidae; genus Taudactylus; species Taudactylus pleione. The sequence continues at coordinate 22,440,279 of JAUIMM010000052.1, read as the reverse complement.
TCATTCTTACAGGTATTATTGGAGACACTTTGGTTACCTTAGTCTCTTTATATGCCCCCAACTCCCGTCAGGTCCCTTTCCTTCTGGAAACTTTTGAGAAAATACAGGATATAAAGTTCGCCGGGGATGCACTTATCCTAATGGGCGATTTTAATTTAGTCCTTAATCCTAAAATGGATAGATCCTCTCCCCACAGTTCCCTCTCCTCCGCCTGGGATCTTGGCCCCTCTATATCTTATTTAAAAAGGTAGGGATGACTCCGCACAGAAAGTAATAATAATAGTATACGACATATGTTAAACCAACATTGACTGATATTCAATACAAATGTAATCAATTACTCAGTTGGTGGTGCTCCCCAGAGCCAGAAAATCATGTAAACAAACATTTGTTTACCCCTCTATAGCTTTTAAGAAATTGCTATCAGAGTTCGACTTGTATGACACCTGGCGCACTGATTTTTCTGATGAAAGAGATTATACTTTTTTCTCCTCAGTCCATAATAATTACTCTAGAATAGATCTTATTCTATTAGATACTGTAAGAAAGTCCTTCAGTGTACTAAAAAGATTAAAATTCTTCCAATTACATAGTCTGACCATGCTCCTGTCTTATGGACCTGGCATATGGGTCAACATTTCCCCTCTGCACACCCCTGGTGCTTTCCTGAATATCAATTAATTGATCCTGAGACTCTAAAGGCCCTTACTGACTCCCTTACATCATATATGCAGACTAATTTTCCTAAGGAAACTTCTATTTTCAGTTACTGGTGTGCTTTGAAAGCAGTACTTCGCGGTACTTCTATCCAGAAGGGAGCTCAGCTTCAGGCCCGCTCTTGAAAAATGCAGAGTGATTTAGAGTCTTTGGAGTCTCAGAATCAAATCCGCCCAACTACGACTTTGCATAAACAGCTCCAAGAGGTAAGACACCAGCTGCAGAAACTTTTCATGCTTTGTATGCATTCAGCCCTTGCCCACCTCCGTCATAAGTTTTATACTGCTGGAAATAAAGCCTCTCATCATATGTTAGCACGTAAAATTTGTGTTAAGCAGGTGCGTAATAGGATTGAATGTCTTATTACTCCCTCAGGTAAGAAATGTCTTAATCCCCTTGACATCGCTAATTTATTTTCGGAATACTACACTAAATTGTATAATCTACATGGGGACCCTTCCACTCCCCAACTCTCAACTAGTACCATTTCTTAATTTCTAGATAGCCTCTTTCTCCTTGATGCGGATAGTTTGGCATCTCTGAATGCCCCTTGGTCTCTGGAGGAAATACAGCTGGTAATTCAGCAGCTGCCAAAGGTAAAAGCTCCTGGCCCTGATGGCTTTGTTAATTAATTTTATTCTGCATTTGGTGAGGTCCTTTCCCCACTTCTATCACAGCTTCATACAGAGGCTTCTCATACTGGTTCCTTTCCACCTGAAATGGTGGAAGCTCAAATTGTGACTGTTCCAAAGCCTGGTAAGGACCCCTCTGAATACAAGAACTATTGTCCTATTGCAGTCCTCAATATGGACATAAAAACATATGCTAAATTGATAGCCAGTCATTTGAATCCCTTGCTTCCGCAGCTGATACACCCTGACCACTTTAAGTGGGCTTTGTTCTGGGATGTCAGCTCTGGACAATATCCGCAGAGTCCTGGATTTGATTGAATGGGTATCCAATACTAAGTCTCCATTTCTTCTCCTTTCTCCTGACGCTGAAAAAGCCTTCGAGGCTCCACTGGGGATATGCTAGGTGTTATCTAAGTTAGGATTACAGGGAGACATTTTTCATTCTATTTCTGCCCTTTATGCTGGCCCTTCCGCTCGTATATCTTTAACAACGGTTTCCTTTCATCTTATTTCCCAATTTCTAATGGCACTAGACAAGGTTGCCCCTCTCCCTGTTAATATTTGTGTTAGCCATCAAACCCCTTGCCCAAACGATTCGTCTGTCCTCAGCATTCCCTGGGCTTTCAGTTTATAATACTTCTCATAAACTATGTATTTTTGCAGATGATGTCTTATTGTTTGTAACCAGCCTGGAGACCTCATTGACTTCCCTACATACTATTCTAGAGAACTATAGTGCTGCTTCATATTACAAATTAAACGCCACCAAAACCGAAGCTCTCCATATCAATATCCCCTCCCTGATTCTCCAATCATTGAGACATATTTTCCTTTTATTTGGAAGGATTCTTCCATATTATATCTAGGTATTTCCATCCCCTCTAGTATTACAAATGTTCACAAGGTTAATTACATTCCATTATTAACCCAGTTGACGTCCTCCTGGTTGGGCCGCTTAGCGGCATTTGAAATGATGTTGTCAAAACTAATGTATCTATTTTGAGCTATCCCCAGTGCAATCCTTTGTACATTACTACAACAGATGAGACATTTGATGTTTTCTTATGTGTGGAAACATAAGCCCTCCGGAATGACTTATAATCGTATGATTCACTCGAAACCACAGGGGTGTTCTTGCCCTTCCTGATCTTATTAGATATCATGAGGCTGCCCTACTCTCCCAATTATGTGACTGCTTTCTGCCCCCTCATTCTAAGCCCTGGGTTGATTTGGAACATACTCTCGTTAAACGTTTTCCTCTCCCTGACCTCCTTTGGTTGCCCCATCAGCTCCATCCACAACCTCCACTGTTTCCCGCAGCTGTCCTCGAAGTCCTAAGAGTTTGGGATCTTAAGCATAAAACCCATTTTGAGTTTACCCTTCCCACAAGGAATGTTTCCCTCCAGGCGTAAGATAGATCTCTGCCCATCTGCATTTGTCCTAGTGGATGCTCTTAGGTCTCTGACAGGTTTCCTTTCCCCATCTTCCATTTTACCATTCTCTGACCTTTGTGTTAAATTTAATTTAAGTTCCTCAGCCTGGTTCTATTACCTTCAACTTAAACATTGAGTTGATAGTATGTATACTGATCCTAATGTGTTTCAATCACCTCCATATCAAGTTTTAGGCAGTTTGACTAAACCTTCTTCTTGTGGTGCCATATCATATTGGTATTGTTTATTGTCCCCCCTAGATCTGACAGATAAGTCCCTAGTTCAGCATAAATGGGAGACTGATCTCCAAAGTACTTTTACCCTTAAACAGTGGGAATCTATTCACCTTGCCTCCTTCTCCCTCTCTAAATGCACCAGTCATACTGAAATGCATGTCAAGCTTTTAAATAGATTGTATTTAACACCCTCTAAACTCCATAAGATATTTTCTGCGACCTCAACATTTTGTTGGCGCCTCTGCCATTCTCATGGCTCTATTTTCCATGTTTTTTGGGAATGCCCTGTTTTAAGCCCTTTTTGGACGGAAGTGTTTACCCTTATACATGATGTATTAGGTCTTACTTTAACCCCAGACCCCTCCTTAGCCCTCCTACATTGGTATCCTTCCATTGTTCCAAAATGTGCCTGATATGTACTTGGTCACATTCTAGTATTGGCTAGGGCCACCATAGCCCAACATTGGAAATCCCCTTGCCTTCCCCCATTTGCGAAAGTTATTTCTAAGACTCACTTCCATTTTGAAATGGAGACTAAAGAGGTCCTTATTCTACAACCCCTTCTTCTCCTATTATGAAGTGGCTTCCATGGCATATATATGTTACAGAGGGTATGGGTGCTCCCCTGCACATGCTACTCCTCAGATCCCCTCCCCACCTATTAATTTAAATTAAACTCCCATGGCAGATTCAGACAATTGATCAATATATTTTTATTTTTATGGATAATTTTTTACTGATGCCTGTGGATGACCTGTCTCCCTTATGCCCCCGTATTATGTTTTTGTTTTCCCCTATTCTTGTTTCTGTAACCCTATAATATTTTTTTGCATATATTCAATAAAAATGTAATGATGAAAAAAAAATAGGAAGCAAATAACAATAGTTGGCATCTAAGGGTGAGCTTCACCTTTTTAAAATAAACCATCTTTTTAATAGTTGCAAAATGATGAAACTGCTCTTGTGTAGACAGGATATTGCTTTTTATCAACAAAATGGTTATTGTGCCATCCTACATACACCGCTGCAAGAATAAAAAGGGAAAAATATATATTATAAAAGAAGTGCAATGCAAGATTTTTCTGTGAAAGGATTTATTACTGTTAGGTCAGTTCGTACAAGAAAGACAAAAAACGAGCCTCCGGGATGGCATTTAGAATTGGAGAGATACATCAATGTTATTTCTCATGATTGCACAGTGATAAAATGGCACTAAAAATATTTTCTTCACTGTAATTAAATAAAATATGATAACGAGGGCATTTATCAAACCATTGGCTGCCATAGCCTGAATGTAAACATTTTGATCTACAATGGTAAAAAAGCAATGTCATTTGTTAAAAACATTTCCTCTAGCACTAATGCTTTAAACAAAGAAGATGAAACAAACATTGTGAAATAAAGAGTAATTTATTTTGCAACTAGATATTATTCTTTTAGACGTGAGTACTCAGCATAATACATTTGTAGACATGTTAAATTATTAACTAGACAGTTTTTGCTTATCTGAGCTTTATACACAGATGGGACATCACCACATACAGTTCCAGTAAAAATTTAAGACAAACTAAATACACAAAGGTATAAATTTAATAGCCTGTAAGTTGCAGGTAGCTGCAAGATTTCAACAATTTAGCTGCTAGATTTAAAGCGTCAATAATTTGAAAGGCAAGACTAAAATTTAGTTCTCAAAAATTAATTCAGAAATAAAGATTAGATTTCTGAGCATACCTACTGTAAATAACGAACTGAACACTTCTATGTCGCTAGTGTGGTGATGGTGATATTGCTGTAGTAAGAGTGTTTTGATGATATTGTTCTATTGTGGGGTAGAGTATTATTGTAATATAGAGTTGATGTAGCCTATCGGGATAATAAGGAGTAGTAGCCGAAGGGGTGGTGGCTATTGCTGTAATGTGTAGGACCCAAGGGGTATTGCCATAATGTGGAGGGGCTAAGCTGATTTGCCTTAATGTGGACTGGCTGAGAGGTACTTCTATGATATGTAGGGTCTGAAAGGTACTTCTGTAACCGAGTTTGGCTGAGTGGTTGTACTGTCATGTGGGTGGTAATATGGACTAAGGAAACAGGTCTCAAAGCAGTCAGTGAAGATATGGAGCCACCAGAGAGGAAGTATGGGTCATGCACTGTCGCATAAGACTTCATGGCCCCTACAATAGAATGTATAAGGTATTGTATCCGGAAACGTGCAGACAGTGGCTTCATCCTTGGACGCAGCTTCACTGGCTTCAGTAATGTGAATTTCCCAGTAGAATAGAGAAGCTAGCAAGAGGTGTCTGTCTATGCATTTGCCGGCTCACTTACACCAGCCAAGGAGGTAGTGCCAGTGCAAGGCAGGCATTATACTATACCTGAATTTGAAAGGACCTGGCAGCTTCACACACTGACTGCTGCAGCCCTGCTGATACAACCACAGGCTCAACAACATTGGCTCCCTCAGACCCTCACTGCTAGGCAACGAATGGCCTAACAGCAGCTGCAGCCCCAGGACCCGGCAGCTGGAGATACCAAATGCAGCAGCCGCACAGAAACACAACACCTGGGAGCATCTGCAGTGCTGCCAGGGTCACTGGAGAGGAAACAAACTCAGTGAACCAGACCCAATACGTACCGTGAAGATACCTCACATAAGAGACTTTACCCCAATACATCACACACCCTCCTTTCCTACACCTCCATTCCCTCTGCCCAATTTCCCCCGTCTTGTAATTTGTTTATTATTTTTATTTTAAAATATGTATTTTATCATTTCAATTTACTGCATTTACTTTTACCAGTGTTGTATTAGTATTTCCATATTGTAGCTTAGCGTACTCTGGGACTGATTCAGCATGGATCGCAAATTGCAGCCGCTTACGCAGATCTGTCGATGGTGCATACTGCGCATGCATCACAGTGCGCATGTGTGAGAAAACATTGCGGTCGCTCTGCGATCATGCATGCAGAGAGAAAGCCATCGCAGAGTGAGTGACGGGACGTCAGCGTTTGGGGGTGGTGACGTGGGAGTGGTTGGAGAAATGCAGTCCGTTTGAATGCAGTTACTTGGGCGTGCATAACTTAGCCACTGCGTCAGTATATGCAGCTTGAGTACTCACTATGTGCGATGAAAGTTGTAACTTCTGAGACAAGTCAGGGCTGCTGTAATTGTGCGTGTGGTGCCGATGTTACTCAATGTTACCGATGTATACGATGTATACATGTATACATGTCTGCGAGGTCTTACGGATGTGAAATAGCGGTAATATGCGTCTCTATGCTGGCTTTGCGATTGCAAACATTACCATATTTTTGCAGCAGATCTACGTTTGTAATGGCAGCTGCGATCACAATAGCAATCTGTAGTGAATCAGGCCCTCTGTCTTAATTGTTACTTTAACTGCAACTAATAAATGACATGAATTTCCCCATACTGGCATCCTGGATTCCATGAAACATTGGTGCATGATATTGTTATTTTGTTCATTCTCCTATCTGACACTGGTGCTTTGAAATAGTTACTTATCTAACACACTGCAGTAGACCGCAGCACCGCAGATCACCATTAACACTAGCAATACATATGTTGATTTATTTGATTATACGTCTATGTATCAACTTTTTTAACAGATTATAATTTTGAACAAATTTAAGTAAAGCGCAAGGACCTATCTCCTTATCCAAGTACTGACAAAAAGAGGGTGGTTCCCGCTCAGATCCTATAAACATACACTGTGCCTGATTCATTAAGGATTGCTATAGCGATTGCAGATCCGTAATCGCACGCAGGTCTGCTGTGAAAAAATGCTAATGATTGCTATTGCAATCCCGTCGCATAGAGACGCCCACTGCCTCCCACTACCGCTATCTCACATCCATAATACCTTGCAAACCTCCATAAACATCGGTAACATTGAGTACCATCGGCCCCTCACACAGAATTACAGCAGCCCTGATTTTAATTAGAAATAGCTAACCTCGTTGCACACAGTGAGTATTCAAGCTGCGTATGCAATCACAATGGCTAATTTATCCACACCCCTGTAACGGTGTTCAAACGGACAGGTACGCCTGCGTTTCTAAGATCACCCCCCGTCAACACCCCCAAATGCTCACTGTCAATCACTCCGCGATGGCTCTGCGTGGTCTCCATGATCTCAGTGCGATTGTAGTGGTGCCTTCACACACATGCACTGCGATGCATATGCAGTACACATCAATCGCCTGTCTGTGTATTCCTTAGCAATAGCGATCCTCAATGAATCAGGCCCACAGAGTCACTGACTCTTTGCAAGTGCACCCTCACAAGATGTATAGATATTTACACAAGACGCCTCCTGCTGCATTAGCATATTATCATACAGCCGCTGCATATACAGATGTGTGATATGTGACCATCTCACCTAGCGTAAATATTATTTTTCACAAATGAAAGGGGTAGAAAAGAATTATGTGGATCTCTTAATGGATTTTAACTGTGCATACTGTATATAAATTGGGAAATTGAACCTAATGCTTCTTGCAAATGAAGATGTAACATAGAGTTAAAGCTCTGTTGGACTTTGTACTATAAAATAAAACAGATCTTTTATCTGTAGTACATTCAAGACTGGTGCTAGGGTGTTTGGCGTCCCCATGCAAACCATAAATTTGCAAAGGTGTGCACCACAAAATGGGGTGTGGTCTCACAAGGAAGGGGCATGGCCCCCCAATTCAAAGTATGCCACGCAGTGGCATAATCTTATTCCCATTTCACCGCCCATAGTGCCCCTGATTCACATTACACCACATAAGTGTCCCTTATTCATGTTACGACACATAGTAGTTGTACCCCTTATACACATAGTGCCCACTGTAGAACCCCTTATACACAAAATGCCTACAGTAGTAGTGCTCCTTACACATAATGCCTTCAGTAGTAGTGCCTCTTATACACATAGGGCCTGATTCAGACCCTCTCGCAAGCGGACGCTTGCTCGTACGAGGCCGATGTTATGCATTTGCGCATGCATCGCAGTGCGCATGCGTGAACTAGTTCGAGCGATCGGGAAGCACTCGCTCGCCCAGCAAAGACAGCCCAGTGGAATGAGTGACAGGAGAGGCCGTTTGTGGGTGGTAACAGGGGCAGGGCAGTAGTAACGGGGGAGTGGAGTTGCGATAGCAGGCATGCCTGAGTGTTTCAACGCCATTTCAGAGGCGTGCATAATTTACAGGCAGCGTCATAGTACACGTCACCTGGCTGGTTTTTACACTGAACTGCTCGCAGTGCTTGCGGCAGGGTAAAGGCAACCGTAAGTGTTGTGGTTAGATCTGATGGAACCCGATGTACCGACGGTTGTATATACTTCATGGAGATGGCGTTCGCTAGTGGGCGGCTAAAGACAGGCTGGTGGGCGTCTATAAACACAAAGTGATCACACACCAAGACATAGTGGGCGTGTTTATGCCTTGCCGTGCGATCGCCTGCCTTGACGTCACTTAGCTGAATTTGCTTACGCTGGGAGAGAGCGGCCGCATCTAGCGAATGGGTCTGAATTGGGCCCATAATGCCCACAGTAGTAGTGCCCCTTACACATAATTCCCACAGCAGTAGTGCCCCTTACACTTAATGCCCACAGTAGTAGAGACACTTATGCAATGCCCACAGTAGTATTGCCTCTTACACAAAATGCCCACAGTAGTAGAGCCCCTTATACAATGCCCACATTAGTAGTGCCCTTTACACATAATGCCCACAGTAGTAGTGCCCCTTACACAATGCCCACAGTAGTAGTGCCCATTACACAATGCCCATAGCTGTAGTGTCCCTTATCCAATGCCCACAGTAGTAGCACCCCTTACCCATAATACCCTCAGTAGTAATGTCCCCTTACCCATAATACCCTCAGTGTTGTGTGCCACACAGACACACAACACTGTAGTTACCTGAACCCTGCTCCTGTTCTGCTGCTGTTTGACAGCTCCTTGTGCTCGGCACTATGGGAGAGACATCATGACGTTTTTACCTACGGGTAAGTATTCTACCCCTCTCTCCCTGCACCCTAAACCTAACCTCACCTCCTAGTGCTAAAACCTAACTCTACCCCCTAGTGTCTAACCCTAACACTCCCCTAGTGCCCAACCCTAACCCTTCCCCACTAGTGTCTAACCCTAGCCCTCCCCACAGTGCCTAACCATAACCCTCCCCCTAGTGCCTAACCCTAACCCTAGTGTCTAACCCTAACCCTCCTCCCAGTGCCTAACCATAACCCTCCACCCTAGTGTCCAACCCTAACCCCCTCCCCCCAGTGCCTAACCCTAGTGCCTAACCCTAGTGTCTAACCCTAACCCTCCCCCCCTAGTGCCTAACCCTATCCCTAATCCTTCCCCTAAGACCACTACTTACCATCGGGATGCCAGCGGCCCTAGTGCCTAACCCTCCCCCTAGTGCCTAACCCTAGCCCCTAACCCTAGTCTCTAACCATAACCATCCCGCCCAGTGCCTATCCCTATCCCTAATCCATTCCCAAACCCCACTACTTACCATCGGGATGCCAGCGGTCGGAATGCCTGCACCGAAATTCAAATCAGTGCCGGGATACCGGCGCCGGTGTTCTAAACCCGCCGGCATCCCGCACGCCGGTATTTCAACTGTGTGTTTGTGTAATTGCATACAGAAGCAGACCACTACAGGGGTGTATATAAACCTGCAGATATACCTGTATATAGTATTGCTTGCATGCGTCTATGGGCTGGTGCAAGTACACACCGATTATGATGATGATGTTGATAACACTAAGTAGTCACTTCTGATTGGCTGATTGCTTTCTCTCCTCTGAATCTGATCAGGTCTAGATCAAATTATTTTGTGGCATATTTTCACTTTTAATTTTTTACTGCTATCATTCATACACAAGAAAAAAAACCTCTGGTAAAAAATTGTTGATTTTTATTTAAATATAATAGGGTGTTTTTTTTGCTATGGCTGATTGCAAATTTATAGGGGTGAAAGTACGTTTAACCACAAACCTAACATATGTTTAACATACAGTGTATGGCTGATGAAGAACTGAATACATCTTGGGAGTGTTGGTACAACAAACCTTTGGTTCAGACTCCTCTATTTTACTACTGTCCAACTCCGATGTCTTCATATATATATATAACTGTACTAATTAGTAATAACAAATGTATTGTAGTAAAATGGTAGCACACAGCATTTTCATCACCACAACATAAATAATCAGGCTTCTTAGACCGATTAAACATAAAATATATTTTATTAAAATTTCTGAACAAGAAAACTGCAAGATTTCAATGAAATTAAATAGACAACAAACTATGCATTTAATACCTTAAAAACACAAAGAAACATCTTAAAACTAGGGGTGAGCGGGTTCGGATTTCTGAAATCCGAACCCCCCCGAGCCCCCCCGATCCGAGTCCGATCCGAGTCAGGCTCGACTTTTCCCGCCTGACTCGGATCTGACATCGAGGCAAAACGTCATCATCCCGCCTTCCGAGTCTCGCGGGTTTTGGATCCTATATAAGGTACCCGCGTCGGCGCCATTTTCTCACTCGGCTGTGGACAGTGAAGAGGGAGGGTGGGAGTTAGTGCTGTGTAGTGTAGTGTAGTGTAGTGCTGCTGTTGTCCACTACTTCAAAGTCCATAGGGGCTGGCTGTGTTGTGCTGTGCTGCTGTTGTTAATAGGGGCTGTGTCCACTACTTCAAAGTCCATAGGGGCTGGCTGGACTGTGTTGTGCAGTCAGTTCTCCATAGGGGCTGTGTCCACTCCAAAGTCCTGTGCAGTGTCCCAGTCCTAAAGGGGTGCTGTAGTGTTGTCCAGGGGGTGCTCTGTCCATCAGGGGTGCTCCCCCCAAGTGCTAAAAAAATAATATATTTTCTGTGTTTGTGAATTGTGTGCGCAGTAGCCGCACGTGCATCAACAAAGTAGTGCCAAGCGTGCGCCTGTGTCATAAGTAAAGGGCCGGCTGGCTTGACCGTTAAAGGGTGCTGTAACCCCCGAAAGTACACTCCAGTCCAAACCAAAAAAAAATTATTTTCTGTGTTTGTGAATTGTGTGCGCAGTAGCCGCACGTGCATCAACAAAGTAGTGCCAAGCGTGCGCCTGTGTCATAAGTAAAGGGCCGGCTGGCTTGACCGTTAAGGGTGCTGTAACCCCCGAAAGTACACTCCAGTCCAAACCAAAAAAAAAATTATTTTCTGTGTTTGTGAATTGTGTGCGCAGTAGCCGCACGTGCATCAACAAAGTAGTGCCAAGCGTGCGCCTGTGTCATAAGTAAAGGGCCGGCTGGCTTGATCGTTAAGGGTGCTGTAACCCCCGAAAGTACACTCCAGTCCAAACCAAAAAAAAAATTATTTTCTGTGTTTGTGAATTGTGTGCGCAGTAGCCGCACGTGCATCAACAAAGTAGTGCCAAACGTGCGCCTGTGTCATAAGTAAAGGGCCGGCTGGCTTGACCGTTAAGGGTGCTGTAACCCCCGAAAGTACACTCCAGTCCAAACCAAAAAAAAAATTATTTTCTGTGTTTGTGAATTGTGTGCGCAGTAGCCGCACGTGCATCAACAAAGTAGTGCCAAACGTGCGCCTGTGTCATAAGTAAAGGGCCGGCTGGCTTGACCGTTAAGGGTGCTGTAACCCCCGAAAGTACACTCCAGTCCAAACCCCAAAAAAAATTATTTTCTGTGTTTGTGAATTGTGTGCGCAGTAGCCGCACGTGCATCAACAAAGTAGTGCCAAGCGTGCGCCTGTGTCATAAGTAAAGGGCCGGCTGGCTTGACCGTTAAGGGTGCTGTAACCCCCGAAAGTACACTCCAGTCCAAACCAAAAAAAAAATTATTTTCTGTGTTTGTGAATTGTGTGCGCAGTAGCCGCACGTGCATCAACAAAGTAGTGCCAAGCGTGCGCCTGTGTCATAAGTAAAGGGCCGGCTGGCTTGACCGTTAAGGGTGCTGTAACCCCCGAAAGTACACTCCAGTCCAAACCTAAAAAAAAATTATTTTCTGTGTTTGTGAATTGTGTGCGCAGTAGCCGCACGTGCATCAACAAAGTAGTGCCAAGCGTGCGCCTGTGTCATAAGTAAAGGGCCGGCTGGCTTGATCGTTAAGGGTGCTGTAACCCCCGAAAGTACACTCCAGTCCAAACCAAAAAAAAAATTATTTTCTGTGTTTGTGAATTGTGTGCGCAGTAGCCGCACGTGCATCAACAAAGTAGTGCCAAACGTGCGCCTGTGTCATAAGTAAAGGGCCGGCTGGCTTGACCGTTAAGGGTGCTGTAACCCCCGAAAGTACACTCCAGTCCAAACCAAAAAAAAAATTATTTTCTGTGTTTGTGAATTGTGTGCGCAGTAGCCGCACGTGCATCAACAAAGTAGTGCCAAACGTGCGCCTGTGTCATAAGTAAAGGGCCGGCTGGCTTGACCGTTAAGGGTGCTGTAACCCCCGAAAGTACACTCCAGTCCAAACCAAAAAAAAAATTATTTTCTGTGTTTGTGAATTGTGTGCACTGTGGCTGCACGTGCATCAACAAAGGAGCAGCGCCAAGCGTGCGCCTGTGTCCCATAAGTAAAGAGCCGGCTGGCTCATTTCTTAAAGGGTGGTGTAACCCACAAAGTGCACTACTCTCCAGCAAAAATAAAATAATATTTTCTGTGTTTGTGTGCGCTTTAGCCGCACGTATATATATCAATATAACATAAATGGAGGACCAAACTTTCTCCGATAAAAATAAAATAGGGAAAGATCAAGAACCTCTTCCTCCTAGTGCTGTTGCTGCTGCTGGGAGTTGTTCATCATCCCAGAGAGGAAGTAGGAACATCACTACTTTTACTAAACAATTGACCCTCCAACAGTCCCTAGCGATGAGGATGAAGTACGACAGCAGTCATCCTGAAGCAAAACGTATAACTGAGGCCTTGACTGCTATGTTGGTGTTAGACGTGCGTCCGGTATCCGACATTAGTGCAGTGGGATTTAGACAATTGATGGAGGTAGTGTGTCCTCGGTTCCAAATCCCGTCTAGATTCCACCTGCATCCTCAAAGCAGCAGCGACAAGCGTGCGTCTGTCTGTTAAAGGGTGGTGACACCCTCAAAGTGTGCTACACAAACAATTAAAATATTGTTCTTTTTTTTTTGGTCTTTGTGAAATGTGTGGGCTGTAGCCGCACCTGCATCCTTAAATCAGCAGCGACAAGCGTGCGTCTGTCTGTTAAAGGGTGGTGACACCCTCAAAGTGTTCTACACAAACAATTAAAATATTGTTCTTTTTTTTTCGGTCTTTGTGAAATGTGTGGGCTGTAGCCGCACCTGCATCCTTAAAGCAGCAGCGACAAGCGTGCGTCTGTCTGTTAAAGGGTGGTGTAACTCTCAAAGTGTTCCAAAAAATAAAAAACTATTTTTTTAATGTGTTTGTGACTTGTGTGCGATGTAGCCACACTTGCATCCTCAAAGCAGCAGCGACAAGCGTGCGTCTGTCTGTTAAAGGGTGGTGACACCCTCAAAGTGTGCTACAGAAACAATTAAAATATTGTTCTTTTTTTTTCTGTCTATGTGAATTGTGTGGGCTGTAGCCGCACCTGCATCCTTAAAGCAGCAGCGACAAGCGTGCGTCTGTCTGTTAAAGGGTGATGACACCTCAAAGTGTTCTACACAAACAATTAAAATATTGTTCTTTTTTTTTTCGGTCTTTGTGAAATGTGTGGGCTGTAGCCGCACCTGCATCCTTAAAGCAGCAGCGACAAGCGTGCGTCTGTCTGTTAAAGGGTGGTGACACCTCAAAGTGTTCTACACAAACAATTAAAATATTCTTCTTCTTTTTTCTGTCTTTGTGAATTGTGTGGGCTGTAGCCGCACTTGCATCCTCAAAGCAGCAGCGACAAGCGTGCGTCTGTCTGTTAAAGGGTGGTGTAACCCTCAAAGTGTGCTCCACAAACAATAAAAATATTCTTTTTTTTTTCTGTCTTTGTGAATTGTGTGGGCTGTAGCCGCACTTGAATCCTCAAAGCAGCAGCGACAAGCGTGCGTCTGTCTGTTAAAGGATTACATCGGTGACAGCATCCAAGTAGGCATGTCAGACAGTCCGTACCTGTACTGGCAGGAAAAAGAAGCAATTTGGAGGTCCCTGTACAAACTGGCTCTATTTTACCTGGGTTGCCCCCCCTCCAGTGTGTACTCCGAAAGAGTGTTTAGTGCAGCCGGGAACCTTGTCAGCGAAAGGCGTAGGAGGTTGCTTCCACAAAATGTGGAGAAGATGATGTTCATAAAATGAATTATCAACTCTTCCAGGGAGACCAGCCTCCAGAACGTACAGAGGGACCTGTGGTTCCAGCAGGGACGAATTAATACTCTGTGAGGATGAGGATGTACACACTGAAGAGGGTGAGGAATCGGTGGATGAGGAGGATGAGGATGACATCTTGCCTCCGTAGAGCCAGTTTGTGCAGGGACACATTAATTGCCAGCTTGTTTTGTGGGGGCCCAAACGAACCAATCATTTCAGCCACAGTTGTGTGGCAGACCCTGGCGCTGAAATGATTGATTTGTTAAAGTGTGCATGTCCTGTTTATACAACATAAGGGTGGGTGGGAGGGCCCAAGGACAATTCCATCTTGCACTTCTTTTTTTTCTTTGCATTATGTACAGTTTGGGGCCTAGTTTTTCTAACTGCCATCCTGTCTGCCACTGCAGTGTCACTCCTAGATGGGTCACGTGTTTGTGCCGCCCACTCGTGTCGCTTAGCATAGTCATCCAGCTACCTCGGTGCAACCTTTTGGACATGAAAACACTATTGTGAGGTGTGAGGTGTTCAGAATAGACTGGAAGTGAGTGGAAATTAAGGTTATTGAGGTTAATAATAGCATAGGAGCAGAGAAACCAACAAATTCTGTGATTTTAGCTGTTTTTATGCTTTTTTTAAAAAAAATACAGATCCAAAACACAAAACCCAGAACCCAAAACACGGAAGGGTGGTTTTGGCAAAACCAATCCAGATCCAAAACACGAAGAAAGATCCAGATCCAAAACCAAAACACAAAACACGAAAAGTGGCCGGTGCACACCCCTACTTAAAACTAAAGAATATATAAAATGAAGGGTAAAGAGCATGATCATCATATCTTCACTAAATAATTCACAATGTTGCTAATCCTCACTCCTGCTGTACCAACATTATTAGTACTCCTCACCTATACCATGTACTGTATCACTTCCAATGTTATATTTAGTACTCCTCACCTTTCCCCTGTACTGTATCACTTCCAATGTTATTATTAGCACTCCTCACCTGTCCCCTGTACTGTATCACTACCAATGTTATTATTAGTACTCCTCGCCTATACCCTGTACTGTATCACTACCAATGTTATTATTAGCACTCCTCACCTTTCCCCTGTACTGTATCACTTCCAATGTTATTATTAGTACTCCTCGCCTATACCCTGTACTGTATCACTACCAATGTTATTATTAGCAATCCTCACCTTTCCCCTGTACTGTATCACTTCCAATGTTATTATTAGCACTCCTCACCTTTCCCCTGTACTGTATCACTTCCAATGTTATTATTAGTACTCCTCACCTTTCCCCTGTACTGTATCACTACCAATGTTATTATTAGCACTCCTCACCTGTCCCCTGTACTGTATCACTTAAAATTTTATTATTAGCACTCCTCACCTTTCCCCTGTACTGTATCACTTCCAATGTTATTATTAGCACTTCTCACCTGTCCCCTGTACTGTATCACTACCAATGCTATTATTAGTACTCCTCGCCTATACCCTGTACTGTATTACTACCAATGTTATTATTAGCACTCCTCACCTTTCCCCTGTACTGTATCACTACCAATGTTATTATTAGCACTCCTCACCTATCCCCTGTACTGTATCACTACGAATGTTATTATTAGCACTCCTCGCCTATCCCCTGTACTGTATTACTACCAATGTTATTTTTACCAGTCCTCACCTATCCCCTGTACTGTATCACTTCCAATGTTATTATTAGCACTCCTCTCCTTTCCCCTGTACTGTATCTCTACCAATGTTATTATTAGCACTCCTCGCCAATATCCTTTACTGTATCACTACCAGTATTATTATTAGCACTCCTCGCCTATACCCTGTACTGTATCACTACCAATGTTATTATTAGCACTCCTCTACTATCCCCTGTACTGAATCACTACCAATGTTATTATTACCAGTCCTCACCTGTCCCCTGTACTGTATCACTTTCAATGTTGTTATTAGCAGTCCTCGCCTATACCCTGTACTGTATCACTACCAATGTTATTATTAGCACTCCTCTCCTATCCCCTGTACTGTATCACTACCAATGTTATTATTACCAGTCCTCACCTATCCCCTGTACTGTATCATTTCCAATGTTATTATTACCAGTCCTCACCTATCCCCTGTACTGTATCACTACTAATGTTATTATTACCAGTCCTCACCTATCCTCTGTACTGTATCACTACCAATGTTATTATTAGCACTCCTCGCCTATCCCCTGCACTGTATCACTACCAATGTTATTATTAGCATTCCTCACCTATCCCCTGTACTGTATCACTACCAATGTTATTATTAGCACTCCTCACCTATCCCCTGTACTGTATCACTACCAATGTTATTATTAGTACTCCTCACCTATCCCCTGTAATATATTACTTCCAATGTTATTATTAGTACTCCTCGCCTGTCCCCTGTACTGTATCACTTCCAATGTTATTATTAGTACTCCTCACCTGTCCCCTGTACTGTATCACTTCCAATGTTATTATTACCAGTCCTCACCTGTCCCCTGTACTGTATAACTACCAATGTTATTATTAGTACTCCTCGCCTATACCCTGTACTGTATCACTTTCAATGTTGTTATTAGCACTCCTCGCCTATACCCTGTACTGTATCACTTCCAATGTTATTATTAGCACTCCTCGCCTATCCCTGTACTGTATCACTACCAATGTTACTATTACCAGTCCTCACCTATCCTCTGTACTGTATCACTAACAATGTTATTATTAGCACTCCTCGCCTGTCCCGTGTACTGTATAACTACCAATGTTATTATTAGTACTTCTCGCCTATACCCTGTACTGTATCACTTTCAATGTTGTTATTAGCACTCCTCGCCTATACCCTGTACTGTATCACTTCCAATGTTATTATTAGCACTCCTCGCCTTTCCCTGTACTGTATCACTACCAATGTTATTATTAGCACTCCTCGCCTATCCCCTGTACTGTATCACTACCAATGTTATTATTAGCATTCCTCACCTATCCCCTGTACTGTATCACTACCAATGTTATTATTAGCACTCCTCACCTATCCCCTGTACTGTATCACTACCAATGTTATTATTAGTACTCCTCACCTATCCCCTGTAATATATTACTTCCAATGTTATTATTAGTACTCCTCGCCTGTCCCCTGTACTGTATCACTTCCAATGTTATTATTAGTACTCCTCACCTGTCCCCTGTACTGTATCACTTCCAATGTTATTATTACCAGTCCTCACCTGTCCCCTGTACTGTATAACTACCAATGTTATTATTAGTACTCCTCGCCTATACCCTGTACTGTATCACTTTCAATGTTGTTATTAGCACTCCTCGCCTATACCCTGTACTGTATCACTTCCAATGTTATTATTAGCACTCCTCGCCTATCCCTGTACTGTATCACTACCAATGTTACTATTACCAGTCCTCACCTATCCTCTGTACTGTATCACTAACAATGTTATTATTAGCACTCCTCGCCTGTCCCGTGTACTGTATAACTACCAATGTTATTATTAGTACTTCTCGCCTATACCCTGTACTGTATCACTTTCAATGTTGTTATTAGCACTCCTCGCCTATACCCTGTACTGTATCACTTCCAATGTTATTATTAGCACTCCTCGCCTTTCCCTGTACTGTATCACTACCAATGTTATTATTACCAGTCCTCACCTATCCTCTTTACTGTATCACTACCAATGTTATTATTAGCACTCCTCACCTTTCCCCTGTACTGTATCACTACCAATGTTATTATTAGCACTCCTCACCTTTCCCCTGTACTGTATCACTACCAATGTTATTATTAGCACTCCTCACCTATACCCTGTACTGTATCACTACCAATGTTATTATTACCAGTCCTCACCTATCCCCTGTACTGTATCACTTCCAATGTTATTATTAGCACTCCTCACCTTTCCCCTGTACTGTATCACTACCAATGTTATTATTAGCAGTCCTCGCCAATATCCTTTACTGTATCACTACCAGTATTATTATTAGCACTCCTCGCCTATACCCTGTACTGTATCACTACCAATGTTATTTTTACCAGTCCTCACCTGTCCCCTGTACTGTATCACTTCCAATGTTATTATTAGTACTCCTCACCTGTCCCCTGTACTGTATCACTTCCAATGTTATTATGAGTACTCCTCACCTGTCCCCTGTACTGTATTACTTCCAATGTTGTTATTAGTACTCCTCACCTGTCCCCTGTACTGTATCACTTCCAATGTTATTATTAGTACTCCTCACCTATCCCCTGTACTGTATTACTTCCAATGTTGTTATTAGTACTCCTCACCTGTCCCCTGTACTGTATCACTTCCAATGTTATTATTAGAACTCCTCACCTGTCCCCTGTACTGTATTACTTCCAATGTTATTATTAGCACTCCTCGCCTGTCCCCTGTACTGTATCACTTCCAATGTTATTATTAGTACTCCTCACCTGTCCCCTGTACTGTATCACTACCAATGTTATTATTACCAGTCCTCACCTATCCCCTGTACTGTATCACTTTCAATGTTGTTATTAGCACTCCTCGCCTATACCCTGTACTGTATCACTTCCAATGTTATTATTAGCACTCCTCACCTATCCCCTGTACTGTATCATTTCCAATGTTATTATTACCAGTCCTCACCTATCCCCTGTACTGTATCACTACTAATGTTATTATTACCAGTCCTCGCCTATCCTCTGTACTGTATCACTACCAATGTTATTATTAGCACTCCTCGCCTATCCTCTGTACTGTATCACTACCAATGTTATTATTAGCACTCCTCACCTATCCCCTGTACTGTATCACTACCAATGTTATTATTAGTACTCCTCACCTATCCCCTGTACTGTATTACTTCCAATGTTATTATTAGTAGTCCTCGCCTGTCCCCTGTACTGTATCACTTCCAATGTTATTATTAGTACTCCTCACCTGTCCCCTGTACTGTATCACTTCCAATGTTATTATTACCAGTCCTCACCTGTCCCCTGTACTGTATAACTACCAATGTTATTATTAGTACTCCTCGCCTATCCCCTGTACTGTATTACTTCCAATGTTATTATTAGCACTCCTCGCCTGTCCCCAGTACTGTATCACTTCCAATGTTATTATTAGTACTCCTCACCTGTCCCCTGTACTGTATCACTACCAATGTTATTATTACCAGTCCTCACCTATCCCCTGTACTGTATCATTTCCAATGTTATTATTACCAGTCCTCACCTATCCCCTGTACTGTATCATTTCCAATGTTATTATTACCAGTCCTCACCTATCCCCTGTACTGTATCACTACTAATGTTATTATTACCAGTCCTCACCTATCCTCTGTACTGTATCACTACCAATGTTATTATTAGCACTCCTCAACTATCCTCTGTACTGTATCACTACCAATGTTATTATTAGCACTCCTCGCCTATCCCCTGTACTGTATCACTACCAATGTTATTATTAGCATTCCTCACCTATCCCCTGTACTGTATCACTACCAATGTTATTATTAGCACTCCTCACCTATCCCCTGTACTGTATCACTACCAATGTTATTATTAGTACTCCTCACCTATCCCCTGTACTGTATTACTTCCAATGTTATTATTAGTACTCCTCGCCTGTCCCCTGTACTGTATCACTTCCAATGTTATTATTAGTACTCCTCACCTGTCCCCTGTACAGTATCACTTCCAATGTTATTATTACCAGTCCTCACCTGTCCCCTGTACTGTATAACTACCAATGTTATTATTAGTACTCCTCGCCTATACCCTTTACTGTATCACTTTCAATGTTGTTATTAGCACTCCTCGCCTATACCGTGTACTGTATCACTTCCAATGTTATTATTAGCACTCCTCGCCTATCCCTGTACTGTATCACTACCAATGTTATTATTACCAGTCCTCACCTATCCTCTGTACTGTATCACTACCAATGTTATTATTAGCACTCCTCGCCTGTCCCCTGTACTGTATAACTACCAATGTTATTATTAGTACTCCTCGCCTATACCCTGTACTGTATCACTTTCACTGTTGTTATTAGCACTCCTCGCCTATACCCTGTACTGTATCACTTCCAATGTTATTATTAGCACTCCTCGCCTATCCCTGTACTGTATCACTACCAATGTTATTATTACGAGTCCTCACCTATCCTCTGTACTGTATCACTACCAATGTTATTATTAGCACTCCTCACCTTTCCCCTGTACTGTATCACTACCAATGTTATTATTAGCACTCCTCACCTACACCCTGTACTGTATCACTACCAATGTTATTATTAGCACTCCTCGCCTATCCCCTGTACTGTATCACTACCAATGTTATTATTACCAGTCCTCACCTATCCCCTGTACTGTATCACTTCTAATGTTATTATTAGCACTCCTCACTTTTCCCCTGTACTGTATCACTACCAATGTTATTATTAGCACTCCTCGCCAATATCCTTTACTATATCACTACCAGTATTATTATTAGCACTCCTCGCCTATACCCTGTACTGTATCACTACCAATGTTATTATTAGCACTCCTCTACTATCCCCTGTACTGAATCACTACCAATGTTATTATTACCAGCCCTCACCTGTCCCCTGTACTGTATCACTTCCAATGTTATTATTAGTACTCCTCACCTGTCCCCTGTACTGTATTACTTCCAATGTTGTTATTAGTACTCCTCACCTGTCCCCTGTACTGTATCACTTCCAATGTTATTATTAGTACTCCTCGCCTATCCCCTGTACTGTATTACTTCCAATTTTGTTATTTGTACTCCTCACCTGTCCTCTGTATTGTATAATTTCCAATGTTATTATTAAAACTCCTCACCTGTCCCCTGTACTGTATTACTTCCAATGTTATTATTAGCACTCCTCGCCTGTCCCCTGTACTGTATCACTTCCAATGTTATTATTAGTACTCCTCACCTGTCCCCTGTACTGTATCACTACCAATGTTATTATTACCACTCCTCACCTATCCCCTGTACTGTATCACTTTCAATGTTATTATTACCAGTCCTCACCTATCCTCTGTACTGTATCACTACCAATGTTATTATTAGCACTCCTCGCCTGTCCCCTGTACTGTATAACTACCAATGTTATTATTAGTACTCCTCGCCTATACCCTGTACTGTATCACTTTCAATGTTGTTATTAGCATTCCTCGCCTATACCCTGTACTGTATCACTTCCAATGTTATTATTAGCACTCCTCGCCTATCCCCTGTACTGTATCACTACCAATGTTATTATTACCAGTCCTCACCTATCCCCTGTACTGTATCATTTCCAATGTTATTATTACCAGTCCTCACCTATCCCCTGTACTGTATCACTACTAATGTTATTATTACCAGTCCTCACCTATCCTCTGTACTGTATCACTACCAATGTTATTATTAGCACTCCTCGCCTATCCTCTGTACTGTATCACTACCAATGTTATTATTAGCACTCCTCGCCTATCCCCTGTACTGTATCACTACCAATGTTATTATTAGCACTCCTCACCTATCCCCTGTACTGTATCACTACGAATGTTATTATTAGTACTCCTCACCTATCCCCTGTACTGTATTACTTCCAATGTTATTATTAGTACTCCTCGCCTGTCCCCTGTACTGTATCACTTCCAATGTTATTATTAGTACTCCTCACCTGTCCCCTGTACTGTATCACTTCCAATGTTATTATTAGTACTCCTTATCTGTCCCCTGTACTGTATCACTTCCAATGTTATTATTACCAGTCCTCACCTGTCCCCTGTACTGTATAACTACCAATGTTATTATTAGTACTCCTCGCCTATACCCTGTACTGTATCACTTTCAATGTTGTTATTAGCACTCCTCGCCTATACCCTGTACTGTATCACTTCCAATGTTATTATTAGCACTCCTCGCCTATCCCTGTACTGTATCACTACCAATGTTATTATTACCAGTCCTCACCTATCCTCTGTACTGTATCACTACCAATGTTATTATTAGCACTCCTCGCCTGTCCCCTGTACTGTATAACTACCAATGTTATTATTAGTACTCCTCGCCTATACGCTGTACTGTATCACTTTCAATGTTGTTATTAGCACTCCTCGCCTATTCCCTGTACTGTATCACTTCCAATGTTATTATTAGCACTCCTCGCCTATCCCTGTACTGTATCACTACCAATGTTATTATTACCAGTCCTCGCCTATCCTCTGTACTGTATCACTACCAATGTTATTATTAGCACTCCTCGCCTGTCCCCTGTACTGTATAACTACCAATGTTATTATTAGTACTCCTCGCCTATACCCTATACTGTATCACTTTCAATGTTGTTATTAGCACTCCTCGCCTATTCCCTGTACTGTATCACTTCCAATGTTATTATTAGCACTCCTCGCCTATCCCTGTACTGTATCACTACCAATGTTATTATTACCAGTCCTCGCTTATCCTCTGTACTGTATCACTACCAATGTTATTATTACCAGTCCTCACCTATCCCCTGTACTGTATCATTTCCAATGTTATTATTACCAGTCCTCACCTATCCACTGTACTGTATCACTACTAATGTTATTATTACCAGTCCTCACCTATCCTCTGTACTGTATCACTACCAATGTTATTATTAGCACTCCTCGCCTATCCTCTGTACTGTATCACTACCAATGTTATTATTAGCACTCCTCGCCTATCCCCTGTACTGTATCACAACCTATGTTATTATTAGCATTCCTCACCTATCCCCTGTACTGTATCACTACCAATGTTATTATTAGCACTCCTCACCTATCCCCTTTACTGTATCACTACCAATGTTATTATTAGTACTCCTCACCTATCCCCTGTACTGTATTACTTCCAATGTTATTATTAGTACTCCTCGCCTGTCCCCTGTACTGTATCACTTCCAATGTTATTATTAGTACTCCTCACCTGTCCCCTGTACTGTATCACTTCCAATGTTATTATTACCAGTCCTCACCTGTCCCCTGTACTGTATAACTACCAATGTTATTATTAGCACTCCTCGCCTATCCCTGTACTGTATCACTACCAATGTTATTATTACCAGTCCTCACCTATCCTCTGTACTGTATCACTACCAATGTTATAATTAGCACTCCTCGCCTGTCCCCTGTACTGTATAACTACCAATGTTATTATTAGTACTCCTCGCCTATACCCTGTACTGTATCACTTTCAATGTTGTTATTAGCACTCCTCGCCTATACCCTGTACTGTATCACTTCCAATGTTATTATTAGCACTCCTCGCCTATGCCTGTACTGTATCACTACCAATGTTATTATTACCAGTCCTCACCTATCCTCTGTACTGTATTACTACCAATGTTATTATTAGCACTCCTCACCTTTCCACTGTACTGTATCACTTCCAATGTTATTATTAGCACTCCTCGCCTATCCCTGTACTGTATCACTACCAATGTTATTATTACCAGTCCTCACCTATCCTCTGTACTGTATCACTTCCAATGTTATTATTAGCACTCCTCACCTTTCCCCTGTACTGTATCACTACCAATGTTATTATTAGCACTCCTCGCCAATATCCTTTACTGTATCACTACCAGTATTATTATTAGCACTCCTCGCCTATACCCTGTACTGTATCACTACCAATGTTATTATTAGCACTCCTCTACTATCCCCTGTACTGAATCACTACCAATGTTATTATTACCAGTCCTCACCTGTCCCCTGTACTGTATCACTTTCAATGTTGTTATTAGCAGTCCTCGCCTATACCCTGTACTGTATCACTACCAATGTTATTATTAGCACTCCTCTCCTATCCCCTGTACTGTATCACTACCAATGTTATTATTACCAGTCCTCACCTATCCCCTGTACTGTATCATTTCCAATGTTATTATTACCAGTCCTCACCTATCCCCTGTACTGTATCACTACTAATGTTATTATTACCAGTCCTCACCTATCCTCTGTACTGTATCACTACCAATGTTATTATTAGCACTCCTCGCCTATCCCCTGTACTGTATCACTACCAATGTTATTATTAGCATTCCTCACCTATCCCCTGTACTGTATCACTACCAATGTTATTATTAGCACTCCTCACCTATCCCCTGTACTGTATCACTACCAATGTTATTATTAGTACTCCTCACCTATCCCCTGTAATATATTACTTCCAATGTTATTATTAGTACTCCTCGCCTGTCCCCTGTACTGTATCACTTCCAATGTTATTATTAGTACTCCTCACCTGTCCCCTGTACTGTATCACTTCCAATGTTATTATTACCAGTCCTCACCTGTCCCCTGTACTGTATAACTACCAATGTTATTATTAGTACTCCTCGCCTATACCCTGTACTGTATCACTTTCAATGTTGTTATTAGCACTCCTCGCCTATACCCTGTACTGTATCACTTCCAATGTTATTATTAGCACTCCTCGCCTATCCCTGTACTGTATCACTACCAATGTTACTATTACCAGTCCTCACCTATCCTCTGTACTGTATCACTAACAATGTTATTATTAGCACTCCTCGCCTGTCCCGTGTACTGTATAACTACCAATGTTATTATTAGTACTTCTCGCCTATACCCTGTACTGTATCACTTTCAATGTTGTTATTAGCACTCCTCGCCTATACCCTGTACTGTATCACTTCCAATGTTATTATTAGCACTCCTCGCCTTTCCCTGTACTGTATCACTACCAATGTTATTATTAGCACTCCTCGCCTATCCCCTGTACTGTATCACTACCAATGTTATTATTAGCATTCCTCACCTATCCCCTGTACTGTATCACTACCAATGTTATTATTAGCACTCCTCACCTATCCCCTGTACTGTATCACTACCAATGTTATTATTAGTACTCCTCACCTATCCCCTGTAATATATTACTTCCAATGTTATTATTAGTACTCCTCGCCTGTCCCCTGTACTGTATCACTTCCAATGTTATTATTAGTACTCCTCACCTGTCCCCTGTACTGTATCACTTCCAATGTTATTATTACCAGTCCTCACCTGTCCCGTGTACTGTATAACTAACAATGTTATTATTAGTACTTCTCGCCTATACCCTGTACTGTATCACTTTCAATGTTGTTATTAGCACTCCTCGCCTATACCCTGTACTGTATCACTTCCAATGTTATTATTAGCACTCCTCGCCTTTCCCTGTACTGTATCACTACCAATGTTATTATTACCAGTCCTCACCTATCCTCTTTACTGTATCACTACCAATGTTATTATTAGCACTCCTCACCTTTCCCCTGTACTGTATCACTACCAATGTTATTATTAGCACTCCTCACCTTTCCCCTGTACTGTATCACTACCAATGTTATTATTAGCACTCCTCACCTATACCCTGTACTGTATCACTACCAATGTTATTATTACCAGTCCTCACCTATCCCCTGTACTGTATCACTTCCAATGTTATTATTAGCACTCCTCACCTTTCCCCTGTACTGTATCACTACCAATGTTATTATTAGCAGTCCTCGCCAATATCCTTTACTGTATCACTACCAGTATTATTATTAGCACTCCTCGCCTATACCCTGTACTGTATCACTACCAATGTTATTTTTACCAGTCCTCACCTGTCCCCTGTACTGTATCACTTCCAATGTTATTATTAGTACTCCTCACCTGTCCCCTGTACTGTATCACTTCCAATGTTATTATGAGTACTCCTCACCTGTCCCCTGTACTGTATTACTTCCAATGTTGTTATTAGTACTCCTCACCTGTCCCCTGTACTGTATCACTTCCAATGTTATTATTAGTACTCCTCACCTATCCCCTGTACTGTATTACTTCCAATGTTGTTATTAGTACTCCTCACCTGTCCCCTGTACTGTATCACTTCCAATGTTATTATTAGAACTCCTCACCTGTCCCCTGTACTGTATTACTTCCAATGTTATTATTAGCACTCCTCGCCTGTCCCCTGTACTGTATCACTTCCAATGTTATTATTAGTACTCCTCACCTGTCCCCTGTACTGTATCACTACCAATGTTATTATTACCAGTCCTCACCTATGCCCTGTACTGTATCACTTTCAATGTTGTTATTAGCACTCCTCGCCTATACCCTGTACTGTATCACTTCCAATGTTATTATTAGCACTCCTCACCTATCCCCTGTACTGTATCATTTCCAATGTTATTATTACCAGTCCTCACCTATCCCCTGTACTGTATCACTACTAATGTTATTATTACCAGTCCTCGCCTATCCTCTGTACTGTATCACTACCAATGTTATTATTAGCACTCCTCGCCTATCCTCTGTACTGTATCACTACCAATGTTATTATTAGCACTCCTCACCTATCCCCTGTACTGTATCACTACCAATGTTATTATTAGTACTCCTCACCTATCCCCTGTACTGTATTACTTCCAATGTTATTATTAGTAGTCCTCGCCTGTCCCCTGTACTGTATCACTTCCAATGTTATTATTAGTACTCCTCACCTGTCCCCTGTACTGTATCACTTCCAATGTTATTATTACCAGTCCTCACCTGTCCCCTGTACTGTATAACTACCAATGTTATTATTAGTACTCCTCGCCTATCCCCTGTACTGTATTACTTCCAATGTTATTATTAGCACTCCTCGCCTGTCCCCAGTACTGTATCACTTCCAATGTTATTATTAGTACTCCTCACCTGTCCCCTGTACTGTATCACTACCAATGTTATTATTACCAGTCCTCACCTATCCCCTGTACTGTATCATTTCCAATGTTATTATTACCAGTCCTCACCTATCCCCTGTACTGTATCATTTCCAATGTTATTATTACCAGTCCTCACCTATCCCCTGTACTGTATCACTACTAATGTTATTATTACCAGTCCTCACCTATCCTCTGTACTGTATCACTACCAATGTTATTATTAGCACTCCTCAACTATCCTCTGTACTGTATCACTACCAATGTTATTATTAGCACTCCTCGCCTATCCCCTGTACTGTATCACTACCAATGTTATTATTAGCATTCCTCACCTATCCCCTGTACTGTATCACTACCAATGTTATTATTAGCACTCCTCACCTATCCCCTGTACTGTATCACTACCAATGTTATTATTAGTACTCCTCACCTATCCCCTGTACTGTATTACTTCCAATGTTATTATTAGTACTCCTCGCCTGTCCCCTGTACTGTATCACTTCCAATGTTATTATTAGTACTCCTCACCTGTCCCCTGTACAGTATCACTTCCAATGTTATTATTACCAGTCCTCACCTGTCCCCTGTACTGTATAACTACCAATGTTATTATTAGTACTCCTCGCCTATACCCTTTACTGTATCACTTTCAATGTTGTTATTAGCACTCCTCGCCTATACCGTGTACTGTATCACTTCCAATGTTATTATTAGCACTCCTCGCCTATCCCTGTACTGTATCACTACCAATGTTATTATTACCAGTCCTCACCTATCCTCTGTACTGTATCACTACCAATGTTATTATTAGCACTCCTCGCCTGTCCCCTGTACTGTATAACTACCAATGTTATTATTAGTACTCCTCGCCTATACCCTGTACTGTATCACTTTCACTGTTGTTATTAGCACTCCTCGCCTATACCCTGTACTGTATCACTTCCAATGTTATTATTAGCACTCCTCGCCTATCCCTGTACTGTATCACTACCAATGTTATTATTACGAGTCCTCACCTATCCTCTGTACTGTATCACTACCAATGTTATTATTAGCACTCCTCACCTTTCCCCTGTACTGTATCACTACCAATGTTATTATTAGCACTCCTCACCTATACCCTGTACTGTATCACTACCAATGTTATTATTAGCACTCCTCGCCTATCCCCTGTACTGTATCACTACCAATGTTATTATTACCAGTCCTCACCTATCCCCTGTACTGTATCACTTCTAATGTTATTATTAGCACTCCTCACTTTTCCCCTGTACTGTATCACTACCAATGTTATTATTAGCACTCCTCGCCAATATCCTTTACTGTATCACTACCAGTATTATTATTAGCACTCCTCGCCTATACCCTGTACTGTATCACTACCAATGTTATTATTAGCACTCCTCTACTATCCCCTGTACTGAATCACTACCAATGTTATTATTACCAGCCCTCACCTGTCCCCTGTACTGTATCACTTCCAATGTTATTATTAGTACTCCTCACCTGTCCCCTGTACTGTATTACTTCCAATGTTGTTATTAGTACTCCTCACCTGTCCCCTGTACTGTATCACTTCCAATGTTATTATTAGTACTCCTCGCCTATCCCCTGTACTGTATTACTTCCAATTTTGTTATTTGTACTCCTCACCTGTCCTCTGTATTGTATAATTTCCAATGTTATTATTAAAACTCCTCACCTGTCCCCTGTACTGTATTACTTCCAATGTTATTATTAGCACTCCTCGCCTGTCCCCTGTACTGTATCACTTCCAATGTTATTATTAGTACTCCTCACCTGTCCCCTGTACTGTATCACTACCAATGTTATTATTACCACTCCTCACCTATCCCCTGTACTGTATCACTTTCAATGTTATTATTACCAGTCCTCACCTATCCTCTGTACTGTATCACTACCAATGTTATTATTAGCACTCCTCGCCTGTCCCCTGTACTGTATAACTACCAATGTTATTATTAGTACTCCTCGCCTATACCCTGTACTGTATCACTTTCAATGTTGTTATTAGCATTCCTCGCCTATACCCTGTACTGTATCACTTCCAATGTTATTATTAGCACTCCTCGCCTATCCCCTGTACTGTATCACTACCAATGTTATTATTACCAGTCCTCACCTATCCCCTGTACTGTATCATTTCCAATGTTATTATTACCAGTCCTCACCTATCCCCTGTACTGTATCACTACTAATGTTATTATTACCAGTCCTCACCTATCCTCTGTACTGTATCACTACCAATGTTATTATTAGCACTCCTCGCCTATCCTCTGTACTGTATCACTACCAATGTTATTATTAGCACTCCTCGCCTATCCCCTGTACTGTATCACTACCAATGTTATTATTAGCACTCCTCACCTATCCCCTGTACTGTATCACTACGAATGTTATTATTAGTACTCCTCACCTATCCCCTGTACTGTATTACTTCCAATGTTATTATTAGTACTCCTCGCCTGTCCCCTGTACTGTATCACTTCCAATGTTATTATTAGTACTCCTCACCTGTCCCCTGTACTGTATCACTTCCAATGTTATTATTAGTACTCCTTACCTGTCCCCTGTACTGTATCACTTCCAATGTTATTATTACCAGTGCTCACCTGTCCCCTGTACTGTATAACTACCAATGTTATTATTAGTACTCCTCGCCTATACCCTGTACTGTATCACTTTCAATGTTGTTATTAGCACTCCTCGCCTATACCCTGTACTGTATCACTTTCAATGTTATTATTAGCACTCCTCGCCTATCCCTGTACTGTATCACTACCAATGTTATTATTACCAGTCCTCACCTATCCTCTGTACTGTATCACTACCAATGTTATTATTAGCACTCCTCGCCTGTCCCCTGTACTGTATAACTACCAATGTTATTATTAGTACTCCTCGCCTATACGCTGTACTGTATCACTTTCAATGTTGTTATTAGCACTCCTCGCCTATTCCCTGTACTGTATCACTTCCAATGTTATTATTAGCACTCCTCGCCTATCCCTGTACTGTATCACTACCAATGTTATTATTACCAGTCCTCGCCTATCCTCTGTACTGTATCACTACCAATGTTATTATTAGCACTCCTCGCCTGTCCCCTGTACTGTATAACTACCAATGTTATTATTAGTACTCCTCGCCTATACCCTATACTGTATCACTTTCAATGTTGTTATTAGCACTCCTCGCCTATTCCCTGTACTGTATCACTTCCAATGTTATTATTAGCACTCCTCGCCTATCCCTGTACTGTATCACTACCAATGTTATTATTACCAGTCCTCGCTTATCCTCTGTACTGTATCACTACCAATGTTATTATTACCAGTCCTCACCTATCCCCTGTACTGTATCATTTCCAATGTTATTATTACCAGTCCTCACCTATCCACTGTACTGTATCACTACTAATGTTATTATTACCAGTCCTCACCTATCCTCTGTACTGTATCACTACCAATGTTATTATTAGCACTCCTCGCCTATCCTCTGTACTGTATCACTACCAATGTTATTATTAGCACTCCTCGCCTATCCCCTGTACTGTATCACAACCTATGTTATTATTAGCATTCCTCACCTATCCCCTGTACTGTATCACTACCAATGTTATTATTAGCACTCCTCACCTATCCCCTTTACTGTATCACTACCAATGTTATTATTAGTACT
Organism: Taudactylus pleione; assembly: GCA_031769625.1. Taxonomy (NCBI): domain Eukaryota; kingdom Metazoa; phylum Chordata; class Amphibia; order Anura; family Myobatrachidae; genus Taudactylus; species Taudactylus pleione. Next base: position 22,409,525 of record JAUIMM010000052.1, on the reverse strand, counting down.
CCTCACCTATCCCCTGTACTGTATTACTTCCAATGTTATTATTAGTACTCCTCGCCTGTCCCCTGTACTGTATCACTTCCAATGTTATTATTAGTACTCCTCACCTGTCCCCTGTACTGTATCACTTCCAATGTTATTATTACCAGTCCTCACCTGTCCCCTGTACTGTATAACTACCAATGTTATTATTAGCACTCCTCGCCTATCCCTGTACTGTATCACTACCAATGTTATTATTACCAGTCCTCACCTATCCTCTGTACTGTATCACTACCAATGTTATAATTAGCACTCCTCGCCTGTCCCCTGTACTGTATAACTACCAATGTTATTATTAGTACTCCTCGCCTATACCCTGTACTGTATCACTTTCAATGTTGTTATTAGCACTCCTCGCCTATACCCTGTACTGTATCACTTTCAATGTTGTTATTAGCACTCCTCGCCTATACCCTGTACTGTATCACTTCCAATGTTATTATTAGCACTCCTCGCCTATGCCTGTACTGTATCACTACCAATGTTATTATTACCAGTCCTCACCTATCCTCTGTACTGTATCACTACCAATGTTATTATTAGCACTCCTCACCTTTCCACTGTACTGTATCACTTCCAATGTTATTATTAGCACTCCTCGCCTATCCCTGTACTGTATCACTACCAATGTTATTATTACCAGTCCTCACCTATCCTCTGTACTGTATCACTTCCAATGTTATTATTAGCACTCCTCACCTTTCCCCTGTACTGTATCACTACCAATGTTATTATTAGCACTCCTCGCCAATATCCTTTACTGTATCACTACGAGTATTATTATTAGCACTCCTCGCCTATACCCTGTACTGTATCACTACCAATGTTATTATTAGCACTCCTCTACTATCCCCTGTACTGAATCACTACCAATGTTATTATTACCAGTCCTCACCTGTCCCCTGTACTGTATCACTTCCAATGTTATTATTAGTACTCCTCACCTGTCCCCTGTACTGTATTACTTCCAATGTTATTATTAGTACTCCTCGCCTGTCCCCTGTACTGTATCACTTCCAATGTTATTATTAGTACTCCTCACCTGTCCCCTGTACTGTATCACTTCCAATGTTATTATTACCAGTCCTCACCTGTCCCCTGTACTGTATAACTACCAATGTTATTATTAGTACTCCTCGCCTATACCCTGTACTGTATCACTTTCAATGTTGTTATTAGCACTCCTCGCCTATACCATGTACTGTATCACTTCCAATGTTATTATTAGCACTCCTCGCCTATCCCTGTACTGTATCACTACCAATGTTATTATTACCAGTCCTCACCTATCCTCTGTACTGTATCACTACCAAAGTTATTATTAGCACTCCTCGCCTGTCCCCTGTACTGTATAACTACCAATGTTATTATTAGTACTCCTCGCCTATACCCTGTACTGTATCACTTTCAATGTTGTTATTAGCACTCCTCGTCTATTCCCTGTACTGTATCACTTCCAATGTTATTATTAGTACTACTCGCCTATCCCTGTACTGTATCACTACCAATGTTATTATTACCAGTCCTCGCCTATCCTCTGTACTGTATCACTACCAATGTTATTATTAGCACTCCTCACCTATCCCCTGTACTGTATCACTACCAATGTTATTATTACCAGTGCTCACCTGTCCCCTGTACTGTATCACTCACTACCAATGTTATTATTAGTACTCCTCGCCTATACCCTGTACTGTATCACTTTCAATGTTGTTATTAGCACTCCTCGCCTATACCCTGTACTGTATCACTTCCAAAGTTATTATTAGCATTCCTCGCCTATCCCCTGTACTGTATCACTACCAATGTTATTATTACCAGTCCTCACCTATCCCCTGTACTGTATCACTTCCAATGTTATTAATACCAGTCCTCACCTGTCCCCTGTACTGTATAACTACCAATGTTATTATTAGTACTCCTCGCCTATACCCTGTACTGTATCACTTCCAATGTTATTATTAGAACTCCTCACCTGTCCCCTGTACTGTATTACTTCCAATGTTATTATTAGCACTCCTCGCCTGTCCCCTGTACTGTATCACTTCCAATGTTATTATTAGTACTCCTCACCTGTCCCCTGTACTGTATCACTACCAATGTTATTATAACCAGTCCTCACCTATCCCCTGTACTGTATCATTTCCAATGTTATTATTACCAGTCCTCACCTATCCCCTGTACTGTATCACTACTAATGTTATTATTACCAGTCCTCACCTATCCTCTGTACTGTATCACTACCAATGTTATTATTAGCTCTCCTCACCTATCCTCTGTACTGTATCACTACCAATGTTATTATTAGCACTCCTCGCCTATCCCCTGTACTGTATCACTACCAATGTTATTATTAGCATTCCTCACCTATCCCCTGTACTGTATCACTACCAATGTTATTATTAGCACTCCTCACCTATCCCCTGTACTGTATCACTACCAATGTTATTATTAGTACTCCTCACCTATCCCCTGTACTGTATTACTTCCAATGTTATTATTAGTACTCCTCGCCTGTCCCCTGTACTGTATCACTTCCAATGTTATTATTAGTACTCCTCACCTGTCCCCTGTACTGTATCACTTCCAATGTTATTATTACCAGTCCTCACCTGTCCCCTGTACTGTATAACTACCAATGTTATTATTAGTACTCCTCGCCTATACCCTGTACTGTATCACTTTCAATGTTGTTATTAGCACTCCTAGCCTATACCCTGTACTGTATCACTTCCAATGTTATTATTAGCACTCCTCGCCTATCCCTGTACTGTATCACTACCAATGTTATTATTACCAGTCCTCACCTATCCTCTGTACTGTATCACTACCAATGTTATTATTAGCACTCCTCGCCTGTCCCCTGTACTGTATAACTACCAATGTTATTATTACCAGTCCTCACCTATCCTCTGTACTTTATCACTACCAATGTTATTATTAGCACTCCTCACCTATACCCTGTACTGTATCACTACCAATGTTATTATTAGCACTCCTCGCCTATCCCCTGTACTGTATCACTACCAATGTTATTATTACCATTCCTCACCTATCCCCTGTACTGTATCACTTCCAATGTTATTATTAGCACTCCTCACCTTTCCCCTGTACTGTATCACTACCAATGTTATTATTAGCACTCCTCGCCAATATCCTTTACTGTATCACTACCAGTATTATTATTTGCACTCCTCGCCTATACCCTGTACTGTATCACTACCAATGTTATTATTAGCACTCCTCTACTATCCCCTGTACTGAATCACTACCAATGTTATTATTACCAGTCCTCACCTGTCCCCTGTACTGTATCACTTCCAATGTTATTATTAGTACTCCTCACCTGTCCCCTGTACTGTATTACTTCCAATGTTGTTATTAGTACTCTTCACCTGTCCCCTGTACTGTATCACTTCCAATGTTATTATTAGCACTCCTCGCCTATCCCCTGCACTGTATTACTTCCAATGTTGTTATTAGTACTCCTCACCGGTCCCCTGTACTGTATCACTTCCAATGTTATTATTAGAACTCCTCACCTGTCCCCTGTACTGTATTACTTCCAATGTTATTATTAGCACTCCTCGCCTGTCCCCTGTACTGTATCACTTCCAATGTTATTATTAGTACTCCTCACCTGTCCCCTGTACTGTATCACTACCAATGTTATTATTACCACTCCTCACCTATCCCCTGTACTGTATCACTTGCAATGTTATTATTACCAGTCCTCACCTGTCCCCTGTACTGTATCACTACCAATGTTATTATTAGTACTCCTCGCCTATACCCTGTACTGTATCACTTTCAATGTTGTTATTAGCACTCCTCGCCTATCCCCTGTACTGTATCACTACCAATGTTATTATTACCAGTCCTCACCTATCCCCTGTACTGTATCATTTCCAATGTTATTATTACCAGTCCTCACCTATCCCCTGTACTGTATCACTACTAATGTTATTATTACCAGTCCTCACCTATCCTCTGTACTGTATCACTACCAATGTTATTATTAGCACTCCTCGCCTATCCCCTGTACTGTATCACTACCAATGTTATTATTAGCATTGCTCACCTATCCCCTGTACTGTATCACTACCAATGTTATTATTAGTACTCCTCACCTATCCCCTGTACTGTATTACTTCCAATGTTATTATTAGTACCCTTCGCCTGTCCCCTGTACTGTATCACTTCCAATGTTATTATTACCAGTCCTCATCTGTCCCCTGTACTGTATAACTACCAATGTTATTATTAGTACTCCTCGCCTATACCCTGTACTGTATCACTTTCAATGTTGTTATTAGCACTCCTCGCCTATACCCTGTACTGTATCACTTCCAATGATATTATTAGCACTCCTCGCCTATTCCTGTACTGTATCACTACCAATGTTATTATTACCAGTCCTCACCTATCCTCTGTACTGTATCACTACCAATGTTATTATTAGCACTCCTCGCCTGTCCCCTGTACTGTATAACTACCAATGTTATTATTAGTACTCCTCGCCTATACCCTGTACTGTATAACTTTCAATGTTGTTATTAGCACTCCTCGCCTATTCCCTGTACTGTATCACTTCCAATGTTATTATTAGCACTCCTCGCCTATCCCTGTACTGTATCACTACCAGTGTTATTATTACCAGTCCTCGTCTATCCTCTGTACTGTATCACTACCAATGTTATTATTAGCACTCCTCAGCTATCCCCTGTACTGTATCACTACCAATGTTATTATTACCAGTCCTCACCTGTCCCCTGTACTGTATCACTACCAATGTTATTATTACCAGTCCTCACCTATCCCCTGTACTGTATCATTTCCAATGTTATTATTACCAGTCCTCACCTATCCCCTGTACTGTATCACTACCAATGTTATTATTACCAGTCCTCACTTATCCTCTCTACTGTATCACTACCAATGTTATTATTAGCACTCCTCGCCTATCCTCTATACTGTATAACTACCAATGTTAATATTAGCACTCCTCGCCTATCCCCTGTACTGTATCACTACCAATGTTATTATTAGCATTCCTCACCTATCCCTTGTACTGTATCACTACCAATGTTATTATTAGCATTCCTCACCTATCCCCTGTACTGTATCACTACCAATGTTATTATTAGCACTCCTCACCTATCCCCTGTACTGTATCACTACCAATGTTATTATTAGTCCTCCTCACCTATCCCCTGTACTGTATTACTACCAATGTTATTATTAGTGCTCCTCACCTATCCCCTGTACTGTATCACTACCAATGTTATTATTACCAGTCCTCACCTATCCCCTGTACTGTATCACTACTAATGTTATTATTACCAGTCCTCACCTATCCTCTGTACTGTATCACTACCAATGTTATTATTAGCACTCCTCGCCTATCCCCTGTACTGTATCACTACCAATGTTATTATTAGCATTCCTCACCTATCCCCTGTACTGTATCACTACCAATGTTATTATTAGCACTCCTCACCTATCCCCTGTACTGTATCACTACCAATGTTATTATTAGTACTCCTCACCTATCCCCTGTACTGTATTACTTCCAATGTTATTATTAGTACTCCTCGCCTGTCCCCTGTACTGTATCACTTCCAATGTTATTATTACCAGTCCTCATCTGTCCCCTATACTGTATAACTACCAATGTTATTATTAGTACTCCTCGCCTATACCCTGTACTGTATCACTTTCAATGTTGTTATTAGCACTCCTCGCCTATACCCTGTACTGTATCACTTCCAATGTTATTATTAGCACTCTTCGCCTATCCCTGTACTGTATCACTACCAATGTTATTATTACCAGTCCTCACCTATCCTCTGTACTGTATCACTACCAATGTTATTATTAGCACTCCTCGCCTGTCCCCTGTACTGTATCACTACCAATGTTATTATTACCAGTCCTCACCTATCCCCTGTACTGTATCATTTCCAATGTTATTATTACCAGTCCTCACCTATCCACTGTACTGTATCACTACTAATGTTATTATTACCAGTCCTCACCTATCCTCTGTACTGTATCACTACCAATGTTATTATTAGCACTCCTCGCCTATCCTCTGTACTGTATCACTACCAATGTTATTATTAGCACTCCTCGCCTATCCCCTGTACTGTATCACAACCTTTGTTATTATTAGCATTCCTCACCTATCCCCTGTACTGTATCACTACCAATGTTATTATTAGCACTCCTCACCTATCCCCTGTACTGTATCACTACCAATGTTATTATTAGTACTCCTCACCTATCCCCTGTACTGTATTACTTCCAATGTTATTATTAGTACTCCTCGCCTGTCCCCTGTACTGTATCACTTCCAATGTTATTATTAGTACTCCTCACCTGTCCCCTGTACTGTATCACTTCCAATGTTATTATTACCAGTCCTCACCTGTCCCCTGTACTGTATAACTACCAATGTTATTATTAGCACTCCTCGCCTATCCCTGTACTGTATCACTACCAATGTTATTATTACCAGTCCTCACCTATCCTCTGTACTGTATTACTACCAATGTTATTATTAGCACTCCTCGCCTGTCCCCTGTACTGTATAACTACCAATGTTATTATTAGTACTCCTCGCCTATACCCTGTACTGTATCACTTTCAATGTTGTTTTTAGCACTCCTCGCCTATACCCTGTACTGTATCACTTCCAATGTTATTATTAGCACTCCTCGCCTATCCCTGTACTGTATCACTACCAATGTTATTATTACCAGTCCTCACCTATCCTCTGTACTGTATCACTACCAATGTTATTATTAGCACTCCTCACCTTTCCCCTGTACTGTATCACTACCAATGTTATTATTAGCACTCCTCACCTTTCCCCTGTACTGTATCGCTACCAATGTTGTTATTAGCACTCCTCGCCTATACCCTGTACTGTATCACTTCCAATGTTATTATTAGCACTCCTCGCCTATCCCTGTACTGTATCACTACCAATGTTATTATTACCAGTCCTCACCTATCCTCTGTACTGTATCACTTCCAATGTTATTATTAGCACTCCTCACCTTTCCCCTGTACTGTATCACTACCAATGTTATTATTAGCACTCCTCGCCAATATCCTTTACTGTATCACTACCAGTATTATTATTAGCACTCCTCGCCTATACCCTGTACTGTATCACTACCAATGTTATTATTAGCACTCCTCTACTATCCCCTGTACTGAATCACTACCAATGTTATTATTACCAGTCCTCACCTGTCCCCTGTACTGTATCACTTCCAATGTTATTATTAGTACTCCTCACCTGTCCCCTGTACTGTATTACTTCCAATGTTGTTATTAGTACTCCTCACCTGTCCCCTGTACTGTATCACTTCCAATGTTATTATTAGTACTCCTCGCCTATCCCCTGTACTGTATCACTTCCAATGTTATTATTAGTACTCCTCACCTGTCCCCTGTACTGTATCACTACCAATGTTATTATTACCACTCCTCACCTATCCCTTGTACTGTATCATTACCAATGTTATTATTAGCACTCCTCGCCTAGCCTCTGTACTGTATCACTACGAATGTTATTATTAGTACTCCTCACCTATCCCCTGTACTGTATTACTTCCAATGTTATTATTAGTACTCCTCGCCTGTCCCCTGTACTGTATCACTTCCAATGTTATTATTAGTACTCCTCACCTGTCCCCTGTACTGTATCACTTCCAATGTTATTATTACCAGTCCTCACCTGTCCCCTGTACTGTATAACTACCAATGTTATTATTAGTACTCCTCGCCTATACCCTGTACTGTATCACTTTCAATGTTGTTATTAGCACTCCTCGCCTATACCATGTACTGTATCACTTCAAATGTTATTATTACCACTCCTCGCCTATCCCTGTACTGTATCACTACCAATGTTATTATTACCAGTCCTCACCTATCCTCTGTACTGTATCACTACCAAAGTTATTATTAGCACTCCTCGCCTGTCCCCTGTACTGTATAACTACCAATGTTATTATTAGTACTCCTCGCCTATACCCTGTACTGTATCACTTTCAATGTTGTTATTAGCACTCCTCGCCTATTCCCTGTACTGTATCACTTCCAATGTTATTATTAGTACTACTCGCCTATCCCTGTACTGTATCACTACCAATGTTATTATTACCAGTCCTCGCCTATCCTCTGTACTGTATCACTACCAATGTTATTATTAGCACTCCTCACCTATCCCCTGTACTGTATCACTACCAATGTTATTATTACCAGTCCTCACCTGTCCCCTGTACTGTATCACTCACTACCAATGTTATTATTAGTACTCCTCGCCTATACCCTGTACTGTATCACTTTCAATGTTGTTATTAGCACTCCTCGCCTATACCCTGTACTGTATCACTTCCAAAGTTATTATTAGCATTCCTCACCTATCCCCTGTACTGTATCACTACCAATGTTATTATTACCAGTCCTCACCTATCCCCTGTACTGTATCACTTCCAATGTTATTAATACCAGTCCTCACCTGTCCCCTGTACTGTATAACTACCAATGTTATTATTTGTACTCCTCGCCTATACCCTGTACTGTATCACTTCCAATGTTATTATTAGAACTCCTCACCTGTCCCCTGTACTGTATTACTTCCAATGTTATTATTAGCACTCCTCGCCTGTCCCCTGTACTCTATCACTTCCAATGTTATTATTAGTACTCCTCACCTGTCCCCTGTACTGTATCACTACCAATGTTATTATAACCAGTCCTCACCTATCCCCTGTACTGTATCATTTCCAATGTTATTATTACCAGTCCTCACCTATCCCCTGTACTGTATCACTACTAATGTTATTATTACCAGTCCTCACCTATCCTCTGTACTGTATCACTACCAATGTTATTATTAGCACTCCTCGCCTATCCCTGTACTGTATCACTACCAATGTTATTATTACCAGTCCTCACCTATCCTCTGTACTGTATCACTTCCAATGTTATTATTAGCACTCCTCACCTTTCCCCTGTACTGTATCACTACCAATGTTATTATTAGCACTCCTCGCCAATATCCTTTACTGTATCACTACCAGTATTATTATTAGCACTCCTCGCCTATACCCTGTACTGTATCACTACCAATGTTATTATTAGCACTCCTCTACTATCCCCTGTACTGAATCACTACCAATGTTATTATTACCAGTCCTCACCTGTCCCCTGTACTGTATCACTTCCAATGTTATTATTAGTACTCCTCACCTGTCCCCTGTACTGTATTACTTCCAATGTTGTTATTAGTACTCCTCACCTGTCCCCTGTACTGTATCACTTCCAATGTTATTATTAGTACTCCTCGCCTATCCCCTGTACTGTATCACTTCCAATGTTATTATTAGTACTCCTCACCTGTCCCCTGTACTGTATCACTACCAATGTTATTATTACCACTCCTCACCTATCCCTTGTACTGTATCATTACCAATGTTATTATTAGCACTCCTCGCCTAGCCTCTGTACTGTATCACTACGAATGTTATTATTAGTACTCCTCACCTATCCCCTGTACTGTATTACTTCCAATGTTATTATTAGTACTCCTCGCCTGTCCCCTGTACTGTATCACTTCCAATGTTATTATTAGTACTCCTCACCTGTCCCCTGTACTGTATCACTTCCAATGTTATTATTACCAGTCCTCACCTGTCCCCTGTACTGTATAACTACCAATGTTATTATTAGTACTCCTCGCCTATACCCTGTACTGTATCACTTTCAATGTTGTTATTAGCACTCCTCGCCTATACCATGTACTGTATCACTTCAAATGTTATTATTACCACTCCTCGCCTATCCCTGTACTGTATCACTACCAATGTTATTATTACCAGTCCTCACCTATCCTCTGTACTGTATCACTACCAAAGTTATTATTAGCACTCCTCGCCTGTCCCCTGTACTGTATAACTACCAATGTTATTATTAGTACTCCTCGCCTATACCCTGTACTGTATCACTTTCAATGTTGTTATTAGCACTCCTCGCCTATTCCCTGTACTGTATCACTTCCAATGTTATTATTAGTACTACTCGCCTATCCCTGTACTGTATCACTACCAATGTTATTATTACCAGTCCTCGCCTATCCTCTGTACTGTATCACTACCAATGTTATTATTAGCACTCCTCACCTATCCCCTGTACTGTATCACTACCAATGTTATTATTACCAGTCCTCACCTGTCCCCTGTACTGTATCACTCACTACCAATGTTATTATTAGTACTCCTCGCCTATACCCTGTACTGTATCACTTTCAATGTTGTTATTAGCACTCCTCGCCTATACCCTGTACTGTATCACTTCCAAAGTTATTATTAGCATTCCTCACCTATCCCCTGTACTGTATCACTACCAATGTTATTATTACCAGTCCTCACCTATCCCCTGTACTGTATCACTTCCAATGTTATTAATACCAGTCCTCACCTGTCCCCTGTACTGTATAACTACCAATGTTATTATTTGTACTCCTCGCCTATACCCTGTACTGTATCACTTCCAATGTTATTATTAGAACTCCTCACCTGTCCCCTGTACTGTATTACTTCCAATGTTATTATTAGCACTCCTCGCCTGTCCCCTGTACTCTATCACTTCCAATGTTATTATTAGTACTCCTCACCTGTCCCCTGTACTGTATCACTACCAATGTTATTATAACCAGTCCTCACCTATCCCCTGTACTGTATCATTTCCAATGTTATTATTACCAGTCCTCACCTATCCCCTGTACTGTATCACTACTAATGTTATTATTACCAGTCCTCACCTATCCTCTGTACTGTATCACTACCAATGTTATTATTAGCACTCCTCGTCTATCCTCTGTACTGTATCACTACCAATGTTATTATTAGCACTCCTCGCCTATCCCCTGTACTGTATCACTACCAATGTTATTATTAGCATTCCTCACCTATCCCCTGTACTGTATCACTACCAATGTTATTATTAGCACTCCTCACCTATCCCCTGTACTGTATCACTACCAATGTTATTATTAGTACTCCTCACCTATCCCCTGTACTGTATTACTTCCAATGTTATTATTAGTACTCCTCGCCTGTCCCCTGTACTGTATAACTTCCAATGTTATTATTACCAGTCCTCATCTGTCCCCTGTACTGTATAACTACCAATGTTATTATTAGTACTCCTCGCCTATACCCTGTACTGTATCACTTTCAATGTTGTTATTAGCACTCCTCGCCTATACCCTGTACTGTATCACTTCCAATGATATTATTAGCACTCCTCGCCTATTCCTGTACTGTATCACTACCAATGTTATTATTACCAGTCCTCACCTATCCTCTGTACTAGGGGTGTGCACCGGCCACTTTTCGTGTTTTGTGTTTTGGTTTTGGATCTGGATCTTTCTTCGTGTTTTGGATCTGGATTGGTTTTGCCAAAACCACCCTTCCGTGTTTTGGGTTCTGGGTTTTGTGTTTTGGATCTGTATTTTTTTGAAAAAAAGCATAAAAACAGCTAAAATCACAGAATTTGTAGGTTTTTCTGCTCCTATGCTATTATTAACCTCAATAACCTTAATTTCCACTCATTTCCAGTCTATTCTGAATACCTCACACCTCACAATACTGTTTTTATGTCCAAAAGGTTGCACCGAGGTAGCTGGATGACTATGCTAAGCGACACGAGTGGGCGGCACAAACACGTGACCCATCTAGGCGTGAAACTGCAGTGGCAGACAGGATGGCAGTTTGAAAAACTAGGCCCCAAACTGTACATAATGCAAAGAAAAAAAAGAGGTGCAAGATGGAATTGTCCTTGGGCCCTCCCACCCACCCTTATGTTGTATAAACAGGACATGCACACTTTAACAAACCAATCATTTCAGCGCCAGGGTCTGCCACACGACTGTGGCTGAAATGATTGGTTCGTTTGGGCCCCCACAAAACAAGCTGGCAATTAATCTGTCCCTGCACAAACTGGCTCTACGGAGGCAAGATGTCATCCTCCTCATCCACCGATTCCTCACCCTCTTCAGTGTGTACATCCTCATCCTCACAAAGTATTAACTCGTCCCCACTTGAATCCACCACCACAGGTCCCTCTGTACCTTCTGGAGGCTGGTCTCCCTGGAAGAGCTGATAATTCATTTTGATGAACATCATCTTCTCCACATTCTGTGGAAGCAACCTCCTACGCCTTTCGCTGACAAGGTTCCCGGCTGCACTAAACACTCTTTCGGAGTACACACTGGAGGGGGGGCAACTCAGGTAAAATAGAGCCAGTTTGTACAGGGGCCTCCAAATTGCCTCTTTTTCCTGCCAGTACAGGTATGGACTGTCTGCCATGCCTACTTGGATGCTGTCACCGATGTAATCCTCCACCATTCTGTCAATGGTGACAGTATCATATGCAGTGACAGTAGACATGTCAGAAATTGTTGCCAGGTCCTTCAGTCCGGACCAGATGTCCAAACTTGGTCCTGCCTGCCCTGCATCACCGCCAGCGGGTTGCTTAGGATACCTAAGTTTTTTCCTGGCAGCCCCAGTTGCAGGAGAAAATGAAGAAGGAGCCGTTGACGTGTCACGTTCCGCTTCAGCTGACAGTGTGTTCACCAGCAGGTCTTTGCACCTCTGCAGGCTTGTGTCGGCCGGAAAGAGAGACACCACATAGGCTTTAAACCTAGGATCGAGCACGGTGGCCAAAACGTAGTGGTCTGATTTCAACAGATTGACCACCCTGGAATCCTGGCAAAGCGAATGAAGGGCTTCATCCACAAGTCCCACATGCCGAGCGGAATCGCTCCGTCTTAGCTCCTCCTTCACTTTCTCCAGCTGCTTCTGCAAAAGCCTGATGAGGGGAATGACCTGACTCAAGCTGGCAGTGTCTGAACTGACTTCACGTGTGGCAAGTTCGAAGGGCTGGAGAACCTTGCACAACACGGAAATCATTCTCCACTGCGCTTGAGTCAGGTGCATACCCCCTCCTTTGCCTATGTCATAGGTGGATGTATAGGCTTGTATGGCCTTTTGCTGCTCCTCCATCCTCTGAAGCATATAGAGGGTTGAGTTCCACCGCGTCACAACCTCTTGCTTCAGGTGATGGCGGGGCAGGTTCAAGAGTGTTTGCTGGCGCTCCAGTCTTCGGCACGCAGTCGCTGAATGGCGAAAGTGGCCAGAAATTTTTCGGGCCACCCAAAGCGTCTCCTGCACGCCCCTGTCGCTTTTCAGAAAATTCTGCACCACCAAGTTTATTGTGTGAGCAAAACATGGGACGTGCTGGAATTTGCCCAGATGTAATGCCCGCACAATATTGGTGGCGTTGTCAGATATCACAAATCCCCAGGAGAGTCTAAGTGGGGTAAGCCACTGGGCGATGATTTCCCTCAGTTTCTCTAAGAGGTTGTCGGCGGTGTGCCTCTTACTGAAACCGGTGATACACAGCGTAGCCTGCCTTGTAACGAGCTGGCATTTCTGAGATGCTGCTACTGGTGACGCTGCTGCTGTTGCTGCGTAAGGTGATACATCTACCCAGTGGGCTGTCACAGTCATATAGTCCTTAGTCTGCCCTGTTCCACTTGTCCACATGTCCGTGGTTAAGTGGACATTGTGTACAACGGCATTTTTCAGGACACTGAGGACACTTTTTCTGACGTTTCTGTACAGTCTCGGTATCGCCTGCCTAGTGAAGTGGAATCTAGACGGGATTTGGAACCGGGGACACACTACCTCCATCAATTGTCTAAATCCCACTGCACTAATGGCGGATACCGGACGCACGTCTAACACCAACATAGCAGTCAAGGCCTCAGTTATACGTTTTGCTTCAGGATGACTGCTGTCGTACTTCATCCTCCTCGCTAAGGACTGTTGGAGGGTCAATTGTTTAGTAAAAGTAGTGGTGTTCCTACTTCCTCTCTGGGATGATGAACGACTCCCAGCAGCAGCAACAGCAGCAGCGGCAGCAGTAGGCGTAGCAATGCAGGATCCTCCGGAGGAATCCCGGATAGGAGAGTCAGTCATGCCAGTGACATGGCCTGCAGGACTACTTCCGATCCTAACTAAGGAGGAAATTGACGAGGAGGGAGTTGACGGTGTGGTTTGCAGGCGCTTGGATACAACAGGACAACGGGATTTAGGTGTCCCTGGACTGCTTACGGTCTTAGCCAAAGTTTCTGAACTTGACAGTAACTTTTTATGAACGCGCTGCAGGTGCCGTATAAGGGAGGATGTTCCTAGGTGGTTGACGTCCCTACCCCTACTAATTTCACCTTTACATATGGTACATATGGCAAGACAGTTGTTGTCCGGATTTGGATAGAAATATTGCCAGACCAAAGAGGTGGAATGTTTGGTCTTCTGCCCAGGCATGACCGTGATGGGCTTTTTCATCCCACGGACAACAACTGTCTCCCCCGGAGCCTGATTTAAACAAACCACATCACCATCAGAATCCTCCTCGCCAACTTCCTCCTCAGCGCCAGCTACACCAGTATCCTCATCCTGTTGTACTTCAACAGTGACATCTTCAATTTGCATATCAGCAAGTGGACTGTGGGTGCTCCTTTCAGCACTTGCAGGGGGCGTGCAAATGGTGGAAAGAGCCACCTCTTCCCGTCCAGTGCTGGGAAGGTCAGGCATCGCAACCACCACCACACTTGGACTCTCCTTGGGGATTTGTGATATCTTCTTAGAAAGCACAGTTCTTTGCTGTGCTTTTGCCAGCTTAACTCTTTTGATTTTTTTAGTGGGAGGAGGGCTTCCATCGTCATGTGAAGCTGAACCACTAGTCATGAACATACTAGGGATCGACCTTAGCCGTTCCTTGCCACTCCGTGTCGTAAATGGCATATTGGCAAGTTTACGTTTCTCTTCAGCTGATTTAAATGTCTTTTTCAAGGTCATTTTCCTGAACTTTGCCATTTGGGATTGTATGTGCCCTCTACTATGACATTGGGCATCGGCCTTGGCAGACGACGTTGATGGCATGTTATCGTCTATGTCATGACTAGTGGCAGCAGCTTCAGCACTAGGAGGAAGTGGTTCTTGATCTTTCTCTATTTTATTTTTATCGGAGAAAGTTTGGTCCTCCATTTATGTTATATCGATTTGATATATACGTGCGGCTAAACACAGAAAATAATTTTTTTTTGGGTTTGGACTGGAGTGTACTTTGTGGGTTACAGCACCCTTTAACGGTCAAGCCAGCCGGCCCTTTACTTATGACACAGGCGCACGCTTGGCACTACTTTGTTGATGCACGTGCGGCTACTGCGCACACAATTCACAAACACAGAAAATAATTTTTTTTTTGGTTTGGACTGGAGTGTACTTTCGGGGGTTACAGCACCCTTAACGGTCAAGCCAGCCGGCCCTTTACTTATGACACAGGCGCATGCTTGGCACTACTTTGTTGATGCACGTGCGGCTACTGCGCACACAATTCACAAACACAGAAAATAATTTTTTTTTGGTTTGGACTGGAGTGTACTTTCGGGGGTTACAGCACCCTTAACGGTCAAGCCAGCCGGCCCTTTACTTATGACACAGGCGCACGCTTGGCACTACTTTGTTGATGCACGTGCGGCTACTGCGCACACAATTCACAAACACAGAAAATAATTTTTTTTTTGGTTTGGACTGGAGTGTACTTTCGGGGGTTACAGCACCCTTAACGGTCAAGCCAGCCGGCCCTTTACTTATGACACAGGCGCACGCTTGGCACTACTTTGTTGATGCACGTGCGGCTACTGCGCACACAATTCACAAACACAGAAAATAATTTTTTTTTGGTTTGGACTGGAGTGTACTTTCGGGGGTTACAGCACCCTTTAACGGTCAAGCCAGCCGGCCCTTTACTTATGACACAGGCGCAAGCTTGGCACTACTTTGTTGATGCACGTGCGGCTACTGCGCACACAATTCACAAACACAGAAAATAATTTTTTTTTTGGTTTGGACTGGAGTGTACTTTCGGGGGTTACAGCACCCTTAACGGTCAAGCCAGCCGGCCCTTTACTTATGACACAGGCGCACGCTTGGCACTACTGTGTTGATGCACGTGCGGCTACTGCGCACACAATTCACTCCAATAGCATTCCTCGCCTATCCCCTGTACTGTATCACTACCAATGTTATTATTACCAGTCCTCACCTATCCCCTGTACTGTATCACTTCCAATGTTATTAATACTAGTCCTCACCTGTCCCCTGTACTGTATAACTACCAATGTTATTATTAGTACTCCTCGCCTATACCCTGTACTGTATCACTTCCAATGTTATTATTAGAACTCCTCACCTGTCCCCTGTACTGCATTACTTCCAATGTTATTATTAGCACTCCTCGCCTGTCCCCTGTACTGTATCACTTCCAATGTTATTATTAGTACTCCTCACCTGTCCCCTGTACTGTATCACTACCAATGTTATTATAACCAGTCCTCACCTATCCCCTGTACTGTATCACTACCAATGTTATTATTACCAGTCCTCACCTATCCCCTGTACTGTATCACTACTAATGTTATTATTACCAGTCCTCACCTATCCTCTGTACTGTATCACTACCAATGTTATTATTAGCACTCCTCGCCTATCCCCTGTACTGTATCACTACCAATGTTATTATTAGCATTCCTCACCTATCCCCTGTACTGTATCACTACCAATGTTATTATTAGCACTCCTCACCTATCCCCTGTACTGTATCACTACCAATGTTATTATTAGTACTCCTCACCTATCCCCTGTACTGTATTACTTCCAATGTTATTATTAGTACTCCTCGCCTGTCTCCTGTACTGTATCACTTCCAATGTTATTATTAGTACTCCTCACCTGTCCCCTGTACTGTATCACTTCCAATGTTATTATTACCAGTCCTCACCTGTCCCCTGTACTGTATAACTACCAATGTTATTATTAGTACTCCTCGCCTATACCCTGTACTGTATCACTTTCAATGTTGTTATTAGCACTCCTAGCCTATACCCTGTACTGTATCACTTCCAATGTTATTATTAGCACTCCTCGCCTATCCCTGTACTGTATCACTACCAATGTTATTATTACCAGTCCTCACCTATCCTCTGTACTGTATCACTACCAATGTTATTATTAGCACTCCTCGCCTATACCCTGTACTGTATCACTACCAATGTTATTATTAGCACTCCTCGCCTATCCCCTGTACTGTATCACTACCAATGTTATTATTAGCACTCCTCACCTTTCCCCTGTACTGTATCACTACCAATGTTATTATTAGCACTCCTCGCCAATATCCTTTACTGTATCACTACCAGTATTATTATTAGCACTCCTCGCCTATACCCTGTACTGTATCACTTCCAATGTTATTATTAGTACTACTCGCCTATCCCTGTACTGTATCACTACCAATGTTATTATTACCAGTCCTCGCCTATCCTCTGTACTGTATCACTACCAATGTTATTATTAGCACTCCTCACCTATCCCCTGTACTGTATCACTACCAATGTTATTATTACCAGTCCTCACCTGTCCCCTGTACTGTATCACTCACTACCAATGTTATTATTAGTACTCCTCGCCTATACCCTGTACTGTATCACTTTCAATGTTGTTATTAGCACTCCTCGCCTATACCCTGTACTGTATCACTTCCAAAGTTATTATTAGCATTCCTCGCCTATCCCCTGTACTGTATCACTACCAATGTTATTATTACCAGTCCTCACCTATCCCCTGTACTGTATCACTTCCAATGTTATTAATACTAGTCCTCACCTGTCCCCTGTACTGTATAACTACCAATGTTATTATTAGTACTCCTCGCCTATACCCTGTACTGTATCACTTCCAATGTTATTATTAGAACTCCTCACCTGTCCCCTGTACTGCATTACTTCCAATGTTATTATTAGCACTCCTCGCCTGTCCCCTGTACTGTATCACTTCCAATGTTATTATTAGTACTCCTCACCTGTCCCCTGTACTGTATCACTACCAATGTTATTATAACCAGTCCTCACCTATCCCCTGTACTGTATCATTTCCAATGTTATTATTACCAGTCCTCACCTATCCCCTGTACTGTATCACTACTAATGTTATTATTACCAGTCCTCACCTATCCTCTGTACTGTATCACTACCAATGTTATTATTAGCACTCCTCGCCTATCCCCTGTACTGTATCACTACCAATGTTATTATTAGCATTCCTCACCTATCCCCTGTACTGTATCACTACCAATGTTATTATTAGCACTCCTCACCTATCCCCTGTACTGTATCACTACCAATGTTATTATTAGTACTCCTCACCTATCCCCTGTACTGTATTACTTCCAATGTTATTATTAGTACTCCTCGCCTGTCTCCTGTACTGTATCACTTCCAATGTTATTATTAGTACTCCTCACCTGTCCCCTGTACTGTATCACTTCCAATGTTATTATTACCAGTCCTCACCTGTCCCCTGTACTGTATAACTACCAATGTTATTATTAGTACTCCTCGCCTATACCCTGTACTGTATCACTTTCAATGTTGTTATTAGCACTCCTAGCCTATACCCTGTACTGTATCACTTCCAATGTTATTATTAGCACTCCTCGCCTATCCCTGTACTGTATCACTACCAATGTTATTATTACCAGTCCTCACCTATCCTCTGTACTGTATCACTACCAATGTTATTATTAGCACTCCTCGCCTGTCCCCTGTACTGTATAACTACCAATGTTATTATTACCAGTCCTCACCTATCCTCTGTACTGTATCACTACCAATGTTATTATTAGCACTCCTCACCTATACCCTGTACTGTATCACTACCAATGTTATTATTAGCACTCCTCGCCTATCCCCTGTACTGTATCACTACCAATGTTATTATTACCAGTCCTCACCTATCCACTGTACTGTATCACTTCCAATGTTATTATTAGCACTCCTCACCTTTCCCCTGTACTGTATCACTACCAATGTTATTATTAGCACTCCTCGCCAATATCCTTTACTGTATCACTACCAGTATTATTATTAGCACTCCTCGCCTATACCCTGTACTGTATCACTACCAATGTTATTATTAGCACTCCTCTACTATCCCCTGTACTGAATCACTACCAATGTTATAATTACCAGTCCTCACCTGTCCCCTGTACTGTATCACTTCCAATGTTATTATTAGTACTCCTCACCTGTCCCCTGTACTGTATTACTTCCAATGTTGTTATTAGTACTCCTCACCTGTCCCCTGTACTGTATCACTTCCAATGTTATTATTAGTACTCCTCGCCTATCCCCTGCACTGTATTACTTCCAATGTTGTTATTAGTACTCCTCACCGGTCCCCTGTACTGTATCACTTCCAATGTTATTATCCAATGTTATTATTAGAACTCCTCACCTGTCCCCTGTACTGTATTACTTCCAATGTTATTATTAGCACTCCTCGCCTGTCCCCTGTACTGTATCACTTCCAATGTTATTATTAGTACTCCTCACCTGTCCCCTGTACTGTATCACTACCAATGTTATTATTACCACTCCTCACCTATCCCCTGTACTGTATCACTTTCAATGTTATTATTACCAGTCCTCACCTGTCTCCTGTACTGTATCACTACCAATGTTATTATTAGTACTCCTCGCCTATACCCTGTACTGTATCACTTTCAATGTTGTTATTAGCACTCCTCGCCTATCCCCTGTACTGTATCACTACCAATGTTATTATTACCAGTCCTCACCTATCCCCTGTACTGTATCATTTCCAATGTTATTATTACCAGTCCTCACCTATCCCCTGTACTGTATCACTACTAATGTTATTATTACCAGTCCTCACCTATCCTCTGTACTGTATCACTACCAATGTTATTATTAGCACTCCTCGCCTATCCCCTGTACTGTATTACTACCAATGTTATTATTAGCATTGCTCACCTATCCCCTGTACTGTATCACTACCAATGTTATTATTAGCACTCCTCACCTATCCCCTGTACTGTATCACTACCAATGTTATTATTAGTACTCCTCACCTATCCCCTGTACTGTATTACTTCCAATGTTATTATTAGTACTCCTCGCCTGTCCCCTGTACTGTATCACTTCCAATGTTATTATTACCAGTCCTCATCTGTCCCCTGTACTGTATAACTACCAATGTTATTATTAGTACTCCTCACCTATACCCTGTACTGTATCACTTTCAATGTTGTTATTAGCACTCCTCGCCTATACCCTGTACTGTATCACTTCCAATGATATTATTAGCACTCCTCGCCTATTCCTGTACTGTATCACTACCAATGTTATTATTACCAGTCCTCACCTATCCTCTGTACTGTATCACTACCAATGTTATTATTAGCACTCCTCGCCTGTCCCCTGTACTGTATAACTACCAATGTTATTATTAGTACTCCTCGCCTATACCCTGTACTGTATAACTTTCAATGTTGTTATTAGCACTCCTCGCCTATTCCCTGTACTGTATCACTTCCAATGTTATTATTAGCACTCCTCGCCTATCCCTGTACTGTATCACTACCAATGTTATTATTACCAGTCCTCGTCTATCCTCTGTACTGTATCACTACCAATGTTATTATTAGCACTCCTCACCTATCCCCTGTACTGTATCACTACCAATGTTATTATTACCAGTCCTCACCTGTCCCCTGTACTGTATCACTACCAATGTTATTATTACCAGTCCTCACCTATCCCCTGTACTGTATAATTTCCAATGTTATTATTACCAGTCCTCACCTATCCCCTGTACTGTATCACTACCAATGTTATTATTACCAGTCCTCACTTATCCTCTCTACTGTATCACTACCAATGTTATTATTAGCACTCCTCGCCTATCCTCTATACTGTATAACTACCAATGTTAATATTAGCACTCCTCGCCTATCCCCTGTACTGTATCACTACCAATGTTATTATTAGCATTCCTCACCTATCCCTTGTACTGTATCACTACCAATGTTATTATTAGCATTCCTCACCTATCCCCTGTACTGTATCACTACCAATGTTATTATTAGCACTCCTCACCTATCCCCTGTACTGTATCACTACCAATGTTATTATTAGTCCTCCTCACCTATCCCCTGTACTGTATTACTACCAATGTTATTATTAGTGCTCCTCACCTATCCCCTGTACTGTATCACTACCAATGTTATTATTACCAGTCCTCACCTATCCCCTGTACTGTATCACTACCAATGTTATTATTAGCATTCCTCACCTATCCCCTGTACTGTATCACTACCAATGTTATTATTAGCACTCCTCACCTATCCCCTGTACTGTATCACTACCAATGTTATTATTAGCACTCCTCACCTATCCCCTGTACTGTATCACTACCAATGTTATTATTAGTACTCCTCACCTATCCCCTGTACTGTATTACTTCCAATGTTATTATTAGTACTCCTCGCCTGTCCCCTGTACTGTATCACTTCCAATGTTATTATTAGTACTCCTCACCTGTCCCCTGTACTGTATCACTTCCAATGTTATTATTACCAGTCCTCACCTGTCCCCTGTACTGTATCACTTCCAATGTTATTATTAGTACTCCTCACCTGTCCCCTGTACTGTATCACTTCTAATGTTATTATTACCAGTCCTCACCTGTCCCCTGTACTGTATAACTACCAATGTTATTATTAGTACTCCTCGTCTATACCCTGTACTGTATCACTTTCAATGTTGTTATTAGCACTCCTCGCCTATACCATGTACTGTATCACTTCCAATGTTATTATTAGCACTCCTCGCCTATCCCTGTACTGTATCACTACCAATGTTATTATTACCAGTCCTCACCTATCCTCTGTACTGTATCACTACCAAAGTTATTATTAGCACTCCTCGCCTGTCCCCTGTACTGTATAACTACCAATGTTATTATTAGTACTCCTCGCCTATACCCTGTACTGTATCACTTTCAATGTTGTTATTAGCACTCCTCGCCTATTCCCTGTACTGTATCACTTCCAATGTTATTATTAGTACTACTCGCCTATCCCTGTACTGTATCACTACCAATGTTATTATTTCCAGTCCTCGCCTATCCTCTGTACTGTATCACTACCAATGTTATTATTAGCACTCCTCACCTATCCCCTGTACTGTATCACTACCAATGTTATTATTACCAGTCCTCACCTGTCCCCTGTACTGTATCACTCACTACCAATGTTATTATTAGTACTCCTCGCCTATACCCTGTACTGTATCACTTTCAATGTTGTTATTAGCACTCCTCGCCTATACCCTGTACTGTATCACTTCCAAAGTTATTATTAGCATTCCTCGCCTATCCCCTGTACTGTATCACTACCAATGTTATTATTACCAGTCCTCACCTATCCCCTGTACTGTATCACTTCCAATGTTATTAATACTAGTCCTCACCTGTCCCCTGTACTGTATAACTACCAATGTTATTATTAGTACTCCTCGCCTATACCCTGTACTGTATCACTTCCAATGTTATTATTAGAACTCCTCACCTGTCCCCTGTACTGCATTACTTCCAATGTTATTATTAGCACTCCTCGCCTGTCCCCTGTACTGTATCACTTCCAATGTTATTATTAGTACTCCTCACCTGTCCCCTGTACTGTATCACTACCAATGTTATTATAACCAGTCCTCACCTATCCCCTGTACTGTATCATTTCCAATGTTATTATTACCAGTCCTCACCTATCCCCTGTACTGTATCACTACTAATGTTATTATTACCAGTCCTCACCTATCCTCTGTACTGTATCACTACCAATGTTATTATTAGCACTCCTCGCCTATCCCCTGTACTGTATCACTACCAATGTTATTATTAGCATTCCTCACCTATCCCCTGTACTGTATCACTACCAATGTTATTATTAGCACTCCTCACCTATCCCCTGTACTGTATCACTACCAATGTTATTATTAGTACTCCTCACCTATCCCCTGTACTGTATTACTTCCAATGTTATTATTAGTACTCCTCGCCTGTCTCCTGTACTGTATCACTTCCAATGTTATTATTAGTACTCCTCACCTGTCCCCTGTACTGTATCACTTCCAATGTTATTATTACCAGTCCTCACCTGTCCCCTGTACTGTATAACTACCAATGTTATTATTAGTACTCCTCGCCTATACCCTGTACTGTATCACTTTCAATGTTGTTATTAGCACTCCTAGCCTATACCCTGTACTGTATCACTTCCAATGTTATTATTAGCACTCCTCGCCTATCCCTGTACTGTATCACTACCAATGTTATTATTACCAGTCCTCACCTATCCTCTGTACTGTATCACTACCAATGTTATTATTAGCACTCCTCGCCTGTCCCCTGTACTGTATAACTACCAATGTTATTATTACCAGTCCTCACCTATCCTCTGTACTGTATCACTACCAATGTTATTATTAGCACTCCTCACCTATACCCTGTACTGTGTCACTACCAATGTTATTATTAGCACTCCTCGCCTATCCCCTGTACTGTATCACTACCAATGTTATTATTACCAGTCCTCACCTATCCCCTGTACTGTATCACTTCCAATGTTATTATTAGCACTCCTCACCTTTCCCCTGTACTGTATCGCTACCAATGTTATTATTAGCACTCCTCGCCAATATCCTTTACTGTATCACTACCAGTATTATTATTAGCACTCCTCGCCTATACCCTGTATTGTATCACTACCAATGTTATTATTAGCACTCCTCTACTATCCCCTGTACTGAATCACTACCAATGTTATAATTACCAGTCCTCACCTGTCCCCTGTACTGTATCACTTCCAATGTTATTATTAGTACTCCTCACCTGTCCCCTGTACTGTATTACTTCCAATGTTGTTATTAGTACTCCTCACCTGTCCCCTGTACTGTATCACTTCCAATGTTATTATTAGTACTCCTCGCCTATCCCCTGCACTGTATTACTTCCAATGTTGTTATTAGTACTCCTCACCGGTCCCCTGTACTGTATCACTTCCAATGTTATTATCCAATGTTATTATTAGCACTCCTCGCCTGTCCCCTGTACTGTATCACTTCCAATGTTATTATTAGTACTCCTCACCTGTCCCCTGTACTGTATCACTACCAATGTTATTATTACCACTCCTCACCTATCCCCTGTACTGTATCACTTTCAATGTTATTATTACCAGTCCTCACCTGTCCCCTGTACTGTATCACTACCAATGTTATTATTAGTACTCCTCGCCTATACCCTGTACTGTATCACTTTCAATGTTGTTATTAGCACTCCTCGCCTAACCCCTGTACTGTATCACTACCAATGTTATTATTACCAGTCCTCACCTATCCCCTGTACTGTATCATTTCCAATGTTATTATTACCAGTCCTCACCTATCCCCTGTACTGTATCACTACTAATGTTATTATTACCAGTCCTCACCTATCCTCTGTACTGTATCACTACCAATGTTATTATTAGCACTCCTCGCCTATCCCCTGTACTGTATCACTACCAATGTTATTATTAGCATTGCTCACCTATCCCCTGTACTGTATCACTACCAATGTTATTATTAGCACTCCTCACCTATCCCCTGTACTGTATCACTACCAATGTTATTATTAGTACTCCTCACCTATCCCCTGTACTGTATTACTTCCAATGTTATTATTAGTACTCCTCGCCTGTCCCCTGTACTGTATCACTTCCAATGTTATTATTACCAGTCCTCATCTGTCCCCTGTACTGTATAACTACCAATGTTATTATTAGTACTCCTCACCTATACCCTGTACTGTATCACTTTCAATGTTGTTATTAGCACTCCTCGCCTATACCCTGTACTGTATCACTTCCAATGATATTATTAGCACTCCTCGCCTATTCCTGTACTGTATCACTACCAATGTTATTATTACCAGTCCTCACCTATCCTCTGTACTGTATCACTACCAATGTTATTATTAGCACTCCTCGCCTGTCCCCTGTACTGTATAACTACCAATGTTATTATTAGTACTCCTCGCCTATACCCTGTACTGTATAACTTTCAATGTTGTTATTAGCACTCCTCGCCTATTCCCTGTACTGTATCACTTCCAATGTTATTATTAGCACTCCTCGCCTATCCCTGTACTGTATCACTACCAATGTTATTATTACCAGTCCTCGTCTATCCTCTGTACTGTATCACTACCAATGTTATTATTAGCACTCCTCACCTATCCCCTGTACTGTATCACTACCAATGTTATTATTACCAGTCCTCACCTGTCCCCTGTACTGTATCACTACCAATGTTATTATTACCAGTCCTCACCTATCCCCTGTACTGTATCATTTCCAATGTTATTATTACCAGTCCTCACCTATCCCCTGTACTGTATCACTACCAATGTTATTATTACCAGTCCTCACTTATCCTCTCTACTGTATCACTACCAATGTTATTATTAGCACTCCTCGCCTATCCTCTATACTGTATAACTACCAATGTTAATATTAGCACTCCTCGCCTATCCCCTGTACTGTATCACTACCAATGTTATTATTAGCATTCCTCACCTATCCCTTGTACTGTATCACTACCAATGTTATTATTAGCATTCCTCACCTATCCCCTGTACTGTATCACTACCAATGTTATTATTAGCACTCCTCACCTATCCCCTGTACTGTATCACTACCAATGTTATTATTAGTCCTCCTCACCTATCCCCTGTACTGTATTACTACCAATGTTATTATTAGTGCTCCTCACCTATCCCCTGTACTGTATCACTACCAATGTTATTATTACCAGTCCTCACCTATCCCCTGTACTGTATCACTACCAATGTTATTATTAGCACTCCTCACCTATCCCCTGTACTGTATCACTTTCAATGTTATTATTAGTACTCCTCGCCTGTCCCCTGTACTGTATCACTTCCAATGTTATTATTAGTACTCCTCACCTGTCCCCTGTACTGTATCACTTCCAATGTTATTATTACCAGTCCTCACCTGTCCCCTGTACTGTATCACTTCCAATGTTATTATTAGCACTCCTCGCCTATCCCTGTACTGTATCACTACCAATGTTATTATTACCAGTCCTCACCTATCCTCTGTACTGTATCACTACCAATGTTATTATTAGCACTCCTCGCCTGTCCCCTGTACTGTATAACTACCAATGTTATTATTACCAGTCCTCACCTATCCTCTGTACTGTATCACTACCAATGTTATTATTAGCACTCCTCACCTATACCCTGTACTGTATCACTACCAATGTTATTATTAGCACTCCTCGCCTATCCCCTGTACTGTATCACTACCAATGTTATTTTTACCAGTCCTCACCTATCCCCTGTACTGTATCACTTCCAATGTTATTATTAGCACTCCTCACCTTTCCCCTGTACTGTATCACTACCAATGTTATTATTAGCACTCCTCGCCAATATCCTTTACTGTATCACTACCAGTATTATTATTAGCACTCCTCGCCTATACCCTGTACTGTATCACTACCAATGTTATTATTAGCACTCCTCTACTATCCCCTGTACTGAATCACTACCAATGTTATTATTACCAGTCCTCACCTGTCCCCTGTACTGTATCACTTCCAATGTTATTATTAGTACTCCTCACCTGTCCCCTGTACTGTATTACTTCCAATGTTGTTATTAGTACTCCTCACCTGTCCCCTGTACTGTATCACTTCCAATGTTATTATTAGTACTCCTCGCCTATCCCCTGCACTGTATTACTTCCAATGTTGTTATTAGTACTCCTCACCGGTCCCCTGTACTGTATCACTTCCAATGTTATTATTAGAACTCCTCACCTGTCCCCTGTACTGTATTACTTCCAATGTTATTATTAGCACTCCTCGCCTGTCCCCTGTACTGTATCACTTCCAATGTTATTATTAGTACTCCTCACCTGTCCCCTGTACTGTATCACTACCAATGTTATTATTACCACTCCTCACCTATCCCCTGTACTGTATCACTTTCAATGTTATTATTACCAGTCCTCACCTGTCCCCTGTACTGTATCACTACCAATGTTATTATTAGTACTCCTCGCCTATACCCTGTACTGTATCACTTTCAATGTTGTTATTAGCACTCCTCGCCTATCCCCTGTACTGTATCACTACTACCAATGTTATTATTAGCACTCCTCGCCTATCCCTGTACTGTATCACTACCAATGTTATTATTACCAGTCCTCACCTATCCTCTGTACTGTATCACTACCAAAGTTATTATTAGCACTCCTCGCCTGTCCCCTGTACTGTATAACTACCAATGTTATTATTAGTACTCCTCGCCTATACCCTGTACTGTATCACTTTCAATGTTGTTATTAGCACTCCTCGCCTATTCCCTGTACTGTATCACTTCCAATGTTATTATTAGTACTACTCGCCTATCCCTGTACTGTATCACTACCAATGTTATTATTACCAGTCCTCACCTATCCTCTGTACTGTATCACTACCAATGTTATTATTAGCACTCCTCACCTATCCCCTGTACTGTATCACTACCAATGTTATTATTACCAGTCCTCACCTGTCCCCTGTACTGCATCACTCACTACCAATGTTATTATTAGTACTCCTCGCCTATACCCTGTACTGTATCACTTTCAATGTTGTTATTAGCACTCCTCGCCTATACCCTGTACTGTATCACTTCCAAAGTTATTATTAGCATTCCTCGCCTATCCCCTGTACTGCATCACTACCAATGTTATTATTACCAGTCCTCACCTATCCCCTGTACTGTATCACTTCCAATGTTATTAATACCAGTCCTCACCTGTCCCCTGTACTGTATAACTACCAATGTTATTATTAGTACTCCTCGCCTATACCCTGTACTGTTTCACTTCCAATGTTATTATTAGAACTCCTCACCTGTCCCCTGTACTGTATTACTTCCAATGTTATTATTAGCACTCCTCGCCTGTCCCCTGTACTGTATCACTTCCAATGTTATTATTAGTACTCCTCACCTGTCCCCTGTACTGTATCACTACCAATGTTATTATAACCAGTCCTCACCTATCCCCTGTACTGTATCATTTCCAATGTTATTATTACCAGTCCTCACCTATCCCCTGTACTGTATCACTACTAATGTTATTATTACCATTCCTCACCTATCCTCTGTACTGTATCACTACCAATGTTATTATTAGCACTCCTCGCCTATCCTCTGTACTGTATCACTACCAATGTTATTATTAGCACTCCTCGCCTATCCCCTGTACTGTATCACTACCAATGTTATTATTAGCATTCCTCACCTATCCCCTGTACTGTATCACTACCAATGTTATTATTAGCACTCCTCACCTATCCCCTGTACTGTATCACTACCAATGTTATTATTAGTACTCCTCACCTATCCCCTGTACTGTATTACTTCCAATGTTATTATTAGTACTCCTCGCCTGTCCCCTGTACTGTATCACTTCCAATGTTATTATTAGTACTCCTCACCTGTCCCCTGTACTGTATCACTTCCAATGTTATTATTACCAGTCCTCACCTGTCCCCTGTACTGTATAACTACCAATGTTATTATTAGTACTCCTCGCCTATACCCTGTACTGTATCACTTTCAATGTTGTTATTAGCACTCCTAGCCTATACCCTGTACTGTATCACTTCCAATGTTATTATTAGCACTCCTCGCCTATCCCTGTACTGTATCACTACCAATGTTATTATTACCAGTCCTCACCTATCCTCTGTACTGTATCACTACCAATGTTATTATTAGCACTCCTCGCCTGTCCCCTGTACTGTATAACTACCAATGTTATTATTACCAGTCCTCACCTATCCTCTGTACTGTATCACTACCAATGTTATTATTAGCACTCCTCACCTATACCCTGTACTGTATCACTACCAATGTTATTATTAGCACTCCTCGCCTATCCCCTGTACTGTATCACTACCAATGTTATTATTACCAGTCCTCACCTATCGCCTGTACTGTATCACTTCCAATGTTATTATTAGCACTCCTCACCTTTCCCCTGTACTGTATCACTACCAATGTTATTATTAGCACTCCTCGCCAATATCCTTTACTGTATCACTACCAGTATTATTATTAGCACTCCTCGCCTATACCCTGTACTGTATACCCTGTACCAATGTTATTATTAGCACTCCTCTACTATCCCCTGTACTGAATCACTACCAATGTTATAATTACCAGTCCTCACCTGTCCCCTGTACTGTATCACTTCCAATGTTATTATTTGTACTCCTCACCTGTCCCCTGTACTGTATTACTTCCAATGTTATTATTAGTACTCCTCGCCTATCCCCTGCACTGTATTACTTCCAATGTTGTTATTAGTACTCCTCACCGGTCCCCTGTACTGTATCACTTCCAATGTTATTATTAGAACTCCTCACCTGTCCCCTGTACTGTATTACTTCCAATGTTATTATTAGCACTCCTCGCCTGTCCCCTGTACTGTATCACTTCCAATGTTATTATTAGTACTCCTCACCTGTCCCCTGTACTGTATCACTACCAATGTTATTATTACCACTCCTCACCTATCCCCTGTACTGTATCACTTTCAATGTTATTATTACCAGTCCTCACCTGTCCCCTGTACTGTATCACTACCAATGTTATTATTAGTACTCCTCGCCTATACCCTGTACTGTATCACTTTCAATGTTGTTATTAGCACTCCTCGCCTATCCCCTGTACTGTATCACTACCAATGTTATTATTACCAGTCCTCACCTATCCCCTGTACTGTATCATTTCCAATGTTATTATTACCAGTCCTCACCTATCCCCTGTACTGTATCACTACTAATGTTATTATTACCAGTCCTCACCTATCCTCTGTACTGTATCACTACCAATGTTATTATTAGCACTCCTCGCCTATCCCCTGTACTGTATCACTACCAATGTTATTATTAGCATTGCTCACCTATCCCCTGTACTGTATCACTACCAATGTTATTATTAGCACTCCTCACCTATCCCCTGTACTGTATCACTACCAATGTTATTATTAGTACTCCTCACCTATTCCCTGTACTGTATTACTTCCAATGTTATTATTAGTACTCCTTGCCTGTCCCCTGTACTGTATCACTTCCAATGTTATTATTACCAGTCCTCATCTGTCCCCTGTACTGTATAACTACCAATGTTATTATTAGTACTCCTCGCCTATACCCTGTACTGTATCACTTTCAATGTTGTTATTAGCACTCCTCGCCTATACCCTGTACTGTATCACTTCCAATGATATTATTAGCACTCCTCGCCTATTCCTGTACTGTATCACTACCAATGTTATTATTACCAGTCCTCACCTATCCTCTGTACTGTATCACTACCAATGTTATTATTAGCACTCCTCGCCTGTCCCCTGTACTGTATAACTACCAATGTTATTATTAGTACTCCTCGCCTATACCCTGTACTGTATAACTTTCAATGTTGTTATTAGCACTCCTCGCCTATTCCCTGTACTGTATCACTTCCAATGTTATTATTAGCACTCCTCGCCTATCCCTGTACTGTATCACTACCAATGTTATTATTACCAGTCCTCGTCTATCCTCTGTACTGTATCACTACCAATGTTATTATTAGCACTCCTCACCTATCCCCTGTACTGTATCACTACCAATGTTATTATTACCAGTCCTCACCTGTCCCCTGTACTGTATCACTACTAGGGGCGTGCACCGGCCACTTTTCGTGTTTTGTGTTTTGGTTTTGGATATGGATCTTTCTTCGTGCTTTGGATCTGGATTGGTTTTGCCAAAACCACCCTTCCGTGTTTTGGGTTCTGGGTTTTGTGTTTTGGATCTGTATTTTTTTGAAAAAAAGCATAAAAACAGCTAAAATCACAGAATTTGTAGGTTTTTCTGATCCTATGCTATTATTAACCTCAATAACCTTAATTTCCACTCATTTCCAGTCTATTCTGAATACCTCACACCTCACAATAGTGTTTTTATGTCAAAAAGGTTGCACCGAGGTAGCTGGATGACTATGCTAAGCGACACGAGTGGGCGGCACAAACATGTGACCCATCTAGGCGTGAAACTGCAGTGGCAGACAGGATGGCATTGAAAAACTAGGCCCCAAACTGTACATAATGCAAAGAAAAAAAAGAGGTGCAAGATGGAATTGTCCTTGGGCCCTCCCACCCACCCTTATGTTGTATAAACAGGACATGCACACTTTAACAAACCAATCATTTCAGCGCCAGGGTCTGCCACACAACTGTGGCTGAAATGATTGGTTCGTTTGGGCCCCCACAAAACAAGCTGGCAATTAATCTGTCCCTGCACAAACTGGCTCTACGGAGGCAAGATGTCATCCTCATCCTCCTCATCCACCGATTCCTCACCCTCTTCAGTGTGTACATCCTCATCCTCACAGAGTATTAATTCGTCCCTGCTGGAACCACAGGTCCCTCTGTACGTTCTGGAGGCTGGTCTTCCTGGAAGAGTTGATAATTCATTTTATGAACATCATCTTCTCCACATTTTGTGGAAGCAACCTCCTACGCCTTTCGCTGACAAGGTTCCCGGCTGCACTAAACACTCTTTCGGAGTACACACTGGAGGGGGGGCAACTCAGGTAAAATAGAGCCAGTTTGTACAGGGACCTCCAAATTGCTTCTTTTTCCTGCCAGTACAGGTACGGACTGTCTGACATGCCTACTTGGATGCTGTCACCGATGTAATCCTTTAACAGACAGACGCACGCTTGTCGCTGCTGCTTTGAGGATTCAAGTGCGGCTACAGACCACACAATTCACAAAGACAGAAAAATAAAATGAATATTTTTATTGTTTGTGGAGCACACTTTGAGGGTTACACCACCCTTTAACAGACAGACGCACGCTTGTCGCTGCTGCTTTGAGGATGCAAGTGCGGCTACAGCCCACACAATTCACAAAGACAGAAAAAAGAAGAAGAATATTTTTATTGTTTGTGTAGCACACTTTGAGGGTGTCACCACCCTTTAACAGACAGACGCACGCTTGTCGCTGCTGCTTTAAGGATGCAGGTGCGGCTACAGCCCACACATTTCACAAAGACCGAAAAAAAAAGAACAATATTTTAATTGTTTGTGTAGCACACTTTGAGGGTGTCACCACCCTTTAACAGACAGACGCACGCTTGTCGCTGCTGCTTTAAGGATGCAGGTGCGGCTACAGCCCACACAATTCACAAAGACAGAAAAAAGAAGAATATTTTTATTGTTTGTGTAGCACACTTTGAGGGTGTCACCACCCTTTAACAGACAGACGCACGCTTGTTGCTGCTGCTTTGAGGATGCAAGTGCGGCTACATCGCACACAAGTCACAAACACATTAAAAAAATAGTTTTTTATTTTTTGGAGCACTTTGAGAGTTACACCACCCTTTAACAGACAGACGCACGCTTGTCACTGCTGCTTTAAGGATGCAGGTGCGGCTACAGCCCACACATTTCACAAAGACCAAAAAAAAAAGAACAATATTTTAATTGTTTGTGTAGCACACTTTGAGGGTGTCACCACCCTTTAACAGACAGACGCACGCTTGTCGCTGCTGCTTTAAGGATGCAGGTGCGGCTACAGCCCACACAATTCACAAAGACAAAAAAAAGAAGAATATTTTTATTGTTTGTGTAGCACACTTTGAGGGTGTCACCACCCTTTAACAGACAGACGCACGCTTGTCGCTGCTGCTTTGAGGATGCAAGTGCGGCTACATCGCACACAAGTCGCAAACACATTAAAAAAATAGTTTTTTATTTTTTGGAGCACTTTGAGAGTTACACCACCCTTTAACAGACCGACGCACGCTTGCCGCTGCTGCTTTGAGGATGCAAGTGCGGCTTCAGCCCACACAATTCACAAAGACAGAAAAAAAAGAACAATATTTTAATTGTTTGTGTAGCACACTTTGAGGGTGTCACCACCCTTTAACAGACAGACGCACGCTTGTCGCTGCTGCTTTGAGGATGCAAGTGTGGCTACATCGCACACAAGTCACAAACACATTAAAAAAATGTTTTTGATTTTATTTTGGAGCACTTTGAGAGTTACAACACCCTTTAACAGACAGACGCACGCTTGTCGCTGCTGCTTTGAGGATGCAGGTGGAATCTAGACGGGATTTGGAACCGAGGACACACTACCTCCATCAATTGTCTAAATCCCACTGCACTAATGTCGGATACCGGACGCACGTCTAACACCAACATAGCAGTCAAGGCCTCAGTTATACGTTTTGCTTCAGGATGACAGCTGTCGTACTTCATCCTCATCGCTAGGGACTGTTGGAGGGTCAATAGTTTAGTAAAAGTAGTGATGTTCCTACTTCCTCTCTGGGATGATGAACAACTCTCAGCAGCAGCAACAGCACTAGGAGGAAGTGGTTCTTGATCTTTCCCTATTTTATTTTTATCGGAGAAAGTTTGGTCCTCCATTTATGTTATATTGATATATAATATACGTGCGGCTAAAGCGCACACAAACACAGAATATATTTTTGCTGGAGAGTAGTGCACTTTGTGGGTTACACCACCCTTTAAGAAATGAGCCAGCCGGCTCTTCACTTATGGGACACAGGCGCACGCTTGGCGCTGCTCCTTTGTTGATGCACGTGCAGCCACAGTGCACACAAGTCACAAACACAGAAAATATATTTTTTTTGGGTTTGGAGTGTACTTTGGGGGTTACAGAACCCTTTAACGGTCAAGCCAGCCGGCCCTTTACTTATGACACAGGCGCACGCTTGGCACTACTTTGTTGATGCACGTGCGGCTACTGCGCACACAATTCGCAAACACAGAAAATAATTTTTTTTTTGGTTTGGACTGGAGTGTACTTTCGGGGGTTACAGCACCCTTTAACGGTCAAGCCAGCCGGCCTTTTACTTATGACACAGGCGCACACTTCGCACTACTTTGTTGATGCACGTGCGGCTACTGCGCACACAATTCACAAACACAGAAAATAATTTTTTTTTTGGTTTGGACTGGAGTGTACTTTCGGGGGTTACAGCACCCTTAACGGTCAAGCCAGCCGGCCCTTTACTTATGACACAGGCGCACGCTTGGCACTACTTTATTGATGCACGTGCGGCTACTGCGCACACAATTCACAAACACAGAAAATAATTTTTTTTTTGGTTTGGACTGGAGTGTACTTTCGGGGGTTACAGCACCCTTAACGGTCAAGCCAGCCGGCCCTTTACTTATGACACAGGCGCACGCTTGGCACTACTTTGTTGATGCACGTGCGGCTACTGCGCACACAATTCACAAACACAGAAAATAATTTTTTTTTTGGTTTGGACTGGAGTGTACTTTCGGGGGTTACAGCACCCTTAACGGTCAAGCCAGCCGGCCCTTTACTTATGACACAGGCGCACGCTTGGCACTACTTTGTTGATGCATGTGCGGCTACTGCGCACACAATTCGCAAACACAGAAAATAATTTTTTTTTTGGTTTGGACTGGAGTGTACTTTTGGGGGTTACAGCACCCTTTAACGGTCAAGCCAGCCGGCCCTTTACTTATGACACAGGCGCACACTTCGCACTACTTTGTTGATGCACGTGCGGCTACTGCGCACACAATTCACAAACACAGAAAATTATTTTTTTTTTGGTTTGGACTGGAGTGTACTTTCGGGGGTTACAGCACCCTTAACGGTCAAGCCAGCCGGCCCTTTACTTATGACACAGGCGCACGCTTGGCACTACTTTGTTGATGCACGTGCGGCTACTGCGCACACAATTCACAAACACAGAAAATAATTTTTTTTTTGGTTTGGACTGGAGTGTACTTTCGGGGGTTACAGCACCCTTAACGGTCAAGCCAGCCGGCCCTTTACTTATGACACAGGCGCACGCTTGGCACTACTTTGTTGATGCACGTGCGGCTACTGCGCACACAATTCACAAACACAGAAAATAATTTTTTTTTTGGTTTGGACTGGAGTGTACTTTCGGGGGTTACAGCACCCTTAACGGTCAAGCCAGCCGGCCCTTTACTTATGACACAGGCGCACGCTTGGCACTACTTTGTTGATGCACGTGCGGCTACTGCGCACACAATTCACAAACACAGAAAATAATTTTTTTTTTGGTTTGGACTGGAGTGTACTTTTGGGGGTTACAGCACCCTTAACGGTCAAGCCTGCCGGCCCTTTACTTATGACACAGGCGCACGCTTGGCACTACTTTGTTGATGCACGTGCGGCTACTGCGCACACAATTCACAAACACAGAAAATATATTATTTTTTTAGCACTTGGGGGGAGCACCCCTGATGGACAGAGCACCCCCTGGACAACACTGCAGCACTCCTTTAGGACTGGGACACTGCACAGGACTTTGGAGTGGACACAGCCCCTATGGAGAACTGACTGCACAACACATTCCAGCCAGCCCCTATGGACTTTGAAGTAGTGGACACAGCCCCTATTAACAACAGCAGCACAGCACAACACAGCCAGCCCCTATGGACTTTGAAGTAGTGGACAACAGCAGCACTACACTACACTACACTACACAGCCCTAACTCCCACCCTCCCTCTTCACTGTCCACAGCCGAGTGAGAAAATGGCGCCGACGTGGGTACCTTATATAGGATCCAAGACTCGGAAGGCGGGATGATGACGTTTTGCCTCGATTTCAGATCCGAGTCAGGCGGGAAAAGTCGAGCCTGATTCGGATCGGACTCGGATCGGGGGGGCTCGGATGGGGTTCGGATTTCAGAAATCCGAACCCGCTCACCCCTAATCACTACCAATGTTATTATTACCAGTCCTCACCTATCCCCTGTACTGTATCATTTCCAATGTTATTATTACCAGTCCTCACCTATCCCCTGTACTGTATCACTACCAATGTTATTATTACCAGTCCTCACTTATCCTCTCTACTGTATCACTACCAATGTTATTATTAGCACTCCTCGCCTATCCTCTATACTGTATAACTACCAATGTTAATATTAGCACTCCTCGCCTATCCCCTGTACTGTATCACTACCAATGTTATTATTAGCATTCCTCACCTATCCCTTGTACTGTATCACTACCAATGTTATTATTAGCATTCCTCACCTATCCCCTGTACTGTATCACTACCAATGTTATTATTAGCACTCCTCACCTATCCCCTGTACTGTATCACTACCAATGTTATTATTAGTCTTCCTCACCTATCCCCTGTACTGTATTACTACCAATGTTATTATTAGTGCTCCTCACCTATCCCCTGTACTGTATCACTACCAATGTTATTATTACCAGTCCTCACCTATCCCCTGTACTGTATCACTACCAATGT
This sequence comes from Taudactylus pleione, assembly GCA_031769625.1. NCBI lineage: Eukaryota > Metazoa > Chordata > Amphibia > Anura > Myobatrachidae > Taudactylus > Taudactylus pleione. Next base: position 22,373,056 of record JAUIMM010000052.1, on the reverse strand, counting down.
TATTATTAGCACTCCTCACCTATCCCCTGTACTGTATCACTACCAATGTTATTATTAGTACTCCTCACCTATCCCCTGTACTGTATTACTTCCAATGTTATTATTAGTACTCCTCGCCTGTCCCCTGTACTGTATCACTTCCAATGTTATTATTAGTACTCCTCACCTGTCCCCTGTACTGTATCACTTCCAATGTTATTATTACCAGTCCTCACCTGTCCCCTGTACTGTATCACTTCCAATGTTATTATTAGCACTCCTCGCCTATCCTCTGTACTGTATCACTACCAATGTTATTATTAGCACTCCTCGCCTGTCCCCTGTACTGTATAACTACCAATGTTATTATTACCAGTCCTCACCTATCCTCTGTACTGTATCACTACCAATGTTATTATTAGCACTCCTCACCTATACCCTGTACTGTATCACTACCACTGTTATTATTAGCACTCCTCGCCTATCCCCTGTACTGTATCACTACCAATGTTATTATTACCAGTCCTCACCTATCCCCTGTACTGTATCACTTCCAATGTTATTATTAGCACTCCTCACCTTTCCCCTGTACTGTATCACTACCAATGTTATTATTAGCACTCCTCGCCAATATCCTTTACTGTATCACTACCAGTATTATTATTAGCACTCCTCGCCTATACCCTGTACTGTATCACTACCAATGTTATTATTAGCACTCCTCTACTATCCCCTGTACTGAATCACTACCAATGTTATTATTACCAGTCCTCACCTGTCCCCTGTACTGTATCACTTCCAATGTTATTATTAGTACTCCTCACCTGTCCCCTGAACTGTATTACTTCCAATGTTGTTATTAGTACTCCTCACCTGTCCCCTGTACTGTATCACTTCCAATGTTATTGTTAGTACTCCTCGCCTATCCCCTGCACTGTATTACTTCCAATGTTGTTATTAGTACTCCTCACCGGTCCCCTGTACTGTATCACTTCCAATGTTATTATTAGAACTCCTCACCTGTCCCCTGTACTGTATTACTTCCAATGTTATTATTAGCACTCCTCGCCTGTCCCCTGTACTGTATCACTTCCAATGTTATTATTAGTACTCCTCACCTGTCCCCTGTACTGTATCACTACCAATGTTATTATTACCACTCCTCACCTATCCCCTGTACTGTATCACTTTCAATGTTATTATTACCAGTCCTCACCTGTCCCCTGTACTGTATCACTACCAATGTTATTATTAGTACTCCTCGCCTATACCCTGTACTGTATCACTTTCAATGTTGTTATTAGCACTCCTCGCCTATCCCCTGTACTGTATCACTACCAATGTTATTATTACCAGTCCTCACCTATCCCCTGTACTGTATCATTTCCAATGTTATTATTACCAGTCCTCACCTATCCCCTGTACTGTATCACTACTAATGTTATTATTACCAGTCCTCACCTATCCTCTGTACTGTATCACTACCAATGTTATTATTAGCACTCCTCGCCTATCCCCTGTACTGTATCACTACCAATGTTATTATTAGCATTGCTCACCTATCCCCTGTACTGTATCACTACCAATGTTATTATTAGCACTCCTCACCTATCCCCTGTACTGTATCACTACCAATGTTATTATTAGTACTCCTCACCTATCCCCTGTACTGTATTTCTTCCAATGTTATTATTAGTACTCCTCGTCTGTCCCCTGTACTGTATCACTTCCAATGTTATTATTACCAGTCCTCATCTGTCCCCTGTACTGTATAACTACCAATGTTATTATTAGTACTCCTCGCCTATACCCTGTACTGTATCACTTTCAATGTTGTTATTAGCACTCCTCGCCTATACCCTGTACTGTATCACTTCCAATGATATTATTAGCACTCCTCGCCTATTCCTGTACTGTATCACTACCAATGTTATTATTACCAGTCCTCACCTATCCTCTGTACTGTATCACTACCAATGTTATTATTAGCACTCCTCGCCTGTCCCCTGTACTGTATAACTACCAATGTTATTATTAGTACTCCTCGCCTATACCCTGTACTGTATAACTTTCAATGTTGTTATTAGCACTCCTCGCCTATTCCCTGTACTGTATCACTTCCAATGTTATTATTAGCACTCCTCGCCTATCCCTGTACTGTATCACTACCAATGTTATTATTACCAGTCCTCGTCTATCCTCTGTACTGTATCACTACCAATGTTATTATTAGCACTCCTCACCTATCCCCTGTACTGTATCACTACCAATGTTATTATTACCAGTCCTCACCTGTCCCCTGTACTGTATCACTACCAATGTTATTATTACCAGTCCTCACCTATCCCCTGTACTGTATCATTTCCAATGTTATTATTACCAGTCCTCACCTATCCCCTGTACTGTATCACTACCAATGTTATTATTACCAGTCCTCACTTATCCTCTCTACTGTATCACTACCAATGTTATTATTAGCACTCCTCGCCTATCCTCTATACTGTATAACTACCAAAGTTAATATTAGCACTCCTCGCCTATCCCCTGTACTGTATCACTACCAATGTTATTATTAGCATTCCTCACCTATCCCTTGTACTGTATCACTACCAATGTTATTATTAGCATTCCTCACCTATCCCCTGTACTGTATCACTACTAATGTTATTATTACCAGTCCTCACCTATCCCCTGTACTGTATCTCTTCCAATGTTATTATTAGCACTCCTCACCTTTCCCCTGTACTGTATCACTACCAATGTTATTATTAGCACTCCTCGCCAATATCCTTTACTGTATCACTACCAGTATTATTATTAGCACTCCTCGCCTATACCCTGTACTGTATCACTACCAATGTTATTATTAGCACTCCTCTACTATCCCCTGTACTGAATCACTACAAATGTTATTATTACCAGTCCTCACCTGTCCCCTGTACTGTATCACTTCAAATGTTATTATTAGTACTCCTCACCTGTCCCCTGTACTGTATTACTTCCAATGTTGTTATTAGTACTCCTCACCTGTCCCCTGTACTGTATCACTTCCAATGTTATTATTAGTACTCCTCACCTGTCCCCTGTACTGTATCACTTCCAATGTTGTTTTTAGTACTCCTCACCGGTCCCCTGTACTGTATCACTTCCAATGTTATTATTAGAACTCCTCACCTGTCCCCTGTACTGTATTACTTCCAATGTTATTATTAGCACTCCTCGCCTGTCCCCTGTACTGTATCACTTCCAATGTTATTATTAGTACTCCTCACCTGTCCCCTGTACTGTATCACTACCAATGTTATTATTACCACTCCTCACCTATCCCCTGTACTGTATCACTTTCAATGTTATTATTACCAGTCCTCACCTGTCCCCTGTACTGTATCACTACCAATGTTATTATTAGTACTCCTCGCCTATACCCTGTACTGTATCACTTTCAATGTTGTTATTAGCACTCCTCGCCTATCCCCTGTACTGTATCACTACCAATGTTATTATTACCAGTCCTCACCTATCCCCTGTACTGTATCATTTCCAATGTTATTATTACCAGTCCTCACCTATCCCCTGTACTGTATCACTACTAATGTTATTATTACCAGTCCTCACCTATCCTCTGTACTGTATCACTACCAATGTTATTATTAGCACTCCTCGCCTATCCCCTGTACTGTATCACTACCAATGTTATTATTAGCATTGCTCACCTATCCCCTGTACTGTATCACTACCAATGTTATTATTAGCACTCCTCACCTATCCCCTGTACTGTATCACTACCAATGTTATTTTTAGTACTCCTCACCTATCCCCTGTACTGTATTACTTCCAATGTTATTATTAGTACTCCTCGCCTGTCCCCTGTACTGTATCACTTCCAATGTTATTATTACCAGTCCTCATCTGTCCCCTGTACTGTATAACTACTAGGGGTGTGCACCGGCCACTTTTCGTGTTTTGTGTTTTGGTTTTGGATCTGGATCTTTCTTCGTGTTTTGGATCTGGATTGGTTTTGCCAAAACCACCCTTCCGTGTTTTGGGTTCTGGGTTTTGTGTTTTGGATCTGTATTTTTTTTAAAAAAAGCATAAAAACAGCTAAAATCACAGAATTTGTAGGTTTTTCTGCTCCTATGCTATTATTAACCTCAATAACCTTAATTTCCACTCATTTCCAGTCTATTCTGAATACCTCACACCTCACAATAGTGTTTTTATGTCCAAAAGGTTGCACCGAGGTAGCTGGATGACTATGCTAAGCGACACGAGTGGGCGGCACAAACACGTGACCCATCTAGGCGTGAAACTGCAGTGGCAGACAGGATGGCATTGAAAAACTAGGCCCCAAACTGTACATAATGCAAAGAAAAAAAAGAGGTGCAAGATGGAATTGTCCTTGGGCCCTCCCACCCACCCTTATGTTGTATAAACAGGACATGCACACTTTAACAAACCAATCATTTCAGCGCCAGGGTCTGCCACACAACTGTGGCTGAAATGATTGGTTCGTTTGGGCCCCCACAAAACAAGCTGGCAATTAATCTGTCCCTGCACAAACTGGCTCTACGGAGGCAAGAAGTCGTCCTCATCCTCCTCATCCACAGATTCCTCACCCTCTTCAGTGTTATGTACATCCTCATCCTCACAGAGTATTAATTCGTCCCTGCTGGAACCACAGGTCCCTCTGTACGTTCTGGAGGCTGGTCTCCCTGGAAGAGTTGATCATTCATTTTATGAACATCATCTTCTCCACATTTTGTGGAAGCAACCTCCTACGCCTTTCGCTAACAAGGTTCCCGGCTGCACTAAACACTCTTTCGGAGTACACACTGGAGGGGGGGCAACTCAGGTAAAATAGAGCCAGTTTGTACAGGGACCTCCAAATTGCTTCTTTTTCCTGCCAGTACAGGTACGGACTGTCTGACATGCCTACTTGGATGCTGTCACCGATGTAATCCTTTAACAGACAGACGCACGCTTGTCGCTGCTGCTTTGAGGATTCAAGTGCGGCTACAGCCCACACAATTCACAAAGACAGAAAAAAAAAAAGAATATTTTTATTGTTTGTGGAGCACACTTTGAGGGTTACACCACCCTCTAACAGACAGACGCACGCTTGTCGCTGCTGCTTTGAGGATGCAAGTGTGGCTACAGCCCACACAATTCACAAAGACAGAAAAAAGAAGAAGAATATTTTTATTCTTTGTGTAGCACACTTTGAGGGTGTCACCACCCTTTAACAGACAGACGCACGCTTGTCGCTGCTGCTTTAAGGATGCAGGTGCGGCTACAGCCCACACATTTCACAAAGACCGAAAAAAAAGAACAATATTTTAATTGTTTGTGTAGCACACTTTGAGGGTGTCACCACCCTTTAACAGACAGACGCATGCTTGTCGCTGCTGCTTTAAGGATGCAGGTGCGGCTACAGCCCACACAATTCACAAAGACAGAAAAAAGAAGAATATTTTTATTGTTTGTGTAGCACACTTTGAGGGTGTCACCACCCTTTAACAGACAGACGCACGCTTGTCGCTGCTGCTTTGAGGATGCAAGTGCGGCTACATCGCACACAAGTCACAAACACATAAAAAAAATAGTTTTTTATTTTTTGGAGCACTTCGTGAGTTACACCACCCTTTAACAGACAGACGCACGCTTGTCGCTGCTGCTTTAAGGATGCAGGTGCGGCTACAGCCCACACAATTCACAAAGACAGAAAAAAGAAGAATATTTTTATTGTTTGTGTAGCACACTTTGAGGGTGTCACCACCCTTTAACAGACAGACGCACGCTTGTCGCTGCTGCTTTGAGGATGCAAGTGTGGCTACATCGCACACAAGTCACAAACACATTAAAAAAAAATTTTTGATTTTTTTTGGAGCACTTTGAGAGTTACAACACCCTTTAACAGACAGACGCACGCTTGTCGCTGCTGCTTTGAGGATGCAAGTGCGGCTACAGCCCACACAATTCACAAAGACAGAAAAAAAAGAACAATATTTTAATTGTTTGTGTAGCACACTTTGAGGGTGTCACCACCCTTTAACAGACAGACGCACGCTTGTCGCTGCTGCTTTAAGGATGCAGGTGCGGCTACAGCCCACACAATTCACAAAGACAGAAAAAAGAAGAAGAATATTTTTATTGTTTGTGTAGCACACTTTGAGGGTGTCACCACCCTTTAACAGACAGACGCACGCTTGTCGCTGCTGCTTTGAGGATGCAAGTGTGGCTACATCGCACACAAGTCACAAACACATTAAAAAAAATTTTTTGATTTTTTTGGAGCACTTTGAGAGTTACAACACCCTTTAACAGACAGACGCACGCTTGTCGCTGCTGCTTTAAGGATGCAGGTGCGGCTACAGCCCACACATTTCACAAAGACAGAAAAAAAAAGAACAATATTTTAATTGTTTGTGTAGCATACTTTGAGGGTGTCACCACCCTTTAACAGACAGACGCACGCTTGTCGCTGCTGCTTTGAGGATGCAGGTGGAATCTAGATGGGATTTGGAACCGAGGACACACTACCTCCATCAATTGTCTAAATCCCACTGCACTAATGTCGGATACCGGACGCACGTCTAACACCAACATAGCAGTCAAGGCCTCAGTTATACGTTTTGCTTCAGGATGACTGCTGTCGTACTTCATCCTCATCGCTAGGGACTGTTGGAGGGTCAATTGTTTAGTAAAAGTAGTGATGTTCCTACTTCCTCTCTGGGATGATGAACAACTCCCAGCAGCAGCAACAGCACTAGTAGGAAGTGGTTCTTGATCTTTCCCTATTTTATTTTTATCAGAGAAAGTTTGGTCCTCCATTTATGTTATATTGATATATATACGTGCGGCTAAAGCGCACACAAACACAGAAAATATTTTTTTATTTTTGCTGGAGAGTAGTGCACTTTGTGGGTTACACCACCCTTTAAGAAATGAGCCAGCCGGCTCTTTACTTATGGGACACAGGCGCACGCTTGGCGCTGCTCCTTTGTTGATGCACGTGCAGCCACAGTGCACACAAGTCACAAACACAGAAAATATATATTTTTTTGGTTTGGAGTGTACTTTGGGGGTTACAGAACCCTTTAATGGTCAAGCCAGCCGGCCCTTTACTTATGACACAGGCGCACGCTTGGCACTACTTTGTTGATGCACGTGCGGCTACTGCGCACACAATTCACAAACACAGAAAATAAATTTTTTTTTGGTTTGGACTGGAGTGTACTTTGGGGGTTACAGCACCCTTTAACGGTCAAGCCAGCCGGCCCTTTACTTATGACACAGGCGCACGCTTGGCACTACTTTGTTGATGCACGTGCGGCTACTGCGCACACAATTCACAAACACCGAAAATAATTTTTTTTTTGGTTTGGACTGGAGTGTACTTTCGGGGGTTACAGCACCCTTTAACGGTCAAGCCAGCCGGCCCTTTACTTATGACACAGGCGCACGCTTGGCACTACTTTGTTGATGCACGTGCGGCTACTGCGCACACAATTCACAAACACAGAAAATAAATTTTTTTTTGGTTTGGACTGGAGTGTACTTTGGGGGTTACAGCACCCTTTAATGGTCAAGCCAGCCGGCCCTTTACTTATGACACAGGCGCACGCTTGGCACTACTTTGTTGATGCACGTGCGGCTACTGCGCACACAATTCACAAACACAGAAAATAAATTTTTTTTTGGTTTGGACTGGAGTGTACTTTCGGGGGTTACAGCACCCTTAACGGTCAAGCCAGCCGGCCCTTTACTTATGACACAGGTGCACGCTTGGCACTACTTTGTTGATGCACGTGCGGCTACTGCGCACACAATTCACAAACACAGAAAATAATTTTTTTTTTGGTTTGGACTGGAGTGTACTTTCGGGGGTTACAGCACCCTTAACGGTCAAGCCAGCCGGCCCTTTACTTATGACACAGGCGCACGCTTGGCACTACTTTGTTGATGCACGTGCGGCTACTGCGCACACAATTCACAAACACAGAAAATAATTTTTTTTTTGGTTTGGACTGGAGTGTACTTTCGGGGGTTACAGCACCCTTAACGGTCAAGCCAGCCGGCCCTTTACTTATGACACAGGCGCACGCTTGGCACTACTTTGTTGATGCACGTGCGGCTACTGCACACACAATTCACAAACACAGAAAATATATTATTTTTTTAGCACTTGGGGGGAGCACCCCTGATGGACAGAGCACCCCCTGGACAACACTACAGCACCTCTTTAGGACTGGGACACTGCACAGGACTTTGGAGTGGACACAGCCCCTATGGAGAACTGACTGCACAACACAGTCCAGCCAGCCCCTATGGACTTTGAAGTAGTGGACACAGCCCCTATTAACAACAGCAGCACAGCACAACACAGCCAGCCCCTATGGACTTTGAAGTAGTGGACAACAGCAGCACTACACTACACTACACTACACAGCCCTAACTCCCACCCTCCCTCTTCACTGTCCACAGCCGAGTGAGAAAATGGCGCCGACGTGGGTACCTTATATAGGATCCAAAACCCGCGAGACTCGGAAGGCGGGATGATGACGTTTTGCCTCGATTTCAGATCCGAGTCAGGCGGGAAAAGTCGAGCCTGATTCGGATCGGACTCGGATCGGGGGGGCTCGGGGGGGTTCGGATTTCAGAAATCCGAACCCGCTCACCCCTAATAACTACCAATGTTATTATTAGTACTCCTCGCCTATACCCTGTACTGTATCACTTTCAATGTTGTTATTAGCACTCCTCGCCTATACCCTGTACTGTATCACTTCCAATGATATTATTAGCACTCCTCGCCTATTCCTGTACTGTATCACTACCAATGTTATTATTACCAGTCCTCACCTATCCTCTGTACTGTATCACTACCAATGTTATTATTAGCACTCCTCGCCTGTCCCCTGTACTGTATAACTACCAATGTTATTATTAGTACTCCTCGCCTATACCCTGTACTGTATAACTTTCAATGTTGTTATTAGCACTCCTCGCCTATTCCCTGTACTGTATCACTTCCAATGTTATTATTAGCACTCCTCGCCTATCCCTGTACTGTATCACTACCAATGTTATTATTACCAGTCCTCGTCTATCCTCTGTACTGTATCACTACCAATGTTATTATTAGCACTCCTCACCTATCCCCTGTACTGTATCACTACCAATGTTATTATTACCAGTCCTCACCTGTCCCCTGTACTGTATCACTACCAATGTTATTATTACCAGTCCTCACCTATCCCCTGTACTGTATCATTTCCAATGTTGTTATTACCAGTCCTCACCTATCCCCTGTACTGTATCACTACCAATGTTATTATTACCAGTCCTCACTTATCCTCTCTACTGTATCACTACCAATGTTATTATTAGCACTCCTCGCCTATCCTGTATACTGTATAACTACCAATGTTAATATTAGCACTCCTCGCCTATCCCCTGTACTGTATCACTACCAATGTTATTATTAGCATTCCTCACCTATCCCTTGTACTGTATCACTACCAATGTTATTATTAGCATTCCTCACCTATCCCCTGTACTGTATCACTACCAATGTTATTATTAGCACTCCTCACCTATCCCCTGTACTGTATCACTACCAATGTTATTATTAGTCCTCCTCACCTATCCCCTGTACTGTATTACTACCAATGTTATTATTAGTGCTCCTCACCTATCCCCTGTACTGTATCACTACCAATGTTATTATTACCAGTCCTCACCTATCCCCTGTACTGTATCACTACTAATGTTATTATTACCAGTCCTCACCTATCCTCTGTACTGTATCACTACCAATGTTATTATTAGCACTCCTCGCCTATCCCCTGTACTGTATCACTACCAATGTTATTATTAGCATTCCTCACCTATCCCCTGTACTGTATCACTACCAATGTTATTATTAGCACTCCTCACCTATCCCCTGTACTGTATCACTACCAATGTTATTATTAGTACTCCTCACCTATCCCCTGTACTGTATTACTTCCAATGTTATTATTAGTACTCCTCGCCTGTCCCCTGTACTGTATCACTTCCAATGTTATTATTACCAGTCCTCATCTGTCCCCTATACTGTATAACTACCAATGTTATTATTAGTACTCCTCGCCTATACCCTGTACTGTATCACTTTCAATGTTGTTATTAGCACTCCTCGCCTATACCCTGTACTGTATCACTTCCAATGTTATTATTAGCACTCCTCGCCTATCCCTGTACTGTATCACTACCAATGTTATTATTACCAGTCCTCACCTATCCTCTGTACTGTATCACTACCAATGTTATTATTAGCACTCCTCGCCTGTCCCCTGTACTGTATAACTACCAATGTTATTATTAGTACTCCTCGCCTATACCCTGTACTGTATCACTTTCAATGTTGTTATTAGCACTCCTCGCCTATTCCCTGTACTGTATCACTTCCAATGTTATTATTAGCACTCCTCGCCTATCCCTGTACTGTATCACTACCAATGTTATTATTACCAGTCCTCGCCTATCCTCTGTACTGTATCACTACCAATGTTATTATTAGCACTCCTCACCTATCCCCTGTACTGTATCACTACCAATGTTATTATTACCAGTCCTCACCTTTCCCCTGTACTGTATCACTACCAATGTTATTATTGCCAGTCCTCACCTATCCCCTGTACTGTATCATTTCCAATGTTATTATTACCAGTCCTCACCTATCCCCTGTACTGTATCACTACCAATGTTATTATTACCAGTCCTCACTTATCCTCTGTACTGTATCACTACCAATGTTATTATTAGCACTCCTCGCCTATCCTCTATACTGTATAACTACCAATGTTAATATTAGCACTCCTCGCCTATCCCCTGTACTGTATCACTACCAATGTTATTATTAGCATTCCTCACCTATCCCCTGTACTGTATCACTACCAATGTTATTATTAGCATTCCTCACCTATCCCCTGTACTGTATCACTACCAATGTTATTATTAGCACTCCTCACCTATCCCCTGTACTGTATCACTACCAATGTTATTATTAGTCATCCTCACCTATCCCCTGTACTGTATTACTACCAATGTTATTATTAGTGCTCCTCACCTATCCCCTGTACTGTATCACTACCAATGTTATTATTAGCACTCCTCACCTATCCCCTGTACTGTATCACTACCAATGTTATTATTAGCACTCCTCATCTGTCCCCTGTACTAAATCACTACAAATGTTATTATTAGCATTGTCATGTAGGTGTTGGGGTGAAAACCATGGAGCCTTGTAGATAAAACGTTCCTTCATCTTTATTCTGTCTTTTATGCTGTAAGGCAGCTAAAAAAATTCATATGTTAATTGCCAGTATTTTTAAGGACATGCAACATTGTCTGCTCCTCATGTACTATTTAAAACTATACTTTCAATGATGGATAAGAAAGTATAATAGCTGACAGTTTAATAGTTCACACAACTAGTTATAGATCAGCACATACACAGTCCAATATAGCATAATAGGTGGTAGATCATGTCATAGCATAGCATAGTAGGTGGGAGATCATGTCATAGTACAGCATAGTAGGTGGGAGATCATGTCATAGCACAGCATAGTAGGTGGTAGATCATGTCATAGCATAGCATAGTAGGTGGGAGATTATGTCATAGCACAGCATAGTAGGTGGTAGATCATGTCATAGCATAGCATAGTAGGTGGTAGATCATGTCATAGCATAGTAGGTGGTAGATCATGTCATAGCATAGTAGGTGGTAGATCATGTCATAGCATAGCATAGTAGGTGGTAGATCATAGCATAGCATAGTATAGTAGGTGGTAGATCATAGCATAGCATAGTAGGTGGTAGATTATGTCATAGCATAGCAGGTGGTAGATCATAGTATAGCATAGTAGGTGGGAGATCATATCATAGCATAGCATAGTAGGTGGTAGATCATGTCATAGCATAGCAGGTGGTAGATCATAGCATAGCATAGTAGGTGGTAGATCATGTCATAGCATAGTAGGTAGATCATGTCATAGCATAGCATAGTAGGTGGTAGATCATAGCATAGCATAGTAGGTGGTAGATCATGTCATAGCATAGTAGGTGGTAGATCATGTCATAGCATAGTAGGTGGTAGATCATAGCATAGCATAGTAGGTGGTAGATCATGTCATAGCATAGTAGGTGGTAGATCATGTCATAGCATAGTAGGTGGTAGATCATAGCATAGCATAGTAGGTGGTAGATCATGTCATAGAATAGCAGGTGGTAGCTCATAGCATAACATAGTAAGTGGTAGATCATAGTATAGCATAGTAGGTGGTAGCAGAGCTGTAACTAGACCTTTTGCTGCCCTGTGCCAGAGCGAGCATTGGCGTCCCCCCCACCCCCCATTTTTTAAATAGGGGCATAAGATAGTGCACCTGAAAAAGAGCCATGGCCTCATAGGGAAGGGCCAGGTAAGAGATAGGGGTGGCCAGGAGATGTTGGGAATAAAAGAAGAGGAATCTAAAAGTGAAAATGATAATAATGAGGACAACTGACAGGCCCAAATAGCACCCCCTGCCCTGTGCCATGGCACAAGTCGCACCAACCTAGTTACAGCCCTGGGTGGTAAATCATAGCATGTCATAGTAGGTGGTAGATCATAGCATTGCTTAGTAGGTGGTAGATCATAGCATTGCTTAGTAGGTGGTAGAACATAGCATTGCTTAGTAGGTGGTAGAACATAGCATTGCATAGTAGGTGGTAGATCATAGCATAGCATAGTAGGTGGTAGATCATAGCATAGCATAGTAGGTGGTAGATCATAGCATAGTAGGTGGTAGATCATAGCATAGCATAGTAGGTGGTAGATCATAGCATAGTAGGTGGTAGATCATAGCATAGCATTGTAGGTAGTAGATCATGCCATAGCATAGTAGGTGGTAGATCATAGCATAGGTGGATTGAATGTAAAGTCATCTTTTGCCACACTTATTTTCCTTGTTTTGTTTGGAGCTGGCCATTTTGTATATCTTTACCCACCAATCTTCTCCATAATTCAGCCTGCAGGTCACTAATCATAATTTGTCTGCCTCAAGATGTTCTAATATTGGTTTTGACAGGGAAATTATATCAGCAAAAAACTGTTCATAATTTTGCAATTTATCTTCATTTTATGTTTCATTTAGATTTCAGTTTTCATTTTGTAATTTGGTAAGCAGACCAGCTACAATTAGTACTTTGCATGGGAATGTATCACAATATCTAAAAGGTAAATTGCACCTTTTTGGCCCTTCATAAATATGTGATTACTATTAGCAGATTTTTTCCCAATCAATGTTTTGAATAGAGAGAAACTGTTGATACTTTTATTGGCTATTTTGTGATATATAGAGTGGTATATCTATGTGAAAACAAAAAAAGGAGAAAAAATGTTACTACCCAGCAATGCAGTAATATTAAAGAGCATATACAGATATTTAAATTAGTACATATGTACTTCAAATGTGACCCACACCGCTGATTAAGAACAACATTAACTGACTGAGACATAATAATAAAATCCTGCTATAACCAGGGCCGTAGAGAGCAAGGCTAGATGTATGAGGACACATCTGTACAAACAGGTAAAAAGCCACTTCCCACATTTACCCTGTCAAATAGCCAATTAAAGCAATGGGTAGCAAATATAAACAGGGCCCATTAATAATTTAAAATGTTTTAAGTGGTAATTGCATTAGAAGATCAGTTAATTAAAAAATGACAATTAGAATAATTTAGTGCTAAATATTATAATGAACATGAGCACAATTGCATGAGAATCACTAATGACAGTACAATGGGTAGCATAAATATTAGAAATTAAATTATCTCAACTCACAATAACAGTGATAGTGTCAGAAGCTGGATCCTGGGGCCCCATAACTGAGAAATTAAACAGGAAGCCCTTGCTGGTGATCAGCCCAGCCGATCATATGACTGGGACCTGCCTTACTGGGTTTGGCTGGATTTTTGTGTGATCTCATTTCAAAATGGTGGTGCCCATGGACCAGAGCCATATTAACTGCAGTAGAGGATGCCAGACCTGCTGTGATGAACATCCCACAGGTAAGCTGAATAGGGCCCTTAAGGGCCGTAAAAGATTCAACCAGACCCAATAATGGGTCTGAGGGATCCAGCCTATGAAACATACTAATAACCCTGCATAGAGTTTGCAATAATTCAAAGCTATGAGTCGGCCTTGCAATGGCAATATCTGGACCTAAACTGGCTAGCAGCATGCAAATAAATACAATAAAGGTAATATGAAGTAGGGAACAACTGTGACCACTGATCTCTGAGTCTTAAAAAGATGAGATAGCAGCTGATAGTATTAAATTCTAAGATGATGGCTGTAGACGGTGAGTTACACTAAACTTCTGAGGGTGGCGGTGATAAAAATAAATAATCTGTCTTGAAGACAAAGATAATGGGTGGAGTAGTCCCAACAATTATCTTAATTATGTCTGTGTATAGAGGATGAGGAGAGTAATAGTTCCAACAATATTACATTTCCAAAATAGACATAGAGGATTTGGGGAGATACAGTCCAAGCTGTGTTAAGCAGATCAAGACCAGATCCCTAGTTCAGATTGGCCACTGTGATGAGCTCAGCCAAGTGTTTGGTGCAGTGGAGGATTAATTGGGTTACTCACACATGCTGTGGAAACAGGTAAGTTCTGCAGAGATTATTGACACTAGTGATCAAAGTTCTTTATGGTTCACCAATTGTTTGTCTTACTATGCCAAAGGAGTAGAACTAGCTGCAAAGGCAGACACAGGGAAAAACTGGAACAAATCAGGACTCCTGCTGCTCATGGACAACTGCAATGGCTTTGTACTCCCTTTTGACAACTGGACCTGGTGTGGACATCTTCTGGACACTTGGACCAAATCTGGACTTGCTTTAGACAACTGTACTGGATCTGGAATCTTTATGGATATGTTAACTTGGTCTGGACTCCCTCTGGACACTTGAGGGGAGATGTACAGTATCAAGGCTTGGCGAGAAATAAAGTGGAGAAGTTTCCTAAAGCAACCATTCAGCTTCTTACTGTCATTTCAAAAACTGTGCTAGATAAATTAAGCTGGTTGGTTGCTTTGGGCATCTTCTCCACTTTATCTGTCTCCAAGGCATGACACATCTCCCACTTAAATTGGATCAGGATTACACTACTCTCTAGCAGCTTTCTCCTTGTCAATGATACTGTAGCTTCATCTCTGGGCAGCTTACTCTCTGACACTGGCATAGTACTCTTTGATACTGGCAGATGTCCCTCTGAATTGGTAGCTCTCACATCAATACTGGCAGTTTCCTGGGAGACATTGAGAGCTCTCTCTTTTAAACTAGCAGCGCTCAATGTTAGACTGATAGCCCTTATCCATTCCTTCAGCATTTTTCTCTAATGTCTGTGTCCTTTTTTCTGTACTACAATCTTAGTCTTTCCCCACAGAGAACTCACTTTACTAGCAGTTGTTGTGCTTACCAGCAGCCTGTCTGGATTCAGCTGCATTGCCTCTGCTTCCCAAGCAACTCTGTCCTGAGGGTAAAGTAAAAAGCCACCACAGAATCTGAGAGTCATAAATATAAATCACTCAAACCACTGCAGGTAGTTAAATTGATAAAAATAATTGTGTATTTGTTATGGTTGATAATCTAAAACACATGTTAATAGATAAAACAAACAAATATCATATGGCAATTCCAATATCATATGAAGAAAAACATATAAAAAACAATCTTAGAAGTTAGTGGAAAGGTCCCAGATTGAAATATTAAAGTGTCAGTATCTAGTAATCAGCCCCTTGTGGGAGCATCTTGCTTGTTCATATAACAATTCTGAAGGATTAAATATTGAGCTTTATGTATCATCTGGCAAATGGGTGTAAAGAACCAAGTGTGGAAAGTCAATTGGCAATTTGTGCAATGTTACCTTCCAAGTTGGCAGGTCAAGCCTGCATGTTGTAACAGTTATCCAGTAGTACTGTGAGATGAATTGTGCCAACGGATGGCTGGCCTCTAAACTCAACCCAGCTGGTGAGGATCTTGTGAGTGTGAGTGAGGTGGCCATTCCAGAATGTCCGGCAGATGAATAACAGGAGGGTCCATATTGGTAATGGGGAATGACAGCTCCAGCCTGTGGAAACAGATGGCTAGCCGTGAGCGCTCAACCCAACTAGCAAGGAGACTGCAGAGTGGAATAGCGGCACCACTCATGGGTTCTGTGGCAGGCAGGTAGATCTATTAGATCTCCTCGTTCTGTGATTATACAGGAGAGGGGACGCTGCAGATGGTGTATATCAGCATAACAGGTTCAGGATGTGTCCAGCAGATGGAAAGTGGAAGGCTCCGTACTGATAATGGTGACAGGTGTCAGTCCCAGCAATGATCACACCTCCCTTCCTCTGTGACCATTCTTCTGCATTTTTTCTTCATTAGCTCCAATCTCCTCAGCACTCGAGGACTCTGACATAATTTCCTGTCCTCTGACTCTAATATGTAGTTTCAAGTGTCTATTGAATTTTATTCTACCCTAGCTAACAACCCATTTCTTTCTGTCATGCCTTAGGATTGGAGTTGGTTGGAACAGATGTGGGAGGCTGAAGTGGAGCCTAGGAAGGCATGATTGAATCTGGGTGGTTTGCGTCAGAACTTCCTCATACAATGGAAGATAGGAGGCAGTGGAACAGCTGAAGGTGATGAGACCGAAGGCGAGGACAGTAGGGAACAACTAAGACTAGAAGTTGAATTAGAACTGTAGCGGTAGAATCAAATAGGAACCGATGTAGTAGAATCGATGATAAGGAGATGATGAAGCAGGATCAGATTGTAAATGATGTTTGGAGACAGTCGGATTGAAACCGATGTTTGGAGACAATCAGGTTGGAATTGATGTTTGGAGATACTGATGTTAGTGAATTGAAGAACTGGATCGGTTTGAGACTGATGTTGATGAATTGAAGACCTGGATCGGTTTGAGACTGATGATGATGAATTAAAGTACTCGATCGGTTTGAGACCGATGATGATGATGAATTGAAGTACTGGATTGGTTTGAGACCGATGTTTGGAGATATCGGCTGGGACCGATGATTGACTATATCGGCTGTGACCGAACGGAGGTAGATATGAACAAGTCTCTGTGGTAAAACCAGACTGGAGTACTAGATGGAATCAGGCCCGGTGACAGGGGTGGACTAGGGGCACAGCTGTACCAGGCCTCTAGATTCTAGGGGCCCACAGACAAACCTAATGGAAGTGCTGCATGCTCTGCTGCTGCAGTGATGCAGGATGCACTGCAGGCATGTTCGGGCCCCATCACTGCATGGTCCATCACAGGCAGACTGGGCCCGAACATTGCAGTGCACACTGCATCAGTGGTGGAACGTCCGGTGGTGCAGAGGCACTGACAGCAGTACTAAAAATGAGTCAGCCTGACTCATTTTAGTACACTGGCGTGGTCCGTTACACAGAATGAGGAGGCGGTCTGACCTCCCCTCTTTCCCCTTCCATCTGCTGCTCCGTCCCCTCCTCTTACCTACTCTCTCACACTGCTGTTGCCAGGGGCCTGACGTCACACTCTAGTGACCGGCCCGGCACAAAAACCAGTGTTACCCTTCCTAGATGCAGCCAGGCATGCAGGCTCTGGCTTTGCCCTGCTGTGTCAGTCAGAAGAAGTTTCCTACTGCAGATAGCATCTCTGCAGAAGAACTAGGTGAATCAATCAATATTTAATTTTTTCCTTCTCTTTCTCTCTCTCTCTCTCTCTCTCTCTCTCTCTCTCTCTCTCTCCCTCTCTCCCCTTATTTAACCTTCACACCCTCCTACAGAGGCTTCATTTACCCTCTGCCCCTACCCCTCATCCGCTTCCTCTCCCCATCACCCTCACCCTTTAACGCTTACCATATCACCCACTGCTATTCCCGATCACCCTCTGTTTCTCCCAATTACCCACTGTTTGTCACCCTTTGCCTCTCCCTGTTACCCTCTTCCTATCACCCTTTTCCTGTCATCCAATGCTTCTCCCCATCATCCAATGCTTCTCCCTATAGGTGCATACACACAGCTCCTCAGCTGCTAGAAGCAAAAAGAGGCAAGATATGAGGAAGTGCAAGCAGATGTCAATGGATCAATAGAATGGGGTTATAGGCAAGGACAATGTAAAAAATGAAGGCTGCAGATCTGTCCATTCTTCAACCCAGGCAATACCAGGTATCCCATCTACTGTAGTTTTAAATGTAAATAGAACATTATGCAAATAAAACAAAAATGCAACTATCAACAGGGGTATCACCACATGCATATTACACACTTCTATACTTTGCCAGTGTCTCTATTCCAGTCACTTAGATGCACAGTTTTGGCTGTTAAACCATGCTCTTCACTCCTCCAAGCATGTGGACTAAGGCTGGGTACACACTGGACGATGTGTACTGGGATGATATGTCAGCCTGTCGTGCCAACATATTGTACCATGGGTACACATCAGAGTGATGTTATCAACAACGGAATGGTCACTCATTCTTTCCTTTGTTAACATGGATGGAGCAGCTTGCAATATCGTAAGGTTTGATGTGCAGCACATGAAACCTGATGACGTTGCTTGCAACTGCGTGAGCTTGCATATAGTGCATACACACTGCACGATATGTTGTTACGGTTTGGCCAACTCAGACAAATCGTAATGACATCGTCCCAGTGTGAACCCAGCTTAAGCTTAATGTCCTACTGGTTTTGGCAGGTCCATAAAGAAAGCAGAGTTAGTGGAAGCTTTAATATGCACACATACACTATCTTGAACAAGTGTAGTAGTGAGTGGCTACTAGTCAGCACTGTCCTGCAGTAAGAGATACACTAATCTACCTTGTATCTGTGCCTTTTTAAACTTTTTATACATTTACACTTACTAAGGATTGCCCCTTGTAATCTCCCAATTCATTCTCACTTACAGGCCTCCAGCAGTGTGTGGCTCCAGAATGTCTGCTAATGCTGGATGCGACTCCGAGGGATGCCTGCAGCATGAGTATAGATTCAATGGCCAGGAAGCATTTTGCAGCACACAAACAAATGGCATATTTACACAATAATAAAAGTGTGTAGACATTAAATACATATACATATATTCAAGTAATGTTAAACACAATTTTGGCAAGAAAGGATGTTGAGAAGTCTAAACCTCTATTTTCAAATGTCTTGACTCCCTCCTCTTGTCAAAGTGGTAGCCTCAGGCACTTTACTAGATATTATGTGCATCTACACAGGTTAACAGTGCATGCATAAACTCTATTTTTTTATTGTTAAATTAATTCACATAATGTGCTATAATACCTTTAATGCTGTAGCTGGCCATTCATTGTGATAAATGCTACTCCATCTGTAGAATTCTACACACTAAACTGTACTTCTGAAGACTTTAGATTGATGTAAAAAATAATTACATACATTTTCTAATGGTCAATTTAGTGCATCATATTGAATGTACTTAGATGAAACTAAGATCTTTGCTGAATGCTTTTTATTTCAGCAACCCTTCCCCTGTATAGTGCTTATAGCTTTGTATCTTCCATCCCTTGAGAAATCTGTCAAAGTACAATGTGAATTCATGAACCATGCTTTTTATAGCAGTTTTCAAGCTATTACATTGGCAGCAAACAGAGAGACATTGCTTGATGTGAAAAATAGAAAAATGATACAGCATCTGTACGCAAACATGGAATAGCAGAAAAACACAAACACTGAACACCAATCTAGTCAATAGAAGGACAAACCTTATACTAAAGAGAAAAATCTAAGTGATGTTCTTCACTTTTTTATTTTCTATTCCCATTTTAAGAAGACTTTAAAAAAAATAACCTTCTTCCTAACATAATATATTTACTTAAGTAAAAAAGCCTCATTAGGATGTGCAGTGATAACCAAACCATGCAATCCAGCAGGCTCTAAAATATGCAGATTGGATGCATTCATTTTCTTGATGCAGTTGTTAAAGTAGGCTGCACAAATATGCTAAGCAGTTGTGCTATGGGCTTTAACTTTCCTTTCTGATTAGACAGGAAAATAGGAAATATAATTACATTTCCATTGTTTAACTTTGTCAACACAAAGAAAATAACAAAAGAGACTGTGATGTTCTCTATATTTTTAGTTTAAAGTTCCATGTCAAGTGTATGCAGCTAAAAGAAACAACACTGAGAGACAGACTTTACTACAATGTCATATACATATGACACACTGTATAGATAGCAATGTATGGGGCACACACTGTATATATACCAATGTAAGGGGCACACAATTGCAAACTATATTTTATTAACACATTTTTAATAAAAAATAAACACATACATCAGAAATATTTTTTTTGAAGCATGAATGCACTAATCTGTACTTACCGCCCCTGTTGGGATCCTGAACGATCGGGCTTTCGGCGTTGGTATTTGAACTGGCGACTATTCAGCAGCCAGGATATCATACTGATTCCCTCAATTAGGTATACTGCAAATGTGGTTTGACAATTTATCAAATTTTCAACAGCCTTTACTCTTAATAGAAAAGAGAATAGAAGCCTCAGGGTGCTTATAAGGGCTCTCAATTCGTATAGATGAATGTAGTGTTCATTCACAAAAAATGATAAAAATCATGTTAAAAAAATATAAAAATACACATGTACAATTATATATCAATTTTTCTTTCATATATGTTACCCAGCTGCAGTTAAAGAATGATTGCAAACCAATAAACATAAAGGAGAAATGGAAAGGATATAACCACGCTAAAGGTACATAATATCTGGGGGAGAAAATCCCCAGTCGGGGAAGAAGCGCGTTAGAGAAGTTAATACAGTATGTCACTGGACTTTGATAACAGCTGGTTTTTGCCCATTGCCTCTAACCACTGGCGATTGAATATGAATCCGCAGATTAGTGCCTGCCACTCACTAATTGCCGCTCATGGATGCTTAGATCAGAACCATCAGCGATACCAGAATTCATACATGCTGCCACACAACAAGGATGTGTCTTATTAGTTAAAGGTTATTTTGTAACTAATTATTTCCTTTTCTAACGATTAGTAGCAACCAACTGATACATTGTGATACTGTATCTACAACTATTTGTTATTTCTAGGTTTCTTATCCTATTTTGAAATAGAATACATTTATAGATTTTATGTATTTATTTTTTCCATTTCTTATGTAATAATTTGCCTTGTGGCACATTTAGAATTGATTATGCACCTTTAGCGCAGTTATATCTTTTGCATTTCTCCTTTACTCTTACTAAGTCATTGATCTATCCCTCTAATGACTGGGTGCTAGTGAATTTTTCAAAGTTTTTGCCTTTTAAAAATTAACTTGCGATCTCCTTGGTAACATCTTTCAGTAGTGGGTCTAAATGCAAAATTTTCCAGTGTTTATTCAAAACTGCCCTAATTTCTTTTTCTTTTGTATTGTAGGTAATGGTGAATGGTATCAAACTTTACTCTTTTTTTATCTTTCCCTATATTTTAGCAATTCTTGCCTATCTTGTTTCTTTGTTCTTTTACTTTTCTCAACTGGGCATTTTCTTTCTTTAAAATGAGAGCTATAAATCTCTGGGCCTGATTCAGCCTGGGCTTGAGTCGATGTTGCCCAAGTGCGCATTTGCACGACGGAGGCAGCTCCGTCGTGCGCATGCACGAGACCTGAATAACGATGGCCAAGCCGTCGTTATGGGTCTCGCACCAAAAGGGGCGTGCTGTCAATGGTGATTGACAGCACGCCCCCCTTTGGGGAGTGTGCCGGAGGCGTGGCTGCCCAAATGCCCAGACGGAGGCGTTCCTTGATGTATGATTATAACTGTATGACATATTTCCGTAGGAATATGTCTACATACTCCGATAAATGCGATGTTAGGGAATCAATCCCTGCAATAATAGGTCTCCCCGGTGGATTAGTCACTGATTTATGGACTTTGGGAAGAAAGTAAAAATAGCGGTAGTTGGATTGGTTACCAGGAGGTATTGAAATTCGTCTTTTGTAATAATACCATTGTGTAGTCCATAGACAAGTAACATTCTCAGTTCGTCAATATACTCCTCTAGGGGATCTCCACTCAATACAGCGTATGAGTTTATATCTCCTAAGAGTCTATTGGATTCTTCAAGATAATAAGAACGATCCATTATTACCAATCCCCCCCCTTTATCAGCTTGTTTGATGATTATCTCTTGATTCTTCTGAAGATTCTTGAGTGCTTCTTTCTCCCTATTTTTCAAGTTTTGTTCAGTAGGGATCTCAATGCATACATAGAGTCTTTTATTTCTATAAGTTGCGAAATGAGTCCTGCACGTTATGTTACTTCCGCCAGTCTTACGATCTCCCCGAGCGGCACTTCCACCCTTCTCATCGGGTCAATCTATGAAACGTCATCATTGGCTGGTTACGACATCCGCCTTTGAGGTGCATCACTTCCGTTCATGTATTCATCCCGGTAGCGGCCATCTTGGTCCTCGCTTAGGTGCATCGCGGCCATCTTTGTCCACCCGATTCCTCCTCGTGGTGTCCTGTCATCTGTGTTTCTCCATCTTTGTTCAACTTGTAGCTTCCGCCCTTGTTGTGAATGTTGTGGCTATTAGTCATCACGCAGCTTCCGCCCTTACTGGCAGAATAATCTTCAGCCATCTTTCTCCTCACATATGAACGGTGTCGCCATCTTAGTCCACCCATGGATTCAGGCCATATTATTCTAATAATAGAAATCAAATAATTATAGGCATTTTTTTTTTTTTTTTATAAAGTAAAACGTAGGATCTGGCCTCATATAAAAGGCAGGGATAATATGATCCTTCCACAATTAGAGCACTTCATTAAAATGATGATAAATATCAGTATTAAAATGGTTTATAACTATAACAAATTTAGTATGGTTTAGTATGGTTTTCAATGATCAATATATCAACCAGAGTTTTAATAATGTTATTATAAATAGTATAACACCTATTGAGGAATACTTAAACACTAAATAGTTATCAATTGGAACAAAAAAAAAAAAAAAAAGGGGGGGGAGTATCCAAATCAGGGCCTCTGTTTGGTCATTAAAATTCCTTATGCTTAAACAGGTCCTAATTCTGGCAAACTGGGAATAGGGTATATTTCTCTTCCAGAATTTCAAATGACAGCTATCAAAATGGAAATCCTGTAGCTGTTGCTATCAATGGGTTTTAAAAATGTATAAGTATTAATCTTTATACCCAGGACCCACTCTCTGGTGTTCAAAGTAATATCAAGTAATTCTATTTTACACTCATGGAAATTGGATGTGAACTTTAAATTATATTTGTTAATATTAATATGTATCATAAATTCATCAATTAATTCTTGACTCATTCCACACAATAATGACATAATATATGACTCATTTGAACAGTGTAATATTGTTTTCAAACAGATTATTGCTAAAAAAAAGTATTTACTTACATTCAGATTCACTATGCTTGGAGCAAAAGGAGTCCCCATCACCGTCCCCAAGCACTGATTAAAGAATTCACCCTGAAATTCAAAGTTATTATTAAACAAAATAAAGTACATGCACTAGGCATTAATAAAACAGTAATTTAACTTTAGTATAAAATTTAAAATTTACTTTACATGGCATCAGCTCTCATCTTAACTTCCTGCTACATACTCCTTCCTCCCTGCCTACCCCATCTGTGTCACCCCTGTTTGTCTGTCCCTCCCCCTTAGAATGTAAGCTCCTAAGAGCAGGGCCCTCTACCCTTTTGTGCTTCTCCTTACTCTACCTTCAGCTACTTCTTATTCTCTACCAGGGCACCTAACACTTGGTTGCACTGCATTGTTGCTTATCTGGGTGTTATGGTGGCGAATGTAGCAATGTATATTATCCATGTCCTGTAATGTATTGTACTGTACTGTACTGTATGTCACTGTAAATCAATCTTTGTTTATGTACTTTGTAAGGTGCTGCGGAACACTTGTGGTGCCATATAAATAAACGATAATAATAATAATAACAACACTTAAGGTGGGTACACATTAGATGATATGTCACCTGATCTGGCAGATCATGCCAACATATCATCGCAATCGACAAGTGTGTATGCACAATGTTGGCCCATGCGTGCTCCCACAGGGTCATTCATTGCATCTACAGATCTGCCATACATACTGCTCAATCTTTCAATGTGATGAACGACCCCATTAATTTGGATGAGGCTGGTGAACAACATGATGTATGGTTGTTCATCAGATCATACAGTGTGCACATACCCCTCAATATGTCATCCATTGCATTGTGGGTTGGCTGGGTACACAGGTCATCTAATGCCTTGCCTGCCAATGCCCTTGCAAAAATTAAAATAAATAAAATAACCAGGGTTCTAACACACTGCTGCACTGTCCAGTTCCTCCTCTGAAAGGCATGCTTCCTCCTCTTCACCCAGTGCTGCGTGGGATGATGGTTGTTGCTAGATCCAAATTGGAGAAAGGACCTCTGACATCACAACCATGTGACCGCTATGGCAGGGCCGGCCAGTTACCAGTGTTACTATCCACATGGACATAGAGGGGGAATATAAACCTGGCAAAGGGATCATGAGGAAGTAGGGACCCTGGAGTCAAGGTGGGATTACAAGAGGATAGCCGGATAAAAGAGGCAGCAGAGTAGAGGGAAGTGAACACAGATGGGACCATACCTGAGAGGAGTGCAGCAATGTAGTCACCAGAGGTGGAGAGTGGACTGGTGGAAAAGATCAGGTGCCCAGTTGTCAGGGGAATGGAGGTGGCAGAGACATATGGGGAATCAGCGGCTGTGTCACCAATCCAGGAAGCTGCCACAGTGAAGGGAATCCTGGCTGCATTAAGCATGTGCAAGATCCCTTGTGAGGATCGGAGTGTACTCTGTCAGGACCCCAGTTTCTGGGCTAATTCTGCTGCTGCCAGACTGGGAAGGACCCCTGCCTGAGTGATCAGCTGGCAGAAAGTGGTGTGAAATTTCTGCAGAGAAAAACTGCTGCTGCCAGACCTGCACTGCAGTTGATGCCCAGTATACTAAGATGACATCCTTTTAGGTGAAGAGGATCCTGGCTGCTGGAAGACTGTTTCTTTACTGCCAGACCATGGAGACTCATTGGAGGAGGGCTGTTACCACTGCAATCTATAGAGACTCATATTCTCAGTAAAGACCTCCTTAGCAGAGCACCCAGGCTGCTGATCGATTGTCTCGTGGCTGCCGGATGAAGCTGAGGACCTCCACCTGCCATTGGGAAGTGGATGGCCGTTAAGGGAGTGGTACTGAACAGACTGGAGCTGGAGGTCCTTGAGAGGCCAGTGGAGCAGCAAAAGGTGTCCAGAGGCCAGTGGTGGTGTTAATATTCCAGAGGAGCTGTGGGCAGGAAAAGGACCACTGGATGTGAGAATCCAGAAGGATGCTGATGCAGGGAAGACCCCATAGGACCACTGTAGAGTAGGGGACCAGATCTGCTGGAAGGAACTACGTCCTAGTGATGGCCAGTTCTGGAGTGAGGACATAAACCTGGGAGTGGCTCCAGAGATCCCAGAGTAAGGTGCTGCCCAGTACAGTGTATCATCCCACAGCCCTGGCCACCAATAAATAAGGGGGAATTTTCACAGGGTCCTGCTATTGCTGGCTGGCCAGAGTCCAGTTTGCTTGAGCCACACCAGTCTGGCTGAGAGTTGTCAGGCAAAATTCACCTATACATACATAGAGTCTTTGTAGCAATGGGAGAACATGGCGCCAAAAGATAATAAACACCCTATTTCAGTAAAATAGGAAGAAGTCCTACTCCTTAAAACCAGTCGTATTCAAGTTATATATAGCTTTTCAAATATAAAAGATATAGTGTATAGCACTCCCCTATAGTATGGGTGTCAGCTCAAACAGAAGAAGTACAGCAGTGGTGATCTGCTGTTATTAGATTTATGAAAACATTGAATCTGTTTAAAAGCGCCTGCGTGCTAAACAAAGTGCTGTGCGTGCATAAATATTATTAATAAACTTCAAAATAAATAATAATTAATAAATATTATTAATAAACTTCGAGAAGATCAATATTAAATATCTGTGTTCTTTTAACCAGTAAAGTGCAGAGTGCAAATGTGAAACAATTTCCTTAATAACACAAATAAAACAGTGGTACCATCTAGGAAAGTGCGAGTGAGAATAAAATAGTACTCTGACTATAATATACGTAAAATAAACACACCAAATTTATTTTAAGACAAGAAACATAGTATAAAAATAAAACAATAAAAAATATAAGTTTTATGCAGAAATGGATGTGCTATACACAGCAAACACAAAGTTGTCACTGACCGGTATATGGGGGTATGCACAGATAGATAAATATTATAAAAAAGACATAACAATAAATATAGTTTAAAAAAGGGGGATTCTGCGGCTTATCTGATAAGGATGGTAGTAAAGTTCATGAGAGGTAAGTGGAGCAATCAACGCGTTTCATCTGCCAATCAGACTTCTTCAAGGAATGAAAAGCTCCTGTGGGGTGTCTGGTTTATAAACCCCCTTAATAGGGACAAACTAGCCTCAATTTGGAATCGATTAGGTCACTTCCGGTTTCTGTGTAATAATTGATTCAGTGACCAAAGTTGTAAAAGCCAAATAAATAGATCAATGGTAGTGTGAATGGAATAAAAAGCGATATCACACTATTAGTTCAATAAAAAATGCATACATAGAGACTTTTATTTCTATAAGTTGCGAAATGAGTCCTGCACGTTATGTTACTTCCGCCAGTCTTACGATCTCCCCGAGCGGCACTTCCGCCCTTCTCATCGGGTCAGTCTATGAAACGTCATCATTGGCTGGTTACGACATCCGCCTTTGAGGTGCATCACTTCCGTTCATGTATTCATCCCGGTAGCGGCCATCTTGGTCCTCGCTTAGGGGCATCGCGGCCATCTTTGTCCACCCGATTCCTCCTCGTGGTGTTGTCATCTGCGTTTCTCCATCTTTGTTCAACTTGTAGCTTCCGCCCTTGTTGTGAATGTTGTGGCTATTAGTCATCACGCAGCTTCCGCCCTTACTGGCAGAATAATCTTCAGCCATCTTTCTCCTCACATATGAACGGTGTCGCCATCTTGGTCCACCCATGGATTCAGGCCATATTATTCTAATAATAGAAATCAAATAATTATAGGCATTTTTTTTTTTATAAAGTAAAACGTAGGATCTGGCCTCATATAAAAGGCAGGGATAATATGATCCTTCCACAATTAGAGCACTTCATTAAAATGATGATAAATATCAGTATTAAAATGGTTTATAACTATAACCCATTTAGTATGGTTTTCAATGATCAATATATCAACCAGAGTTTTAATAATGTTATTATAAATAGTATAACACCTATTGAGGAATACTTAAACACTAAATAGTTATCAATTGGAACAAAAAAAAAAAAAAGGGGGGGGAGTATCCAAAAAGCCAACAGATGCATTTTGGACATACATGTGTATCCCCCATCAGTGTATTGACAGGACATCTATATCACATTCCAAGAATTTGAAGACTCATGCACTAAGGATAAACAGAAGATGGGCGAATATACTTTTTGGACAAGATACATTTTTAATACATATTGAAAACATCCATATGAATGACGAAGAATACATATTTATGGATTTTATGAACATATTTTTTAATGTCTCCCTCTAGGAGCCTCTCTCTAGGACATTCCCCTCCCTTTATATTGACTCTGTTGGCTTTTTGGATACTCCCCCTCCCTTTTTTTTTTTTTTGTTCCAATTGATAACTATTTAGTGTTTAAGTATTCCTCAATAGGTGTTATACTATTTATAATAACATTATTAAAACTCTGGTTGATATATTGATCATTGAAAACCATACTAAATTTGTTATAGTTATAAACCATTTTAATACTGATATTTATCATCATTTTAATGAAGTGCTCTAATTGTGGAAGGATCATATTATCCCTGCCTTTTATATGAGGCCAGATCCTACGTTTTACTTTATAAAAAAAAAAAAAAATGCCTATAATTATTTGATTTCTATTATTAGAATAATATGGCCTGAATCCATGGGTGGACCAAGATGGCGACACCGTTCATATGTGAGGAGAAAGATGGCTGAAGATTATTCTGCCAGTAAGGGCGGAAGCTGCGTGATGACTAATAGCCACAACATTCACAACAAGGGCGGAAGCTACAAGTTGAACAAAGATGGAGAAACGCAGATGACAGGACACCACGAGGAGGAATCGGGTGGACAAAGATGGCCGCGATGCACCTAAGCGAGGACCAAGATGGCCGCTACCGGGATGAATACATGAACGGAAGTGATGCACCTCAAAGGCGGATGTCGTAACCAGCCAATGATGACGTTTCATAGATTGACCCGATGAGAAGGGCGGAAGTGCCGCTCGGGGAGATCGTAAGACTGGCGGAAGTAACATAACGTGCAGGACTCATTTCGCAACTTATAGAAATAAAAGACTCTATGTATGCATTTTTTATTGAACTAATAGCGTGATATCACTTTTTATTCCATCCACACTACCATTGATCTATTTATTTGGCTTTTACAACTTTGGTCACTGAATCAATTATTACACAGAAACCGGAAGTGACCTAATCGATTCCAAATTGAGACTAGTTTGTCCCTATTAAGGGGGTTTATAAACCAGACACCCCACAGGAGCTTTTCATTCCTTGAAGAAGTCTGATTGGCAGATGAAACGCGTTGGGTGCTCCACTTACCTCTCATGAACTTTACTACCATCCTTATCAGATAAGCCGCAGAATCCCCCTTTTTTAAACTATATTTATTGTTATGTCTTTTTTATAATATTTATCTATCTGTGCATACCCCCATATACCGGTCAGTGACAACTTTGTGTTTGCTGTGTATAGCACATCCATTTCTGCATAAAACTTATATTTTTATTGTTTTATTTTTATACTATGTTTCTTGTCTTAAAATAAATTTGGTGTGTTTATTTTACGTATATTATAGTCAGAGTACTATTTTATTCTCACTCGCACTTTCCTAGATGGTACCACTGTTTTATTTGTGTTATTAAGGAAATTGTTTCACATTTGCCCTCTGCACTTTACTGGTTAAAAGAACACAGATATTTACTATTGATCTTCTCGAAGTTTATTAATAATATTTATTAATTATTATTTATTTTGAAGTTTATTAATAATATTTATGCACGCACAGCACTTTGTTTAGCACGCAGGCACTTTTAAACAGATTCAATGTTTTCATACATAGAGTCTTATTTGAAATTACCTTGCTCCATATAAATTCTAAATAAAAAGAAATGACGGGCAGCAGCACATCATTGACATACATCCTTTTATCCTAAAGGGACAGTGGGGGAGAGGTGAGCCTTTTATGGGGCAACACACCCCTATACACTAATCACTTCACTTCTACCCCGATCTTACCAAAGCTGTTCCTTCCCTTCTTGGCACAATTTTTCCCTCAACCCTAATAGAACTGCAAACCCCACCATTTTTTAATACTCTTATTCACTACTACCCTTTTCTTTTACTACTGTAACCCAATAATTGACACATTACTCCTTCTTAACCCACCACTAAAGTAACATTCCACCCTCTCCCCTTAAACCTCCACTACTAACACCCGCACCCCTCCATTACTTGACTGAACCCACATCTTTCAACTTACTCCCTCTTACTCCACGCCAAAGGAGCCCTTCACTAATTTCATCAATCTTTTTACCCTTTTAACCACCTGTTTTATTCTCAAAAACAGAATTTTTACTATAGTTTCAAAAATAGTTAAATGGTAAAATGTCTGCAGCGAGTCTGTATCGTTGCCAGGAATCCCTATCAACCATGATTCCGAAGAAGCTGTTTCTTCCAACAAAGAGTGGACTCCAGCCCAGAGACAGCAGCAAGATCGGGATGCAATATTTTTACTTTCCGTAATAAGTGTAAAACAGAATACTTTGATGGCCACAGAAAAACAAGCATCCTCAGATAATGATAAAAGACCTTCGACCAGAGCCACAAGATTCACAGATGAAGAGAATCTAGTGCTCGTCAAGTCTTATGACAATATCACTGGAGAAAATGCGTAAACCACATCAGCCAAAGAGAAATCATTGATATGGAGATCAGTATCAAAAGCAGTATCAGCATTTGTTTTAACAAAACACCATGTGGATGTGTGTAAGAAGCACTACAAGGACTGCAAAGTACAACAAAACAGAAGATGGCTATATTTTCTCTCCTTTCTATCTCTTCTATCTCTCTTCTGATTTTCTGTTATTCACTCACATTTTCTATATCTATCTGTTTATTGCTCTCTTCCTATATGTGTCAATTTTCTTCTTTCACGCTCTCTCTCATTCACACACAACCCAATTAGAAGAGGCACCATCAAGGATGGAAATACAGTAAGTTGACGAGTCGTGCCTGACATTAGTTAGTGCAATTGGGTTAAATAATGTTAACTCACAAATATGTTAATCCACTCTAACTTAAATGCAATATTGTGACATATAAACCATGAGGAGATAGTAATAATAATAATAATATATTTTTACTGGTATAAGATGCAAAACTGAATAGGGTAACAATACAACAAATAACAGATATAATGCATACAAGACAAATTACATATATTGTGTGCCTTTAAAAATAATTGTATTATCCTTAATAATCGACATATGAAAAAGATGTAAAAGTCTCTAGAGGTGTGACGTCCCACACTTCTGACCTGATGATGGAAGAAATTCCTATATATGAATAAATGATCTTAGTCCAGATACATCTTCTAATCAGTGATCAAATAATGTTGCCGTTGGCATGCATACGTCTTCACGTAGAGATCGGTTATGTTAGATCCTGTTCAGTGTTAGACTAGTTAGTGATACTTTGGGTCCACATAGGTCACATTATAGTTCCGCCACGGACAGAACCCTTCCAGTCTTGTGTTATCTTTATTTCATCTGTTTAATATTTTTATGGCTAGTGACTTATCTGTTCTCATTTTATTTATATATATATATATATTTTATATTTTTTTGGATAGTGATCCATCTGTTCCTATCATTTGTTTGACTTTTGCTGTTCAGTCCTGAATAAGTGTGTACATGTATATTGTGTTATATGCACACACTTCCTCATATATATAAGTATTGAAGCACTTTGGACAATATTATTACTATTATATCAATTATTAATATTATTTACATTATTTATCATTAGTATTATCATATTTTGAGTTATTTATATATACATGTTTAGGAATACCATGTATTCCAATTTATTCTCATTGTTATTAATTGAGTCCAGTATATGGATTATTACATTGATTAGATCTGGATGTTTATCCATTTATATATTGTAGTTATTTTGACTGGTTTATTTATCATGTATTATTATTAACATTATGCATTATCATTGATTAATATTATTATATATCATCATTACTATTCATATTAAAGTTATAGAATATATTTATTAATTGATTATCTTATTAGGAGGATTGTTCATTTGATGCATTTTTTTATATATATATTTTCTATTTATTTATTTATTTTCTTATATATTATATATGATATGTATTGCTGTATACCTATTGATAATCATATCTAAAATATATATGTAATAATCCTGTTTATATATGTGTCCAGTTCATGTACAGATACAAGCTATTTACTTAGTATATCATATACTTATTATTATATATTTTTATTAAAGTATATGCAGAGATTTTTAAACCACTATCTGTCCCATTACAAACATGAGTGGCTAACTGAAATGGTCTTTAATTGCTTCATGTGTTAATGTTTAATTAATCATTGTCAGTACAAATAGAGAGTACTTTTGCACACTAGTCACCTATGATGAAACGGCCTTTTTCATTGGCCGAGAAACGCGTCAGGTGTTTCCTGTGCTTCCCAGACCTAGAGAGCACCCGATTGGTCCACCAGCCGCTACCAGCCCACCTGCATTCCAACACACCAGCCATCCATCACGGATACAGGTGCACGCACTGCTGTGCCCAAGGTGCCTGGACTCCCGCAGATGGGTACGCTACCTGCACCTCCGCTTCCAGTCATCCTCTCCACCGGGCCCAAGTGAACAGCATGGCCACCCATTTCCACTCCTGACTGCCAGTCGCCAGGACTCTTGCAGGCATAGACACCGCTATACACCCCTCTCTTCAGCCATTACTTGCTTGGCTCCGGTGGACAGGAGCGTGGCCATTCACCTCTCCAGACGGCCCAGCTACCACACATTATCCGGATCTGTCAAGAGGTAGGCCAGACGCCACCTAGCTAATTTTGCTGGGACGCCGTCTCATAGCTATATTTCCATACAGGTGTTAATCCTCACCGCTGCTTGTCATCTATACAAGTTGCCTGTGCTGCATCATTATTTACTATTCAGCTGGAATACAGTACTTATGCAGATTATGACTACTAACATTTTTAATTTGCTTTATTAACACTGGTTGAGCTGGATGGAGAATGCATGAGACGCTTTGCTGTTAATCATATGCATTTTTATTAACTCCTTATTGCATGTTACTATCTTGCTTAACTATGTTTTACAATCATTCAAGGTGCCATACTAATATTATCTAGTCTGGGCATTATTCATTTTTGCACATGTTATTTTATGGTATTGGAATTTTATTATATGTTTTGTGATAGTGATTTTTTGGATCAATAAATTATTTACCCCTGTCCAGTGCTCTTCATTGTTTCTTTACAATACCTTCAGTGAAAAGTCTACTTGCTTATGTTTAACTTTGATTTTCTTAAAGTTCACTAACCTGCATATTATCTTTCTAGGTGAGGTATCTTTGGATTAGGGATAATCAGTGCATCTATCTCCACTGGACATGTCTACAGATATTGGTGAATAAAATTGCCTTTTATGTAAAAAAAAATGTGCTTTCTCTCTCTCTCTCTCTCTCTCTCTCTCTCTCTCTCTCTCTCTCTCACAAACACACACACACACACACACAAACACACACACACACACACACACACACACACACACACACACACACACACACACACACACACACACACACACACACACACACACCAATTAGAAGAGGCACCATCAAGTATTGGCTTAACCTGCAAGATGCCATTTTACAGACTGGACATTGTGCATGACACAGGTTATTTTCTTTCTTTACCTTTGTCATTCTAGACTTTGTACACTGCTGTCTTTTACATTTCTCTCTCTCTATCTTCTTCTCTCTCTTGTTTGTCTCCTCTATTTGTCTCTCCCTCTCTCTACTATTTGTCTCTCTCTTGCTCTCTTTCTATCCTTATCTCCTGCTATATCTCTTCTGTTTGTTTCTCTTCCTCTCTCTCTCTTTCTATCTACCTACCTTTATATCTCTCTCATTTGTTTGTCTCTCTCCTTTTCTTTCTCTCTTCTATCTATCCTTTCTCTCTCTCTCTCACACACACACACACACCTCTGTTTGTCTCTCTCCTTCTACATTACTATTGTTTTATCCCCACATTCTAATTGCCCTCTTATCCCTTATTTATATATCATTTGTGTCCTTTATTTCTTTTTTTATTTCTCTACTGTCTTTTATATAAATGGCACCTATTACTCACACTCCAAAAAAAGTCCTTATAACATTTTACCAGTTAATTGTAATAACGGTGTGTAATGATCAAATTTCTGAATGTTAATGATGCTTTGTTCCTGGAAGATGAGTAAGGACCTTCAGTGAAAAGTCTACTTGCTTATGTTTAACTTAGATTTTTTTAACGTTCACTAACCTGCATATTATCTTTTTAGGTGAGGTATCTTCGGATAAGGGATAATCAGTGCATCTATCTCCACTGGACATGTCTACAGATATAGGTGAATAAAATATCCCCAATTTAATTGCCTTTTATGTAAAAAAAAATGCTGCTCCTCAAGAGGCAACAGGCAATACCAACTCTAGTTGGAAGAATCCCTTCAAGTCCTGCAAGGACAACAACACGGCCACAGACCTCCACCAACATGTCACCATCCATACCACCAGGAATGTCAAGACTACAATTTAAAGCCTACTTTGCAACTATATGGAGAGGCAAAAGGAAGAATTTCAGAGGACAGTGGAGACTGGCATGTCAAAAGTGGAAGGCCGTCTTAATGCTCTATCTAAAGAAATGTATGTAATTGGAGACAAAATGACAGAGCAGCAAGATTCTAATTCCATCAAGCAGGACATTATTAATTGTATATCCAAAAATGTATTGCAGTGCAGGAGTTTCAGGACCATAGTCAATAACAGATGGCTGCCAGTTACCAACAAACAGCGGCAATATGTATGTTAATTACAAGCCATCTACAACTTTCGAACAAGACATTAATAGAAATCAGGGACTTCCTAAAGTCAATAAAACAACAGCAACTGCAACCAGAGGAGTTGTCGCCTTCAGATATTCTTCAAAGTCATAGGAAAGACGAAAAACAACCAGAGTATGCGAGCTGGTAGAAGTCAATAATTAATATGTAATATTATACTTGATTGATATAAAAAGACAGACTTCTCTTACTTAAATGACATTATTGCAACAAACCTCCAAATCTGCAGTGGATAGATATAAAATGTACCACAACATAGTTACTGGTGTGTGAGGCTGTGAAAGTTTTCTTTACTGAAATGTGTCTGCATATAATAGTTATTCCCACATCATACATATACCAATAAGATGACTATGTCAGTCAAAGACATTTCAACAAAATGTACATGATTAATGTCATATGAATTTTAAGAAAAACTGTGAGTTAATTTTCTCCAAAATAAGTTAGAAAACCAGCAGTTATACAGCTAATTTAAAGCAAAAAGGTGGCATACAAAAGATAAAAAATGAAAGCATCTGACACAGAGGATACTTGGTTGTGTAGTGTGGTTTACAATGATTTTTTGTGTAGAAGGCTGTGAAAACTTTCTTGCATAAAACATATAGCATTCATAAGCATCATAAAGGCAATCATACAGCTAAATGACACCAAAAAAATTGGCATATAAATGTGGTAAAGTGGATTAAATGAGATATAAATATTTTTACATATGTTTTAAAAAGTAATATTTTTGGGGTATGGAGCTGTGACAGATAGTTTCCACAAATTAACTTGAATATTCATTAAATACAATGTAAAGTTTAACAATAGTTTTGCATTACAAAAAAAGTTACAAAGTTTTAGGGGTAAATTTACTAAAGTGAGAGTTTTTAGAACCGAGTTTTAGAAGAGATGTTGCCCATAGCAACAAATGAGATTCTAGTTAAATGTTAAGTAGAATCTGATTGGTTGCTATGGGCAACATCTCTTCTAAAACTAATTTCTAAAAACTCTCACTTTAGTAAATTTACCCCTTACAATCGGTTTGTAATACAAAAGTAGTTAAACAAAATTTTACCAGATTTGAAAAAATACAACACATCTTGGCAGTGAAAGTCCAAATTTCTTTAAACAGGGAAACTAAACGGCAAAGTCCATAATATTGAAAATCTTCAAACAAATTTCTCAACAATCAGTTCCATTTCCAGCTTTATTATGTCCTTTATCTCTTGTCCTTTGTGTCCAGGATTTCTGTAAAAATACAACACAATATTACGATAAATAACGGGAGAGGAAGAGTAATCGGGAGAAGGGGCACACTCCAATGAGAGAAGAAAATGTTAAAACATATGAACTTTATTCCAAATTACATTAAAAATATTGGTTGTAGTACTATAGTCCTGTAGTACTGTCCATACCATTATTAAGAACATGAGCACAAAAGGAAAATATATTAGTAGTAATAACTCTTAGCAATATTGTGTAAGATAATGAGACATACTGTATAATGACAATTATAATTGAAAACTGCCAAAGGCTCACTAATGTTACTGTGTATCCAAGTGAGCGACAGCTGTAATGACACATACACACGCTCAGAATTTTCTTCAGATCTGCACGATAACAATTTAAAAAATCGTTCATCAATCGTTCATATCTGAAAGAAAATCTGACATATCTGACATATCTGTCAGATCTGTCAGATGAACGATTTGAACCGATGGTCAGATAACGATATCTGACATCTGATGTGTTTGCAGTCGGACTTGGACGATTCCATTCATTTTAATGCAGTCAAAAATCGTTCAATCGTTCAAATCGTTCAAATCTTTGGTAAAATAGATCAAAATCTTCAATCGTTCATCTGACAGATCTGACAAATCTGACCGTGTGTATGCTCCATTAAGCATTCACATAAAGTAGTAAGAGTAGTTTGTGTAACATAAATGTATATATATACCTGTATATTTTAGGCGAAAGATGTAAGTTATAGCATAGCAAAGAGAAAAAAAAACATATTAAAAATTGCACTCTGGTCTAAATAGATCAAAAATCAATGACAAAGAATAATTTCAATTGATATAATTCAATAAGAAATGAAAATAAAGCATGTGTACTGGTATAGTATGCTTAAAAATCAGCTTTACCCTATGTGTAAAGCAGTGAATAGTGGATGAGAGTGATTGGGCAATGGCACAGTAAGGCATAAATCAGCTGCATCTCCTGCTACGGCTCTTCCAGCTGTATACCCCCTGATCCTATGCAGTGCAGGATGGCAGTGCTGAGACTGCAGGTAAAGAGGAGAGGTACCTGACAATAACGTAGCTGATTGCCAGGGTCCGTGCTGAGGGAGGTTTCTTGTGTGCACAAGTGTGCCCCTAGGGAGAGCATGCCACACACGTTTCATTGGGACTTTTTCTTAAAATATATGCAGGCATATATGTGTACTGTGTTTTTGCCTAAAATATATCCT
Source organism: Taudactylus pleione (assembly GCA_031769625.1). Taxonomy (NCBI): domain Eukaryota; kingdom Metazoa; phylum Chordata; class Amphibia; order Anura; family Myobatrachidae; genus Taudactylus; species Taudactylus pleione. Next base: position 22,336,222 of record JAUIMM010000052.1, on the reverse strand, counting down.
CACAACTATGGAAATGCAGCGGTTAGATACTGTCCCGTGAGTTATTCTCTTTGGAATAAGATGAGCAACTCACCTTACTGTATTTTAACACTATGCTTTCATCTCTTTTTTGTCTTGAGAATATATCTCTTACCTCATGGTCTAAAGACTGATCACCATTTAGGATTATGCCACTTAGCAAATATATACAACAATAAACCTAAATGTTTCAAGTTATTTAATACATAAATGAAATAGTGTGGACAGAGTATAACATAACTGTCGTGCTTTGTAACTCAAGTTCTGTATAAAGTATGAAAAAGGGACTTTTTCAAGGACATTTAGTTTTTATCAAATACAGTAAATACAGTATAACATTTGTTTAAGTGCAAATCTAACCTGCACTCATTTGGACTTTACCATTAAATATTAGTTCTATTTACAGCCTGTGTCTAATTGCCAATTTTGTTTAAATGCTTGAGACAACCCAATCTATATGCTAAATTGGAAAAATACACATTTGATATGGAGAATATTGAGTTTTTAGTGCATTTGGTCTCATCAAGTGGTTTACCACTAATAATCAAGCCATCCAAAAGGAGCTGTTCTTCAGGATGTTATAGGCCTGTAAAGATTCCTCACTGTTGCAAATTGTTATAGGTGCTTCATTAAACATCTTTCAAAAATGGTCTGGCCACTCAGCACTTTAATCAGTATACAAGTTCCATTAACCTGATCCACTCAAAATGCCTTCAATTTCCTCATACATGAATTTCAATCTGCTCCTGTGCTGGTGCATCTGAATCCAACTCAACCTTTTCACCTTAGAAGTTAAATATTTACTTCATCCATGTGCTTAGTTTTATAGACAGTTGTATGCTGCATAACAGAAACAAACTATTGGCAATTATTAAATATGAACTATTAACTATTCAGATACCATTGAAATAATGGCATGATTTACTGGATTGAGCCACTAGACCTATTAGCATTGTTTCCAATCATAGACATTTGCTTGAAGGCAGCCAGATGGCTTCATTCTCATCAAGCACGCAGGGCCCTCTTTTTCCCCTAATTCTATTTTGTTGCACCCTTTTGACCTAGTTCGCATGATAGAAAGTATGGAGGTCACTCACATCAAAGGACGGGGTTTACACTGAACTAGTTTGCACGATGTAAAGTTGGATGCCTTTAAGCCGACAATTTAAGAATTCTCCAGATAAATAATTCAAGGAGGCCGCTCCATTAAAAAAAAAAAAATGACGCCCTGATTCAGAGCGAGCAATCTGTCAAAGCATCCGGCTCTGAATCAGGGCCTCTGTCCAGTAACCAGGAATTCAAAAAATGTTGGTTGACCACTTTTAATGTCTAGATAGTTCCAAGCTCCTCATTCAAATAAGAGATCTGTAAGGGTAATCACCATGCAGGTGCTGCAAACCAAAATAACTTATTAATCTCCCAATACGTCTGGTGGCCTTATCTCTCAAGAGAAGTAAAAGCTTATGTTGAGACCCATTCAATCTACGCCAGACACAAATCTTCACATTCATTACATTGTGGACTTTTACAACCTTTGCCGATACAATCAGGACCCTGGAAAAATGTATCTGTATATTTAATTTCAGGGTTACCATCCATCCTAAGGATTCAATGCAATATTAGGGTCATAGACTGAATTACTAAAATGACACATTTTGTGCAATTCAAGAAGTTACCTAGTACTCCACAGACTGCTAAACTGTTCAGATGATAATTCTACAAATTATATGGATGTCCACAATCTAATTTCCAGAGAGGACTGCAATTTATGTCAACATTTTGGAAGGCCTTTTTTAAAACATTACAAGTCCAGTTACTGTAGATTTATCATCTGGCTATCACCTCCATATACATGGCAAAACCAAACATGTAAACCAGTGTTTAGAGAGGAGTATCTGCAAATCAGTTATAATTATCACACGATAACTGGGTTGAACTTCTTCCCCTAGCTGAATTCACTTAGAACAACATAGTCATACTTCTGCTAAATTTCTCTCTTTCATTTGCAATTATGGTGATAGATTATAACTACATTTGAAAAGGTCATTGCAGAAATGTGCAGAGAAATTCATAGGGCCATTCCTTATGTCATCCATTCCCACTCTAAAACTGAAACTTCACTTACCAAGAAATATGCAACAAGTAAATCCATTGTTTCATGTTTCCCAAATAAAAGCTGCTCTGTCAGGCTCTCAAACTCGGACCACTCAGTCTGTGAAAATGAAGGGCTGTGAAGATCATATTGTAGAACAGATCCTAGATTCCTGATGGGTCATTCATTAAGTGGAAAGGCTTCAAATTGGGAAAGCCTTCTTTGGAATATTTAAAAAATTTTTTTTAATGTTCCTAGATTTGTTTAAAGTTTCTTACAGCAATGTCCAGACAAAGCAGACAAACCAGGTGTACCTGAAAGTCATCCTCTTAGGTGGGGCTTTCTGTCACAAGCAGCACTTACACAGACTCACCAATGATGTAATTTGCTGTGCTGGAACTCCTGAGGACTGTGTTGTGTGACTTTTGTTGACTCTTCATAATTGTATGTTCCTACCTGGTGCATGTGTCTTGATTCCAGCAGCTTGTCTGCTGGTATGGATTGTAGCAGTTTGCTCCCATTGTCTGCCAGGGCATCCAGAGGTCCTGGCCATAAATTAGCTCCCTCATCTCACAGCAAAAGCATGGCATTCTGGCCTTTTAACACCTAGTCTGGATAACATCACCCACCTGTAGCCCATTTAAGGGATCTTCCCTTCAGTCAATGCTTTATTATAAGTGTTCCTTGCTCTGGCTCCAATATTGGACTTAGCTGTTCTTATCCTTACCTCAGATTCTGCCTGTTGACCACATTGCCCGGATACTCCTTGTCTGCTGTTCCACCCTTGGGTTTAGACTATTACAGTACATACTTATCTAGAGTTATTTTCACCTTTCCAGGAGAGGACAATGAAGTGGGCAGTGATGGGGGCATGGGCGGAGTAGTCACTTCATCATTAGGCATATTTTAATGTAGCGGGGCCAAATTGCGTGATTAACATAGAATCCCCACCCCTACATGCAGATCTTGGATTGCTTTTAAGATTCTCACCATTCTGTGGGCAGGATATGGGAGAGGTGCCTATTCTTCTACCCGACAAACTGGATGCCTGCTGCAGGTTCTGGGAGAGTAGGTAAGTAGTGGTTGTATACTGACCTCCTGCTTCCCTGATCACATATTCTCTCACAACCCCATACTAGTTTCCAAGCACTGGAATCCAAATTAGAGTCTATGAGGTACTAATACCTGTATCTAGTGACTGTCTGGCATTAGGTATGGGAATGCTGGTATATAGATTACTGCTGACACTTGACTGCATCACTGATTGCTTGGCTGCACATTTCTGTGTGTGTGCATTTTCATTAGGTCTTCGGAGTTTAAAAGGAAGTGAGGGATTAGTCTTCTTACTCGTGATAGTTTCTGACACTCTGATCTCTACCTGTGGATTTAGTTCCAGTCATATCTTAGAGTCATTGCTGATAGTATTGGTCTATGCTGTGCAATACATATATAATTATTTCAATGTTATCATGTAACCTCTGCCAGAGGGAAGTGTTGTGTTATGATTTGATGTTAAGCTATGTACACATACAGTACTTGGTTTTAACATTCAATTCTGCAATACCAGCAGGGTTTATCTGAAATGGTTAGTAGACTGTGACTACAGTATAGTACATGATACTAACTTGTAATATTTCAGAAATTGTATGCAGGTTATCTTAATCTTTTATATCATATCATGCATATATTTTGTATTATTGCCCTTGCAAGGAGAAACCAGCAGCAGTGACCAGGAAGGATCGCTGCCCAGCACAGAGGAATCGCGCCACACACATACTTAGTTTTATTCATCACAAGCGCTCCTTTTTATCTACTACTTACATATCTTAGCCAATGTCAGCCCACTGGCTAGCTATCACTGCTTGTGTGGTTAAATAATAAATGATAAATCAGGCCCATACTGAGTAATCATTTAGGAGGTCTAAAAAGAGCCCCCAAACCCTCGACAAATCTAATACAGTAGCAACCTACTTAAAACAGAAGTTATTGCCACTAACTGAAGTTCTGAAGTTGGGCAGAGACATGCAGCTTATTCCATATCTATCCCTGTACCAATTATCCAGGAACCACTTGTTAATGGTAGCGATACAACCATTTATATAGAGCATATGATGATCTTTCTTACAGTTGGTTCAAACTTATTAGTGCTTATCAGTTCAAGATATGACAGAAACGTTATGTGGTGTAGGACATGTAGGGAATTAATAAGGGACAACTATAATGGTTGGGGTGGTTTAAGTTGAAATGAAACTAAAAGTAATTCACTGTAATGTAATTCTGTATAAACCTTCTGGAAACAGAGCACATTCATACCTCTCTGCTGCAAACAGCTATTCTACACAAAACACAAAAGATAATAGATTGTGGGTGGATTAAAGACAAAATGTAGGTGAGCAATGGTGTTGCCAGCTTCACATAAATATCTTCATTATTTTAATAGCAGTAGTAGAAAGCAAAAAATCATTAAATCAATGACCTTCTCTGAAAAAATGCTGTATTTAGAAGGAATCATTATTTAACCAACATCAGTTCGGTTGTCTGAATCAATTGCGGTCCTTAATAATTCCACTACCTATGTCTATTTAACAAAAGTAAAAGCCAATTCTGAAAATAAAGGAAATCTATGAAGTATGCCAGAGCTCCGAGCACAGTACTCATGCTAAAGATAAACAACTCAGACTGTCAACAGCTATTAGCCAAAAGCCAGGGGGGAGATGACGGAAAGCCCTTACCTTGATACTTCATTCAGCAGAGTGGATTCATAATGGGTTCAGATTATTTCTGTTTTATCAGATTGTATTGGAATATAGACAAGCATTTTAGAAGATTTTCCCATACACACTGAATCCTGTAATACATGTCACATTTGTTTCCATAAAAGAGACTTATCATCAGACAATTAAATAGGTATGTGCTGTATATTTGAAAAATATATGTTAAATGTTGAATATATGTTCAAATAAGAAAAAAGTTATGCATATGAGAGTGAAATCACATGTGGACACACAACAATTTACTATAACTTGTTAGCAAAAACGTATAAAGGGACAAAAAAAACACACAAAGAAAAGCACATTTGCATTGAAAACATTATTCCCTATTTGTATATAACGTAATAATGTGATAAAGATAGATTTTAGTCTGACCATTTATTCAGACTGATGAGATAAACACTGAGGCACGGACGGACTTGTGACTGAATAAAACCCCTCTTCTTGACTTAAGCCGCATACACACTAGACGATTTTATGAACGATATGGATGATAACGATATCGTTCAATGATATATCGTTCATATTATTCAGTGTGTATGCAGTGACAGTGAATGACCAATGATGCGAGCTCCTGCTGGGCGATAACAATGTATTTGGTCGTCTGCTCATGTAGGCCAATCTGATGATATTGTCAAGAGTTGCCTTTTCAGAGATGTGGCAGGATGACTTCACTGAAAGATATCTTTAAAGATATCTTTCAGTGTGTACACCCAATATCGCTTGTCCTGCACTACAGAAAGTTCAAGGGAAATCATGCAATATCATTCATGCAGCACATCGTCTAGTGTGTATGAGCCTCATAGTTTGTTGTATTTGGGACAATCAGTTACTAGCAAATTGGTGGTTCCAGATGTTTGAGGCTGATCTGCCTGCCCCCCCTTCCTTGCGACCATTTCCTTTCCTTGTAGTTTAAATGTTAACAGTAAATTTGAGTTAAGAATTAGGCTATGTTTTTACAAGGGTTACAAGCAACATTTGCCATTAAGAAGTTTAATACAATATGTTGTGTGCAAATAAGGTTTTGACTTCAAAGAGAGAAGAATGTCTTATTAATGAATGCAAAAGTCAACTTCACTATATACTGTGTATGTATATATATATATATATATATATATATATATATAAAAGAAAAATTACATATGGGGGCGCTTCATAGTGTGTAAAAGTATTTAATCAGACACAGAAACAATGATGCTCAGCATCACAAGGGGTATGCTCGTACCATTGTTTAAAACAGGGTGGACTGGTTACCACATGATAAAATATGAACCAACCAGGCAAATCACCAGCATGTCCTCCGGAAATCTCACAGGTTTCCACACACCACTCCGCAGACCACCGGAGATGGACGCGGCGTGTCGGGACCAACGTGGAGCACAGGAGCCCGGAGGTGATGCTGGAATGGGATGACGTCAATAGGCCACGCCCTAACGTGTTTCGTCAACAGACTTCGTCAGAGGGCTGGCCTAGATGACGTAAAGACCTAATATTTATTCACCGGATCCACCAATCAGCAGATCTAATGGGCGGGTGTATATAGTTGTAAACACACACCACCCCTCAGTCGTGTGGTTGATAACACAGGATTCCGTGCTTTGGTACTTATGAGACCATCAAACTTTGCCGCAGCTACTCATATTTACATATATAACCAGTATATTGTGGCATGCACATATTAAAATACACATAATAAATCCTAAACAACCTGGTTGTCGTATAGCAACCAATTATACAATTCATAACTAATTAAAAAATGTAGACATATCGAATGACTGACAAGAAATAAAATTAAATATATGGGACAATGATATGTCCCCACAATAGACATAGCAATGTCCACATCATTGAAACAATATACAAGAAATGGAAAATAGAAACAATGCTAAAAAAAAATTTCTCCATAATGTGCTCATACATAATCAACACATAGAAATAAACACAGAATATGTATCCCTAAAAATTATGTTTACACAAAAAACCTAAGTTTAATAATGAAGTAATTATTATTAAATGAATGGCGTAATCTCATACCCTTCATTGAGTCCATTAGGGACTAAAGTATCAAGACTAATGATCCAGAATGTTTCACATTTTAACAGGGCTACATCCCGATTACCTCCCCTTTTTCCAATATGTACCATTTCAATCCCTTTGCATTTCAGACCTTTTGGGTCACTCTTGTGGCACAATTTGAAATGCTTTGGGGCACTATGATTAGTGACACTATTCCTGATATTCCTCAGGTGCTCCAAAATTCTTATTTTTAGACACCTCTTGGTCTTACCGATATATCGGAGACCACAGGGGCAAGTGAGCATATATACCACATATGTGGAATTGCAATTGATGAATGAGTTGATATTCTTAATGTTTTTAGCCTTATTCTTCTCTGGCATATTGCAAGTGATGTTACCCTTTTCTATATAAGGGCAAACTTTGCAATTTCCACATGGAAAACACCCTTTAATATCTAAAAAGGTAGACGAGCTTCCAATCACTGGTGCTGGGGGAAGAAGTTGACTTTTGGACAAAATGGCTTTCATATTTCTTGCTTTTTTTTACACAATACTCGGGTATTGTGGTAAATGTTCCACAAGTATTGGATCTAATTTTAATATGTGGCAATTTTTCCTCAAAATCTTAGATATTTGTCTTTCTGAGCTAGAATATTGTGTACTAAATTTACAGTCTTTACTATCCTTTTTAAATGTTTTCTGGATTGTTTTATATTCTAGCAGTTCAGAACGGCATTTGGTTCTAGCTTTTTTTAGGGATGATTCAATAATAGCATCCGGGTAACCTCTCTCCCGTAACCTATCAATATATATTTTAGATTGTTCCTCGAATTTCTCTAAATTAATACAGTTTCTACGCAGCCTAAGAAACTGAGAAAAAGGTATGTTATCTTTCCACATCGGGAAATGGCAGCTGTTATATTGCAAATAGCTATTGCTATCAACTGGTTTAAAATACGTATAACTCTCTACAGTAGTAGTCTCTGGAAACCCCTCTGTGGTGAGTACTGAATCTAGAAACTTGATAGATACAGCATTAAAATTTGAGGTAAAACTCAGATTGAAAGAATTATTATTAATCTCACATACAAAATCAGTGAATTCTTCTTCTGAACCCCTCCAAATGACCAAGATGTCGTCAATATAGCGCTTGAAAAAGACTATATTCTTATATTTTTCATTCTTTAGAATCTCCTGCTCCCACATGCCCATATATAGGTTAGCCAGGCTAGGAGCGCAAATTGTCCCCATCGCGGTACCACACCGCTGTAGGAACCACTCACCCAAAAATTCAAAATAATTATGTTGTAAAACAAATTTAAGACATTCACAGATGAAATCAATCAGCAACCGGGATAAATTGATGTAATCTGTGAGCGTGCTACGAACTGCTAGAATACCTAATTCATGCGGGATCGCAGTGTACAAAGATTGAACATCTATGGATCCCCATTTATAGTGCCACTTTATCTCATGCATCATCTGAAGCAGATGAGTGGAATCTTTAACATAGGTATTCAGCATGGGAACATATTTTTTAATGTATACATCCACATATTCAGATAATCTCGAAGTTAGACACCCAATTCCCGCTACAATAGGGCGGCCAGGAGGCTGTAACAGATTTTTATGAATTTTTGGGATATGGTAAAAGACCGCCATAATAGGAGAATTATTGAAAAGATAATTGTACTCCTCTAGTGACAAAACTTTTTCATTAAGCCCTTTCTGTAATAATACTCTCAAGTCCTCTACAAATACTGCTGTGGGATCTTTCTCTAGTTTCACATAAGCATCTTTATCAGCAAGTAGTTTATATGCTTCAGTGACATAATACTCATGATCCATTATGACTATGCCACCACCCTTGTCGGCATTTTTAATGACAAGGTTAGAATTAGCTGCTAGATTTTTCAAGATTTCAAACTCTTTTCTGTTCAAATTCTTATGTGAAACATTAATATTTAGATCATCCAGGTATACTGGGACCCTCTGAGCAAGTATAGTTATCATCAAAGATCCTCAGAAATTCCTGTGATCTTTTCATGTTTAAATCATTACTCCTAAACATCCTAAATGACAAATAGAGTCCCAGACTAATGAGAGAAATGTCAAGAAAATTTCAAAGATAGAATATAAAGCTGCACAGTACATATAAGATCAACAATAACATGCAATAGACAAAAGATAATGACCGGCGCTGACAGTCTATCTGAATGTGAAGTCAATAGGTGAGTGTGTGTACAGCTCACCACACAACGACTGATGCTGGTCTTAAAGCACTAGAGTCCTCACAGAAAGCTGGGACCGCTGCTCCCCAAATGAATAACATATGGATCCTGGATCTCTCAGGATAATGGAATCTAGAAGAAAAATGACATATGGGGGCGCTCCATAGTGCGTAAAAGTATTTAATCAGACACAGAAACAACGATGCTCAGCATCACAAGGGGTATGCTCGTACCAATGTTTAAAACAGGGTGGACTGGTTACCACATGATAAAATATGAACCAACCAGGCAAATCACCAGCACGTCCTCCGGAAATCTCACAGGTTTCCACACACCACTCCGCAGACCACTGGAGATGGACACGGCGTGTCGGGACCAACGTGGAGCACAGGAGCCGGGAGGTGACGCTGGAACGGGATGTATATATAAATGACAGACTTAATCCACGGCACTCAACCATCTGGGGTGCCCTTGGTATGTGACCACACCATCTACATAAAAAATATTATACAAACTCGGCACTCACTTGCTTTTCAAACTGCAACTCCTTTGAATACAGGGAATGTTGGTTCCAAAATATTGCAATAATTTGTTAAGCTGACCACCACTTCATGGTCATTCCCATCTGGTCAGTCCCTACACTGATTGTCAGATAAATGATCTTGGTCTGCCACGTTTCCCTGTATTCAAGGTGGCAGACCAAGATCATTTTCCTTGAAAAAGCCCCTGGCGAAACGTATGTTGGCACCGCTTGAGGGGTACCCCTGTGAGCACAGAGAACCCCTGCATCATTCACCACTATCCCACAGGGAATCTTTCTGCTAATCACTGACAGGCATTTTACCATTGAACATCAAATGATAGAATATTTGAGAGCATTTTCAGTAAGGTGAGAAGTCAAAGGTCTATGCTGGGAAAAAAAGGAATCAGTGGAAACGCCTATGGAAACAATGTATACTGATAGGTCAGCCACTCTTAAAACATTAGATACCTAGTTGGATCAAGAGAGTGGAGACTGAGAACCTATTTGATTGTTCATGTTGTTAATTAAGTGGTGAATGCCACTTCATAAGGTACACCTCCACTACATAGAGGGTGATTATACCTGGTGAAGGCAGGTGTGGAAATATGCTACAAAGCTGCAATGTAAGAATGCTTTCAATAATAGAAGTGTTAATAGTTTATTTTTATCAATTAACTAAATGAACAGAAGATAAATCTAAATAAAATCAATATTTGGCGTGACCACCCTTTGCCTCCGAAACAGCATCAATTCTTCAATTCTTCTAGGTACACTTGCACACAGTTTTTGAAGGAACTCAGCAGGGAGGTTGTTCCAAACGTCTTGGAGAATTAACCACAGATCATCTGTGGATGTAGGCTTGCTCAAATCTTTCGGTCTCTTTATGTAATCCCAGACAGATTCAATGATTTTGAGATCAGAACTCTGTGGGGGCCATATAATCACTTCCAGGACTCCTCATTCTTCTTTGCACTGAAGGTAGTTCTTAATGATATTGGCTGTATTTTTTGGGTCGTTGTCCTGCTGCAGAATAAATTTGGAGCCAATTAGCAGCCTCCCTGATGGTACTGCATGATGTGTAAGTACCTGCCTGTATTTCTTAACACTGAGGACACCATTAATCCTGACCAAATCCCCAACTCCATTTGCTGAAATGCAGCCTCAAACTTGCAAGGAACCAACACAATGCTTGACTGTTGCCTGGAGAAAATCATTATTGTACCATTCTCCTTCAAAAACTGTGTGCAAGTGTACCTATAATTGAAGAATTGATGCTGTTTTGAAGGCAAAGGGTGGTCACACCAAATATTGATTTGATTTAGATTTATCTTCTGTTCACTCAGTTGGATTTTGTTAATTGATAAAAATAAACTATTAACACTTCTAATTTTGAAAGCATTCTTACTTTTCAGCATTTTTTCCACACCAAAAATGTGAAACAAGAAAAAAAGCCAATGGCGCTGCAAAAAAGGACAAACATACAATAATAATTATATCTGGTGTGTCACGCTGCTGTTAGGGTTGCCAACCATATAAAGAATAAAAAGAAAAGAAATAACAGCGCTGTGAGACACCTGTGAATGAATGAATTGTAACCAGCTATATCCAAAGGTTATTTAATATAGATTCTTTAAAAAATATACATCATTGGCCAATGAAACACATGTATAACAAATATAATAAAAAATAACACTGTGACAAGCAATCACAAGTTATAAAAACACCATATCACACTATATCAATTGGCAACAATCTGCTGTTTTTTTGGGAACAGTGATATTATCCCCAAGTTGCTTTTAATTAACTTGTTATGTGTGAGAGATATTTATCTGCATGCACAGGATTCCAAATGTAATGTCACATTTTTTATAGACTCAATAGTCCATAATATTCCACCTGTTAATCCTTATTGTGCATTCCCCACTAGTTTCCAATAATAGGAGATCAATGAAAGACAGCAGTTATTAACTGCAAATAAAGGACCAAAAAAACCCTTCTGGTACGAATGTCCCGTATAATATAAGGATACCAAGTTCCAATAGCCTTATCAGTGGAAGCCTCGCACTCGTAGTTAGTTAATAACAACAACAGCCTGGAATGTACCTTACGTGAGCTGCAATATTCGATAGTGGATTTCGGACTCCGTTTATCCTGTGGTAGCATGCACTCTCCAGGCTCTGCCTCAGTCTGTGTTATGTGGCATGCGCTGCCCATCCGGTGCAGTGTCAGAGGGAGCTGATACAGCCTGCACCGGCGTGCTGATGGGAGGAAAATCTTAAGGGAGCAATGATCACTTGTCCTCGCTGCTGTCTCAAGCCTGGAAGTATTGCTGGATAACCAGACAAATTAGGATAGGTGGATGGTAAATCTCTCACAATGGTAGTGACTGTAGCACTGATGTAATGGCTGACGCGTTTCTTCCCTTCGGGATTTCCTCAGAGGGGACCACAACGCGTTAGAGACAAAACGCATTGGGTTTGCTGTACCTTTGGTTTGCTGTACCTTGATCCTCCTTGAATCGACAGATAAGCTTATACTATTTATTTTTCTTGTACATGTGTCTTCTTACCATTTTATGTCACTGTGTTATTAAAAAAAAATTTTTTACATTGAAAAACTTATTATGACCTCTTGATTGTGCTAATCTTTGGGGAAAGGAATGTTCCCTATAAAAAAGGGTCAAATAGAGTTTCCTTTGTGTTTTATATAATAACATACAGTGCGGTATGGTACACACTATGTTGTTTTTTTTTTCCCATATATTTCTCCCAATGGTCATATGACGAAGAACTTCTCACCAGATAAGTAGTGTAATAATCACCATTTTGGTCTCACTTGTGGTTTGATTTAAATATTTTAGACACTAGTAGGCGCTTCTTTTTTCATTTCTTCATAATTTACTTTGGGCACCAATCCCTATCATTATTTTGGAGCAGCCACTTAATTATTATTTAAGGTGCGTCACATTTAAAGAAAGAGATATCTTTCCTTTACATGTTGTATTTAATTATTTGGAGTGTTATATCACAATCAGTGCACCTCTACATTCCTTACACTATATATATATATATATATATATATATATATATGGAAATAACGGCGGCACTCACAGGACTTGTGTAAAGAAGACTCACGACTCAGGAAGGTCAAAGTTCAATGTTTCAGTCTGGTGACTTTTATCAAGAACTACAGACAGAAGATACAGGCCCTCATTCAGAGCCGTACGCTCTGAGCAGAGCGCACGCTCTGAGCAGAGCGCACGCTCTGAATGAGGGCCGCCCTCCATAATTATGGAGCGTCCTCCTGGATGCTCGTATAGCTGTGGGTCACCACCCACAGCCTATACGAGCGTGCAGTTTGATGGCCGCGATGGTCTTGACCATCGCGACCATGGCCACTGCGAGCCGGAGCCTGCGGTTGAGTTTTTCAACCGCAAGGCCCGGAGTGATTTTGGCTCTATCAAAGCCAAAATCACTCCCACTGACATCACTAGTGATGTCAGTGGGCCGGCTTCTGACGGTAGGCGTTCCCTTGGGAACGCCCCCGTCAGGGAGGCACGCCCCCGGCACGCCCACCAAAGGGGGCGTGCTGTCAATCAACATCGACAGCACGCCCCCTTTGATCAGACACAACGAGCAAAGGAAAGTCCTTCGCTCGTCGCGTCTGGCGCATGCGCACGACGGAGCTCCCGCCGTCGTGCACATGCACAGTGCACAACATCGACCCACTTGCGAGCGGACAGCCGCTTGCGAGTGGGTCTGAATCAGGCCCACAGTGCATACCTTTATACCCAGTGACATCCCATAGTGACAAAGTACACCGCTCACCACGCCGCTGATGACGTCATCAACGCAGGACAAGGCGCTTGCGTAATGATGCAATCGCGCACAACGTGGTTGCCATGGTAAGTAACCAGGACGACTAAATGTAAATACACAGAACAGGCTCTGCAACGAAAGCGTGCTGCAATCCCCACCACTTTCGTTGCAGAGCCTGTTCTGTGTATTTATTGAACATAAACTTGTTCTAGAATCTAACAACTTTTTTTTTAAATCACATTCAATAGGAAAACAGTACATTGACCATTCACAGATTAATAATAGATACCACTGTCACACCTTTTTAGGTTCACAGTAATAACCCTGTAGATAGGTAGATAAATGCAAATTGAAACCCAACATGTTTCGTCCTTAAAAGGACTTCCTCAGGGTTATTTCTTGATAGAAAAAAGAAACGTGTGTAAGCAGAAAATGGTGTGAGATCTTCAACTTATAAAATTGAAACCAGCAGAATGAATATACATACCAAAACATTTTTCTTAGAATGATAAAACCAAGAAAATGTTCTAGCTCAAACACATTCAACTAATTTGTCTGAAAAAAACAGGGTAACCTAGATAAAAAAATAATAATATCGATGCAGTGACTATCTATTCATAAATAAAGGAAACCCTTCATTCATTTATAATATAATAATAAAAATCTATTTTTATTTTAGGAGACAGAGTGCAAAGTGATAAGGTGCCAGCCAATCAGCTCCCAACTGTCATTTTTCAAACACAGCCTGTGAGATGGCAGTTAGGAACTGATTGGATGGCACCTTATCACTTTTCACTCTGTCTCCTAACACTGCTTAGTAAATAGACCCCCGAGTGTCATGTAGACCACTTAGACATATAACCCTCGACATGGCATTAATATATAGCTACATAACACGTTGTTATTGACATAAGTAAAAGACAAAATACTGTATATACAGACATTTAAAAACTTTCAACAGATTAGCAAATTATAATTGTAGCCCAAGTGAGTAATTCCGCATAATACTTACTCAAAGTGTTGTGAACCGATCCTGACAACAGCACCTCTCAGTGTGTATGTGTGCACAGACTCCCTTGGTCTGCCTTATATTCCTCCTGAAGGATGACATCACTTTATTTAATTAAATGAGGCCGATTTTATATTAACTTACAAATTGATTTCTAAAGGAACTAAGCTTATTTTACAGATCTAATCGAGATATTGCACATAAACAGAGCTCTATCATAACAACCCACACCATAGTATTCTATATTTCACATGAAAAGTAGAAATAAACCACATACTTCTGGATACAAGCTAAATTAGTGTGCGTTCCACTGCTAGCCAATCTTCAAGCACATCATGCTTCCCACAGGATGTTATCTAACCCTGAATACCTGCATTCCACTGCGCTCCACTTGGAACCAATCATCTGTTATCTAAGAAAGATATTTCTGAGAACACAACAAATCCCCCATCAGACCTTATGGTTCATTACCCAGCTCACAGCAGGAACATCTACGGACCAAACTATTCCAAAGTATTGCATTCCAACTACATCTAAACAAGTCCTGTCCTACTCAGTGTATTACTTAAACTCCAAAACAATGTCATAAATAAACAGCATATACCTTAACACTAATGAAGCCCTTAAATGACATAATATTAAACTTTCAAGTATAATATATGTCTGAATCTTAGATAGACGGTGGCCATTTCTATGGAGTATAAGCTTCTCCTTAGGCCTTTATTACCTATTGAATTGATGGCTGCTATTTTCTTGGGGTCATGTTAGTGTAGTATAAACTAACTCTTAAACCTCCATTAATCATTGAATTCATGGCAGCCACTTAGTAGTAGTAATTTCCATATACTGTATCCTTTTTTATTAGCCAAAAGAAAACTTAAATTGTATATCAGTATATAACTTATTAATTAATAAATTACCCAACTTGATAACAACCTCTATTACAGAGACACCCTATTGTACTTAATGGGTGATAATTACAAAATTATTCAAACCCTACTATATAAAAGTGAATCTATTACAAATCGACTTACTATAATGTAAGTGAACTAAGCTCCCTTTTATTTGTGTGTATAACACCTAATTCATGAATGCCTTAATAATATGAACGTATAATGTGCAAATGTAAAAATTAAGTGACAAAGGAAAATCAAAATACCAATTCCTCACCTAGTCTACAACTTTACAATTGAAAGACCCCTCCCTAAAAAAATCAATAAAGATACATAACTAAACGATGATCAATATATTACAGTTGTTATACAGTCTCAAAGAAATGACACTATATCGATGTTCTTGTTCAAACCATTAGGATAAATAGTATTGAGAGTGAAAATCCAATAGAATTCTCTCCTTGATAATTGTAGTTCTCTGTTACCTCCCCTTTCATTCTCACTGATGTGTTCTAAAGCTGTAAAGGTAAGGAATTTTACATCAGACTGATGGACTTCTTGGAAATGTTGTGGTAGACTATGTGTAGTGATTTTATTCCTAATGTTTCTTAGATGTTCTTGTATACGGATTTTTAGACATCTTTTCATCTTCCCTATATATGCCTTACCACAACTACAAGTAATCCTCAGTTAACCACACAAATGCTTTTTTTCCATAACTTTACAACAAATGCACCTCCTGCAAAGGAAGCAACCCTTCCTATTGGTCAAAAACGTATTATTTGCCTGATGTAAGGAATAACCACTTTTAATTACTTTCAATTTACTGGGAGCCAGAATACTCTTAATATTAGTTGCTCGTTTGTAAACCAGTTTTGTTTTAATAGGGAGATTAGGGCCTAATATATGCTCCTTCAACAGTATAATACAATGATGTTCTAGAATTTTATTGATTATTTTATTTTCTCTATTAAACTGTGTGACAAACAGTCTGACATTTATAATGTTCTCATTAGTGGGGCCTAATTTCTCTTTCAAAAGATCCTCTCTATCTAGACAGATAGTTCTGGTCACTACTTCCATTACTTTCCCTTTGTTGTAACCTCTCTCCAGAATTCTGTTTATAAGCATCTCAGACTGGTGCTAAAACTGATTATCATTAGTACAATTCTTTCTAAGACTTAGAAACTGGGCATATGGTATATTATTTAACCATGCGGGGAAATAACAACTAGTTGAAGGGATAAAGCTGTTGCATATACCTCCTTAAAGTGAGTTTTGGTCATGATTTCCTTATCACTTTCACTACTGAAAATGATATCAAGATAGTTAATAGAACTTACATGTTGTTTAGAAGTGAATTTCAAATTATACTCATTAGTATTTATATATAACATGAAATTGTCAATACTTATTGAGTCTCTAGCCCAAATGAAAATTAGATAATCAATATACTGACAAAATAATATATTATTTTTTATTAAAATCTGAATCAAAAATATATTGTTGTTCCAATTTACCCATTAAGATATTGGCATAGGACGATGCAAATTTAGTGCCCATAGCCGTACCAAGTTTTTATAGCACAAATTCACCCTCAAATTCAAATAAATTATTTTCCAAGATAAGCTTTATTCCTTTCAAAATAAAATCCTTTTCAATCACCCTTATTTCAGAGAAATTAGAAAGTAATTCATTAACAGCCTCATTTCCTTTTTGATGTGGTATGGGTGAATACAAGGCATGTACATCCACTGTTAGCCAATGATAAGACGGGGACCATTTAATATCTTTAATTAGTACTCAACAGGCTGGTTGAATCCTTTAAATAGGACTTAAGATTTTTCACAAATGGTTGCAACTTAAGGTCTAAATAGTGTGACAAATTAGAGGTTATTGAATGTTTCTCTTTTTAATTTGTCAGGGCCATTGGTACCCCAAAATTATCCTAAGAAGTTTCTTGCCCATCTGAGAGACTCTTTTGGCACAATGGGAAAGCACTGATGGATTGTGCCTATTTTTCAAAATGGCTGCGGAAAGCACAAATTTTATATATCCAAAAATCTTTTCTGCCCAAGATATAAGATTTGTATGTCACCTCTGTGGCAGTCAATTACAGAGCTACAGAATCCATTAGAAACTTGCTGCTTTCTTTTTCATTTATATCTCTGTAATCCGTATCAGGAATCTTAATGATCCATTGCTGGTAATTGTCAGCACCTGCAGCTTGGTACTACATGTTCAGATCTATATAAACAGTCTTCTGGGAACAAGCAAATTGCCAGTTTATTGATTCAACTTCTCATACCTGATTTAATGAAAGACTCCCTCTTTGAATTGCTTAATAGTGTTTGTTATTGGCAATAGCCAACAGCAGCCATTTCTATCCATGAATTTGCATTATGCAATCATTATTTAATACATTATATTCACTATATTTAGTTTTTAAAATATATACAGTACTATGTACATGTATATGAAAGTGTGTGATGGAGGTGTGCTCATTGAGTTTTAGATGGAATCCATGAAACAATGTATTTTAATCCAATGTTTTTGGTTTGTCATCAGTCCTTTGTACAATGTATAGAAAGAATAAATGTACAGACAAGTTTTTTATATCCCTTTAAACCCCCTAGAGCAGAGGTTCCCAAATGTGGTCCTCCAGGCATCCTGACAGTTCATATTTTAGAGATCATATTGACTAAGGTACTAAAACGAATTGACTGAGGTACTAATTAAGTCACCTGTGGACAAGCATGGATATCCTTTAAACATGGACTGTTAGGGTGCCTACAGGAACGAGTTTGGGAACCTTTGCCCTAGAGACTAATTGTCTGAAACACACATAAACCACATGAAACAAAAGTCACACAGAAATTAAAAATATATGATACAGTAGTCTCATAACAGCAATAAAAATAATGTATAAGCTGTAGTCATAACAAAGTAACATTACTACATGTATTACCAAAAAAAATCAGTCCACGTCGTGATGAGGGGTTGTGGCCACCAACTCCAGAAAGAAGTGCACTAACTGGAGTGTCCTAAGGAGTGCAGCAGCTTTACTGGCTGCAAGGTGCTGTTCCAGGCACCCTGCAAGCCAAATTCAGGTGCAGTGGGGCAGCAACAGTGTCACCCACAGGACCTTGCAGCATGGATTGCAGCACAGCTTGCACACCCCTAGCTCTAACCCTGGTCTTGCTTCTCCCCAAGCTCCAGTAAAATGTCCACTAAACATATATTAGTCAAATAGCTAGCATGATTATTCTGGGAGATCAACTCAGTTTTCTCATGCCAGCAAACACCTATAACAAATATAAAACCCAAACACCCATATGATATCAAACAGACAGGTCATCTACCTGTCATAACCACATTGACACTACAATAGTGTAACAGTGTAGACGACACTGTCTCGATTTTACATTTGGAGGAACTGTTACCTTGATTTATAATATATTGGAATCATTTCACTAGATCATTTGGAATAATGAGGATGGTGCAACACATACTAAGCATGGCTGTAGCAGGGCAAAAATTTACCCTTGTCAGCCATGCCCCTGAACATGTGACATTATGACATTACAACAAGAAATCAGGGCCAGTACCTGGAACATTGTAAGAATGTTATAGGTGGCAGCTGTATAGGCTACAAGGTGCCATCCGGCACCCTGCCTGCTAAATACAGGTGGCATAGGGCATTGTCGGTACTGCCCTCTAGGTCCAGTGCACACAGCTTGGGAGCAACAAATACTTGAAATACTTCCAATTCTGTATCAGGACCACTATTGTGCAAGATACTTCCTGTAGGAACTTGATGAACCCTCTATATTGTACATATTTGGGAAGCATTACCATTATGAAGGATGGAGAACATTTCCGGTTATTACCAACTAATGTACATTTGTGTTGTTTCCATTGCTATACACAGTGACTAAGCTTTAACAATTTATCCTATGAATTCCAGAGAATGTGCAATCCAGGATTTTCCCTAGGGTGGGTAAAATGATACATACATAACAGTCAATGTTAATTACTCTGATTTTCAAGGTTTATCCTTACCCTCTAGTATGGTTTCTTTGATTGTGCAGGTGATTTCCTCACATCTGACAGATTATACTATATGATTGGTAAATACTGGTGATTGGCTGGGCCAGTTTTGGGGGGTCCTGCGCTCTGGATTTGAACCCTAGTATGTTAGGAACCTACCCAAAAGAGGTTACCTGGATATGGTGGGTGGGCCCATAACCTTGGCCATGATTATGCTAAAAACCTCTATTGATTGCAAAATTTTATTGCATTTATATATATTATTAATAATTTGGAGTTGTGCACCTGAGATTTGTCTGTTTCTGTGCCTGCAATTAGTCTCATCAGGTAGCACCTCCCATCATATATATAGTCAGGTTGTGCAGTCCAGAAGTCTTTCCCATATGCTCCATTTAATGTGCTTTATTGCACTTTTGAGGGAAAAGAGATGCCCTCATTCTGGACTAGCACCCTTCCTTATTGGGTTAAAAGCATGGAGTACGGTAATGTATATGCACACTGTATTAGGCACAATTCTAGATAAGTCCAACAAGTTATATACTGTAGTGCAACTTTGGTTCATTTTTGGGGCGTGGGTCCCCCTGGATTGCGTTGGTTAATCTGTCTCAGGGCACCGCATTATAACACATTTTCCTTTATAACACATTTTAACCCTTCACTGTGTGTGTTTAATATATATGTACTTCACTTTTTATTTTCATTATTTATATGCAGCTGCAGCTGCTCCTAACTATGGCCCTCATTCAGACCCACTCGCGAGCGACTGTCCGCTCGCAAGTGGGTCGATGGTCTGCACTGCGCATGCGCATGACGGAGGGAGCACCGTTGTGCGCATGCGCGAGACGCGATGAGCGAAGGACTTTCCTTCGCTCGGAGTGTCTCATCAAAGGGGGCGTGCTGTTGATGTTGACTGACAGCAC
The DNA here is from genome assembly GCA_031769625.1 of Taudactylus pleione. Classification (NCBI taxonomy): domain Eukaryota; kingdom Metazoa; phylum Chordata; class Amphibia; order Anura; family Myobatrachidae; genus Taudactylus; species Taudactylus pleione. The sequence continues at coordinate 22,315,879 of JAUIMM010000052.1, read as the reverse complement.
GCCCCCTTTGGTGGGCGTGCCGGGGGCGTGCCTGCCAGACTGAGGCGTTCCCAAGGGAACGCCTACCATCTGAAGCTGGCCCCACTGACATCACTAGTGATGTCAGTGGGAGTGATTTTGGCTCTGATAGAGCCAAAAGCACTCCTGGCCTTGCGGTTGAAAAACTCAACCGCAGGCTGTTGCTCGCAGTTTCGATGGTCACGATGGTCAAGACCATCGTGACCATCATCCTGCACGCTCGTATATGCTGTGGGTGGTGACCCACAGCTATACGAGCGTCCAGGAGGACGCTCCATATTAATGGAGGTGGGCCCTGATTCAGAGCGAGCGCTCTGGTCAGAGCGTCCGGCTCTGAATCAGGGCCTATCTCTTTACACTGTACTTTTCTTACTATGGTGGTGCCCTGGGGTGGCTTGGCTGGGCCAGTTTTGGGGGGTCCTGCGCTCTGGATTTGAACCCTAGTATGTTAGGGACCTACCTGAAAGAGGTTACCTGGATATGGTGGGTGGGCCCATAACCTTGGCCATGATTATGCTAAAAACCTCTATTGATTGCAAAATGTTATAGCATTTATATATATTATTAATAATTTGGAGTTGTGCACCTGAGATTTGTCTGTTTCTGTGCCTGCAATTAGTCTCATCAGGTAGCACCTCCCATCATATATAGAGTCAGGTTGTGCAGTCCAGAAATCTTTCCCATATGCTCCATTTAATGTGCTTCATTGCACTTTTGAGGGAAAAGAGGCACCCTCATTCTGGACTTGCACCCTTCCTTATTGGTTTAAAAGCATGGAGTATGGTAATGTATATGCACACTGTATTAGGCACAATTCTAGATAAGTCCTACAAGTTATATACTGTAGTGCAACTTTGGTTCATTTTTGGGGTGTGGGTCCCCTTGGATTGCGTTGGTTAATCTGTCTCAGGGCACCGCATTATAACACATTTTCCTTTATAACACATTTTAACCCTTCACTGTGTGTGTTTAATATATATGTACTTCACTTTTTGATTTTCATTCTTTATATGCAGCTGCAGCTGCTCCTAACTATCTCTTTACACTGCACTTTTCTTACTATGGTGGTGCCTTGGGGTGGCTTGGCTGGGCCAGTTTTGGGGGGTCCTGTGCTCTGGAATTGAACCCTAGTATGATAGGGACCTACCCGAAAGAGGTTACCTGGATATGGTGGGTGGGCCCATAACCTTGGCCATGATTATGCTAAAAACCTCTATTGATTGCAAAATTTTATTGCATTTATATATATTATTAATAATTTGGAGTTGTGCACCTGAGATTTGTCTGTTTCTGTGCCTGCAATTAGTCTCATCAGGTAGCACCTCCCATCATATATATAGTCAGGTTGTGCAGTCCAGAAATCTTTCCCATATGCTAAATACATAAACTGTCTGAACAAGTGAATAAATATACTTCAAAAAGTCTAACTTTTGAAACGTTTAAATAAAATTAGAAGACAGAACCACTTTCAAAAACAGTTTAGAACATATGGGTACATGGGTTCAGGATCTTAGGCTGTCAATGACCATGTTGATATTCATACTGTCGACTTGTGAATGTCAAAATGGTCATTATGTCAACTGAGTTCATGTCGACATGTTCAACTGTTGATATTATGAATGCTGACATAGAAAGCATCAAAAATATAACTGCATATTGGATACATATAACAGGACAGGGGTGTAGCCAGCTTTTAACATTAGGTGGAACAAACATGGAGAAATAGGCTCCCCAGGCCTTTTCCACATGCCACTTAAAAGTCCCACCTGACTCCTACATGCCCCTCCACCAAGTGTATATCCTGTTTTGTGCCCCTATCAACTGTATGTCTCAATAGGATGCCGATTGGCTGAGATATTAATACAGTAGTGGCTGTGGCAAAAGTTGCAGCCACTACTGCAATTACGTCCACCTCTGAATCACCCCCTGTATGCACTGTTTATGTAATGTAGTGTACACCCCCATTTCTATGTTTTTGTCTCATGTCCTTAACCTGTACTGTATATTCTGTTCAGTGTTGCCCCTTCCCACCTGTATGTTTTGTAATGCACAAATGGTATAGTACCATCTACCCCACCCAGGGGTAAAGTTATCAAATGACATCAAATGAGGCAATATCAGCCATGAACTGCATATTCAGAATTTACTAAAGGCTAAACTCGGCAAACTTTGCTCCATTTGAAAAGGAAAAATCGGTCGAGAACACCTGAAACTCTGATGGTAACATGTTTTTGGACACATACACCATCAGTCCAATCCAGCAGCCTTTTGCCATAGATATCAATAGGACCTAGAAATTTAAAAGGGATTCGTATTTGTTATAATGGCCGAAATATAGTGCAAATCGGCCGCAAAAGAAGCCATATAGAAATCTCAAATAGAATACCTTCTTAAATTTACGTTTGACATATGAACATACTTAACCATCACTGAAAACTCTGCACATATGGATCAGGGAGATCTGTGATACATGCATCTGTGTGTAAAAAAATAAACACAGATACACGGACAGGCGTCGGTGGGTTGGTGGTGGGTGAGGCGGCACGCCATTTTTTCTATTGTTACACAGGATTTCATTTTGTTACCCCAGTAAATCTGGCTAGCTGTTAATAAATAGTACCTAGCCATGTGTTCATTTATGTAAACAGTGATAAAATAAATCTATAAAATGTAATGTATATTGGGTTTAAGGATCATTTAATAAATGTACACTGAAAAAATATGTCTGCATGTTGAGATAATAATGCTGGATCATATATGTACTGTATACACAGTTCTTATGGACTAAGAAAACTGCCAGTTGCATTTATGTATGTGCCACCCCCCTCAAAGAGGGACATTGGAGCAGGCTGCCCTCCCTGGACTATGTGTACTGATGGGTGCACAGCAAGGAACAGGTTAATACTGCCACTGCAGAGGGGAGAAGCGGCTGTACAGAGAACTCAGGGGAGTTAGGCAGGGAAGCGGCGCGTGTGATGGGCGGGAAGTGGACTGATGTTATATAAGGAGCACCTGCGGGGGCTGCTGGGGAGTGCTACCTGAGGAGACAAGAGAGTGTACCTACCGGAGCATGCTGAGGAGAGCCGCAGCCGCTGTGAGGAAACCGCTGGGACCGGAGACACAGGAAGCTGCCAGGGCACAGAAAGGAGGAAGCAGTGTAATCGGCGGGACCGCCCAAAAGCCTTCCCCCGGGGTTGGTAACTGACAGCTGGGAGCCTGTGAGGCAGAAAGTCTGCTGTCCACGGTTCAGGTCTGTCAGCTATTACCTGTATAAAGCACCAAATTTCAGTATAATCCTTCCAGTTAATACAGGCAGCTATAAGTTTGCATATATTCCTCCTAACAGCTACTTCTTGAAATAGAGGATTAACAAGACTTATGCACCCAGCTTTTATCCATGTGGTATCAATTATTACTGTACACACATCTGTCCTAGCTAACAATAATTGTCAGTTTTCACACCAAAGTTGCTCCCTTTAAGGACCAGCAAGGATAAAAAGGGACATATTAAACACTTTCTGGGGTGAAAATAGACTTGTCCAAGTGAGGACAGGGAATACCTCAGTTAGCGAAGCTCAATTTCTCACAGCTTGATAAAGGACAGCTAGTCTATGCTGTTTTAGATATCCTAAAGAGGAAGTACAGGACTTTTGACAGGTCAACAAAGGATTATAAGTTGACAGTGATAGCACACTAATAGACTATCCTGTGAGCTCAGTCGGCTGTATAGTAAACCTTGATTCTCGTCAGGAAATTTTGCAGATGTTAGACAGAGTTAAGTCTCTTCAGTATCAGCAAAGGTCCGGGCTTGCATCTTACAAGCAACAGAACAGCTTTAACCACTAGCTTCTGCATAGCTGAGTAAACTAAATTTTGAGGCGATCTTTTCTTCAGATCTAAACATACTTTGAACGCGCACCACCAAAAGAGGGTCTGGCCAGAGGGCATTGTACATTCCTAAGATAGTTAATTGCATGCATTAATACAAATTGTCGGTAAAAATGTAACATTAATTGCATCAAATGTACAGTATTGTGCACCTTAGCTAATGTGTTGGAAACTTGTCCTAACCCCTTCCTTTACAGTGTGAAAAAGGTACTAGGTTGGTCCAGTGTTTCGGTTTAATAAAATTACCTCAGGACCAGAGTGTATTTATTGTAGTCCTATGTTTGTATCCTGAAGTAATTTCTATTGTTGTTTTGTGCACTTATTGTACACTTTGCTCCTTAGAGAGATTGTAAATTGTGGAATAAAGTTCACACTGTTGTTCAACCGTGAGACAGAAATCCTGCATGTCTAAATTCTTATTGCAGTTAAATCAGAGTGTCTGAAAGGATCAGGAGGCAGGTTGATTGGGTAAGAACACCCCGCACTACACAATACCGGATTTTGGTGGTTACAATTTTTTTAAACCCAGAAGCACAGACGGATTTCCCTGATCCATCCGTACATCTGTTTGTTCAAGTAAGTCAAAATTGAACGCTAAATACAAATTAATAATATGAATGATATCGAATTAATACACCATAGAACAACACGAATGACAGCAACTCGGCAGCTTAGTAAATTCAGTAATCAGTTCGAAAAATGAAACACATGAATACGGACAATGTCACATAGAATAGAAATCGTTAGCTTAGTAAATTTACCCCCAGTCTCTATATTTTGTACTATGACTACAACACCACCAACCAACACACACAGAAATTAACTTACCTCATGCATGCCATGCTCTCATGGTCCTGTTCTGCCTATCTCTGCTCCAGTCCTTTTCAGAGGAGTGCTGAAGTTCTTCCAGTCTCTGATGTCATTACATCATGCCAGGAACTCGGGTGGGGCACCTCTGAAGTTACTGCACTGATGGTGCAGGGGCAGTAAAAAAGTGTAGAAATGGCACCCATGCTACTGTAACCAGCATAGGCACCGATTAGGAAATGATTTTCATCTGGGGGAGTGTTTGCTTCCCCTGCACCCCTCTTGGCTATGCCAGTGTCCAGAACAACATGTACTGTGTGCATACATTATTGAAGGCTGTTAGTATGGACACAGTCCCAGCAGTGATCAGATTTTTTCAGGGACTAATAGCCAACATATATCTGCAGAAAAATAAAGAGACCTCACCTGAGAAAGAGTGGCATTAGATACCCGCTCATAGAAACCGCTACAAGGCATATCATTTTGACACAAAAACAACAAAAAATATGCCTACATTTGGTTCTACCTTTATTATACATGGTATCCACTTTGTGGCAATATTAATGCCATTTGAATAAAAAAAAAAGAAAGATAATTATTGTCAGCAATGTCACGACCACCTTTCATATACAGATAATATATATGGGATATAGGGCCTGTTCAGAGATGCATGCAATGCCTGTCACTGCTGCAATCCCATACACAGCAACTTGCAAAAATATGCAAATGACAGAGATCTCTGCCTCCGGCATCTCACATGCGCATCTTACATACAAAAGTGAACACATTGGAAAATTCAATCACACTTGGAAACTCTCAGCAAGCCTATGCTGTCACAGAATGAGTATCTCAGCTAAGATGCCATGTCCACTGCAGCTGTGTATGAACTCACAAAGACTCACTGGGGCACTCCCAGAAAAAGGTCCCGAAAAGCCTCTGTTTTTCTAGTCACCCCCTGTTACCTCGCTGACTACCTGTCACTCACTTTACAAACAAATCCTCTCTGCAACCATCATTGTTAAAAATTGCTGCACATGGTCAAAATGTCTACAATAGACATGTTAGGGATAGGGGTATGTTTAGTGTTAGGATTAGCCTTTGACATTGTAAACATGTAGAATATTTCACCAGTGTTTACATGTTCCAAGCCGACATTGTGCTTCTCAAAATCATTTTAGAAGTACCTGTCAACATATGTAGTCTACATTTTGACTGTCGACATTCTGAATGTTGAAAAATCATACTGAATATATATTGTAATATAAAATTTGTCACCCATAACTTTTAGCCTTGTGGAGGAGCAAGTACTCCATAAGGTACTGAATTTTGGCCCTCATTCAGACCCGCTTGCAAGCTGTATGCGCTCGCTAGCGGGTTTATGGTGGGGCGCTGCACACACGCAGCGTGCGCACTGAGTGTGCGCAAGCCCCGGAGCAAGAGAGAAATTCTCTTGCTCCGGGGCTCATTACAAACGGGGCAGCTGTCGATGTTGATCGACAGCTCACCCCATTTTGTAGGCGGGGAAGGGAGATGGCTGGCCAAACGGAGGCATTCCCGAAGGAACACCTGCTGTTTGGGGGCGGCCCTACTGACATCACGAGTGATGTCAGTAGTGAGCTTCCTTCTCTATTAGAGCCGAAAGCTCACTGGGGCTTGCGGCAAATGAGACCCTACCACAAGGGTCTCGTCGCTAGCCCCAATGGTCGCGATGGTCAAGACCATCGCGACCATCACCTGGCTGCTCACTAAAGCTGTGGGTGGTCACCCACAGCTTAGCGAGCGGTCAGGAGGCTGGCTTTAAAAAAAACAGCGTCCGTCCTCATTCAGAGAGAGAAATTGCTTCTAGTTACCGCCTCTGAATGAGGGCTGTAGAATTGTTCAAAACACAGCACACTTTACAGCTGAAGGAGCTCTAAAAAAAACATCTTTAGTGTGCTCAAAGCAATTGAACCAACTACCACGAATACCTCCATTCTCAAGAATAGTGATCTCTGAAATGAAATCCCCATTACAACAGTTACAAACACAACTACACACTACTGTACATGAAAAGCAGTCATTAAACAACTTGGCCAATGACAATGATATAATCAAACACATGACCAACAAGTGGACATACTTCAGAACAGCAGCATAGTCATCTGCATAACCAGGTATCATACTGTACCAACTTCTCAATCATGATCTGATTGGCTTTTAAAGCCAAAATTGCTGAAGTTATTTATTTGGGATGTACCAAGTGTTGCCTGAATGTTAAAAATTTGAAATTTCTCATCAGGGTCTTTCCCAATAGAGCTGTACTTTGCATGGTATCCAAAATGCATAAGTATAATATACAATCTCCATATAGACTCATCATATCAATCTGAAGCTCTCTTACACAACATTTGGCCCAATTTGTTGATGATCTATACAACCTAGACTAATACATGACACCACCCAATTCAATTTAATAAAGGAGTTCATTCAAGGCAGAAAGATTAGCTACAGTACTTGCTACTATGGATGGAAGCAGTGGTGTATTAGAGAAGTATTTGAAACCTAATATATATTATGTTAAACAAAAAATAAATTTAACATGTGTATGCACACAGTACATACATACATACATACTCGTACATACATACATACATACATGCATAGGCGTATTTGGTCCCTCCTGCCTTGCAGTGCCAGTGATAGCAAAAACCATGGCATTTGCTCTCTAGTGCATTATCTTCACGATTATCACAGGGAAGATGGCGCCATGGAGGAGGAGGGACCCGCTTGCTAGAGCAAGTTAACATGCGTGGTTGAGGGGGGTGCTGCTTAGATGAGGGGATCCGCTGCACCTTGTGCATTAATATGTCCCTGTAAACCTGGCACCATCTCTACTTGTACTGATTAGCACATATCTTGCAACAATTGCAGCTTGGCATATACAACCACATGTTCCCCAGTTGTGCCTAAAGCCAGTATGAGTGTAATCAATTTGCCTGTTGTATTTACATTTTTTCTCACAGCAATAAAGCTATTCATTAGGCACTACGCCAGAAACACTGTGAGGTAAATTTACTAAGAATTGTGTATGCTCAGAGTTTAAACTTTCACAGTATCTATGAAACTTGGGTGACTTTTGCCAGCTGAAACTCACAAATTTACCAAGAATTGTGATTTGCTGAATTGTGTTTTTCGATGGTGTATGTGATCGAGATTATCCCCGATTTTCCAGAGTCTGACCGCAGGCAAACTCACCCAAATATGCAGCCTGCACATATCAGTGAGATACTTGCAGGCTGCTTGTATGGGGTTAAAAATAAATAAAGTGTTAATGATTATAAAACAATGAGGTAGGGTCCCACCCCAAAATCATAGCCAGCCTCGGGCTTTTGAGCCAGTTCTGGTTCTAAAAGTACTGTTAATGTGTAGGGTTCCCCCCGTGTTCTATGAACCAGCACTGGGCTCCCAGAGACAGTCCTGGTTTTAAAAATATGAGACAAAAATGGCGTGGCATTATCCCTATTTTTGCAACCAGCACTGGACTCAAACCTAGCCGGGGTGTAATGCCAAAGCCAGGGGACCTTTTCACTGGGTCACCCCGGCCAAAGCATTAACACCTCAAGCTAGTCAGCCCAAACCGGGGATCTCAGTTGAGGTGGGGACTCCCCCAAATAAAGTGGTCCCTCCTCTCCTGAGCACCCCAGGCTTTCACTGAAGCCCGGGCCTCTTCCCTGCACCCCTGGCCATTGGGTGCAGGCTCAATAGTGGCAAAAATAGAATTATACTATTGTTTTTTACAGTGGAACTACAGGTGCCAGTGTGCCTGCCCTTTGGCACTTGTGGAACTAACAGTGCCAGCAGGCAGCCAGCACCCACACCCCCACTGTAAAAAAATAGTAAAATAACTACATGACACACACACTGTACAAAGTATAAGTTTATTATATACCTAACACACATACACATTCTTACCTACTGCCAGATGTTCGACCCATTTATCCTGTAGAATTCCCACGGTTTACCTGTAAGAAAAAAACAATACTCATCTACCTCCTGGCGTCAGATCTGTCCCCTTCTCCAGTAGGTTCCCCGGGACATGGCCAAAAACAATGAGGTACCCATTTAATTTTGGACTGTAGAGATGTATGTGATAACACATACTCGTACATCTCTACCTGGTAAATGACAGAGACCAGCAGGTTTCTGTCATTCTCCGGACCCTCCAGCCAATCAGAGGCCGCTCTACAGTTAGCGGCCACTGATTGGCTGTGACCCACGTGGCTGACAGTCAACAGCACGTGGGTCACGGCCAATTAGCTTCCGCTAACTGTAGAGCGGCCTCTGATTGGCTGGTACTCTTGCATGTCCTTGTACTGTTGCATAACTGTTTCACTCTACAGTAGTTTATCTCATAATATGGCAGCTAGCTAAACTACTGCAAAGTTTTTGGTTCATCTTACAAGCAAGATATGAATTTAATGTGTATATCACAGCAACATCTTTCTGATAGGTAGACATAGAATGATTAAAAATAGTTCACTTTTTTTATTAAACACATCAACAAATTTGCAGGTTGATAAAACATGTACATGAAGTGTTTCTACCTTATTTTATATGACACAATGTTTCTAAGTTTAAAAATAAATATTACCGAAATGTATTTCTTTTATGCTGATTTTGTGTAAGCACAGATGGTTATGTTTCTTTAAGATTAATGCTGATGACATCCAAAGTTTGGTAAACATGCTGGATTATAGCTCAATAACTCGGACTCTCCCATTCTATTCTAATGACAGCTGGGCTAACGCCAAGGTCTAAAGAACAGTACTCCATCTTTACGGTATGTGTGTTTCCTTTTATTGCATTGTATTATGTTACTGTACGGCATTCAAGCATGGCATTCAATCATAACATAAAATATGGCAAAATAACTATACTGGTAACAGTGTTCACATCGAAACTAGATCATGATATGTGGATGTGCCCTTTCCTTTACACATATGGATGCAGGTCTATGATCATACAGATGACAGTAGTTGTATGATTTTGGAGCCTACAGTATTTATCAATTAATATTGTATTTACAGGATATCCCCCCAAAAACATATGTTTATTAAGGATCCACAGGATTTACCATGGAGGGACTGCAGCAGATATCTCTGCTGTGGTTCTTCCATTTACGACCACAAAGCAGCTCACATAGGTTTCTATGGGGGCTGCTATGTAGTAAAATTTACCAAGCTCTGGAATGGTGAGGAGGTGCTAGCCTATAGTATCCTATGGACTACTGTATCAGGGATCCACCTCTGGATCCCTTTCCATGTCCCCTCAGTGACAGATGCACCGGCCAATGGCTGCACATGGGCAGTGTGCACTGAGGACCTGATGCAGGCAGTAGAGTGATAGTGTATGCTATTACTCTGCCTCCAGCTTTCCACTGGGACAGGATCTTATCGGAGCCCATCTTCTGGCAAGAGCAGCATGGTAAATTTGTTTGATTTGCTTGTACTTAGCCTGCTTTCTAACTATTGGCTTGTGATCCAGACCTCTCTTGTCTTCAGCCAGCACAGACTTCAGACTGTTATTTGGGTTCTCTATAGTTCTGCAATATCTTCAGGTGTTTTCTTCCCCAGTTTATTTCTGTGTTACCTGTACTGCAGGACTTCATTTAGCCAAAAAAAAACCTGCACTACAGAGATTGTTCTAGTAAATTCATCTTGCATTGCATCTCAGCCTACTGTTTTATCAACCTCTCATAGATTAATTACCGCACTGCTTATCTGCCTGTTATATACCTTGTAGTGCACTTCAGAGAATGTTACACAATGCTTCTTCTATTGCAATTATTCTGCAATCCATGTGTTCTACTATGTTCCAAAGTTCACCTAAAGCTTTCAAGGAACTTATTATATTGCCATTACTATGATACAGCTCCTGAGATGCATTGCCTACATTATATACAACTACTCCCAACATCTAGAACTACTTTCCATTTTAATTGCAATTCAGTGGTGTTTCATTCATAGATGATAGTGTAGGACTTGCAGAAATGATGTTGGCCTGCAAGCATAAATGTTTTGCGGATTCAGAGATTTACGCTAATGCAAACGCAACTGCATACTCTCATGGATCGCAGTTGCTAAAATATGCTAATGCCCTCTAAAGTTTAGCTGGTCATAGGGGCACCCACTGCTGCCTTCTCATATCCATCCGATGATGTGCAACAGCATAAACATCGGCAACATCAGTGTACATCAGGCAGCCATGCTGTATATGTGGCATGTCAGCCCAGCTGCAAACACAGCGTCTCTCCTGACACGCAGAGAAATCTCATGCTGCACGGGAGCCGCAATGTCTAATTTATGCACGCCCATGTAACGGTGTCTAAACGGTCAGACACGCCTGCATTTGCCTAGCCGGCCCCAATACCTCCCCCAAACGGTGACTTCATGTCACTCACTTTGCGAATGGATCCTCTGTGTGGACGCAATCACAAAACAATCTCTGTGCATGAGCAGTGCAGCTGACACACATGTGCAATGGCAGACAATAGCTTGTTCTACCTAATAATCAGCATTGCTTCCATCACTGAATCAGGCCCTAATTCCTCATGTTCTCACACTGCTAGATAGTAGATATTCACAGTTGGTTAAAAGCACAGACAGCAATTGTTTTTCTGTCCCTGATTCACGCTGTCTGCAAGAGGACCAGAGCAGACATCAGCATGTCCTCTAGCTCATGCTAGATTGTGCGCATTGTGTGCCCCATGGTGCTTGTACCAAGGCCAATGTCATTTTCTGACTTGGCATACTGTACAATAAAACATTTCAGAGCTGTATTATTTACTGTTAGGTTTGAATGTGCTGTTTCATTTTTAAAATGTCTTTACAATGTTCACAAACAGATTGCAAGTTTTCTACAGATGACAGTTTTTGTTTTTTGTTTGTACAAAAATTGAGAAAATAAAATAAAATCATTAGCTGTAGTGGAATGACTCATGACAATGGTCTATGGCTAATGAAAAATTTTGAGTTAGGTTAAAAAGTTGGAACAAGCACTTCTAATGTGATTGTGGTTTACTGACATGGTTTTGTTTTAACGCCAGCTCTGGCATCCCTGTTGTACCCCTGGTGTGCACGTCTCAGCTGGTGCCTATCAAGTGGAGCGGTTACTGCAGTTATTGCTCAATGAAGAGAATCATTTCTGGCATGTGGTCACCAGTGGGCTGAGGCAGGTGCAGAACTTTTTAGTTACAGAAAACAGTCGGGATTTGCATACAAAATGTATCCACTTTCAAATAAAACATATTAGTAATGCACCATTAATATACAGTATATATATATATATATATATATATATATATATATAGATATATATATACAGTCAGGTGCATAAATATTGGGGCATTGACAGAATTTTCATATTTTGGCCTCTATTCACCACCACAATGGCTTTGAAATGAAACAAACAAGATGTGCTTTAACTGCAGACTTTCAGATTTAATTTGAGGGTAATTACATCCAAATCAGGTGAACAGTGTAGGAATTACAATGGTTTCTATATATGCCTCCCACTTTTTAAGGGGCCAAAAGTAATGGGACTATCAACTCAAAAGCTATTTCATGGACAGGTGTGGGCTATTCCCTCGTTATTTCATTATCAATTAAGCAGGTAAAAGGTCTGGAGTTGATTCTAGGTGTGACATTTGCATTTGGAATCAGTTGCCGTCGACTCTCAATATGAGATCCAAAGAGAGCTGTCACTATCAGTGAAGCAAGCCATCATTAGGCTGAAAAATCAAAACAAACCCATCAGAGAGATAGCAAAAACATTAGGTGTGGCCAAATCAACTGTTTGGAACATTCTTAAAAAGAAAGAATGCACCGGAGAGCTCAGCAACACCAAAAGACCCAGAAGACCACGGAAAACAACTGTGGTGGATGACAAAATAATTATTTCCCTGGTGAAGAAAAACCCCTTCACACTATTTGGCCAAATCAAGAACACTCTCCAGGAGGTAGATGTATATGTGTCAAAGTCAACAATCAAGAGAAGACTTCACAATAGTGAATATAGAGGGTTCACCACAAGATGAAAACCACTGGTGAGCCACAAAAACAGGAAGACCAGATTAGAGTTTGCCAAACAACATCTAAAAAAGCCATTACAGTTCTGGAACAACATCCTATGGACAGATGAGACAAAGATCAACTTGTAACAGAGTGATGGGAAGAGAAGAGTATGGAGAAGGAAAGGAACTGCTCATGATCCAAAACATACCACCTCATCATTGAAGCATGGTGGTGGTAGTGTCATGGTGTGGGCATGTATGGCTGCCAATGGAACTGGTTCCCTTGTATTTATTGATGATGTGACTGCTGACAAAAGCAGCAGAATTCTGAAGTGTTTCGGGCAATATTATATGCTCATATTTAGTCAAATGCTTCAGAACTCATTGGACGGCGCTTCACAGTGCAGATGGACAATGACCCAAAGCATACTTCAAAAGCAACCAAAGAGTTTTTTAAGGCTAAAAAGTGGAATGTTATGCAATGGCCAAGTCAATCCCCTGACCTGAATCCGATTGAGCATGCATTTCACTTGATGAAGACAAAACTGAAGGGAAAATGCCCCAAGAACAAGCAGGAACTGAAGACATTTGCAGTAGAGGCCTGGCAGAGCATCACCAGGGATGAAACCCAGCATCTGGTGATGTCTATGCGTTCCAGACTTCAGGCTGTAATTGCCTGCAAAGGATTTGCAACAAAGTATTAAAAAGTGAAAGTTAGATTTAGGAATGTTTAGTTTGTCCCATTACTTTTGGCCCCTTAGAAAGTAGGAGGCACATATAGAAACCGTTCCTACACCGTTCACCTGATTTGGATGTAATTACCCTCAAATTAAATCTGAAAGTCTGCAGTTAAATCACATCTTGTTTGTTTCATTTCAAAGCCATTGTGGTGGTGAATAGAGGCCAAAATCGGAAAATTCTGTCAATGTCCCAATATTTATGGACCTGACTGCATATATATACTAAAAAATAAAATCATTATGATATACTATTCTTTAGCTTAATTAATTCATATTTCTTCAACCCTCTTTGAAGTGTTTTTCCATGCCATACACAGCATAGTTTTCTCTTATTACATATCTACTTTTTTTATCTCTTCTCCGGGAGAAGCCTGTATAGGAGATGCAGCTGGCTACTTTGATGGACCGGCCAGTCTTTCATGTCATTGTGTAATTGCATTGTTTTGACCCTGCCCCCTCCCTATGAATAGTGATTCACAGTGGTATTATCTCCCCATCTTGCCCACTTCACTATGGAGCCTTCGGCACCCTCCAGGGGAGTAGGCAAGTATGTCTTAATAACTCATTTGGTATGGAATGGAAGCTGGCTATAGCCTTCACATTCTTTCACCTTTCCTCTTCTTTCCTCTGTTATTTCTTGTAATTTTCTCCTTTTACTTCCCATCTGGTTTCACTTTACTCTTTGTATGAGCACTTTATTAGCAATATTCTTATTTTCCCCATGTTCTCATTCTCATACACCTCACTGCATAGTCTGCAATAATATTAGTGTTAGTGTACAAATTATCACAGACAAGTCACAGTCTTGAGCAAACGTAAGTGAGGCTGTTGGATAACAGTAGTTTTACCTATTTAAAGTAGAGATGTGCGCTGACCCCGTGTTTTGGTCTTGGATCTGGATTCATCTTCATGTTTTAGTTTTGGTTTTGATTTTGTAAAATCACCCTCAAGTGTTTTGGTTTTGGATCTGGTTTTTTTTTTTCTTTTAAATTGATAATGAGGGGTAAATTTACTAAGGTTGAATGACATCGAATGTGGCAAATTCGTCTGTTAAATGCATATTCGGCATTTACTAAAGGCTAAATTTTACCGACTTTGCTCCATTCGATGTCTAAAACTCTGCCAACAATATCTGTAACTCGGCCGGTAACATATTTTCGGACACATAGACCATCGGAACAACTCGGCAGCACTTTGCGAAAGAAAGCAATAGGACCTGAAAATTTACTAAGGATTTGTATTTGTTTTAACAGCCGAAATTTAGTGCAAATCAGCCACATAAGACTCAAAAAAGAACCTAAATAAAACACTCTATTCGAATTTCAGAATTGGTACGATTTACCATTGGACGCAAGTCCGGCAGTTGGAATCCCAACAGTGACTGCCCGACATGGGTGAAAATCCTGATTGTCCCTAAGGTAAGTATAGACTAACCTAATTCCCTCCCCTAACCCTCCTTTAGGGGTGCCTAACCCTAACCTTCCCCCCAGTGCCTAACCCTAATCCCCCCTCTAAGTGCCTACACCTAACACCCCCTTCCCCACCTCCTAAACCTAAGTCCCCCCGGGGGTGCCTAACCCTAACCCTCCCTCCCCATAGCCTAACCCTAACCTACCGGGGGGGGTGCCTAACCCTAAGTCCCCCCCGGGAGCCCTAAACCTAACCCTCCCCCCCAGTGGCTGTCCGCGCCCGGTGTCCCTTTGATCTGGATGCCGGGCGCTGGTCTCCCGGCATCAGTAAAATGACAGGCATCTAGATTTAGATGCCTGTCATTTAACCCTCGCCGGGATAAAGTAGTCGGGAAGCCGGCTGTCGGGATTAGGTCCGCCGGCTTCCCGACTGCATACCCGAGTTTCACATCTGAACCTACACAGATGCATGCATGGATCAAGGAGATCCATGATACATGCATCTGTTTATAAATAAATAAACGCAGAAGCCCGGATGGGATCAGTGAGATTTGACTGTGCTTCCGTGGTAAAAAAATTAAAACCAGTGTAAAATTAGAAAAAAAAACGGTGTGGCTCCCTCCCCAAAAGAACAACCAGCACCGGGCTTTGGAGACCGAGTACTGGTTGTGCTAAATACAGGCGACAAATGATGTAGAGGTCCCCTGTATTAAGCACAACCAGCACCAGGCTATTCAGAACCATCCCTGGTTGCCAAAATACAGGGGGCAAAAGACATAGGGGTCCCCTCTATTTATTTATTCATGCAGGGGAGGCTTGCTGGGACCTGTAGTTCCACAGCAAAAGACAATATTATCTCATCTATTTTTTTACACCACACTACACTTTCAACCTGGCAACCACCGGCAAGGGGTGCTGGGAATAGCCCTGGGCTATCAGCCTAGGCCTGGGATGCCCTATAGAGGAGGATCCCTTTATTGGGGTGGTCCCCAGCTCCCCAGGGATCCCTGGCCTGGGCTGACTAGTGGTCAGGGGTAATGCTTTGGCTGGGGGACCTGGTGAAAGGGTTTCCCTGGCTGTGGCATTAGCCTCCCCCCCAGCTAGAAACAGTACAGTGCTGGTTCTGGAATTTACAGGGGAACCCTATGCATTTTTTCCCCCTGTATTTCCAGAACCAGGCTCGGCTCAGAACCCAGTGCTGGTAGCGCTAAATACAGGGAACCCCTACGTCTTTTGTCCCCTGTATTTTGGCAACCAGGGCTGGTTCTAAATAACCTGGTGCTGGTTGTGCTTAATACAGGGGACTCCTATATTGTTTGTTGCATGTATTTAGCACAACCAGTACTGGGTCTCCAAAGCCCGGTGCTGGTTGTTCTTTTGGGGAGGGGACCACAATGGTTTTTTTTCTAATTTTACTCTATTTCTAATGCATGCATCTATTTGTTCAAGTTAGTGAAAACCAAACGCTAAATAGAAATGAATAATACAAATGACAATGAATATTTACACCATCGAACAACACGAATGACAGGAACTCGGCAGCTTAGTATATTCAATAACCTGTTCAAAAAATGAAACACATGAATCTGGACGATGTCACCTGAGATTGATCTCGGATGACATCGAATAGAAATAGGTACCTTGGTAAATGTGAAAATTTGTTTGATACAACACCTTTGATGCATCAAAGTAAAGCAGCCAACAGTGGAAACACTAGGGTACCTTAAACCCCTAAAATAAAATAAGTGACACAAATAATAACATGTGTGACCACCGTGTGGCGCTATACCCAACCAATCAAGATGACAAATAATTTTGCTACTTTCCTTTCCTGTTCCTTCTTTGGATGGGTCCATTTTGCATGTAGGCGCAAATTTAAGTCCCTTCTCTAAAACTTTCTCTTCGGTTTTTGGAAGAGTTCTGGAACTTAGGGCCTAATTCAGACCTGCTCGCGAGCGCTGAGTGCTCGCAAGCGGGTCGATGGTGCCCAAGTGTGCATGCGCATGACGGAGGCAGCTCCGTCATGCGCATGCGTGAGACCCGAATAACAACGGCCAAGCCATCGTTAAGGGTCTTGCACCAAATGGGGCGTGCTGTCGATGGTGATTGACAGCACGCCCCCTTTGGTGGGCGTGCCGGGGGCGTGGCTACCCAGACGGAGGCGTTCCCATGGGAACGCCTGCCATCTGGGTCCGGCCCCACTGACATCACTAGTGATGTCAGTGGGAGTGCTTTTGGCTCTGATAGAGCCAAAAGCACTCCTGGGCTTGTGGCAGCAAGACCCTACCGCAGGGTCTCGTCGCAAGCCCGATGGTCGCAATGGTCTTGACCATCGCGACCATCTTCCTGGCCGCTCGCTATAGCTGTGGGTTGTCACCCACAGCTATGCGAGCGGCCAGGAGGCCGCTCCAAAATGAAGGAGGGATGGCCCTGATTCAGAGCAAGCGCTCTGTCAGAGCATCCGGCTCTGAATCAGGGCCTTAGATTGAAAATTCTACAAGGTTGTTTATCAACAATCATGTCATTCGAACTCTTATTGGTTAATTTTTTCTTTTTACTTTTTCTTTTTTTCTCTTTCTTTTTCTCTTTAGCCCCCCTCTTTTTCCTCTTTTCCTTTTCACACTCTCCCCAACTTTTAAAACCTTCTTTTTCTTCTTTGTCCCCCCATTAAAAAAGGAGATGTAGACGTATTTGGTTCCTGATCATCCAGTAATCCATATCTATTCTTATCCTCAGACGTTGGACGAGTATCGGTAAATGTTCTCCTGTCGTATCTTTTAGGGGTCTTAAATGTATCAAAATCATGTCTGGGCTGATATTGTCTTTCCTGATAAGTGTTTAATGGTTATCTATGGGATACATTAGTTGTTCTCTGTGGTCTCCAATGATCTCTTGATATTCTTAATTCGTCCCTATAATTAAATTCTTTGTGGTAGGGTAGTTTTTTCTTTATCACCGATCTTCATCAAAGTCTCTCTGAAACTTCTTCCATTTCTTATTTACAAGTTTCCTTGTATCTTTCTCTATCTTCTCTTCTATTTTTTTCTCCAATTCTATGTATTCTGCAGATTCCTCAAATGGATGAATCAAAGTTTGAAGAATCTCTATTCTTTCATTGAGGGTTTTTAACTCTTCCCGCCTTTCTTTCAAAATTAACTCCATCAATGAAAATGAACAGGATTGTAGGATTTTGTTCCATTCTTTATGAAAAGTTTCTGATAAATCATCAAACGATGGAGTTTTAGTAATTTGTAAACCTTTAGGAACTATTTGTTCTGCCTGGTATTTCTCCAGCGCCGCTATTTCCCACCAGAGTTTATTTTCCTTTAGTAGGCATTTGCTCATAGTGGCCATAGCTGTTTGAACATCATCATCCGTCATCTCCACTTCATCAAATTTTAAATAAAATGCGGATGGTACGGTTTTTTTCCTCTCTGAGAAATGGGAATACATGATAGATATAGAATGTATTTCATATTGGAGATACCTATAACCTTTGTTTTTTATTTATTTATTTATTTATGTGGATCATATGAATGAAGGTGATTGTTTCCGGGGACTCCTTAATAGTAACACCATTCACTATGACAACCAGAATGACGACTTCTGGTTATTAGTGCTGAGGAGACTCTGCAATTGGGAGTAAGATCGGAGATATCCCACAGAGGTGGACATAGGAGGAGAGCACTGGGAAGTGTAAAGTAAGGAGATGCATAGTAAAACTTGAACTTTGGATGGAAGCCGCGAACCGGAAGTTGCTGGATGCGTCACTTCTGGTTTCGTCATTTCCGGATCCAGGAGGGATTAATTCACACCCTGGGCAAGGGCGTGTATGGACATAGACTCTGCATCCTTCTGAAGAAGAGCCAGGTGGGCTCCAAATGCGTTAAGGACAGCAGAGCGAATGCACTGAGGAGAAGGACCCGTGACCCCCAGTACCAGTATTCATTGGTTAGTCACTGCTTGACTTGATCCGGTCAGTCAGCATTGCACCCACAACGCTGTTTTAAATCTTGGATCTGGTACGCAGGGCAGATGGGCCCTTCTCTCCTTTTAAAAGAAATTATTGTACTATGCCTAATAGACATCTGTTTGGCTTCATTAAGCCTTTTTTAGGATCGATCTATATGTTTGTGTGTTTTGATGAATAAATTCACTTGTTGTTTTCAATATCACACTATTGTGCCTATCTCTCTTTCCACATATTGGGAACTTTCCTGATACACCGTCCAAAGAGGGAACAGGAAAGGAAAGTAGCAAAATTATTTGTCATCTTGATTGGTTGGGTATAGCGCCACACCTTGGTAAATGTACCCCTATGTTTTTAAAAACAGCTAAAATAAATATCATTTTTGCAATCCATAACCTAAAATTTGGATTTAAAATCCGAATTCCGAACCCTGGAAAGATCAGAACTGCGACTCAGATCTGTCTGGATTTCCTCAGGAGATCAGAACCGTGACTCGGATCCATCCCGAATCATGAAATTCTGATGGATTCAGATTATTGGAGAACCAAACTCTAATTTATAGGTCACTTTTTAGAAAAGACCTGGTAAATGGTGCAGCACAAAATTATCCATAGTTGGGTACAATCAGTGCAGTGATCCAATAACCACATACTGTACATATGCAGATTACATTCATTGCTCCTGATGCAGAGTTGCAAGTACATCTGTTTAGCTTTGTTCTGAAATTGAAAAAAATGTGATGCACCCACCTCCTATTTATGTGTCCAGTTTGATATTAGTCATCATATTAGTCATTATCATCAGTGCACACTTGCAGTTGCACCTACTGTACCCTATACTAGGTGCATTAGATATGACTAAATTAGAGACGTGCAGAGCAGGATTAGGCCAGGCCCTGTGCTCTGCTTGGTGGTGTCACGCATGAGGGTTGGTTTGGGCTGGAACAGGCGTGGGAGGTTGAAGAGGAAACAGGAGGTGTGAATAAACTTGGGTGGCTTGAGCCAGGACCTCCTCATCTATTGCTGTGAGGAGGTAGAGGAGCTACAGAGGATAATGGGCCCGAAGGCGAAAACAAGAATGGAATGTCTTTATTAAACAGCAGGTTGGAATGAGAACTGGAGATGATAATACTGAATGAATGAGCAGAATTGGATTGGGACCGATGATGCTGGATTGAGAGCAGAGTTGATGATTTGAAGAAACTGATGAATTTGAATCCAATGTTGAAGAATTGATGAACTTGATCGGTTTGAGACCGATGTTGAAGAATTGAAGAACTTAATTGATATGAGTCCAATGTTGGAAACATTGGATGAGACAGATGGTTGGAGATATCAGTTGGAACCGATGGTGACTGTAAGAACAAGTCTTAGTGGTAGACTGGTATGCATGATGGTATAGGAGACTTGTTTTTCCAATTCTAGGAACTGGATATAACAGGCTGGGACTGTCCAGATACAGAGTACCTGGGAGCTCAGCACTGAACTTTACCTTCAGCAAGAAGTGACGTTGTACTGGCAACAGAGGCCAGTCTGGAAATTAAATTTATAGGGGAGGATCCCCAGGGATTGGATGCTGTGATCAGCTGGTCTGGTAGCAGTGCTCTGAGTGGAGGAAGAGCATCAGGTGACAGAGTCCAACATGGCAGCGCCCATACTGTTGTTTAGGAGGGAACTTTGGCATGGAGCCTGTGTGCCATCATGCTGGGAAGATACACTGTGAGCAAGAGGCTGCAGAGAGCCATCTCCATGCTCAGTAACATTAGCAGATTGCACTAGATTACAGCTAGCTAGTGCGTCTGACAAACAAACACTTTACACCATGGAAAATATGCCTGTCATCACCCTTTCCAGCCACTCCAAACACCTACAACTGTCTCATCCACTCCGATTACCTACAACTCTCTCTAATTGCATCTAGGCGTGCCTTAATGGTGTCTATTTGAATCACAACTGCAGCACACACCCTCTCCATGCACTTTCCTGTTTGAAATTGTGCCTGATCACAAAGGAGGGAATCTTACATGCAATTCAAAACACGCGAGATCTGAGATTTCCAGGAAAATTATGTTTTGCCTCATTTTGAGATTCAAAATTCATGTGTTCAGTTTTCAGCAAAATTTAACTGCTCATCTTGTTACAAGTCAATCCAGTTATACCTCTTCAGATGTAATTGTAGATACAATCTACATTTGTATGTATCTGCAACACTCATACTTATTGTGAATTCATGCAAGGTCACACCTCTGCAAATGTGCATATGTCTGGTTGTAGCATATTTAAGGGAACATCAAATGGGCATAGTTGACCATTTTTTTCTCTCACACATCACACAATTTTGTATCACCCAGTATTGTATTGCATTGTCTACTGAGTGTTAACATCTGTGACTGTTTACCATACGTACAGGATTAACCATCAGTCAGGGCTTGCTATAGTGCTGCCTCCATCCACTGCTAGAGTATACTGTAGTTTTTGTCAACAGTGCACTTGCCACCCAGCAGTTAAGCTGTTTACTGCATGGCATGAATCCTCGTGGATCTTAGTGTGCCATGCTGGGGCTTTGTCACAAGTTTTACACTATGAAAAGGATGCTTGTTTGCCATGATTTGAGCAACAGTGTTTGAGGACACTTCTGTATAATAAGAATACAGAAATTATACTGGAACCAGTACCAAATGTTAGAATGCAAAGGTAGCTATGAGCAAAAAAAAAATTGCACATTGATATCTAAATGCCAAAAAAAGTGTAGCTCTGTGATCAGATATAATTTAGGATTTTCGTTATGTCCTGATTACAATGCAACTCTGTTTTTTCAGCATATCAAGGTCATTACTAGGAATTAATAGCCGACACCAAGGTTAAGAACTGGCCACTAGTCAAAAACAGGAAGCATATCAGGCAAAAGATGAGATGCAGAAA
The DNA here is from genome assembly GCA_031769625.1 of Taudactylus pleione. Taxonomy (NCBI): domain Eukaryota; kingdom Metazoa; phylum Chordata; class Amphibia; order Anura; family Myobatrachidae; genus Taudactylus; species Taudactylus pleione. The sequence continues at coordinate 22,294,076 of JAUIMM010000052.1, read as the reverse complement.
CATTAGTATAAGCTCATTAGTATGGCAAGGTGTCAGTGCCAGTGGGCATTTTAAATTATGGGACTGATTCAGGTGTGGACGCTAATGCATTCTGTGTGAAAATATGCTAATGCTACAGCTGCCTGGAAATGTATTTAGAAGCCCATCGATGGCCTTGCAGATCTAAGCAACTGTTTACAACTATGCCGCAGTGGTCACAGATCCATAGATAATCGCCCATCTGAGTAATCCTATGGTCTCAAAGAATGGCCTTGGGAGCTGAGATGCCGGCGCCATATTTTCTGCTTACAGTATCGCAGATACACACACAGAAAATGGTTGCGACACACCCTTTCCCTGTTGCTTTCCACAAGATGGGCCCTGCCTGTCAATCACTTGTGAATAAGTCACAGCTACAACTGTAGTCACATTTGATTGCAATTCAATAATTCAGTCCATTGATAATCGCTCAACTGCATTAACATCAAAATAGCATCCACATCTGAATCAGGCCCAATGTCTCCATACTGAAATATAGAAGCTACCTCTGTAGGTAAATTGGACATGAACAAATGAATGCTGACAGTGTGGATGTCACTTTGCAATGTCAGTGGCAGTTGGAGAAAAACATGTACGCTGTATTTCCATGATTGGCTGTGAAAGCCAGTAGTGGATGTTCTGTAGGTATCAAGCTGAAGGCCATCAAAAGACCTGACACTCTGGGCTTGATTCAGAGACACACACAATCTGCATGCAATGCCAATGTCGACGTTGTTAAGCAAGCTTTTTGCACTTGCGCATGAGCAAACATTTCTAAAAATTGCTACAGTGCATCTGTTCCACAGAGTGTAAGCACAAAGGTGCTGTTGGGTTTGAGACAGAAGGTATCAGAAATGTAGTGGGAAAGTGATGGGTGTTTCTGGGAGGTGACTGGGACGTGGCTAGAAAAGCTTGCAAAAATGGTCTGTTCAGTGGGCGTATTATGGAAATGTCAAGAGCATGTCAGTGCAAGTAGCTGCATTCACAGACACACAGCTTCAGGCATAGAAGGCAATGACGTCCCCTATCCCAAAAATAATAATACTCACTAGTGGATTTTGGGGTGCCTTGTGAATTTTAGGGAGGTTATAATAAAAAGGGGTGATTGGGTAAAGGGATTAGAGGAAGTCAAATTCTACCTTAGACAAATCCAAAAAAGCCTCATGCAAAAATGCCCTAAGTTCTTCTGAAATTTAAAAGTGGGATCTCTAAAAAGTTTATTATAAAACCTTGAGTCTGATAGTTGCCTAGTTGCCTCTGCAACATAAGAGAAATATCATTAAGAAAATTCTGTATCATAGTGTACTGAGGCACTTAATGGAATACCATAAAGGGAATCCAAAAGGGCTACGGTTAGTGGGAGTTAAATATAATAGGACTACGAGTAGAGGGGGAGATTGATTTTGAAATGTGTAAACAAGAGAAAAATGCCATTATTTTGCGCTAGGACATAAAATGCTGCACCTGAAGTTGAACCCCTGTTAGTGGGAACACAATAATCAAATCATATACAAAAAATAGGTTTAGAGGGCGCAAAAAAATTAATTGTCTTTCATTACAACAATTATATGTTGAAAAAGTTCTTATTAGTGATGAGAATTCAAAGTCAATTCAACTTGTCACCAATACAAGGATTCTTTTAAGATAATCCAGTTCACAGTCTATTTCCTCAGTTTAAACCCGATGTTGTTGATAAATATTTCAGATTATATGGAATCTAATATCTAAAAAAGGACCCGCTCACCAGATAACACCCAGAAAAATGGCCCAATGGCCAACTGTTAGAATTTGTTAAACAATAATTTTTATTATAAAATAATTTTTATTATAAAAATTTCTCTGTCGATTAGACATATGAAGTGTATACATAAAAGATGCTTACATAATCAATTTTTGACAAGCATTATCCTGTTATTCCCTTTAAAGGACTAGAATCCAGTGTACAAATATTCTGATGGATTCACTCCGCAACCCAATGCGTTTCATCCGTCAGGACTTCATCAGGGTATACAATTTTGGAGAATAAATTTCAAAATGGAACCTGGCAAATTGATATATGCAGATCGGTAAAACTCTGGCCAATTGTAGTCACTATGGACAACCTTTTCACTCTAGAGAAAAATATTTTTATTTCATTTTTTTCATGATATTTAGTGTTATGGTCTCTGCAGAGAAATCCTGAAAAATAGTGAACAATTGTTCATTATACTCCAAAATCCCTGCAAGGCGTAGAACAGTATCCCAGTCCTTATAATACAGAAATTTTGCAATAAAGGTTTTTGGTGGTGTGAGTGAGAATCCAAAATCACACATCTATTAATATAAACACTTTCATATTTACCTAAATTAATCCATATGTATAGATATACAAAAAATAATATATATAGAAATTCAATCCTTATCTGTGAAGAGGGCCCCTCTTCACAGATAAGGATTGAATTCCTATATATATTATTTTTTGTATATCTATACATATGGATTAATTTAGGTAAATATGAAAGTGTTTATATTAATAGTTGTGTGATATTTAATAATATCACTATTAATGTAAAATATTGGCTTCTGAATGTCTTGCTATTGAATATTGTCAAATGATTTTAATTTTAGTTTTATTTTATTATTTTTCCAATTTTAATCATATGAAAATAAATAGTATAATTATAGTTCTATGGTTTTAGTTAGATGTTCAGAAAAAATAATTAAATGCATCCTGAACATGATAAAAGATCTCTATTATATATATATATTTTTTTCATTTTTATTTTTATATATACTAAATACACATTTATATTTTAATTCTGTTATCTATGTTACCAATATTATTCTGGATAGCAAAGGTTATATATATCATTGTTCACCACCAGCTGCATACTGGTTATGGACCTAACATTGGCTATATTTCTCCAGCGACACTACCTTTGGGGTGAGTGTTATTCGCGATGCAGGTGATTTATACAGAGAACTCAAGCTAACTTTGCTTGTTCCTGATGCTGACCTAAAGCAACATTCGGTGATAGTGGGACTGTAAAAAATACTAAATTCAATCAAGCTCCGTGTCTGAGCCAGTCCTCAGGCATTGCAAGTGTTTGTTACTGTGAATTATAACATCAACAATATTTTTGATACTAAAGTAACATTTCACAGAGACTGTGATTGCAAAAGACTGTATCCAGTTGCCAGTTGATATTTTTCTGCACATTGTATATATGTCATTATCTCTTTGAAGGGAGTTAATTTGAATTATTCCATGTTAGGTTATTAACTGTATTTTTTAGACTGTTTCACACTCCCGGGAAGTCATATATGACATGTTAAATAAATTATTTTATATATATATATATATATATATATATATATAATACCCAGTGTATCCAGTCTGTGTATGGAAAGGCATTCCATACTTGTTTAGCTGCTGACACATTATTTAATCAGGTGGACTGTAAGAGCGCTAGGATATTTTTGTTTTATCCATTCACATGTACCACTATCCATGTGGTATATATGATTACATGACCATGCGGTCTTTGCTATATAGGCAAAACCATACAGATGTTCAAGGAACTTGTGGCCTTACACTATTTAGCACTTTGTGCTGCACTAGAGGGTAAAACCTCTAGACACACACTTGCCACCCTAAAATACGAAATCATTGATCGCATCCCATTAAACTTCAGAGGCGGTGAAAGCGACAAAAAACTTCTTCAGCTTGAAAGCAAACAGATCTTTGCATGAATACCATTTAACCAGCCCATCACCAACAACTAAAGGCTTAGCTTGTGATGCTGACCCCAGTAGGGCATAATCAGCTTAAACTTGTGTATTGGCGGGGAGAGCGCTTCAAGACCTACAACAAGATAGCCACTGTTACCATTTTCTTCCACAAAACAATAAAACCAACAATCACAATAAGTGAGTGGGGAGAACTTCCAAAGAGGCAAGAGACCTTCCAACTAGGATATCACTATTATAAACAAACAACTCAACCCAAAACTCCACCCTGTAACTCTCACAGGACTATACACTCTGACCATAAAAAGGGTACACTTCTTAAATGTTTAACCACTATGAAGAGCAACAGTCGAGTCATATTACTGGCCAGACTGCTGCATGCTTTTTATGCATTTAGTTTTTTCCCTTTGTACCCCATCTTGTTTGTAGATTTGATTCGGTGTTGGTATTTATTTGTTGTGTCACTTTATTTTCATACATACATTTGTTTTCATATACACAGATCACACCATAGGCATATCTATAATGGGTATACTTACCTTGTTCCAGAAAGTGGGTCTTTCCTCCTCCGCAGTGCCATCTTCCCACTGACATCTTCAGAAAGATGATGAGCAGCAAATCCAAAGACTCTGGGAAGATCACTGGGAAGATGATACCGTGGAGGAGGAGGACCCGCTTGCCTAGCAAGGTAAAATGCAGGACTAGGTGTCTGGTAACGGCCAACTATGATGCCATTGGCCCGCCATTGTGTTGTGCATTTGCCAAGCGACAATACATACCAGACTGTTGACTTTACTTGCCAGCACCCAACCGCTATTACTTGGTGGTGGATGATGAGTCATGGCTGACTGCTGCAACGCTGGAGGGCTACCTATGTAGGACATTTGTTGGGTAATGGTGTGTGCTGGTCTGTGACATCATCCTCCTGCGACCATGCTGCTATCAATTGAACCTGTACACCTGGGTGCTTGCCTATTTAAGGTAAGATTTTGTCTTATGTAAAACTTATCCCTGAAGATGGATTCAAACTTTTTTTAAATCTTTGTTTGACTCAATGTTGAGTCATTTAGTACCACCCAACGCTAAAATGCTGCAGAAAAGATGTTTTTAGGTTTACTAAATAGAGAGCCTGGTCACAAACGCATAAGTAGTTGCCAGGAGACAGTTTTATTGTGGCTACTCGACCCCTGGTGAAAAATATGTACTAATGATGATGATTGGCAGCCACTTCTCATTGCATCTTGACCACCTACGCTGTTAGTGTGTGATTTATTACTGTGGCTGCTATGTTATATGAAGTTGCATCACCTAACTATAATTTGTATTCAGGCAACAGCCTTTAAGAATGAGTTAAGGCAACAAAATGTTTGTATTTTATTTCATTTAGTTTGTACTTTGTGTTGTATTTATATCTATTTTTAATTGTACTTTACATGGTAAATGTGATTTTTGTATATATTAATAACTGTCCAGGCATGATTCTATCTTGTGTACATGACACTTCATTACTACAGTATTGTGTGCAAAATGGATAATGTGACTTTAACATTTACTGCTATATCTGACAAGGCACATCTCCTGACATAAGCATAGCACATATATTACTATTGTTTTCTTGTGCAAACCTTCAGATACTGTACATGCAGCTCAACTTGCATTCATAATTGCATCTTTTCTTTGCCTACATTTGTATGTAAGATATATTCAAATCTACACGCACCCTTTAATGTTTTCAGCTATATATGCACAGTTTATTATCTATTCTTTTTCCATGCTAGCATGCAGTTAGTCATATCCTGGGTATATTTCGGAATATTAATGAGAGTGTGAGCAGCTCATGTATTGGCAAAAGCAGATTTATTGTACTCCTAATAAACATAATCAACCTGCCTCCTTTCAGTAGATTGGATCTGAATGATAAAATGAGCATACTATTGAAACAGAATTTTTAAATCATGCTTAAGACATAGGATGTGATTCATTACGGCTCGCAGCTACAATTACGCATGCAGTCTCCCTGCAAAAATATGCTAATGTCTGTGACCGCTATGCCACAAGGTCGCCCACCTCCCCTTACTCACATCTGTAATACTTTGCAAGTCTGCAAAATCATCGGTAACATCTAGTACCATCGCAGCCTCATGCACACTGGCACAGGTCAGACCTTTCTCAGGAATTGCTAACCCCTCATCACATGCAGTGAAAGCCCAAGCATCACAATGGCTAATTTATGCTTGCCCCTGTAGTGGCGTTCAAACGCACTGGCACACCTGCGTTTCCCTGACCACCCCCCGTCACCACCCACAAATTGTAACTTCCTGTCAATCACTCTGCGATGGGTCTGCGTAGTCACCTTTGCGCATGCACACTGCGATGCATACACATGCGCAGAGCGCAAGAATTGGTCTTCTGCGTGTGTAATCGCAGTTGCGAACAGTAATGAATCAGGCCCATAGCTAACACACACATTTTATTATATTTGATGTTCCTTAATGTTAACCTGTTAACCCATTCTTGTGCATTCCCCTTGGGCACTGTTCCCAGAGGGTAGGTAGAAAAATTATAGCAAGTATGGGGATGATAAATTCACAAAAACATGGGTGCTAAGAATGCTGTGAAGGCAGATGGCCTTATTCTGCTCCATATAACTCTCTCTTTCCTCCACCTGGATATAGTATATAATATATATATATATATATATATAAATATATATATATATATATATATATATTAGGGGTGAGCGGGTTCGGATTTCTGAAATCCGAACCCCCCCGAGCCCCCCCGATCCGAGTCCGATCCGAGTCAGGCTCGACTTTTCCCGCCTGACTCGGATCTGACATCGAGGCAAAACGTCATCATCCCGCCTTCCGAGTCTCGCGGGTTTTGGATCCTATATAAGGTACCCGCGTCGGCGCCATTTTCTCACTCGGCTGTGGACAGTGAAGAGGGAGGGTGGGAGTTAGTGCTGTGTAGTGTAGTGTAGTGTAGTGCTGCTGTTGTCCACTACTTCAAAGTCCATAGGGGCTGGCTGTGTTGTGCTGTGCTGCTGTTGTTAATAGGGGCTGTGTCCACTACTTCAAAGTCCATAGGGGCTGGCTGGACTGTGTTGTGCAGTCAGTTCTCCATAGGGGCTGTGTCCACTCCAAAGTCCTGTGCAGTGTCCCAGTCCTAAAGGGGTGCTGTAGTGTTGTCCAGGGGGTGCTCTGTCCATCAGGGGTGCTCCCCCCAAGTGCTAAAAAAATAATATATTTTCTGTGTTTGTGAATTGTGTGCGCAGTAGCCGCACGTGCATCAACAAAGTAGTGCCAAGCGTGCGCCTGTGTCATAAGTAAAGGGCCGGCTGGCTTGACCGTTAAAGGGTGCTGTAACCCCCGAAAGTACACTCCAGTCCAAACCAAAAAAAAATTATTTTCTGTGTTTGTGAATTGTGTGCGCAGTAGCCGCACGTGCATCAACAAAGTAGTGCCAAGCGTGCGCCTGTGTCATAAGTAAAGGGCCGGCTGGCTTGACCGTTAAGGGTGCTGTAACCCCCGAAAGTACACTCCAGTCCAAACCAAAAAAAAAATTATTTTCTGTGTTTGTGAATTGTGTGCGCAGTAGCCGCACGTGCATCAACAAAGTAGTGCCAAGCGTGCGCCTGTGTCATAAGTAAAGGGCCGGCTGGCTTGATCGTTAAGGGTGCTGTAACCCCCGAAAGTACACTCCAGTCCAAACCAAAAAAAAAATTATTTTCTGTGTTTGTGAATTGTGTGCGCAGTAGCCGCACGTGCATCAACAAAGTAGTGCCAAACGTGCGCCTGTGTCATAAGTAAAGGGCCGGCTGGCTTGACCGTTAAGGGTGCTGTAACCCCCGAAAGTACACTCCAGTCCAAACCAAAAAAAAAATTATTTTCTGTGTTTGTGAATTGTGTGCGCAGTAGCCGCACGTGCATCAACAAAGTAGTGCCAAACGTGCGCCTGTGTCATAAGTAAAGGGCCGGCTGGCTTGACCGTTAAGGGTGCTGTAACCCCCGAAAGTACACTCCAGTCCAAACCCAAAAAAAAATTATTTTCTGTGTTTGTGAATTGTGTGCGCAGTAGCCGCACGTGCATCAACAAAGTAGTGCCAAGCGTGCGCCTGTGTCATAAGTAAAGGGCCGGCTGGCTTGACCGTTAAGGGTGCTGTAACCCCCGAAAGTACACTCCAGTCCAAACCCAAAAAAAAATTATTTTCTGTGTTTGTGAATTGTGTGCGCAGTAGCCGCACGTGCATCAACAAAGTAGTGCCAAGCGTGCGCCTGTGTCATAAGTAAAGGGCCGGCTGGCTTGACCGTTAAGGGTGCTGTAACCCCCGAAAGTACACTCCAGTCCAAACCAAAAAAAAAATTATTTTCTGTGTTTGTGAATTGTGTGCGCAGTAGCCGCACGTGCATCAACAAAGTAGTGCCAAGCGTGCGCCTGTGTCATAAGTAAAGGGCCGTCTGGCTTGACCGTTAAGGGTGCTGTAACCCCCGAAAGTACACTCCAGTCCAAACCTAAAAAAAAATTATTTTCTGTGTTTGTGAATTGTGTGCGCAGTAGCCGCACGTGCATCAACAAAGTAGTGCCAAGCGTGCGCCTGTGTCATAAGTAAAGGGCCAGCTGGCTTGACCGTTAAAGGGTGCTGTAACCCCCGAAAGTACACTCCAGTCCAAACCAAAAAAAAATTATTTTCTGTGTTTGTGAATTGTGTGCGCAGTAGCCGCACGTGCATCAACAAAGTAGTGCCAAGCGTGCGCCTGTGTCATAAGTAAAGGGCCGGCTGGCTTGACCGTTAAGGGTGCTGTAACCCCTGAAAGTACACTCCAGTCCAAACCTAAAAAAAAATTATTTTCTGTGTTTGTGAATTGTGTGCGCAGTAGCCGCACGTGCATCAACAAAGTAGTGCCAAGCGTGCGCCTGTGTCATAAGTAAAGGGCCGGCTGGCTTGACCGTTAAGGGTGCTGTAACCCCCGAAAGTACACTCCAGTCCAAACCAAAAAAAAATTTATTTTCTGTGTTTGTGAATTGTGTGCGCAGTAGCCGCACGTGCATCAACAAAGTAGTGCCAAGCGTGCGCCTGTGTCATAAGTAAAGGGCCGGCTGGCTTGACCGTTAAGGGTGCTGTAACCCCCGAAAGTACACTCCAGTCCAAACCAAAAAAAAAATTATTTTCTGTGTTTGTGAATTGTGTGCGCAGTAGCCGCACGTGCATCAACAAAGTAGTGCCAAACGTGCGCCTGTGTCATAAGTAAAGGGCCGGCTGGCTTGACCGTTAAGGGTGCTGTAACCCCCGAAAGTACACTCCAGTCCAAACCAAAAAAAAAATTATTTTCTGTGTTTGTGAATTGTGTGCGCAGTAGCCGCACGTGCATCAACAAAGTAGTGCCAAGCGTGCGCCTGTGTCATAAGTAAAGGGCCGGCTGGCTTGACCGTTAAAGGGTGCTGTAACCCCCGAAAGTACACTCCAGTCCAAACCAAAAAAAAATTATTTTCTGTGTTTGTGAATTGTGTGCGCAGTAGCCGCACGTGCATCAACAAAGTAGTGCCAAGCGTGCGACCTGTGTCATAAGTAAAGGGCCGGCTGGCTTGACCGTTAAAGGGTGCTGTAACCCCCAAAGTACACTCCAGTCCAAACCAAAAAAAAATTATTTTCTGTGTTTGTGAATTGTGTGCGCAGTAGCCGCACGTGCATCAACAAAGTAGTGCCAAGAGTGCGCCTGTGTCATAAGTAAAGGGCCGGCTGGCTTGACCGTTAAAGGGTGCTGTAACCCACAAAGTACACTCCAGTCCAAACCAAAAAAAAAATTATTTTCTGTGTTTAGCCGCACGTATATATCAAATCGATATAACATAAATGGAGGACCAAACTTTCTCCGATAAAAATAAAATAGAGAAAGATCAAGAACCACTTCCTCCTAGTGCTGAAGCTGCTGCCACTAGTCATGACATAGACGATAACATGCCATCAACGTCGTCTGCCAAGGCCGATGCCCAATGTCATAGTAGAGGGCACATACAATCCCAAATGGCAAAGTTCAGGAAAATGACCTTGAAAAAGACATTTAAATCAGCTGAAGAGAAACGTAAACTTGCCAATATGCCATTTACGACACGGAGTGGCAAGGAACGGCTAAGGTCGATCCCTAGTATGTTCATGACTAGTGGTTCAGCTTCACATGACGATGGAAGCACTCCTCCCACTAAAAAAATCAAAAGAGTTAAGCTGGCAAAAGCACAGCGAAGAACTGTGCTTTCTAAGAAGATATCACAAATCCCCAAGGAGAGTCCAAGTGTGGTGGTGGTTGCGATGCCTGACCTTCCCAGCACTGGACGGGAAGAGGTGGCTCTTTCCACCATTTGCACGCCCCCTGCAAGTGCTGAAAGGAGCACCCACAGTCCACTTGCTGATATGCAAATTGAAGATGTCACTGTTGAAGTACAACAGGATGAGGATACTGGTGTAGCTGGCGCTGAGGAGGAAGTTGGCGAGGAGGATTCTGATGGTGATGTGGTTTGTTTAAATCAGGCTCCGGGGGAGACAGTTGTTGTCCGTGGGATGAAAAAGCCCATCACGGTCATGCCTGGGCAGAAGACCAAACATTCCACCTCTTTGGTCTGGCAATATTTCTTTCCAAATCCGGACAACAACTGTCTTGCCATATGTACCATATGTAAAGGTGAAATAAGTAGGGGTAGGGACGTCAACCACCTAGGAACATCCTCCCTTATACGGCACCTGCAGCGCGTTCATAAAAAGTTACTGTCAAGTTCAGAAACTTTGGCTCAGACCGTAAGCAGTCCAGGGACACCTAAATCCCGTTGTCCTGTTGTATCCAAGCGCCTGCAAACCACACCGTCAACTCCCTCCTCGTCAATTTCCTCCTTAGTCAGGATCGGAAGTAGTCCTGCAGGCCATATCACTGGCATGACTGACTCTCCTATCCGGGATTCCTCCGGAGGATCCTGCATTGCTACGCCTACTGCTGCCGCTGCTGCTGTTGCTGCTGCTGCTGGGAGTCGTTCATCATCCCAGAGAGGAAGTAGGAACACCACTACTTTTACTAAACAATTGACCCTCCAACAGTCCTTAGCGAGGAGGATGAAGTACGACAGCAGTCATCCTGAAGCAAAACGTATAACTGAGGCCTTGACTGCTATGTTGGTGTTAGACGTGCGTCCGGTATCCGCCATTAGTGCAGTGGGATTTAGACAATTGATGGAGGTAGTGTGTCCCCGGTTCCAAATCCCGTCTAGATTCCACTTCACTAGGCAGGCGATACCGAGACTGTACAGAAACGTCAGAAAAAGTGTCCTCAGTGTCCTGAAAAATGCCGTTGTACACAATGTCCACTTAACCACGGACATGTGGACAAGTGGAACAGGGCAGACTAAGGACTATATGACTGTGACAGCCCACTGGGTAGATGTATCACCTTACGCAGCAACAGCAGCAGCGTCACCAGTAGCAGCATCTCAGAAACGCCAGCTCGTTACAAGGCAGGCTACGCTGTGTATCACCGGTTTCAGTAAGAGGCACACCGCCGACAACCTCTTAGAGAAACTGAGGGAAATCATCGCCCAGTGGCTTACCCCACTTAGACTCTCCTGGGGATTTGTGATATCTGACAACGCCACCAATATTGTGCGGGCATTACATCTGGGCAAATTCCAGCACGTCCCATGTTTTGCTCACACAATAAACTTGGTGGTGCAGAATTTTCTGAAAAGCGACAGGGGCGTGCAGGAGACGCTTTGGGTGGCCCGAAAAATTTCTGGCCACTTTCGCCATTCAGCGACTGCGTGCCAAAGACTGGAGCGCCAGCAAACACTCTTGAACCTGCCCCGCCATCACCTGAAGCAAGAGGTTGTGACGCGGTGGAACTCAACCCTCTATATGCTTCAGAGGATGGAGGAGCAGCAAAAGGCCATACAAGCCTATACATCCACCTATGACATAGGCAAAGGAGGGGGTATGCACCTGACTCAAGCGCAGTGGAGAATGATTTCCGTGTTGTGCAAGGTTCTTCAGCCCTTCGAACTTGCCACACGTGAAGTCAGTTCAGACACTGCCAGCTTGAGTCAGGTCATTCCCCTCATCAGGCTTTTGCAGAAGCAGCTGGAGAAAGTGAAGGAGGAGCTAAGACGGAGCGATTCCGCTCGGCATGTGGGACTTGTGGATGAAGCCCTTCATTCGCTTTGCCAGGATTCCAGGGTGGTCAATCTGTTGAAATCAGACCACTACATTTTGGCCACCGTGCTCGATCCTAGGTTTAAAGCCTATGTGGTGTCTCTCTTTCCGGCCGACACAAGCCTGCAGAGGTGCAAAGACCTGCTGGTGAACACACTGTCAGCTGAAGCGGAACGTGACACGTCAACGGCTCCTTCTTCATTTTCTCCCGCAACTGGGGCTGCCAGGAAAAAACTTAGGTATCCTAAGCAACCCGCTGGCGGTGATGCAGGGCAGGCAGGACCAAGTTTGGACATCTGGTCCGGACTGAAGGACCTGGCAACAATTTCTGACATGTCTACTGTCACTGCATATGATACTGTCACCATTGACAGAATGGTGGAGGATTACATCGGTGACAGCATCCAAGTAGGCATGTCAGACAGTCCATACCTGTACTGGCAGGAAAAAGAGGCAATTTGGAGGCCCCTGTACAAACTGGCTCTATTTTACCTGAGTTGCCCCCCCTCCAGTGTGTACTCCGAAAGAGTGTTTAGTGCAGCCGGGAACCTTGTCAGCGAAAGGCGTAGGAGGTTGCTTCCACAGAATGTGGAGAAGATGATGTTCATCAAAATGAATTATCAGCTCTTCCAGGGAGACCAGCCTCCAGAACGTACAGAGGGACCTGTGGTGGTGGATTCAAGTGGGGACGAGTTAATACTTTGTGAGGATGAGGATGTACACACTGAAGAGGGTGAGGAATCGGTGGATGAGGAGGATGAGGATGACATCTTGCCTCCGTAGAGCCAGTTTGTGCAGGGACACATTAATTGCCAGCTTGTTTTGTGGGGGCCCAAACGAACCAATCATTTCAGCCACAGTTGTGTGGCAGACCCTGGCGCTGAAATGATTGATTTGTTAAAGTGTGCATGTCCTGTTTATACAACATAAGGGTGGGTGGGAGGGCCCAAGGACAATTCCATCTTGCACCTCTTTTTTTCTTTGCATTATGTACAGTTTGGGGCCTAGTTTTTCTAACTGCCATCCTGTCTGCCACTGCAGTGTCACTCCTAGATGGGTCACGTGTTTGTGCCGCCCACTCGTGTCGCTTAGCATAGTCATCCAGCTACCTCGGTGCAACCTTTTGGACATAAAAACACTATTGTGAGGTGTGAGGTGTTCAGAATAGACTGGAAATGAGTGGAAATTAAGGTTATTGAGGTTAATAATAGCATAGGAGCAGAAAAACCTACAAATTCTGTGATTTTAGCTGTTTTTATGCTTTTTTTCAAAAAAATACAGATCCAAAACACAAAACCCAGAACCCAAAACACGGAAGGGTGGTTTTGGCAAAACCAATCCAGATCCAAAACACGAAGAAAGATCCAGATCCAAAACCAAAACACAAAACACGAAAAGTGGCCGGTGCACACCCCTAATATATATATATATCCCTAGTCCCTCTATCCATGCAGTTCTCCCTGCCCTCTTCCTACCATCTAATACATATTGCTCTGTTTGGACATATTACTATGGGACATCATTAAAGTGTTTTTCTCTTTTTAAATAAGAATTGAAGTATGTATCTATGAGCATATTATTTGAACCACTAATCAAGTAAAGCACAGGTTAATTGTTATGCAGTGTTGTTGACTGTTTAAAATTTAGGATGAATTATCTGTGGTCCACTGTGAGTGCAAATAAGTAATTAAATCATGTTTTATATGTATATTTGGTATCATTCTAATTCTGTTAATTTTGTTTGGTTTATGTGAATTTATCATTCATTTATTCAGTAAAAGGCTTTTTATGAATTCCAAGCACCAGGCATTATATTTAGGAGCCTGTTCATCATTGGGGGTCGTATGGCCTCCGATGATGAAGCATGTGCAGAATGGGTTCTGTGATTATGCTCGCAGACCCCCACAAGCTGCAGCATGATTGTTGCGTTTGGAGGGGCAGAACAGTGATCTGACTGGTCACCATTCCCAGAGGAACGAGGCCAGGGTCTGCATCAGCTGATGCAGATTCCTGGCCTCTTTTGTAACCAGAACCCATTTAGGCTACAGGAAGTTTGGAGGGTAAAGCTTTAAAGGATAATAATCTAGGCCATTGTTGTTAGTTACAGAGACTGGTGGTGAGCAGCCGGTCTTTACATCTTTGTAGCAATCATGAAAACTCCTTCTGTTTACACATGAAGCAGTTCCAGAGTCTTCCTTTGTAACTGTCCTAGCTGCCCCTGATCTCACAAACAGGTCCACACATTCTACATATAAACACCTCTAGTAGAACCTATTGCCACACATTAATATCTACTTCCCAGAGCAGCATACTCTTTAGAAACGCCTACACTCATCTTTATATACCAGGCAACCCCACCTTAGGAACCAGTCCTGGAATTTGTGGTACAAGTCCCCAATAAAGGGTTGGTGCACCTCAGTGATATCTAAAGTGCAATGGACAATGCAAAAATCCATTATCTTTTTCTTCTATAATCACATATTCTCAGAGCTTTCATATTTGGATTTTACAGATATGTAACACACAGTACAGATAGGGCTATCAGTGGCAGTGCTTTTTTAAATATTAAAGATACACCACCAACTTGACCAAAAACCCATAATGTAAAAGACTGTAAGATGGAATTGTCCCAAAATATATCAGATTGATATGTGGTAGAAGTGTCAATATATTTGGACATTCCTTTGGTCTTCATAGATTCAAGCTCATCCAATAGCCATGCAACAATTGAAAAATGGTGCCAACGTCAAGTCAATCAGGGCGCCTCGCATCACAGCTGTGCCCCCTCATGGCAGTTTGTATTTACTGCTGTGAGTAGGAAATAGGCAGAACCCTGGTGGAAAGGGAAAAACAAAGACTCTGGAAAGAAGAGAAGACCATCAAGATAGAAGAAAAGAAGAGTTATGCTGGGCTCAAGGACAGAAGACCAGGAAAGTTTAGTAGCAGAAGGTCTAAAAGTAATAGGTGGCATGGAAGCCCTGGTGACAGCAGAGGACTCAATTTGATGCTGCCCCCCTCTGCTCGAGCCTGGCAAGCTGAAAGGCCCAAAAATGAAATAATGCTTACTCTTTTGGGGAAGGCCTGACACATAGGATGCACCCAGGCAAGAAAGCTTATTTGCGGGGCCTCTCTTGTTCCCCCTTAGGTCAGTAAATGGGCTAAGGCACCATTGGGGCTTTATTTATACCAACTAGTCCATCAGGGTATTATCCCTTTTGTTCACTGGGTGTTAGGCTGAAGACCCTAGTTAATTTAGGCACTAGGCCTGAGGGGCCTAAAGTGTAGATAGGGCACTAGGTCCCTGGGCATGATAATGATTGTGGACATTAGGCCCATGGGCTTCTCTTGTAGTTATGGTGATCGACCCATGGTCAATTATAATTGGGCTCAAGGACCGTGGAGCCAGAGGACTTAAGGCCCTGTTTGTATAGATGGGTGCTAGGCCTGTGGCTGAACAAGGGCACAAGACCCTAGAACAGATTAGGCATTAGATCTAGATACTATAGAGGGCACTAGGTCTCAGGTATACTTAATGCATTAAGACATTCTGACTTCTTGTAGCAGCCAAATAACACAAATAAAATTACTTTTTCCTCTAAGAAGGGCATAAGGCTCTCTGATTGTCTACCCCACTATGAGTGTGTGTGTGTGTGTCTGTGTGGTGCTTCAAAGTCTCTGTTATAAGGTGAATCCCTTTGTTCTGCACTAGTCACAGCACACCTTAGTAGTAAAGGTTACCTTGGCTGTTACCCAGTCTATAGTCCTACCAACAGTCAGGCCCCCATTAAAGGCTAGGATGTTGGTACTGTGCCTGCATGTCAGTGTTTGCTTCATTATTGCATTGTATTATTGTTCGGTCTTAATGGTTAACATACTTTGTTAGTTAAAGATTGAGCACTCACACATAGCAGTACTTTGTATTCCTACAGTAAGAGTGTAGTGCAGCTAGGTGGTGGTGGGGAGATGTGGTTAAGATCACGACAAGCGGGACGCCATCTGACGGAACCCCAGCATCGGATTGATGAGACAACACCGGTGCCGAAATCCTGACATGACTCGGGATGCCTTCATCGGGATCCCTGCAGATGGCATCCCTATCGTAAGGACACCGGGGAAAGGTAAGTACCAGCTACGGGGGGAACTTGGGCTCCCAGGGGGGAGTTAGCATTTGGCTGCGGGAGAGGGGAGGTTAGGGTTAGGCTCTGGGCAGGGAGGGTAGGTTCAGGCACCACCGGGGGAGTAGGGTTAGACACTAAGGGGGAGGGTTAGGGTTAGGCACTAAGGGGGAGGGTTAGGCTTAGGAACTTACCAAGAAGGTTAGGGTTAGGGTGCGGGGTAGGGAGGTTTAGTATGAGGGTGCAGGAAAGGAGGGTTAGGGCTAGGGGATAAATAGGACAGAGGAACATTACTTGCCATTTCCCTGTCAGGATTTTAACCATCGGGATGCCACTGTCAGTGTACTGACAGCTGGCATCCCATCCATTGGTATTTCATACCGATTCTGGTGGGGGGTTCTGTATTTTTGTATGTTGCAGGCACTAAGGTGAGTGACACATCCATAAAGGTGATGGATAATTGTTCTGATGAATCACATCTGTGTGCTTCCTTTGTAGGCCAGATGGGTGCTATGACAGACTTAGGGCATTCCTCTTAGTTCGATTGGGTTGTCAGTGTTTGCTACTGGCAACTGTCTCCTCAGTGTTAGAGAAAACATATGTGACAGCCGAGGATCTGTGGTGCTTACACCAAGGATGATGATTCTTGACCCACCTACAGAATAGATGAACTCCTACAGTACTTGTTAACATCTTGTGTTTGCCCAATACTCACATCTAATGTTCATTCTAGGTTTGGCATTGGGCAAGATGCCGCACTGTAGAAATAGCACTCTTGAGCATGCCGCCGGCGCATGCAACCAAAAAGGGACATGGTCATATGAAAAGGGGCATGTCTTTAAGATGCATCCCTTTGTAACACTCTTCGGGGAATGCCAAGCACTTACAGACATGCAAGAAAGGCTGCCCCCAAGCTCTTACCTTGCTGTGAATAGATATTGTGCGCATGGCATCTATTAACCGGCGATGAGTTGAGCACTCCAAGTTATTCTCCCTGCTGGACACATGCAGCCCACGGGTGGCAATGGCACCTGGCAGGTTGTTTTAGCAGGGTGCTGCCATGCCCTGAATATGGGCAGGGCATGGCACACCACTAAAAAAGCCTAGTAGAAATGCTACACATATACTGTACTCTTTCCAGAGATTCATCCGACCCTCATTCTAGGACTGTCCACAACATTCCAGTGGCCTAAAGATGACCGTACAAAGACACACTACAGTATCAACACATTATCATCTGCACCATCAGCGCAGATTATCCGAGTGACCAAGGCTGTCTGAGTCAGTGCAAATGCATCTTTAGATGCAGTCACTGATACCAACATGTCCTTGACACAAATGCAACTGTTATGCACTCCCACAGTTACTTTCCAGCAATGCCCATCGAAATTGCATGGATCTCCATGCAACTTTGATCTGCGTCTGCCAGCTGTAAACATTGGTACACATTCACAGTACATCTTGGACACATGCACAGAAATAAAACATCTGGCTACCTCCTAGTACTAATGACGTGGTCACTGATCAATGTGCTGGTGGTGAAGATTTCATAAGTATCTGTCTTTGCTGCGGTTAGTTGATGTTGGACTGCTGGTTACTAGATATAAATTTTGCTGCTGTTAAGAGGCTGTTGAGATGGCATGGTTCCCGGCTGGTTTACGATGTTGCAAAATATTGCTGGGATATCATCGACTTGCTGCCAAATACTTCAGCAGAAGTATTGTAGTTATGACAATTAGATATTTGGAGTCAGTCAGTGGGTCATGAAAAAGGAAACCATTAATGCACATCGTTTACTACTGGTGAACTTAATAACAAAACGTGTTAGTGTTTCCTGTGACGCAAGCAGATACCTTGGAGCACAGTGTGGATCTCACTGCTTCAAAATGTCAGGTACACTTCAAAACAGTGCCAAAATGTTGTGATGGTCAATCCAATTTCCTTTCATTCCAGAACAAATGATACTGAGTGTACACATTGTGCAATCCTCCAAGCGACAGAACAATTTAATATGTTGTTTGATTGTACACTATTTATTGTTGCCCCAGTACACACTAGAACAATCATCTTTTAAGAGATGATGTCTTCAGAGGGCAAATCGGAATGGCATATTGCCTGGTCGTCCAGTTGACCGTACACACTACACGATGTACACCACATCGGTCACAGTATTTCCTGATTAACTGTGCAGCAAGGTCAACCAGCAGATGTCGTATATGATACACAAGATTGCACAACTGAGCAGACACATTGTTTGATTCACATGATATGTCATTCCAATTTGCCTCAAAATGACACATCATGCCAATATCGCTCTAGCATATACTTGGCCTTAGTACTTTACATGACTCAGGCACTGATCCTATCCACTGCACACCTCTTTGAGAAACTGAACTGTAATCATGTTTGTTGCCATGGGTATAGGTAGGGGTGGGTGCAAGGGGGGGATCTGGTCAAAATCCAGACAGTCAGTATGTCGGCGCTTAGAATGCTGTCGCTGGAATCCCAACACCTGTCAGAATCCCAGTGCCAGCATCCTGACAATAAGTACTGGGGTTAGGGTTAGGGTTAGGCACTAGGGGAAGGGATAGGGTTAGGCACTAAGGGGGAGGGTTAGGTTTAGGGTGCAATGAGGGAAAGGTTAGGTAGGCACTGTGGGGGAGGTTATGTTTAGGCAACAAGCAGGGAGGGATAGGGTTAGGGTAGGGAGAAGGTTAGGAAACTGACCATCAAGTGTCGGTATCCTAAACTGTCAGGATGCTGGTATCAGGATTCTGATTGCTGGGATCCTGAGCACCGGCATCCCACACCCAACCCAGCAAAGGATGCCAATGCTATAGGGACCAGAGGCTTAGGGAGCCCCAGACCTAGTTCATATAGTTGTCTACCAAGTTCCTGAAATTACCTGCTAAGAAATTGGGTTTGGGCCATTGCCCAGCCTGAAAAGTTGGACTCACCAATGGTGATCTTTGGCTCTCCTGCTCAGTAAAGTTCCACACTGACATGATCCATATCTCACAATCCTGTTTCCCTGTTTCCCTCTCACAGACACAGCTGAGCTAATAAGTAAGTCCAACACTGTCTTTGTGAAGCTGCTGGGAGGATGAGAATTGAGCTCCAGGCTTAGGACTGTTCCAAAAAAGGGACATTATGCCCAAATTAAAAAGAACTTCACTGAAAGTGGAATTTTCTTCATTAGAAAATATCCCCCTCAGGTAGGAGCTGATTTGTACCTGCCCTCTGTGTGGCATAATGTAAACTGGAGGCATTGTGTGGTATAATTTGAACTAGGGCACGTATATCGGACATAAAATTAATTGGGGCACTTCTATGGGGCATAAAATAAACTAAGACACTACTATGGGGCATAAACTGAACTAGAGGACTATTACTGTATGGTGCATAAAATGAACTTGGGCAATATTATGGGACATAAAATTAACAGCCACTGTGGAGAGAGGTATCTCTTTAGAAGCATTGGGGAGGGGGGCCCCTTCAAAATGTTGCTATGGGGCCCCCAAATATCTGTCTATGCCCCTGGTTGCTGCTTTTGTTTGACAACTACTTTTGCTGCTTCAAATAACAATACTGAAGAAAATTGAAGAACATAAAGAAGCTTGTTCTCTTGTTGGAAGTTACAATTTGAATATATATTCATTCAGATTGATCTACCATTGTCCAAGTGTTACTATGCATAATATGCTTTTATAATTATATGTTGATGTCGTTTTTTTCTTTTTTAACTTAATTTTCTTTTATAATTATATATCTTTTATAATTATATATATTATTCTTATTTTTATATAAATGTTATATACTATTTGCTGTTAAGACCCAACTCCTTTCCTGCCATAGCTGAGGATTTAAATATATTGTACATGCACTTAAATTAAGTGTGTACAGTAAGACAAATCTGTCTTTTTCCCTCTTTCTATCCAATGCTTTTGTAGTATAGTTTTTGCAAGACCTATTGACAGCAGTAGTTCACATCTTGATCTCAGAGCCAGTTATTTATTTTTTTCTGAATAGTATATTGTGATACATACTGTATGTTTCCGAGCAGAACTTAAAAAGTACTATATCTTGGGTAAACTGAAAACTGTGTTTTTGAGTCATTATTTAATTATTAAAAGTCCATAATATATTTTCCATCTATTACAGTGTGTTAATTATACATTACATACTTAGAAATGTATCATTTTTATATTTTTTTTTATAGCTTCTATATGTTTACAATTGAATCATTGTAATGTTATATTTTTAAATCCTCCATTAAAGGTAAACAACTAATAATTCTATATTTGACAGCCTGTATTAATGTTATAGCATATTTACTATTACATTTCCCATGCAACCTACTTTTCAAACAAATAATTCATTTGGAAACAAACATAAACAAATATTATGAAAATAAAATATTGTGCTGCTTTAAACTATTACTCTCAAAAGAATTCAGCTGAATCATTCTCTGTATATCAAGAGAAGTTAAAACAATTACGGTTGATACTTTCTGTTCACGATGGAACATAAATCTTCTTGATGATTGCTGTCTTTTCCGGCTGACTCCTGCACAAGTCTAAATTAAAAAACACTGTTTAAAGAATTTGTACATTAAGGCTTTCTATTGAATTCCAACACATAATATCTATCATTTTTCTAAGGAGGAGTACAAAGCGTGAATTTATGTCTTGAAAACAGGAAACTAGAAATAGTGGCTCTAGAAACACATTAAGCTCGCTATTATTTTTCTGACACTATTTTCCGAGTGACATCAATTTTCAAGTAACCTTTTATATACATTATTTTCCAAAGTAGGTTTATCTGTCCATGGCTCTCTGTGTCGCTGATAAGCAGAACATTCTCCCAAGATATTTTCCAAGGTTATTCAGCCCTGATTTAATTTGAAAGGAACATTTCCCAGAGGAATTACAAAAAGAAAGAATTATTAATTAGCAGCAATACCAGCATTGCCGGTATAGTTCCACAGACTTGTCAAAATTAATGTTGTGGAAAGAAGAAAACCGTTCATACATATTGTACTTTTTGTACTTTAACTGTATCGGTTTCTGTTTTTTTTTCTTTTTATACCTAAATGGAAGAGGTCTAAATGTTCAATGTGTTCCAGGCACCAGTGTGACACAAGTAAAGGACATTCCTTGAAGAGCAATCACTTTTGTACTGACAGGCGGAGTGAACTTCAAGGGTGAAAAACTTATGCAGTATGTGTAAGATATTTAGGTAGGAAATGGTCTACATCATGGAAGAGCAAACAGGTCATCTCAACAACATTACACCTAGCTTTGGTTTGTCCCACTTCTCCCATCTAGCACGTGCAGCAGAAAATGTTTTAACCTTATTGTTGGCGCCCCAGGTATTGAGACTATTAATAAAAAAATGTATATATTAATGTTTCTAATGTCATTTTAGCACTGTGGAGTCCATAAGGGAATTTTTTGTATTTCCAGCACAGCATGTGTATAACATCTTTACTATATTTAGGAGCTATTTCTCAGCAATAAACATTACTATTATTCTTATTTAGTTATAAGGTGCCTCAACAAGAAATATAAGTGCAGACAGTATGGTATATACATTTACATAGATGTATAAATATACTGCTAAAGTTTCTGCTTTGTCCTTGTGAGACCCCTAAACCTGCTGTATTCCTGTGACAACCCATAAATCCATCCACTGGATATCCTGTCAGAAACCTGAAAAACTGAAATAATACTCTATCCACTTACAGTAACCCTGATCCAAAGTCAGGAGGATCCATCCACATTAACAAACAGAAATATGCCTAAGCAGTTATAGTGGTAAATGTAATAGCCTGTGACTTGCAGGCAACGGAGAGTTCCTGGTGAGTATGGCCGATGTTTTAAAGTGGCAATAATTAAAAGGCAACACCAGGTTGGTTTTGCTTTTGTAAACGATTACCACTTTAAAACATAAGCCAGACTTGCTGCTGACTCACCGAGGCCTGCCAGTCGCAGGCTATTACATTTACCCCAAAGAATCCACCTTTAAGAATTTGGTACTAGTCACCAGTGAAGAAGTTATTTAAAGAACCTGTCTGATAAGTAGACCAGTATGTGGCTGCGACCCCACAAGCAGAAATGTCAGACTAGCTTACAACCCTGAAGGACTGTACACATTGGGGTAAACAACTTAATTCTTCAAGCCAGCTTTTGCTTCACTCTGTCCCTACAAGCTATCACTAACCAACAAATCCCATCTGAATAGAAACTATTATGGCTGTGAGAAGCCCAGGCATCCGAGGATGAACTGTACCACAGTCAAAGCATCTTAGACCCATGCCTCCAATACATGTCTTGGAATCTCTCTTGCTCGCATAAAAAATAGAGCTGGACCCACAGAGACTCTTCCTATTCCATTCAGCCTTAAGTGGTGTAGTTTGAGAGTAAGAAATTAAGTAAAGAGAGTTACTTGTGTGGATCACCAACACTAGGTCTAAATGGGAACCCTGCAGGGGAAAGGACTAAGAGACGTGGCAGCCTCAAGTACCATGGTGATCCTTGATTGACCTGCTGTGATATCGTCAAAATTTAAGCACAGATTGAATCCAGTGAGATGTTTCATGGCTAGGGTATATATTCTGTGTGGAGTTAACACAAAGCTCAGGGACATGACAATCATGGATAATTACCCAACAGATGTGGTCATGGTGTGCAAGCTTTACCAATGGATATGGATGATATTTAGTATACCCATTACCAAAAAAAATCAGACAGCCAGACAGCTAAAGAAATACCATTATGTCTGGAAAAAAATGGGCACGTTATTTACAGGCAGTATAATTCTATGCAAATGTATGTTGATGCCAATACTCTAGTATGAAACCAGCTCTAGCAGCAAGAAAGCATGACCACCATGATTTTGTGACCGCATCATGATAGATCCTGTTAGCCCCAACCCGGCAGACCTTTTCTATAGTGTACCAAGCTAGTAAAGAATGAGAAATCAGAAGGGAGTTTAAGGCTATTGGCAGATCCTATAGGTGTTGATATACTGTAGGTGCCAACAGTGTGTAATGTAGGTCAGGCCACACAATGAATAACTTAACCAAGATTGGTTAATTAATCAGATAGAATGAGTAGCAGGATAACACAGGGTTAATGCAATAGGTACACAATAGAGCAGATTCTACATATCTAGGTTATGTGGGGTTACTGTATGAAAAGGCACACAACTGCACACATATATATATATATATATATATATACACACCGGTGACAATGGAATGCATAGTGTGACTAGCAGTGATGACACAGCATACATCTCTCACAGTCTCTTTTCTGAGAATGTCAGGGACCTGTTCTTTCACTATGAAGAATCTAGCTGGAGGATGCGCGGGCACACTAAGCATGTATGTAGTGCATTTAGGATGCCAGGTTGGAGGGTGCGCTGTGGAGTGACTCCGGCACTATGAGGTCCCAGCAGCACCAGTACAGCAGATATCACAAAGTGCTCTCCTTCAAGACAATCTTAGTTTTTGGATCCATAGCTGAAAGGTACCAAGTTGACACTGGCCTTTCAAGGATAGAGGTGTGGAATTAATATGGACAAGATAACAATAAAGGAGTTATTAGGCCATTCAGACAGAAAACATACACTACTAGGATTTTCGCATTCACCTATCTTCAGTTGCCAATGAAATCTCTCTAGGTAAACACTAGGGAAGGACTAAACACTGAAGCATCTGGTATAAAATGAGAAAACAACTATCAATGAGTACAAGGTGATTGTTGATTTTAATTTGTCTTTCTTTTGCCAATCGGATGATATTGCATGCAACGCCATGCATATTAATGAAGGATGAAATGAGTGATCATAACATCCTTCACTATATCGCTGTAATGTGTGCCGGCAATCATGCATCTGCATACATCTGCACAATTGCCGGATGCTCGAGTGTGTACCCGGCATAATATTTCATTTGTGGCGTTATTATATGAAATTCAAAATTTTTCTATTACAACATCATATATTCACAAACAATCAATAAATGAATTCACAATCTACATTACCTTTAACACAGAACCATTAACAATTGCCTTAAAAAAGCCCCATAAAAATCAAAGTATTTATTTTCTTATTTTTACTGTTTACATTAATTAACAAGTTGACAAATGAATTATTTTACATTTTCTTATTTACCATATAAAATGGTACATTTACATTTGACATGTTCATGTTCGTTTACTGATTATAGGCTCCTCTCTTTCCCCTTGTTTCTCTCCATGGATTACAGGAGAGCTGAATCAATTGTTTTTTACAGGCAGTATATTTGAAATGTTGAATCATTCCTGGTTCAGATTCAGGATGCTGCTGACAAATGCTGAGTCATGGACTACTGTACTACGGAGCTCTTGGCTCTTTAATCTTTGATATGACTGCATAAATTGTGTTTTACTAGTGTAGTCAGGAATATGTAATTTTGTTTATGTCACAAAGGGTAGAAAGAATTTGGCACAATACATAATGTACATACATATATAGTGGGAGTAAGAAAAATAATAAAAGTTTGAGGGGAAGGGTTACTAAGGGGTGGATCTGTATGTGGCTTGGAGGCTGAAACTTAAAACCGCAACCAGTTTTACCCTTGCCAATCAAAGACCCCCGCCTACTCAGCATTAGGCCAGACCTCTGTGGGGGTGGATCTGACACCCAAACCCGAGTAACACTAGGCAACTTCTGGTACGCCTGGATGTGGAGTACTAGGGTAACACTGTAAAGATACAGTATTGTGCAGTTACTTGTGATACCACAAGTGCAAGCACAGACTGACAACTTATGACTATTCTAACTTGTAGGCACTTGAGCAACTACAAGCATCGGCATGTGCATAGGCACCAGTGCATTTTAACACTTGTAGTGCTGATAATTATTTTAGGCTAATGACCTAGAGGACCAGGTCCGATGCTGAGTAGGATGCACTTTTACAGAATAGAATGGAGGGAATAATTTGTTATGTAATTAGTTTTTGTTCATGTTCTGTCTGGCAAGCTGAATGTACTTTAAGCAATCTTGCTTGTCAGAACCAAGGGATAAATATAATAAAATATGATTTTGTAAAACCACATGTTCAGTGATTTAGGGCCTTATTCCTTCCTGCAATTCCTTCTGTATACGGATCTCACAATTTTTAGCATACTGTGCATGCCAGGTTCTGCATATGCAACTTAAAGCAGTAACAAGCAGTTCAGGGTAGTACTCATTGCAGCTGCATCTCCACTGTAACTGAGTAGGACATTTGCACATAGAATAAGTGTTCTGTGGATGCGTCATGGGCGAATTGATCGATGATGCCTACTTTCACCAACAGATGGATGGGGGCAGAGCAGTCACACAGCACCATGTGCAGCGCGATTTGCCGCCCAAGCGGTAAAGATGTAAGAGGACACATCTGTATATCAATGCATTTGGCCTACATCTATTAAGGGAACTGCTCTGTGATTTTGAAACTTCATATACTTTATAGTACGTTCTTTTATATGTATTTAAAAGTAATGTAAAAGCAGTACTTTTACAACAAAATACATACTAAAAGTAATAATGAAGTCCTTTGACATACAATATTTATCTGGAAATCTCCAACATACAAATAAATAGGTTAGAAATAGGTTTAAAATGTTTTATTTTTCTGCCAAAGGCAACATTATTATTATTATTATTATCCTTTATTTATATGGTGCCACAAGTGTTCCGCAGCACCTTACATAGTACATAAAACTAATAAGTGAACAAAAGAAAAAACAAGTAACTTACAGTACAGTGAAGGACATTATACACATTGCTACAATAGTGATTAAAACACTCACAATAAGCAGCAGGGAGTTGGCAGTCACGTGTTAGGTGCCCTTATGAGGAGTAAGGAGTAGAAGAAAGTGTAAGGAGAAGCACATGAGGGAAGAGGTCCCTGCTCGTGAGAGCTTACATTCTAAATCCACCCCTTAACATAACAGTTAATAAAAAATGCTATCATTGTATTATCAAACTGTTATACAGTATATTATCTATGAAGCTTTTCTAGGTGTCACCATAAGAACTTTTGGCCCAGACACTTCCAAAAGACAAATTACATGGGTAGCCCTCTAATGCTTAACCTTCACTTGTTCAATGTACATATGTACATTGAACAAGTGAAAGAAGAGGAGGTTGACAGCAGTCGGAATCCCGGCTCCAGAATACCGACCGCTGACATCACAATGGTATTTCTTAGGTCTAGGGGAGGGTTATTGGTTAGGCTCCAAACCAGTTACTAAAAAGCAAAATTAACATTTTACTAATTGAACCACAAGTGTTAACATCATGTAACAAATGATGACATTGCCACAATACAGAAAGCAACTTATCTTTTGATAGCATACATGCCAACACTATTATATTTCTTATTTTAAGAATCTGTGAATTATATTTTTGTGTGATATGAGCATTTTATACAGCAAAGCATAATACAATGCCCAGTATAATTTTTCATTTCACAAGGTGTTTTTTTTGAAGAGAAAATATTTAATTAAATTATGACAACCTTCTAAAGTACAAAGTCATCCAATTCCTCTTGGGAATGATGCAATACTCACCGTTTTTAACATACAGTAGTGTTAAATGTTCATCATTTCCACTCTTCAGCTTGCTAATGGAATCCCTTCTGTCATTACAGTTGGGATTTGTAAGTTACCAAAGCAGTATATTGTTAGCTGAAAGAAACTGGCGCTATATACTGTATTAATTTTCAGTTTCATACTGATAGAACAATAAGTGGTCCCAAATAGCAAGGAAAGAGAGCTAGCAGGCTTTAATGCATTGTGACTTTCAAATTCATTGTTTTACAGAGTTATTATGGAAGTATGTCATTCTACTCTCTTCTTTAAGTAATTCTTATCTCTCCATAACCTCTCCACTGCTAGTAAGTAATAAATAGTGTATGAAAGCAAAATATATATTAGTGCTACTAATTCTTGCTAATGAACCCATTGGATAAGATACATTAAAGTAAAAAAATGCGTTTGTATTGTAATGCCCTGGACTATGAACAGTTTAAATTCCTTTGCATCGCTCCCTAGTTGTGCTACGTATATGTGTATAAATCCCATATTTAGGGGTATATTTATCAAAGTTCGATTTTACATTCGATTTGATTTACGATTTAGCTCACCTCAAATCAAATCGAATGTACAAATCCCTCATCAAATCCCACATTTACTCAAATTCAATTTTAGAAGACTTTTCAAAATCAAATTTGATTTGATTCAATTTTATTTTGTATGCCCATGTACAAATCGAACACCAAATCCCTTTCAAAATCAAACTTCAAATCACCAAATGAATAGACCTGCTTCATGCTTTCAATTTAGCATGAGCATGTCTGATTGACACAGATGCATGCACAGTTCAGTGAGATCCGTGCATGCATCTGTCTGTAAAAATATTCTAAAGTATTAAAATTTAAACAAAAATTAAGTGGGGTCCCCCTCTAAAATCACAACCAGCCCCAAACTTTTCAGAGCCAGTCCTGGTTGTGTAAATGCAGGGGACAAAAGACATAGGGGTCCCCTATATTTACCACAACCAGCACAGGGCTAAGTGAGCCAGTCCTGGTTTTGGAGATACAAGGGACAAAATGAGTAGGGGTCCCCTGTATTTACCATAACCAGCACTGGACTCTTTCTAGTGGGGGTTTTATGCCACAGCCAGGGGAACCATTTCGCCATGTTCCCGGCCAAAGCATTACACCTGACCGCTAGTCAGCCGAGGCCAGGGATCCTAGGGGTCCCTCTCTCCAGGGCACCCAAGGCCTGGGCTAATAGCCCAGGGCTATCCCCGGCACCCATGGGTGGTGGGTGCCAGGTTGATAGTGTACTGTTAAAGGCAATGAATTTACATATATTTTTACACTACACTTTAAACTACAGGTCCCAGCAAGCCTCCCCAACATGCTGGTACTTGGAGAACCACAAGTACCAGCATATTAAGGGTCTGGTGGTACCTCTAGTTCACCTTTAAAGAAATGTTCAAATAAAGACAAGACACACCGTGACAGTATAAGTTTATTACACACATACACACTCACACATACTCACCTACAATACCTGGACTGGTAGACATCGACCATCTTCTTAAAACAAAAAAAAGAGGAAATCGAACTACAAACTGTACTATCCTCTAAGGATGGTACTTCCCGAATGACAGGGCAGACGCGGAATTTCTCTTAGAAATGCCGGGACTGAGCATTCTTTGGCTGAGAGAGGTGAGCCTCTGCCACTCTCAGCCAATGAACGGCTCCCAAAATTGACTTTATTGGTGAGAGCCACAAGTTAACCTTTAGTAACCTTGCGGTTCTCACCATTGAAGTCATGCTGATACTTGTGGTTCTACAAGTACCAGCATGCAGGGAGGCTTTGTGACCTGTAGTTCTACTGTTACAGACAATGTTTTTACATCTATCTTTACACTGCACTTTACACTATCAACCCGGCACCCACCACCCAGGGGTGCCGAGGATAGCCTCGAGCTATCAGCCCAGGCCTGGGGTGCCCTGGAGAGGGAGACCCCTTTATTGGGGTGGCCCACCTCCCTGGGGATCCACAGCCTGGGCTGACTAGTGGTCAGGCATAATGCTTTGGCCGGGGGACATGGTGAAAGGGTTCCCCTGGGTGTGGCATTACACCCTCTGATAGAAAGAGTCCAGTGCTGGTTATGGTAAATACAGGGGACCCCTACTCATTTTGTCCCCTGTATTTCCAAAACCAGAACCAGCTCGCTTAGCCCAGTGTTGATTGTGGTAAATACAAGGGACCCCTACGTCTTTTGTCCATAGTATTTACACAACCAGGACTGGCTATGAAAAGTCTGGAGCTGGTTGTGATTTTAGGGGGGGGATGTCATTTTTTTTTCTTTAACACTTTTGAAGCAATTTACACACAAATGCATGGACAAATCTCACTGATCTGTGCATGAATCTGTGGCAATCAGGCCTGCTCATGCTAAAATTGAAAGCATGAAGCAAGTCTATTAATTTGGGGATAGTTTGATTTTGTGTTTTGCACCACTTTTCTTTTCAATATGGGCTGTAATCTTGGGGGGCATTTGGGTGGTCTTTTTTGCATAGACAAACATTTTTATTGGTTATTGCTCTAATACATTACTAATTGGAAAAACACAGTTGCACTGCAAAGTTACAAACTCCAAATAAGCCTATTTTACACTAAATATAAGGAGGCTGAGCCACTGGTCATACCACCCCACATCCCTCCTCCCTCTCTCCCTCACTTCCTAATTGGGTAACACACCCCTGTAGTACATTTATGAGGTGCACCAGAGAGTCTGAGTATGAGGGATAATAATGACATGTTTTTCCTACTAAATAAACCTAGTCAACAAACAAGATTTTCTGCTTATCCATGGTCAACAAGCATTTCTGTTGATTGCTGTATAGCATTTATCTAGTGCATATTACTAAATAACACCAAATAAACTCCATAAAACTATATATTATTTTTTTCATTTGTCTATTTTATCTTAAAAAATTTTTATTTTCAATTTTCTTTGGCAATCAAACAAGTAAATTAAATTTACTAAACAAATCAATCCCTACTTAATTTATCTTCCTTTCACTCCACACATACTCCACCTCCATTACCCTGTACTGCACTCAGGCCACTGATCTAGCTCTTGATTAATGAAAACATTCTATGGGGTCTGTTTTGAGCCATCGTGACAGCTCAAATCTGCTGCAAGTTCTGGCCAGAGCTGAGATGGTTAACAGGCAAAGACAGCCAAGGTGAGGTTTGGTCCAGGCTGATTGCTCCCAGCTGGGAAACCTCTGTGAATATGCAGCACTCAGTTGCTCTAAGTGGTAATTAGCAGAGGCTGGTCTTGTTTGTTCACACTAGATTGGCTGTGACTTCTGTTATAGGGCAGCCAGCCCATTCCTGCCTTGCCAGAGATAGTTTCTTGTGTAAGTCATGCCATCCAGTCCCTGTTACGGTATCTGCTGTTTGGTATTCCTGGTTCCTGCTCTGTCTCTGCCTTTAGCTGTCTGTATCTGTTTCAAGTATACTTGGAACATTCATTGTGCTGCAAATCCACTCTGCAAGCCATTGGTGTGCTGTTGCTATTCCATCCTGCAATATATGTACATACAGATGTAGCCACACTCATCATTGCTGTAATCACGCCATACAGGCAGCCTAGTCACACCACAAAAATAGTGCAGGTTGGCAAGGCGTACCAAGGCGCACTAAGGCGCAAGAGAATCCACAGCATGCAATTACATAGCTTCACCACTGGGTGGTGATTGCTCCACTAATGGAACCTAGTGGTATTGCCGATGATTACCATGCCCTTTCCCTACAGTAGTAATAGGTTCCTGCAAAGGTCGCTTTTGTGCACACTTTTGAAAAACCATGCAGAATTCTGCTCTGTTATTCATTTTACACTTCAATGTATATACTGTACAGTATGCTTTACACTGCAAACCTAATGTTATTACACATACAGGCGCTGAGCGTCATTATCTGCACTGCGCTCACACAATGCCAGGACCCCCAATCGTTTTATAAAGTCCTCAGTGCCCAAATTAAAAATATGAACTTCTAAAAAAGAATGTTTGCATTCAGCTATCTGTGCTTGGAAGACGCACACAGTTAAAAAAAAACCTTGCCATTCACTGACATCACCTTATAACTGCAGGTGATCAGCACCTGCCTCTGTGGCTAACGTAGCCTAGTGGTATTGCCAATGATTGCCATGTCCTTTCCCAAGGGTTCGGTTCCCGCTAAGGTCACTTTTTTGTACACTTTTGAAAAACCATGCAGAATTCTGCTCTGTTATTCATTTTACACTTCAATGTATATACAGTTTGATTTACACCATCATTTTCTGCAGTGCGCTCACACAATGCTGGGACCCTCAATCACTTTATAAAGTCCTCAGAACCCGAATTAAAGATATGAACTTCCAAAAAAGAATGTTTGCACTCAGCTGTCTGTGCTTGGAAGACGCTTACAATGACACTCTTAAGACAAAAAAGAAAAATCTGACAAATGCATGCACCTTTTGTGCCTTCAGTTGTCACTTCCTCCAACATTCATTTACATACAGTACAAAACACTGCCTTTTGTCTATTATTTAAGCTGCTGTACTAGTCTGTCAATTCACAACTCTCACAGGGGGGTGGGGAGGCTGCTGGCTATTTGTGCTGGATCTCTGGTTTCACAAAGACCTCCCCTCAGTGTCTACCTAATCAGCTGTCTGTGCTTGGAAGATGCACGCAGTTAAAAATAAAAAACCCTTGCCATTCACTGACATCACCAAATAACTGCAGGTGATCAGCACCTGCCTCTGTGGCTAATGTAGCCTAGTGGTATCGCTGATGATTATCATGCCCTTTCCCAAGGGTTCGGTTCTGTGGAACTGTGGAACATTGTGGTACTGTGGAAAAATAACAGTAAGTACAGTATGTACAGTAAGTGACACTGTAGTGAGTGAATAGAAATGGAGTACAGGTATATTCAGTACTATACAGTACCGTATGTCACAGCAAATATTGTACATGTACTGTCCAGTAGTTAACATTTACAGTATCCAGAAAATTGCCACAGTAGCAGAGCCTTTGACGCACACACACACACACACACACACACACACACACACACACTACCTGGAGACCGACCAAGATTTATCAAGCCTTGGAGAGTGATAAAGTGGACAGAGATAAAGCACTTGCATTCCTTGCTGAATCAGGCCCTAAATAACACATACAGTAACAGTACTATACAGTATATAACACGCTCCCCACCACCAAAACACACACACACTCTACAGTACTGTACTTACGTGCCTGGGGCCTTGCCCGCATTTGCTGCCATAGAAGTCCTGTTGAGAAAAAAAATATATATAATGGCAACACATTATCATGGAACTTAAATACTGTATATTATGCCACACATTATCAGAACCATTATAGACATATAGTACAGTACTGTACAGTAATGCCACATGTTATTAGTGCCCTTATAGACATACTGTAATGCCACACATTATCACTGTCCTAATACTGCACTGCACCTAATCGTATCGGAGGGCATAGTGTACTGTATTAGAGATTTAAAGGGCACATTTATAGATGTGACATATCACTACAGCTACAGTAGTATAGTACTAGTACAGTAGGTAACTGATTATAGCACTGTAGGTCCAGGGTGTTAGAAAGCAGTGCCCTTAGAAACATTATGACACACATGAGTGGATCCCGGACGTCGATATACTGACGCTGGAATCCTGCCGCCTGGTATAATATCGACATTGCCATCCTAAACGCCAGAATTCCAAACATCCAGACCCCAATAAGTATACTACTTTAGTAGGTTAGGTTTAGACACCCCTGGAGGGTGATTAGGGTTAGGCACCCCCCAGGGAGGGTTAGGCTACAGGGGGGGTTAGATACCACTGGGGGAGGTTAGGGTCAGGCACCCCACGGGGAGGGTTAGGTTTAGGGTGCAGAAAGGGGGGTTTTAGGGTTAGGCATCGGTGGGGGGAGGTTAGGGTTAGGCACCAGCGGGGAGAGGTTAAGGTTTGAGGGGGAATAGGGGAGGGTTTGGGAACTTACCAGCCCCAGTCAGGACGGATGTTCACAATTCGGTTACAGTACAGTATGTCACACAGAACTCAATTACCAGTGATGTGGGTGTAGGCATGGAAGCAGAGCCTGGCCTGTCATACTCCTATACAGTATAGTATATACTGTACAGTAATTAAGGGGGAGAGATGTACTGTACTAAACAGTGAAAAGTGTTGAAGTGAGCCATCCTGAGGATGCTCCAGGCATTGCTGTAACCACCCACTACCGGCACCTGGTGCAGTCCATGCCCCCTCCATGTGACGTCACATGGAGGGGGCGTGGCCTGCACAGGGTGCCGGGAGGTCTAGCTACGGCATTGTAATTTACAGTACAGTAAGCCAAACAGTAATGCTGCTTCAGATGACCCTGATTGGCTACAGGTACTGAACAGTACACAGTGCAATTACTTACAGTAACTTAATGTACTGTACAGTAATGTTCTGCAGGTGCATCTACACCAAATCACTCCAGTGCCTTTGAAGGGAGCAGACCATTCAGACCCGAACATTTGTGGCCTGGATGTCCCTAATGGCCTTCTGATAAGCCTGGCGCTTCTCCCTATTGGAAGTGAGTGGTTGATCCCTCCACGGCACGAGGATCGACAGCTCGCCGGTGCTATATGCACGCTGTCTAGCTGCCATTTTCTTCTGTACATGCACAATGCACAATGCGCAGAGATGCACAATACGCATGACCCTAAGGAACATACAGAACAACACTAGACTGTATGGCAGTAGAGATTGTACAGGCCCTTGTAGTTACTATTAAGCGTGAATTACTATATTACAGTATGCGACAAATATGATAATAACAGCACTATTCTACATTGTTTAGCAGCGGTTCTGGTATCTTCCACTGTCATTGCAAGCGTCTTCCAAGCAGAGAGAGCTGAGTGCAAGCATTTTTATT
Source organism: Taudactylus pleione (assembly GCA_031769625.1). Taxonomy (NCBI): domain Eukaryota; kingdom Metazoa; phylum Chordata; class Amphibia; order Anura; family Myobatrachidae; genus Taudactylus; species Taudactylus pleione. The sequence goes on along the minus strand of JAUIMM010000052.1, from coordinate 22,260,472 downwards.
TGGAAATTCACATGTTTAGTTTGGGCACTAAGGACTTTATAAAGCGATTGGGGGTCAAAGCATTGCATGAGCACACTGCAGAAAATGATGTATGTGTAATAACATTACAGTAGGTTTGCAATGTAAATCATACAGTACGTTGAAGTGTAAAATGAATAACAGCAGAATTCTGCATGGCTTTTCAAAAGTGTACATAAAAGCGACCTTAGCGGGAACCGAACCCTTGGGAAAGGACATGGTAATCATTGGCGATACCACTAGGCTACGTTAGCCACAGAGGCAGGTGCTGATCACCTGCAGTCATATGGTGATGTCAGTGAATTACAAGGTTTTTTTAACTGTGTGCTTCTTCCAAGCACAGATAGCTGAGTGCAAACATTCTGTTTTAGAAGTTCATATTTTTAATTTTTGGTGCTGAGGACTTTATAAAGCAATCGGGGGTCCTGGCATTGTGTGAGCGCACTGCACAAAATGATGCTCAGCGTCTATATGTGTAATAACATTAGGTTTACAGTGTAATAATACTGTAGAGCACAGTGCAGTAGTACTGTAGTATTTCAGTGTAGAACTCACGCATGCGCAGTTGTGAATTTCAAAAGAAACATTTGATGGACAAATACTAGTATTACACTCTCCTGCAACTCCATATGCCACACTAAACCTCAATGCGCCACATCGTGCCACCCCGCGACACCCAATGACAGATTGCGCCGCCCCGCGAACAGTGGCAGTGTGACTACGTTATCACACTATATGCCATAATGAGGATAGATGAGCATGGCTACATCTGTACATCTTGCTGCTATTATACTCTGCAAAACTCATGCTGGTTAATATATAGCTATTTCATTCTGCATCATATATTATGCTGCAATTCCATACTGTCAGCTGCATGTGTATCTGAGTTTATTGCTATTACCATCTTGCAATATATCTGTTGTTTGTGATTGCATATAAACACAACTACATAAAATAGTGGCAATTGTATTCTGTTATTGTCATAATATTTTGTAACTTATTATTTTATTTTTGTATCTATCTTTTCATCCACTTAATATGCTAATCCAGGTAAAAAATATTTAGTACAACAATATACTGTCACATTCAAGATGATGAGAACAGGATATCCGGTATTACAAATATGGTCATAAATACAACAGTGGCAAAAGTATTAAATAACTAGTGGGATTCACATAAATATGTGTGTCTAATATAATATATGATCATATGTTTCAGTTCATAATTACTCATTAGATGTTTAGAAAATTGACACAATACAAAATATTTTTATTTTGCAGCATCCAAGACTTCCTTCACTGTGTGCACACTTATACCATACTTATATTGTTTGTACTCTGACCCATATATAAATTGCTTTACAAGCTTTTCCTTTTTTATTTCCTTTAATGAAACAAAATATATTTTGGTGCAGGCTTGATAGAGCAGACAGAGGTCTAGGAAATGCATTGGAGGAGAAGTATTTTTTTCTTTCTTTTTTCTGTTTTTGTTTATTTATTTTCATTATTCTTATTATATGTAATCTTATATTCTTATATATTAATTAAATGACTGTTATCAAATATTTTTATGTTTATAAATATTTTATATATATTTATTTGTTATTATGACCAGTTATTTATGCAGTGCACACATATTTCGCAGTGCTTTATAGAGAAAAATGTGGCCATTCACATCTGTCCCTGCTGCAGTGGAGCTTACAATCTATGGGCCTAATTCAGAGATGGACACATATCACTCAAATCATACAGTCTTTGTATGCAGCGACTGTGATATAATACGCTAATGCCGCAGGAGGCATCTTGTGTAAATAGATGTCTCCTGCCAGCTTCTCTGATCCGCTGCTATGTCCAAGGACGCAGCATCGAGTCATTTGCATGAACATCGGCCATCTGAATAACCCTTAGGTTATGCAGGATAGTCAGGAAATTCATATTGTTGAAACCTGTGAAAACTGCGTCCAAGGACATAGCCACTGGCTTCAGCACACCCAAAAAATAGGGCCATTAAGCACCTGTTTTCTGGGACGCTGCCTGTCGCAGCCCCAAACGCCAGCAGCATGTCAATCATGATGCAGCAGATGGGTTACTGTAAGCAACATCGCAGAAACAGATCTACACAATAGCAGTGAGGCATCTGCTCATGCATAGATCTAAAAACATTGAAGATGTACATAAACATCAGGTTTACGTACATCTCTGAATTATTCACTACCACATGCACACACACATACACACTAGGGTTATTTTTTGTTGTTGTTGTTGGAAGCCAATTAACCTACCAGTATATTTTAAAAAAATATTAAATATAAATTTTATATAGGATTCCTGATTTTTTTTTAACCATGTATAGAAATGTAACTTACAGACATATATAGAGCCACTCCTCTATGTTGTTTAGCCACACCCCCTCTGGTAACTGCCCATGCCAGTTAGTGATCCCCTATGATTGCATTCATTTGGTGGACCTTTCACGGGGATGGGTACGGGATGCCGGCGATCAGGGTCCCGGCATCAGGATTTTGATGCCGGCATCCCGACGGGGTTAGGATACCGACACTTATCGGTCGGTAGTGTAACCCTCCCCCTCTCCCTACCCTAACCCTTCTTTTATCGGTGCCTAAACCTAACCTCCCCCCAGTGCCTAAACTTAACCTCCCACTCCCCGCACTCTAATCCTAACCACTCCCTCCTCACACCCTAAACCTAACCCTCCCCCTAATGCCTAACCCCTAACTCTCCCCCTAACCCCGCTACTTACCTTCAGGATTCCGGCGGTCGGGATGCCAGCACCGGATTCTGACAGGTGTCGGTATTCCAGCACCAGCATTCTGACCATCTGCCGGGATATTGAACGTATCCCCTTTCATGTCCCAGTCTGACACTGTCCATAAGATATCAGGGCAGAAGAAATTTCATTTAAAAAACATCCTATAAAGGCTTTTCTTTATAACTCTTTTCTTCTAACTGCAACTTTTGACTTCAATTTTCTTTTTTTTTTTCATACTATGCATATCACACATTCTAAAGCATTACTGACCAATTTATGTGTTTATGTGTACCCCAATTTAGCATTTTGTGCTTATTATAAAAAATTTATTTTGTGCTAATTACCACACTAAAATGATTGTGTGTGTACACACACTGACAATTGCATTTAAAATCTGAATTCCATAACACGAAAAGATCAGAACGGCGACTTGGATTTACCCGGATTCAAAAAACTTGGGTGGATTCGGATTTCTGGGGAAACGAACCGCACATCTATAAGATATTTACTACATTTTAGACTACTACATTATCCTTTATACCCTACTCCAATCCTGTACACATATTTGTTCACTGTTTCTATTATAAACCAATGTAAGGGTTAGAATAATAGCATCACATACATGGCACTGGACTTTGACATTTAAACTAATAAGATGCTTTCTTGATTCATTCACTGTAGCTATTTCCTACATGGGAAAAACATCATAAATATTTTAGAATTTGCTGAATTGTCAGTGTTATATTCTGGTCAAAGTAAAGGTAATTATAGCTTTGTTCTTCTTATGTTATGAAATTCAAAGCAAATGCAGAATTTTCATTATACATGTTCATATTGCATTCACAACATGTGCAAGGTATACAAACATATTAATCTAATGTATGTATGCTGTACATATATATCCATTACTGTATTATCACAAAAGAGAAGTCTCTGATACTCTATTACTATCCATGTGACAAATAAGAGGTAAACTAACTTATTAATATAATGCCTTGTACAATGGGACTTTCTGCAGAAAAGACGAATGTTCCCTGGAAACCAGCTGAGAATTAGACAATGCAGTTATTTAGGCCCCTATTTCATCCAATCTGCATTTCAAATGCAGATTGTAGTGTGATAATTTCACCTAAATTCGCATTGCAAATTTAGACACAAGTATGTATCAACATTCTCAAGCAAGGACAGAACTTGTGAGAAAGCTCTGTCCCTGCGTATCCTCACAGCACGATTCTCACTGTATTTTTGTGCCTCAACGCATGAGCATCCCCCCCCTGCATGACCAACCCCCCTCCCAGCTTACAGTACCTCAGTGTTCGGTGAGCTCTCTCCTCCAGTCAGCTGGTCTCCTGGCTCCTGGTTTGTGAACCTGGTCAGCTGTGCTGTAAACTGAGATGTACAGGAGCCCCGGCGACCAGCTGACCAGAGGAGCGAGCTCACCGATCACAGCTCAGCGGACCCTCAACTGCAGGTAAGTGTTTAATTTTTTTTAAAACTATTTTTTTTCACAGTAATCAGTTTGTGGTCTTTTTAGATCACAAAGCTAATCACAGGGGGACAGCTCCCGGCCCTGCTCTGCCTGTCAGGTGAACCTGGTATTTTTTCACAATTTACCCTTAGTAAATTTCAAGCAGATTGCATTTCCTATACATGTAATGGGAATTGCTATCTGCTTGCTAAAGAAATGCAAATGAAATAGCATGGAGTCGCTTTTCAGGAAAACTGCTCCAAAAGCCCTTGAAATTTTTTTCAGTGAGACTAAAATAATGTGAAAAGGGTGTGAAAATTAATTTTAGTAAAAAAAATTACTGATAAATAATCACCCCTTAGAGGATATCATTCTCTGCATGTATACAAAATGCAAATCCCAAACAATCAATGACTAAAAGTTGTGTAGAACCACAAGTAACTGAACTGTGATCTAGTTAATACATAAGTCAATGGTGTGCATACGCATGGGGGAGGTTGGAGGAAGCCACTTAATATAAAGTATATATAACTGACCGTATGATTATTTAAAAAGAAACACCACTATGCACAAGCCACAAAATAAGAATTATGCATCTTGGTCAGGCCAATTATAATCTGGCGTGTGGTTGCAAATTTGTAAAGAGGTGCATTTGGCTAGCGACATGCACCCGTGAATTAACATTTAGCATTGATCTTGAATGCTATTAGCCATTATCAAGTAATTCTACTAAGATGAACAATGCTTTTCATTTGATCATTAAATTGGTGACCGAATTGTAACAAAACAAACTATCAAAATATAATAATTTGATGTTCAATAGTTTAACCTCAATGTCCAATCATCAGGGTTGTTATAATGGCCGCATGGGTCTCGGGGTGAAATTGATCAAAAGCCTCTTGTGAGAAACAGAGGACCTGTGACCTGTGCAGTGCTATCAGCCCCAATGATTCTAAAATAGTGACTTGGTGTCACACATTCACAGATTTTAATGCAGAGTTTGGAGCAAATAAAAAAAGGAGCAGTTTGTTCCTGGACAAACCATGCTGCAATAATAAGGGTGCAAGTGCATTTTATTTTTATTTTTTTGCTGACAGGGAATATATTGGTTGCTTTTGCATGTAACACACAAATACTGTACAGCTTTGTTTTTACACTGAAATTTAGAATTAAGCTAGGAAACACCCCTTTCTGACTCTAAATTGGTCTCCTCATATAAATCTGCCCACCTGCATTGCAACATGGTTTTGTGCAAATTGTTCTGTTTTTTGCTTCTTTTTTCCTGTGCTCATTGTGGAAGCAATTGCACAGTGTGGGGGCACCATTGTCAGATCAGCAGGACCAAGAACCATGATCAAAGACCAGGAAAGAGGAACTGTACATGGCAGGATAATGTGACCCTTAACTGCATGTAAAACAGTTATTAGGTGGCACGCCTGATAATATATCAAGTTCATGCCCAGGGCTGCTTTCAGTCTAGTTTAAACACAATTGTAACCCTTAGACCCAGCTCTTCAATACCTTGGGGGACTCTGGGATTTGGTAGAAGGAACCATTGACATTAAAGGGCTATCCTATGACACATGAGCCCACCAAAGGAGAGGAGCTTGGATCCAAACAGAGTGATAAACAGTCGTGGCTCCAGAAGTGGGGCTGCAGCGCAGTCCAAACTTCAAATAGGGGAGCCACACCAACTGCCATTTGAAACGTTGCCAAACATCGCCGACCGGGACTCACTGGCAGTTGGTGTGGCTTCTCTATTTGAATTTGGACTGTGCTGCAGCCCCACCTTTGGAGCCATCACTGGTGATAAGCAAAATCATGGCAGTCAGGCTGCAGAGGTGATTACAGCAGTAATTGCTGGTACTATTGCCATACCCTGAGGAACTGCAGTATTGAATACAGTGCTGCCCCAGCCATTCAGTCCACCAGAGAGGAAACATACCACACTGAGGGCCTGATTCAGTTTAGGATGGAATTGCAAACTGCATGCAAGCAGCTTTGCAATTATGGTTATGCAGCAGGAGGCATCACGCCTCCTGCTGCATTATCGCAGTATCGGATAATCTGCGAGAACATCAGCCGGCTAAGTGACCCATGGGGTCATGCAAGCCGGCCGCCACAGATGAGAGAAAGAGGACGACGGAGATCCTGGCCTCTTCCCTCCCCCCTATCTGTCACTCACTTTGCGAGTGAATCCTCTATACTAGCGTAATCACAGTGTAACATTCACACAAGCACAATGGAAAACACAGTGTAACATTCACACAAGCACAATGGAAAACAATCGCTCAATCTGCGTAAATAAATCTTGGGATTAGGCCCAATGTGTGGCAGCTGTATGTATAACAGATATTTATGAGTGTGCAGTATCGCTCATTTTACTGCACAGACCTAGGGGAGTGCAAGATAAAGTGAATGATGTTGTTACAGCAATATGCCATCATTATGAGATTCCCCAATGCTGTTCCAACAGCACATCACCATTATCACATGCAATTGATTTAGTACCAAAGAATACATTGAGGAATAGGAAAAATCCCTTCACTTTTTATAGCATAAATACTGTACAAGTGGATAAAAGACAGATATGCTGAGATAAAACTGATGAAAGAGACCCTCTCAATGGTGCAAGGACAAGAAGCAGCCCTCAGTATCTTTAAGCTGACGGAAAAGATTGTACAAGAGAAGAGAAAGAAACAGTTAATCTAAAGTATATGAAGAAAACTGATTCTATTATAGATGCATAAGAATTCCGACCGAGCAGAAGCAGAGGCTTGTGCTAAAGAGATCAAAGCTCTGACCTTGGCTTGTCCCTAAAGGAGACATTGAAAATTGATGCTAAATTAGAAACACTCATCAAGCAAATGCATAATGAGATGAAAAACATGAAAAACATTAAGGATGAGAGAGTGTGAATATATAAATCTCAGGTTCAGAAACTACAACAGGAACATGTACAAGTTGTTGAGAGCCTATGTGAGCAGCTGGAACAGTGAAACCAGGTGGAAGAGTAGTTAGAAAAAGTTAACCAGGCTCTGGAACATGAAGATACTGAGCTAGCCAATGAGGTCAAGGCTCTTCAATAAAATAAGATGGTGTTTCCCATAAAACAATTAATGTCCCATGAAAATGCCAAAGAAAAATATATGTTTACCAAAATACTGTATATAGCATTTGCAGATTCTAAGGATGTATCGCCAGTTAGGGAAAATCTCAAAAGAAATCACGAAAGAAAATTATATTGAAACAGACAAAACTAGAAGCACTAGATAAGGATACCTCTGAGTATAACAGTGTCTGTGAGGACATACAGAAGTTGAGCAGTAAAAGACTGACCATGATTGCAGTTGGATGATGGACAGAGTATCTAATATGTCTGTGAAAGTGTTTGATATTCTGTGTAACTCTGTTTTGGCTGTTGCATACGGGTTGTTATTACAGTTTAGAAAAGCTGCTAAGAGGAAAGCAAAAAGGCAACTCAAACAAGAGAAAGTTTCCCAATAAGGGCAATCAAGGTATTTTCACAACCTGATGGGGAAATGTGGAATTAATATTCAAAGTTACCTGAAAAGGATTAAGAATATTGAATGAAGCGCTGTTGCAAAGTTTCCAAGAAATGAAAGTGGGTCAGCTCACCACTCCCATAGACAAAGATCCCAAAGACAAAAAAGTTGTAAGAGATAGTTGAAGAATATCTGATAAAAATATATATAGAAGCAGCTACAGAGCTCCCAAGGCCCAAACAGGAAAAGGTCAGAGAAACATGATACACAGCACAGTATGACACCCACAGATGGGAGAAAGCAGATCATGAAGGTATGGAAAAACACTGGTGGAAGAGGACTTCAGCATGAATGGCTTCATGCTAAAGCTGCTGACCCCAGTTATTTAGGCCTTGGACTTTAGGGAGACCTCAACAGGATTAAAAGGAGGAGTGAGCACAGTTTGGAGAGCTTAGTATAGGCCTCCCAAGAAGCTGAGCAGATGACTTATTGTGAGGACAATGGCTGATCTGCAGAAGGCAGATGAAATATCTGAATGCAAGAAAGCCAAAACCACCATCATTATTACAGGCACTTGCATCATCCCCAAGCTAGGTGCACTGAACTCTAGCTACATGCCCACAATCTCATGACATTGTCCCCACCCAGTTCCCTCCCCGAAACTCCCATTTCACACAAAGACTTATCCAACCAAAATATGAACAACTCAGAATTGGACAGACATATTAAAAATGTGTAAATTTGCTTCTGTACATGAACGGTATACTATTTGCACCAGTGAAAAGAGAAGGGGCCGTATAAGTAGGTTTAGGACAGGTTTTACTACAGGCCATACAAGAACAGCAATATACATAAAACAAAGAACTAGTAGCGCTACTCTAAATAAAGTGACACAATTTAAAAATAGTACATATAGCTATGGATGGAATATAAAAGCAGCACATTTAATATGCAATAAATGACACAATATAATACATCCTCATATACATGAGCAGGTTACTTCACCCCCCTTACAAGCATGTATGCAGACATTTTAGTGAAAGTCTGTTCCTATAAAATGCCTCCTTAGGCTAATGCTGAAAAGCCTAGGAATATAGGTCAATGAATATTGTCCAATAGGCAGATAATTACCATGTCCTTGCACTGACAGAGGGATGGTCTCTTAAGTGTGTGGTTGTCCAAACGCAAGGTGAGACCCTCTGATAGTCGCGGTGGCTGTAGATGGCACAATCCAAAGAAAGTGTTGGTACAATTCGGTGTACAAAAATAGCTGTGGCTGGACAGCTGTTGGTATAATTCGGTGTGCGCCCATCATTGTCCTGAGGAATGCATATATTGCTGAAATACTGTACTTTGGAGGTTTTAAAAGTCTAAGGACATACAGACCATTCACATCCTCCTGCCATTCGCATGTGCTTTTCATATTACAAGCTCTTGAATCCCATCAGGTAACTGGACATCTCACCACTTTAATGAAGGACAAGGAGGTGAACCAGTAATCAACCTACTAAACCAAGCATAAAACCACAGCGACACTTAATCAAAGATTGTGACAACAAGTACGAGGACTGTGAAAATATGCAAGGGGATTGCGATTGTATGCACGGGGACTGCGATTATATGCACCGCTCCCTGCGATTAAATGCACAAGGACTACAATTATATACAGAAGAAAGAAAAACACTTCATCTCAATATTTTGCAGTTTTTGCTAATCCACACATAAGTAATCTGTGACCACTCCCTTGGTCTCAGAGTGCACAAATCTGCATGTTATAACAGACTATAATGAAACAATTGTAGTCCAGTTCAAATAAATATATTTTGTGCTGGATATTGTATAGTGTTTTGGTCTTATACTGTATATTGCATATGAAAGGATTAAATCTGAGTCACCTTCAGCTCTGTATGCATCTTTGCATATCTCCAGGTGATTCTGATGCAAGTCCATCTCTTCTACCCATGGGATTGATATATCAAGCAGTGAAAAGGGTGGAAAAGTGGACCAGTAGAGAAGTTGCCCATAGCAACCAATCAGCTCCTACCTATAATTTTAGAGAAAGTACAATAGGTGGCAGGGCACCACTCCCGAGCCAGTAGAGGACCAGTTCTTGACCACAGAGAACATCTAACCTACACTTTCATCTCTATAACTACCCACTCCACTGAGGACATAATCTCTTGATTAAGACCTTATGGGGAGGAGAGTCTTAGGCAAGATATTGGTTGAGGATACCCTCCCCACTCCATTTGTAAAAGAAAAATGAATTACTTTAAGTTGGGCCTCTCTGTAACAACTTGACTTCTAGATGGATAAATATATTGCTGAATGGTTGATTGAGCTCTGAGTTCATATTTGTGCCTCTTCCCCTTTCCTATTTTTTTTTTCATGTACAGTATTGTTTCACTAGTTCAGCCTAGTCACCCTACAATGTTACCTATATGCATATCATGTAACACAACCATCAGTTTTGTCATAATACCATCAGCAAAGCTCTTCTGCAATAAATCAGAAGAGATGAGATTGTTAAATTGCATGGAAAAATATAGATGCTAGACTTCAAAAAGCATATTATGAAGAGGATATTGTCACTGTTTGAATTCCATTGCCTCAAGTGCACACTATTGGCAGTCATTCACAGTATATTAAGTGTGCTTCTCTTACTCTATTAGCCAAGAGACTGTCCATCCACCTCCTTATTATCACCACCATCTGTCATGTTAGTGTCTAATTTAGCTTGCCCTCTCTATAACAGTTTGTGGATGTAAATTATGTAAAATACCAGAAGGGAAGCAAAAGAAAGAACAACAAAAATATGTGGAAAAAAATAATTAAGCACTAGCCATTTGCCCATAATTCCATCAATAAATTGTGCAGCAGATGCTTTTTATGTTAGTCAGTTATCGTCTATGGGAACTATGTATCTAATGTTCTTCCAAGCTGTAAAGGCCTTTTCTGCAATATTATTTGGGTGGAAATTGCTAAAATTGTGAAAACAACATATACTTATAAACTACAGTTACTATTAAACACATTAAAACAGTAATACCCAATGCAATGAAATAACATATTCAAGGCTCATCTAGCGAATCCAGCCCTTCATATATAAACAGTAATGTTAGAGGGTTCCTTATTCTGTTATGTCATGTGCATTTGATGGTATAATATGGCTACTGCAAACAATATTGCTTTGTGCCAAGTTGCTAAGCTGGCTCTCATTTGTTTTTGTAACTGACTCCAGTGATTCATACACTATAAATTCTGCAATATAGCATTGTTTCCAAAATCAAGTTTTCATTACAGTGCATGCTTTCCATACCTCCTCCCTGCATATCTGACTGACACATTTTAAAAGAACCACAAGTAGTACTAATTATTGCACTTTTGATTATGTGAGGAGACCTGGAAAACATGCACTCTTAGGGTTTTTGCATTACTTCATTTATATTTGCTTTCAGACTGTGGCAGGAAAGAAGAAATACACTACTAGTGTAATAAAACTACAGTAGAACATATGCTTTCCATGTCTATCACTCTCACCCACCACCTGCCATAAGACCTACCACATGCCCTACATGTAATTAAACCTCCTTCACATACTCAGACCCAACCCATCCACATGCCTTTAGAACCCTCTCACATGGCATTAATTCCATTCCATAAGATATCAGGTCCCTTCCACATGCCATCAACCCCTACACATATATTGTACCATTAACCCTCCATATGCCATCAGACACCCACATATAATGTACATAACCCCTCCCCCATCTCCTATCATGGTGCTTGGAGCAGGTGTACTGTCAGTCCAACTAGTTTTGTCACTGTCTTTGGGTTATTTTCTGTCTGGGAGATCCCATGGTACAGGCATTCCCCAACCTAATGGTGTAGGATAGGATCAGTCAGTCACAGAGGGGCTTTATGGTCCTGGATTTCAGTGATAAACATTTTGTTCTTCTTTTGAGCAGAGCCTGAGGTTCCCCACACAGCACTTTGTTTTTATACACATTTTGCAGTGCACTCAGGTATTTGAGAATCTAAAATCTAAATCTAAAAATAAAACACTCTGTCTAATGACTAGGCTAGGTCAAGCCTAGTACCCACTGGTTTTAAATAACATGCATTTACAAAAGCTTTTAGACTTATAACATATAAAGGGGGAAATGGAATATATTGGGGCTGATTCTGATTTGGACACGTCCGAATTTGCATCCATTGTGGCAGCCTATGGACTACTATATGCTAATACAGCCATCTTTGTGCGCATTAGTGTGCTTTCCTGAGTCCCAGCGGTACCGTGGCTTTATTTGTAGCAATCCATCAGCTGCCATCATTAATATCTAGATCTGCACCAGCCCCATGCTGAGTGCAAGAGATCCAGCTGAAACATGATTTAAAACTGCTTCCAGAGGCCTAACTCACACACAGAAGTTGCGATGCATCCCCATTACGCTCCTATGACACTCCCATCAGAAACAGCAGCTGTGCTCTGAATGCCTACTTCACTAAAGATGCAACATGGACGCACTTGCTTGTGACTTTGGATGCAGTGTGTGATTCAGATGCTTGTGCAGTTGGGTCAGAACAGTTTTAACAGATGTGTCTGACTCAGAATCACCACCATTGTTTCTAATTACTTCATACTGTATATACAAGTGTTTGCCAACATCTGAGTGCAGTTTATTTGTGACTTTTCCTTGAAACACATTAATTCAAACGCTTTGATTCAAAGAGGTCACGTGTTGTAAATTATAGCGCAAAGTCTTTTCTATGGAAAGGGAGTGGTGTTTTACTTATCTTTAGAGAAAACCATTCTATGTAAGACATGATATGAAATGTCTCCTCACATTAATGCAATACACCAAATCAAATGATTGTGTTGTGTTTGTTGTATTTTTAGTTTGTAGTTCAAAATATATTGAACATTTCCTTTATGTTTAAGACATATGACCTATTCTTTTTATATCAGTATCAAACCAGAGTTCATATGTTTAAAACAGTTAGTAATATACAGTATATTTGCAAAATGAAATCACAGTATTCCACCTAATGTAGATTCAGAATTTTCCCTAAATTCATGATCCATACAATTTGGTCTTGAAGAATGGATTGTTTTATTGTTTTATTGCAGTATTTTCAGAAATACAATATGTCTGTCCACAATCAGATAAATAAAATCCAGCATACAGGTAAGACTATAGACCGACTGGCTTTTGCAAAGTATCTCTGCCAAAATGCATAAACAGATCCATACAAACCACATTGGGACTGTGGGCCTCATTCAGACCCGCTCACTAGATGCGTTTGCTCGCACGATGCGTATGCAAATTTGGGAAGGCAGGCGATCGCACGGCAACGCATTAGCACGCCCACTATGTCTTGGCGTGCGGTCGCATTGTGTATGCAGATGCTACCAGCCTGTCTTAAGACGCAACCTTGCGCACGTCATCACCAGTGTATGCAACCATCGGTACATTGGGTAACATCGGATGCGATCGCAGCACTTGTGGTTGACCATACCCTGCTGCAAGCACTGTGAGCACTTCAGTGTAAAATCCAGCCAGGTGACGTGTACTATGATGCTGCCTCTTAATTATGCACGCCTCTGAAACAGCGTTGAGACGCTCTGGCACACCTGCATTTGCACGTCCACTCCCCCGTTTTTTAATGGCGAGCCCCTGACACCACCCACAAACGGCTTCTCCTGTCACTCACTCTGCTGGGCAGCCTATGCGCTGCGAGCGAACGCTTCCCGATTTCTTGCACTGGTTCGCGCACTGCGATGCGTACGCAAATGCGAAAATCGGCAGGCTATGAGCGAATGCATCCTGGCGAGCGGGTCTGAATCAGGTCCTGAGTTGGAAATATATTGAGCTCAGAAGAAGAAAGAATGTGTATTTTCACCCATATACAGAGCTGTATACATCTGCCTCTGCATCATATGCTCTTGGTTTGCCAATAGTCATCATCAGTGCACAATAGGGAATGCAGTCCCTATGACTAGTTGGCACTATGGTAGGGGCACCCCACGCTGTATTTCCCCCTGCTATAGTGGCACCAGTCCTGGTTGGTACTGCCAAGTGCTGGTAGAGAAAAGTTTTGGGGAACCCAATGCTCTTTGTCCGCTTAATTTTCCACTACCAGCCTAGGTAGAAGCTCTAGTGTTACACTTTTAGTAGAAGATCTAATAGCTCTTTACACAAACATTTGTCTGAGGCAACTTATTTGTTTTGGTTTTTCTTGGTTGGGGGGCATTTTTGCATCAGAATTGCCCCTTGATAAATTTAGTGGTTTATATTCTCCAGTGGTAAAAAATTAAATGTTTATGACTTTGCATTTGCCTGTTTTCAGAGCATGTGCAAATTCACACGAGATATGCTCCACAAATTGGCATGCCTTCCCCATTGTGTTTATTCATGTGTTTGCCAGTGTATTCAATCTGAGATTTTCAAATGTGTCTGTAACAAACAGGAAGTTGTTATCTTGTTGAAGCTAAGCACATTTGTAACCACTTTATATCCACAATTGATTGCATCTGAAATGCATTCCCATCAAGTTTTCAAATGTGTTGGCGCACCTCAGAAATGCAACAAAGGAGATTTAAAAAATACGTTACAGTTAAACCAAACATGTCTCATCATTGAGAGTAATTTTATTTTCACAGCAATTTACTTTTACCGGATTTGTGTTAGCATAAAAGTGTATGGACCATAAAGATATCTAAAAAAATAAATGAAATTACTGTACATTAGCAATATAATACTTTTCTAATATGGCAGCAGCAGACTGCATAGTTAGGATATTAAAATTATTAAAATATGACAAGAGTTCATTGCAGGCTGATTCATTTGTACAGCCATGGCCAAAAGTTTAGAGAATGAGAAAGTATTGGTTTTCACAAAGTTTGCTGCTTCAGTGTTTTTAGACCTTTTTGTCAGATGTTACTATGGTATACTGAAGTACTATTACAAGCATTTCATAACTGTCAAAGGCTTTTATTGACAATTACATTAAGTTTATGCAAAGAGTCAGTATTTGCAGTGTTGACCCTTCATTTTCAAGACCTCTAAAATTCGCCCTGGCATACTGTCAATCAACTTCTGGGCCACATACTGACTGCTGGCCGCCCATTCTTGCCTAATCAATGCTTTCAGTTTGTCAGAATGTGTGGGTTTTTGTTTGTCCACCCGCCACTTGAGGATTCACCACAAGTTCTCAATGGGATTAAGGTCTGGGGAGTTTCCTGGCCATGGACTCAAAATTTCGATGTTTTGTTCCCTGAGCCATTTAGTTATCACTTTTGCCTTATAGCAAGGTGCTCCATCATCTTGGAAAAAGCATTGTTCATCACCAAACTGTTCTTGGATGGTTGGGAGAAGTTGCTCTTGGAGGATGTTTTGGTACCATTCTTCATTCATGGCTGTGTTCTTAGGTAAAATTGTGAGTGATCCCACTCCCTTGGCTGAGAAGCACCTCACACATGAATGGTCTCAGGATGCATTACTTTTGGCATGACACAGGATGAAGACTTCTGGAGGATGACCAGGTGTCAAGAAGGGCAGCAAAGAAGCCACTTCTCTCCAGGAAAAACATCAGGGACAGACTGATATTCTGCAAAAGGTACAGGGATTGGATGCTGAGGACTGGGGTAAAGTCAAGAGGTGGGTGGACAAACAAAAACCCACATTCTGACACTCCAAGTATTGATTAGGCAAGAATGGTCGGCTATCAGTCAGTATGTGGCCCAGAAGTTGATTGAGAGCATGCCAGGGCGAATTGCAGAGGTCTCGACAAAAAAGGGTCAACACTGTAAATATTGACTCTTTACATATACTTTATGTAATTATCAATAAAAGCCTTTGACACTTTTGAAATGCTTGTAATTTTACTTCGGTATACCATAGTAACATCTGACAGGTCTAAAAACACTGAAGCAGTAAATTTGTGAAAACCAATACTTGTATCATTCTCAAAACTTTTGGATATGGCTTACTTTGTTTTACAATAAAACAATATTGACATTTTTAAAAAATATATGATTTTGCTTTAATAAACTTGTATTAGTTTTTTTTGTTTCACGATTGTTATTCTTTAATTTAGGAATGTGAAATGACATAAGGGCTTCATGGATCATATTTACATTATGGCATTTGTAAATTGCACATAACAGTGTGCCCAGTATGTAATTGAATAATTGATGTACTATAGGGAAAAAACAATGAACTTTTCAGTGTAGCTCCATTTATTTCAATGGTACATTAATTTACTGTTTTTTCCAGTGCAGAAGAAGATTGATTGCCTCAGTATACAGTATATCTGATGGTAGAATTACAGGTTTGCTTTGGGAAGCACACATAACCCTATATGATGATGTGTTTCCTTAAAACATCAAAGCATATTACGTGATTGGCTTTGTGAAGGTCACATTAACACTTGGAACAGCTGTAACATCAGCATAAAAAACCTTTTAATGCTACTTCATTTGTAGAATGAGATACTTTCAATATACCCCTCAGATCAGAATACCCGACCGCCGGAATCCCGAAGGTAAGTAGCGGGGTCAGGGTGAGGGTTAGGGGTTAGGCACTAGAGGGAGGGTTAGGATCAGGCACTAAGGGGGCAGGGTTAGGTTTAGGGTGTGGGGAGGTTAGGTTTAGGCACTAGGGGGGGTTAGGTTCAGGCACTGGGGAGGGAGGGTTAAAGCTAGGGTAGAGAGAGCAGGAGGTTTAGGGTTAGGGTAGAGAGAGGGGGAGGGTTAGGATACTGACCAACAGGTGTTGGTATCCTAACCCCGATGGGATGCCGGTTCCAGGATTTTGAACGCCGGGATCCCAGACGCCAGCATCCTGTACCCATCCCTGTAGAACTATATGTACTGTAGGTATTACAACTCTATGAGACCTTCATTACTCTTTTTGCACTTACTAGAAGCAATACTCATAGTACAACTAAAGTTGTAAATTCATGAGGTAATGTTAATTTTATTAAAGCAGTGATGGGAAGACAGTGATGAGAAAGCAAAAAATTAAGTGTGCTTTAACACCAATTCTGCCCCTGTTTTTGTTTTCCCTATTTTCTTCCTATATAATGGTAATAAAATAAAATATATGTATTCCACTTTACTTCCAAAACTCTCTTGGATAGACTAAGAAGTTATTCACTGTATAATTGATGCAAAGTAAAAACATAATATTTGGTCTTGTCAAAATGATGCTGCAAAAACCTTCTAATCTTTTACTGGCTAATAAGCAAATGCAGGAAAAAGAAGATGCTGTGCACGTTCAAAGCACTAAGAACACTGATAGTCAAAACAGATATAATAAAATCTGTAAATAACATGTATGAATGAGGTTCTTAGTGTAAATTTTGGCCAAACATGTGAACCTATTCATCACATTAAGGTGAATATCATCAGATGGGTCCCTAACAATACTAATACTAACACATTATGTCAAATTTTCAAGGACATTGTTTCATGCCCCATATGTAGACAACAATGCAGGAACTGTGTTAACCCACTCTATCTGCTTTGTTGATACTGTACTGTATTCCTATAGCTGCTTGCTTATCTGCTGGCATTATCCACCAAAATAAATTTCATTGCTCCCTCACTGCTCTCATCACTCATCCCCCTTCATTTTCTTCTCCCTCAACATACTCATTTTTCACATTACTCTTGTCGTATACCCTCCTATTCACTACTTTCCCCATCACCAAACTTCTCTGTCCTCACTATGGCTCACACATCACTTCCTACCTTCCCCAGCACCATAATTTTGCCTTCCTCTTCCTCTCTTTCTCCCCTAGTCCCAATCCTTACGTTGCTTTGGACAATTGCACCCCTTCTACTTCAGCCACTTATTCACTTAGCCGACCATTTGTCTATCACTTGCCCTCTGAAATGCCAGGTCAGTTTACAACAAAACTAACACCCACCTTTTTATCTCTAACCACCTCAACAGCCTCAGCATCACTGAGATCAGGATAACTCCCTCAGATTCCACCTCACTAGCTAAATCTCTTTTATGGGGGCCACTCCTTTTCCCACACCACTAAACCAGATGGCCACCATGGTGGTGGTGTTGGGATCCTCCTATCCCACATTGCACTTGTTGGTTCATTCCTCTTGAACCCTCATTATCCCCCTATCATCCCTTTATATTGTAATTTATCATTAACTTCTCTACCTGGATCTCATCTCTGACCTTTCCTAGATCATCCCAAGTCAAGTGACTTCAACATCCCATTTGATGACCCCACCAATCTTTCTGCCCACAAACTTCTCTCCCAATGCTGTTTATTTTGCCTCTCACAATGGACCTCTCCTACAAGAGTGGCCACTCCAACCTCTTGGTCTTTTCTCACCTCTGTGCTGTCTTTGACTTTAACAATACCTTCTCCCTCTAACCACTTCATCACACTCAACATTTCTCATCCCTCTGCTTTTCCACTGTTAATAAAGGTTAATCTCACTAGACGCAAGCTTAATACCCTTAAGCACTTCACTTTCCCTTCCTCCGTGGTCTCTCTTCTATTCACCATCTACAACCTCTACTGCTCTTCAATGTCTCCCTCTATATCTGAGCACTTACCTCTGCTTTAGATTCTACCATCTCAGTTGTCACAATTAGCCGACAATGATCACCTCCCCAAACTTGGCTCCCCACCGTGATCCACTATCTTCAAAAATGTTCACAACTTGTTCATTCTCTGAGTTCCTCTACTTCAAATGTATTTCTTGCTAAACAGTCCTACTTTAAATCTCTTATCTCTATTCAATCATCCAGTCCACACAACCTTTTTGCCACTTTCAACTCCCTCCTCTCTCCCCCTTTTGCTTCTAACCTTATCCATCTCTAAACTTTACTTTGTCATCCACATTACCTTCAAAATCAATTACATCTGTAGTGACCTTTACACCCTGTGTACTCCTCCCCTTACCACAGGACTGCCAATATAGTCTTCCTTACCCCTGTATTGATGACTAAAGTTTGAGCACTTCTCTCCTCTTCTACTCCCTCCACCTGCTCACTTGATCCAGTCACCTCCATTCTCCATTCTATGCCTCTGAATGCTTGCTCCCATATTACCATCTGCTCATCTTTTGATTGGCTAACTTTTACTCCTCTTTTAAACTCTCTCCGGTCTTCCCCATTCTCAAAAACAATTCATTGACTCATCCTCCCTTCCTATTGCCACATTTCTCTCTTTTGTCTACAACTGACTAATATCATTCCATTTCACCCACTCCCTCCTTGACCATCTCAAATCAGTCTTTTGTCCCCCACCACTCAACTACAACTGCCCTCACAAAAGTCACAGACAAACTGTTCTCTGAAAAAACCAAGGATCAGTTCTATACACTTCTATATACTTCTAATACACTTCTATATACTTCTAATACCTTCCAATACTCCACTCTGTTGGCCTATGTGAAACTACTCTCATGGTTCTCTTCCTATTTGTCCTTCCCTGTCTCCTGCCTACAATTCCCTTCTTTCCTTTCCTCCTTCCTGTTGGAATTCCCCAAGGCACTGGCCTTGCTCTCTTCTTCTTTACTGCACACATCTTCCTTTGGCAATCTTATAACCTCCTTCAGTTTTCAAAATCAATTGCATGCCAATGACACCCAACTCTCTATTTCCTTGAACCCCAGTTCATCCTATCTTGCATTATTTTCTGGTGTCAGTCATCTCCGCTTGGTTGTTCACAGCTTTCTTTAATTCAACCTCTCTAAAACTGAAATCACTGTATTTCCCCAAAGTCTCACTTTCTTCCCCCCTTTACCATAGACAACACCTCCATTTCCTCTGTTCCCTAAGTTTAATGCCATGGTGTCATTTTCAACTCTGCTCTTTCATTCTCTCACCACACATAGGGCCTGATTCAGACCCGCTAATGAGCAAACAGCGCTCGCAAGCGGGTCGATGGTCCCCCACTGCGCATGCGCACGCCGGAGCCGGCTCCTGCATGCACATGCGTGAGACCCGGCCAGCGATGGGCGCTCTGTCGCTATGGGTCTCGCACAAAAACTGGGCAGCTGTTGATTTTGATTGACAGCTCGCCCCATATTGGAGGCGGGCAGGGGGGTGGCTACACAAACGGAGGCATTCCCAAAGGAACGCCTGCCATTTGTGGGAGGCACCACTGACATCACCAGTGATGTCAGTGGTGAGCTTCCGGCTCTATTTAGAGCCGGAATCTCACTGGGGCTTGCGGGAACGAGACCCTACCACAAGGGTCTCTTCGCAAGCCCCAATGGTCGCGATGGTCGCGACCATCGTGACCATCACCTGGCCGCTCGCATAAGCTGTGGGTTGTCACCCACAGCTATGCGAGCGGCCAGGAGGCCAAAACAAACAAATAAAAAAACGCCCTGATTCAGAGCGAGCACTCTGAAAGAGCGTCCGGCTTTGAATCAGGCCCACAGTCCTTTTCCCATTTGTGTAATTTCCATCTCTGTAATATTTCCAGGATCCATCCCTGTCTCACCCCGTTAGTGACTGAAATCCTTTTTACATGCTTTTATCCTTTCTCAGTGTCATTACTGTAATATGATCCTCACTGGCCTATCTATAATCGTCCTTGCCCCAATTCAGTCTGTTATTAATTTAACTGCATGCCTCATTTTCTTCTCATGATGATCTACCCCTGATGGTCCCCTCAGCCAATTACTCCTCTGGCTCCATGAACTTCTCAGAATTGAATTCAAACTCCTTTCACTTATCTTCAAAGACCTCTTTTACTCCTCCCTTCCATATATTTCCAGCCACATTCCCATTCACACTCCCTCATTACATCCTTGCAATAATTGCTGCCTTACCTTCTCCCTGACCACCACCTCTCACTCATGTTCCTGTATTTCTCCATGTTGCCTTCAAATGTGTCCTCATGACTCATCTCAATACTATTCTCTGGTATATGCAGGCAATTTTAACCAGTTTGACACCAAAGGTTTTTTAATTAGCTGGATATTAAAAGTTTTTTTCTTGTTTTAGTTCATTCATATTTACACTCCACTTGACAAAGACGCCGCAGTGCGTTGAAACGCGTAGAAAGGAGTGTTTTTATTGTGATTTTGTTGTGGCCACATCCATATTATACTGAATTTATCCGGGTATCATCTTCAATAACCTTACATCTATATGGTACGGCTGTCCACTAACCTCTGTTTTTACTATTTGTTTTGAATAAATTTACCTGTGGTTCATACTACAAGTCTATTTCTTTTTTACATTTTTCATTGCGAACATATGGATTTCATTTATCCCCTCTATTTTGATGGACGTATGAGGATCTAAAGAAACTGCTATATGTGTCACACCAGTTGATTAGAAGTAAGCATACGTGTAAGAATTCTATATGTCTTATACTCTCACGAGTTTGGTGCTTTTGGGATTTGAAGATTTCCTCTGGAGCCTTTCTGAAGTGTCACCCTTGTGGAGAGGATCCTTTTTCATCACATTTCCATTTCTCAGCAACGCTTTAATGATTGAACTTTTATATCATTGACATTATTACACTATTGTGGCATTTTTTTGTATCTTTCATTTACATATGAGAGCGGTTCCATCATTGGAGGAAAAAAGACCACCATACATTATCAAAGTTGAACAAGTTTGGAGCGCAAGTGAGGTTGTTTTGTTTTTTTCTTAGCCCAGTTTACAACCCCTCCATCTTTCTTTCTGACCACTACAAAACCCACCTGTGCTCCAATATCCATATTTGTGTCCACCCGCAGTCGCTCTAGAACATAAACATTTGTAAACAGGGCCCTCTGTAACATTATTACATAATCTGTGGATTCAAATATGTATATTTAATGATTATGTCTGTAGACCCCTGTATTTTTACTGTGTACTGTGCTGCAGAACCCTTGTGGCACCTAATAAATACATTTCCTCCTCCACTTCCCATTGCCTAGGAGGCATCATGGTGGACATGCACACATGATCCAGTGATGCCTGGGTTCCTGATGCAACACTACAAGTAACCCTTTAACTGCAGAGTGAGTGTGACTCACCATTCACATTATTACGATGCATGTAGACAGAGTGATATTCCCACTAGTACTTAACAGCTAAGGTTTTATGTGATAATTACTTCTACCATTTCATACAATTTCTTTTTAGCTACATTGTCAGAGAAATTATTTTCCATTTTTACTTTTAATTATTTATTCTCTGTTGTACTAAAATAAGGAGTTGTTGTTTTGAAGGTATGATCATCAACACCCGTTTCTTATTACTATACAGCAGTGGTTCTTAAACTCAGTCCTCAGGACCCCACACAGGTCATATTTTGCAGGTCACCCAGCAGGTGCACAGGTGTATTCATTACTCACTGACACATTTTAAAAGGCCCACAGCTTGAGCTAAATATTTCACTTGATTCAGTGTGGAGACATGGAAAACATGCACTGTTTGGGGTCCTGAGGACTGAGTTTGAGAACCTGTGCTATACAGGACTGTGGGCCTGATTCACTACAGATCGCAACTGCAAATGCAATTGCGATTACGCACCAGGTTCAACTGTGAAGGAATGCTAATCTCTGTGATCGCAATGCAGTCTTAGCAAAACATAAGGACGCCCACCTTACCTTGAACACATCTGTAATACTTAGCAAATTTGCGAAACAATCGGTACCATTGAGCACCATCGCAGCCTCACGCACACTTGCACAAGCTCTGACCGTACTCGGTAATTGCTAACTTCCACGCACGCAATGAGTACTCAAGCTGCGTATGGCAATTTATGCATGCCCCTGCAACGGCGTTCAAATGCACAGGCATATCTGTTTTGCCAAACACCCCCCTCCCCCGTCATCACCCACAAACGGCACTTCCTGTCATTCACTCTGCGATGGCTCTGCATAGTCACTGCGATCGCGATCGCAGTTGTGATCGCAGTGACTGGTTCACGCACTGCCACTGCGATGCATACGCATGCACAGAAAGCAACAATCGCCCGATGGCATGCGGAATCGCAGTTGCGATCCTTGCTGAATCAGGCCCTGTGTCAGAGTAGCTATAACATCCCAAATCATCTTACATTATTTCTTAAGCGCTATCAACACGTTTCTTTGTCAAGATAACACTTTTCTCATCTCACAAAGCAATGGGAAATAACAGCTTAAAGGCCACGCAAAACTATTCATGTGATTTTAGTGGTATAAATGACGGGAATTATATACAGAGCTACCATCTTTTGCTTCAGATGTTCCAAAAAAGACACGTAAAATGTGGTAATTTAATCAATGTTAGGGTGTTAGGTCCTCATTGGGATGGAACACTTAATTATAATTTTCTTGAAGTGATAGGAATAACCAGTGTAGAAATCTGACAAAAGTAATTGGTCTACTGTATACTTCTAAGAATAGATTTTAAGAATACAATTTACATTATATCCTTGAAAAGCTTCAAAAGTATAAGGTGAAAATGTATTGGAGAATTGACAATTTTGAACACTATGGGCTAAATATAATAGGTTCCGATCTTCAGCTACTGCAGGGATTTCTGTGAGTCTCCCTGTATATTTAACCTGGCAAACATTTTAAAGGCTAAACATCTGATCTCCCTGTTATAACACCAACATGTACAATGCAGTTAGTGTCTGCCAGGGCTTTATGGGACCTGATGCTCCCCAAACATAATTAACATCTATCTTTCATATATTAACTACTGTAGGCCAACACAGCCCAGTGGGTCAGGAAAAGTCTCAAAAATATTCAGCATGTTGGGGTCCTCACATGTTTTGCTGCCACAATCTCCTAGGAAATGTTGCCCTATGCTGAGCAGGATGAGGCTGGTGGTAATTATGGTAGGGGGACATCTGGCTGTGAACTTTGTTACAATTTAACCAGTCCAACATGGCATAACATTGTCATCCACAAGAAACTATTGGCTGGCAGCATTTAAAAAAATCCAGGCGTACATTACATACCTCAGATGATATGGTTTACATTGCAAGGAAACGTGTTAGGATAGCAGTGTATGTCACCAATTTCTGCCACATTAGACCACAATTATTACATTTAGTGCATGCCCTAATTATATTAACCAGTTACATCACAGTTATTAACAGACAGGTGTGCGCACCAAATAAGTAACTGCATAGATACTTATTAGTGCAGAAGAGCATTATATATAGAAATCACTTCAATTAGGGCCTGATTCAGCAATGCATTTGCGTGTACTTCTGATTGCAGATTCCTGATTATCGCATATGCAGAACGGGTCGTGCACGCAGGGTGGGTACTAGACTTCTAGGCACTCTAGGCAAAACTTCTGCATGCGCCCTCCCCCCCCTTTACTCATTTAGCCCCTCAGGTGAAAATTACTTTGAACAGGTGGAGTGGCGGATAAGTTTTGTGTTAAAACATAAATAAATATATATATATTTTTTTAAAACACAAAGCTCATCCGCCACTCCACCTGTGCAAAGTCATTTTCACCTGAGGGGCTAACTGAGTATGGTACGAAGAGGGGGGCACAAGCAGATGTATGTATATATACACACATATATAACATATATATATATACACAGTATATATATATATATATATATATATTTATTAGGGGTGTGCACCGGCCACTTTTCGTGTTTTGTGTTTTGGTTTTGGATCTGGATCTTTCTTCGTGTTTTGGATCTGGATTGGTTTTGCCAAAACCACCCTTCTGTGTTTAAAAAAGCATAAAAACAGCTAAAATCACAGAATGTGTTGGTTTTTCTGCTCCTATGCTATTATTAACCTCAATAACCTTAATTTCCACTAATTTCCAGTCTATTCTGAACACCTCACACCTCACAATAGTGTTTTTATGTCCAAAAGGTTGCACCGAGGTAGCTGGATGACTATGCTAAGCGACACGAGTGGGCGGCACAAACACGTGACCCATCTAGGAGTGACACTGCAGTGGCAGACAGGATGGCAGTTTGAAAAACTAGGCCCCAAACCCATAATGCAAAGAAAAAAAAAGAGGTGCAAGATGGAATTGTCCTTGGGCCCTCTCACCCACCCTTATGTTGTATAAACAGGACATGCACACTTTAACAAACCAATCATTTCAGCGCCAGGGTCTGCCACACAACTGTGGCTGAAATGATTGGTTCGTTTGGGCCCCCACAAAACAAGCTGGCAATTAATCTGTCCCTGCACAAACTGGCTCCACGGAGGCAAGATGTCATCCTCATCCTCCTCATCCACCAATTCCTCACCCTCTTCAGTGTTGTGTACATCCTCATCCTCACAGAGTATTAACACATCCCCACTGGAATCCACCACCACAGGTCCCTCTGTACGTTCTGGAGGCTGGTCTCCCTGGAAGAGTTGATAATTCATTTTTATGAACATCATCTTCTCCACATTTTGTGGAAGCAACCTCCTATGCCTTTCGCTGACAAGGTTCCCGGCTGCACTAAACACTCTTTCGGAGTACACACTGGAGGGGGGGCAACTCAGGTAAAATAGAGCCAGTTTGTACAGGGGCCTCCAAATTGCCTCTTTTTCCTGCCAGTACAGGTATGGACTGTCTGACATGCCTACTTGGATGCTGTCACCAATGTAATCCTCCACCATTCTGTCAATGGTGACAGTATCATATGTAGTGACAGTAGACATGTCAGAAATTGTTGCCAGGTCCTTCAGTCCGGACCAGATGTCCAAACTTGGTCTTGCCTGCCCTGCATCACCGCCAGCGGGTTGCTTAGGATACCTACGTTTTTTCCTGGCAGCCCCAGTTGCGGGAGAAAATGAAGAAGGAGCTGTTGACGTGTCATGTTCTGCTTCAGCTGACAGTGTTTTCACCAGCAGGTCTTTGCACCTCTGCAGGCTTGTGTCGGACAGAAAGAGAGACACCACATAGGCTTTAAACCTAGGATTGAACATGGTGGCCAAAATGTAGTGGTCTGATTTCAACAGATTGACCACCCTGGAATCCTGGCAAAGCGAATGAAGGGCTTCATCCACAAGTCCCACATGCCGAGTGGAATCGCTCCGTCTTAGCTCCTCCTTCACTTTCTCCAGCTGCTTCCGCAAAAGCCTGATGAGGGGAATGACCTGACTCAAGCTGGCAGTGTCTGATCTGACTTCACGTGTGGCAAGTTCAAAGGGCTGGAGAACCTTGCACAACACGGAAATCATTCTCCACTGCGCTTGAGTCAGGTGCATACCCCCTCCTTTGCCTATGTCATAGGTGGATGTATAGGCTTGAAAGGCCTTTTGCTGCTCCTCCATCCTCTGAAGCATAGAGAGGGTTGAGTTCCACCGCGTCACAACCTCTTGCTACAGGTGATGGCGGGGCAGGTTCAAGAGTGTTTGCTGGCGCTCCAGTCTTCGGCACGCAGTCGCTGAATGGCGAAAGTGGCCAGAAATTTTTCGGGCCTCCCAAAGCGTCTCCTGCATGCCCCTGTCGCTTTTCAGAAAATTCTGCACCACCAAGTTTATTGTGTGAGCAAAACATGGGATGTGCTGGAATTTGCCCAGATGTAATGCCCGCACAATATTGATGGCATTGTCAGATATCACAAATCCCCAGGAGAGTCTAAGTGGGGTAAGCCACTGGGCGATGATTTCCCTCAGTTTCTCTAAGAGGTTGTCGGCGGTGTGCCTCTTACTGAAACCGGTGATACACAGCATAGCCTGCCTTGGAACGAGCTGGCGTTTCTGAGATGCTGCTACTGGTGACGCTGCTGCTGTTGCTGCGTAAGGTGATACATCTACCCAGTGGGCTGTCACAGTCATATAGTCCTTAGTCTGCCCTCTTCCACTTGTCCACATGTCCGTGGTTAAGTGGACATTGGGTACAACGGCATTTTTCAGGACACTGAGGACACTTTTTCTGACGTTTCTGTACAGTCTCGGTATCGCCTGCCTAGTGAAGTGGAATCTAGATGGGATTTGGAACCGGGGACACACTACCTCCATCAGTTGTCTAAATCCCACTGCACTAATGGCGGATACTGGATGCACGTCTAGCACCAACATAGCAGTCAAGGCCTCAGTTATACATTTTGCTTCAGGATGACTGCTGTCGTACTTCATCCTCCTCGCTAAGGACTGTTGGAGGGTCAATTGTTTAGTAAAAGTAGTGATGTTCCTACTTCCTCTCTGGGATGATGAATGACTCCCAGCAGCAGCAACAGCAGCAGCGGCAGCAGGAGGCGTAGCAATGCAGGATCCTCCGAAGGAATCCCGGATAGGAGAGTCAGTCATGCCAGTGACATGGCCTGCAGGACTAATTCCGATCCTGACTAAGGAGGAAATTGACAAGGAGGGAGTTGACGGTGTGGTTTGCAGGCGCTTGGATAGAACAGGACAACGGGATTTAGGTGTCCCTGGACTGCTTACGGTCTTAGCCAAAGTTTCTGAACTTGACAGTAACTTTATATGAATGCGCTGCAGGTGCCGTATAAGGGAGGATGTTCCTAGGTGGTTAACGTCCCTACCCCTACTTATTTCACCTTTACATATGGTACATATGGCAAGACAGTTGTTGTCCGGATTTGGATAGAAATATTGCCAGACCAAAGAGGTGGAATGTTTGGTTTTCTGCCCAGGCATGACCGTGATGGGCTTTTTCATCCCACGGACAACAACTGTCTTCCCCGGAGCCTGATTTAAACAAACCACATCATCATCAGAATCCTCCTCGACAACTTCCTCCTCAGCGCCATCTACACCAGTATCCTCATCCTGTTGTACTTCAACAGTGACATCTTCAATTTGCATATCAGCAAGTGGACTGTGGGTGCTCCTTTCAGCACTTGCAGGGGGCGTGCAAATGGTGGAAAGAGCCACCTCTTCCCGTCCAGTGCTGGGAAGGTCAGGCATCGCAGCCACCTCCACACTTGGACTCTCCTTGGGGATTTGTGATATCTTCTTAGAACGCACAGTTCTTCGCTGTGCTTTTGCCAACTTAACTCTTTTGATATTTTTAGTGGGAGGAGGGCTTCCATCGTCATGTGAAGCTGAACCACTAGTCATGAACATAGGGAAAGACCTTAGCCATTCCTTGCCACTCCATGTCGTAAATGGCATATTGGCAAGTTTACGTTTCTCTTTAGATGATTTAAATGTTTTTTTCAAGGTCATTTTCCTGAACTTTGCCATTTGGGATTGTATGTGCCCTCTACTATGACATTGGGCATCGGCCTAGGCAGACGACGTTGATGGCATGTTATCGTCTATGTCATGACTAGTGGCAGCAGCTTCAGCACTAGGAGGAAGTGGTTCTTGATCTTTCCTTATTTTATTTTTATCGGAGAAAGTTTGGTCCTCCATTTATGTTATATTGATATATACGTGCGGCTAAGACGCACACAAACACAGAAAATATTTTTTTATTTTTGTTGGAGACTAGTGCACTTTGTGGGTTACACCACCCTTAAGAAATGAGCCAGCCGGCCCTTTACTTATGGGACACAGACGCACGCTTGGCGCTGCTCCTTTGTTGATGCACGTGCAGCCACAGTGAACACACTTTTCACAAACACAGAAATTTTATTTTAATTTTGTTTGGAGTGTACTTTGGGGGTTACAGCACCCTTTAACGGTCAATCCAGCTGGCCCTTTATTTATGGGAAACAGGCGCACGCTTGCCACTACTTTTGTTGATGCACGAGCGGCTACTGCGCACACAATTCACAAACACAAAAAAAATA
This sequence comes from Taudactylus pleione, assembly GCA_031769625.1. Classification (NCBI taxonomy): domain Eukaryota; kingdom Metazoa; phylum Chordata; class Amphibia; order Anura; family Myobatrachidae; genus Taudactylus; species Taudactylus pleione. The sequence continues at coordinate 22,232,050 of JAUIMM010000052.1, read as the reverse complement.
TTTTTTTATTTTGTTTGGAGTGCCCTTTGGGGGTTACAGCACCCTTTAGCGGTCAATCCACCCGGCCCTTTATTTATGGGACACAGGCGCACGCTTGCCACTACTTTGTTGATGCACGTGTGGCTACTGCGCACACAATTCACAAACACAGAAAATATTTTTTTATTTTGTTTGGACTGTAATTTGGGGGTTACAGCACCCTTTAATGGACAAGCCAGCAGGCCCTTTACTTATGACACAGGGGCACGCTTGGCACTACTTTGTTGATGCATGTGCGGCTACTCCACACACAATTCACAAACACAGAAAAAAAATTTTTATTTTGTTTGGAGTGTACATTGGGGGTTACAGCACCCTTTAATGGACAAGCCAGCTGGCCTTTTACTTATGGGACACAGGCGCACGCTTGGCGCTGCTCCTTCGTTGATGCACGTGCAGCCACAGTGCACATAATTCACAAACACAGAATTTTATTTTGTTTGGAGTGCCCTTTGGGGGTTACAGCACCCTTTAGCGGTCAATCCAGCCGGCCCTTTATTTATGGGACACAGACGCACGCTTGGCACTACTTTGTTGATGGACTTGCGGCTACTGCGCACACAATTCACAAACACAAAAAAATATATTTTTTTATTTTGTTTGCAGTGCCTTTGGGGGTTACAGCACCCTTTAACAGACAAGCCAGCTGGCCCTTTATTTATGGGACACAGGTGCACGCTTGGCACTTCTTTGTTGATGCATGTGCGGCTACTGCGCACACAATTCACAAACACAAAAAAATATATTTTTTTAGTTTGTTTGGAGTGCCCTTTGGGGGTTACAGCACCCTTTAGCGGTCAATCCAGCCAGCCCTTTATTTATGGGACACAGGCGCACACTTGGCACTACTTTGTTGATGCACGTGCGGCTACTGCGCACACAATTCACAAACACAAAAAAATATATATTTTTATTTTGTTTGGAGTGCCCTTTGGGGGTGACAGCACCCTTTAACGGACTAGCCAGCCGGCCCTTTATTTATGGAACACAGGCACACGCTTGGCACTACTTTGTTGATGCACGTGCGGCTACTGCGCACACAATTCACAAACACAAAAAAATATATTTTTTTATTTTGTTTGGAGTGCCTTTGGGGGTTACAGCACCCTTTAATGGACAAGCCAGCTGGCCTTTTACTTATGGGACACAGGCGCACGCTTGGCGCTGCTCCTTCGTTGATGCACGTGCAGCCACAGTGCGCACAATTCACAAACACAGAAAAAAATTTTTTTATTTTGTTTGGAGTGCCCTTTGGGGGTTACAGCACCCTTTAGCGGTCAATCCAGCCGGCCCTTTATTTATGGGACACAGGCGCAAGCTTGGCACTACTTTGTTGATGCACGTGCGGCTACTGCGCACACAATTCACAAACACAAAAAAATATATATTTTTATTTTGTTTGGAGTGCCCTTTGGGGGTTACAGCACCCTTTAACGGACTAGCCAGCCAGCCTTTTACTTATGGGACACAGGCACACGCTTGGCACTACTTTGTTGATGCAAGTGCGGCTTCTGCGCACACAATTCACAGACACAAAAAAATATATTTTTTTATTTTGTTTGGAGTGCCCTTTGGGGGTTACAGCACCCTTTAGCGGTCAATCCAGCCAGCCCTTTATTTATGGGACACAGGCGCACGCTTGGCACTACTTTGTTGATGCACGTGCTGCTACTGCGCACACAATTCACAAACACAAAAAAATATATTTTTTTATTTTGTTTGGAGTGCCCTTTGGGGGTTACTGCACCCTTTAATGGACAAGCCAGCCGGCCTTTTACTTATGGGACACAGGCACACGCTTGGCGCTGCTCCTTTGTTGATGCGCGTGCAGCCACAGTGCACACAATTCACAAACACAGAAAAAATATTTTTTTTTTAGCACTTGGGGGGAGCACCCCTGATGGACAGAGCACCCCCTGGACAACACTACAGTACCACTTTAGGACTGGGACACTGCACAGGACTTTGGAGTGGACACAGCCCCTATGGACAACTGACTGCACAACACAGTCCAGCCAGCCCCTATGGACTTTGAAGTAGTGGACACAGCCCCTATGGACAACAGCAGCACAGCGCAGCACAGCACAACACTACACTGCACTACACTACACTACAACACTACACTACACTACACAGCCCAGCCAGCCCTATCTCCCACCCTCCCTCTTCACTGTCCACAGCCGAGTGAGAAAATGGCGCCGACGTGGGTACCTTATATAGGATCCAAAACCCACGAGACCCGGAAGGCGGGATGATGACGTTTTGCCTCGATTTCAGATCTGAGTCAGGCGGGAAAAGTCGAGCCTGACTCGGATCGCCCTCGGATCGGGGGGGCTCGGGGGGGTTCGGATTTCAGAAAGCCAAACCCGCTCACCCCTAATATATATTTATAGATAATGTAGAAAACCGCACAACACCTGAAGTTCTGATAACAGGTGCAAGGCCAAACAAATGTTAATATAGCAAACCGTCCACTTGTAGATCCACCAGGGGCTCAACCAGAGATGAGGCCAGCACTCAATTAGTATCATAAATTTAATTTAAAGAAGGCTTTATAGCAACACTGTAGTAAACAGCAGATACATCTTGTTCAGCATATCATACATTACAGCAGGTACGAGCATCCACACATCAAGGCTCCTGCCCCCACTGTCAGATCCCTACAGCTGTTTCGGTGTCAACCGTCATCAGGGGATATCAGAGAAAAAGTGAACAGTGTAACATATAAATACCTGTTCCAATAAGCAAAGGAACACGTCTCACCTGTGTGAACAATCACGTCATGCCCGCCAACAAAGCCGCGTGCAGCTGCGGAGACCACCGTCGCCTGTCAGTGACGCAGATCGGAAGTCCTGATCCCCGTCACCCGCAATCACGTGACACCGCTGCCGCACAATCAGCCAGATGGCTCAGGAGACGCCCACAATCACCCTGAAAACCAACAAAACAGGAAGAGAGTCTTGCAGCAACTGACAGCTAGTGAAAAACATCTACACACTGTCCAAAATACAGTTATAGTCTGTCATTGACTCCCATAGTAATATTGAGTCAATTTAACAAAATCACTCAATACCAGGGTTGAATGCAACAAATTAGAAGTTATCCAAGATAACATATAAGAAAAAGACATAAATACAACATACAACAAATAACAAAAGACACATTAATGTGTAAACATAGCGCTAAAGACCATAAAAAATTTTTTTTCATGAAATACTACACAAAAGGCGTAAATGATAACTCCTCATTCAGTCCCAATGGTGCCATACTGGCAAGTTGATAAATCCAACAGCACTCTTGTTTGAGCAATAATTTACTCCTATCACCCCCACGTCACAATGGGGGTATATGATCCAAGGGCATGAATCTGAAATCTTTGATGGTATGTCCACAAAGTGCAAAATGTCTTGCAACTGGTGGAGTACTGGCCTCTATTGATGTTGCAGCCTTCTTTATTGAGGAGCGATGCATCGCTATCCATTCCTTAACCATACGTATTGTCTTACCTACATATAGCTTTTGACACGGACATTGAATAACGTAAGTAACAAACTTAGTCTCACATGTCATCCTGTGTCGTAGTTGGTAAGAAACTCCACTAGTAGAATGTGTGAAAATTTTTCCTACTTCAATATATCTGCAATTGACACAGTTACCACATTTGTATGCACCCTTTTGCAAACTGAACCAGCCTGTAGTAGAGTTCACTCTTGGGCTGATGTCAGAATGTACAATCATGTCTCCAATATTGCTGATGCGTTTAAAGCAAAATAGTGGGGTGCGTTCACAAAATTCACTCATCACAGGATCTGTTTGTATGATATGCCAGTGCTTAAGAACTGCTTATTTAATCACCCCTGAAGAAATAGAGAAAGTGCTTGAAAACACCAATCGGTTCTCATTTTTAGGATCTTTTTTAGTCTCCAAAAGAGCATCTCCAGAGCCCCTGGCACTTTATCCGCTTCAGACGTGATTCGCATCACTCGTATCAATTGTGAGAAAGGAAATCCTCTCTTAAGTGGCCTGGGATGAAAACTTGAGGACATAAGTAGCGTGTTCTTAACAGTGGATTTTTTAAAAATATCAGTAGTGAAGGAGTTATCACTGATGCCCACACAGACATCCAAAAATTCAATGGCCTCAGCACTATGTTTACACGTAAACCTAATAGAACCCGGTAAACTATTCAGTTTATTCACAAAATTCAAAAGGGTCGATTTGCCACCAGTCCACAGCATGAACAAATCATCAATAAATCGAACATAAAAAGCAACAAAACATGAAAAATCTGGATCCGCCATAATGTGTACCTTTTCAAATTCATACATGAAAAGGTTGGCATACAATGGGGCCATATTCGACCCCATCGCTGTGCCAACCAGCTGTAAATAAAAAGAATTGTCAAATAAAAGATAATTTTTGTGTAAAATAATGTCAGAAGTAACAAAAATTCAGTCGGCGGTCCAGCATACTGTGGAATGGTTTCAATCACCCTACGCACAGACTGTATACCCTCCTCTTGCCTGATGTTGGTGTATAAACTGGTGACGTCGAGCATCACCAGTATACACCCTCTTGGAGGAGTTCCAAAAGAAATCAATTTCTTTAAAAAATCCGAAGTATCTTTAATATAGTAAGGCATAAGCTGGACAACAGGCTGTAAGAAAAAGCCAACAAATTGTGACAATGGCTGACCCAGCGAACCCCTAGAGGAGATAATAGGTCTCCCTGGGGGCTGGGTCGGCCGTTTGTGCACTTTAGGTAGAATATATAGAAGGGGTAGTACTAGACTTCTAGGCACTCTAGTCAAAACTTCTGCATGTGCCCTCCCCCCCTCTTTACTCATTTAACCCCTCAGGTGAAAATTACTTTGCACAGGTGGAGTGGCGGATAAGTTTTGTGTTAAAAAAAATATTTATATATATATATATATATAAATATAGAAGCATGAAGGTGCAGCACTCCCCTCTCAATAAATCAAGCAGAGAACAAAGGATCAATACAACATTTCAGTACTTTTAGTACTATCTTCAACCATATACAGATACAAACAAATGGCTCACCTTAAATACACCCCTCTGCCCAATGTGCTAAACACAAGAAAGTCAGATCACATGGAAAGACTGACAGTGCCTCCTGATGATGTCAGCAACTAAGCTGTCATCACTACAGGACCACATCACCATAGAAACACATAAACATAAACAGAGCCAGAACATATAATGCAATAGCACTGTACCTGGTTGCCTAGCAACCACAATTACCACAATAATGTACATGAAATGATTGTCAAACGAGCGGAATGGATATACAGCATTACAGATACCAACAATGTTACATATGTGGATATCAAAACACATTCACAATGATCACAATAATAGTCATTATATATAAAAAGTCATTATATATAAAAAAGTAATTATATATAAAAATGTCTATCACATGCCCATGCTATACCCAGTTACATAATAGCCTCAATAATACACGGATATAATAAAGGAATATTACAGGCATGCAATGCTATACAAAAAGACCTATGCATGTCAACACACATTGCAGCAATGACTAACATTCACATACATATAGAGATAGTTATGTTATTAAATTCCAGTAATTAGTTATTAGAAACACGATAATGTGAGAGCCTCATTTAAACCACGTGGTGCAACTACATCCAATCGATGAATCCATCTCGCCTCACACAGTAATAGCAAACGGTTTCTATCACCCCCTCTTTTTGGCTGTGGGACATGATCTATCATCCTGTAGCGGAGGCATGCCAAATTATGATTGAATGCCAGAAAATGCCGGGCCACCGGCTGATCACTAGAGCCACATGACAATGCTGTCCAAATACTTGAGCGATGCATTGCCATGCATTCTTTAAATTTACGCTGGGTTTTACCCATGTACGAAAGTCCGCATGGACAGATAATCTGGTACACGACAAATGTGCTATTGCATGTTAAATGGTGAAGTATGGAAAACTGTTTACCCGAATGCGGATGAGCAAAGCTATCCCCAGGGATTAAGTATCTACATGTCACACATGAACATCTGTGACATCCGTTCTTTCTTACTACCAAAAAATGTTTTTTAAGAGGAGTATTCATGCGATTAGAAATATCGGCCTTCATCAATATATCCCGTAAATTTCTCCCTCTGGAATAACAAGACATAATGTCAGTATTGGCCAAACCCAAGGACTTATCATATTTTACAATGGGCCAATGCTTTTTAGATGCCCGATTAATATTAGGGGATAAGACATTAAATTTATTAACCCACGGGAGTATTTCTCTTCTGTCACTAGATTCAGATTTAGTTAGCAAAGTTTTTCTTTCAACCTGCATAATCCTATTCTTAGTATCAAGTAAGCATTTGATGTCATAGCCACGTGCAATGAATTTCTGTATAAGTACATCGATCTGCCGGACAGCAGTATCAGTGTCATCATTAATACGCCATACCCTTAACATCTGGGAGTATGGAAGTCCCAATTTAAGACTTCTAGGATGACAACTATTCCTATGTAACAGAGTGTTTCGATCAGTCTTTTTAATAAAGACCGAGGTGGTCAATGCTGAACCTTTTTTGGTGATAAGAACATTCAGGAAATCAATGGAGTGTTGATCCATTCTAACGGTAAATTTCACAGGGCTTGGCGAGCTATTATGAGCATCAAATAATTCTCTTAGTGCTTTATCACTGCCCTGCCAGATCATAAACACATCGTCTATGAACCTAGTATAGAACAGGATTTTACCAGCCACGATATCATCTGAAAAAAATATCTCCTGCTCGACACCAAACATATAATTGTTTGCATACGCGGGTGCCACCGCTGAGCCCATGGCACAACCCATGAGCTGCAGGTAATACCCGCCATCAAACAAAACATAGTTTTTCGTCAGAACAAATTTCAACATGTCAACACACAAGTTGATGTAATCATGATCATACAGAGAATTATGAGACAAAGTATCCCTGAACGCCCTTAAACCATCCCCATGTGGGATAATTGTATATAAACTCGTTACATCTGCACATACTAGCCACGTATCTCATGGAATGTCTCCTAATTCAAGTAATTTATTCAAGAACGATGTTGTGTCCAAAAGAAAATTTCTATGCGATTGAATTAAAGGCTGCAGGACAGAATCTGAAAAAACTGCACATGGTTGTGCTAGAGAACCCCTAGCACTGATGATGGGTCGTCCTGGAGGTGGAATAATCCCCTTATGAACCACTTATTGCAAATTGAATGGTGACCCTACAGTGGCTTTCAAATCAGAATTATCTACTATTCTGAAACATGCTTTGGAAGAAGGAATCATTGAAGAGGCATTATCTGAAGCATTGTTGCCGGAGTTTCCCATCACCCCTTTACTATATACACTCCCTAAGGTTCATAAGGGGATTATTCCACCTCCAGGACGACCCATCATCAGTGCTAGGGGTTCTCTAGCACAACCATGTGCAGTTTTTTTAGATTCTATCCTGCAGCCTTTAATTCAATCGCATAGAAATTTTCTGTTGGACACAACATCGTTCTTGAATAAATTACTTGAATTAGGAGACATTCCACGATATACGTGGCTAGTATGTGCAGATGTAATGAGTTTATATACAATTATCCCACATGGGGATGGTTTAAGGGTGTTCAGGGATACTTTGTCTCATAATTCTCTGTATGATCATGATTACATCAACTTGTATGTTGACATGTTGAAATTTGTTCTGACGAAAAACTATGTTTTGTTTGATGGCGGGTATTACCTGCAGCTCAGGGGTTGTGCCATGGGCTCAGCGGTGGCACCCGCATATGCAAACAATTATATGTTTGGTGTCGAGCAGGAGATATTTTTTTCAGATGATATCGTGGCTGGTAAAAACCTGTTCTATACTAGGTTCATAGACGATGTGTTTATGATCTGGCAGGGCAGTGATAAAGCACTAAGAGAATTATTTGATGCTCATAATAGCTCGCCAAGCCCTGTGAAATTTACCGTTAGAATGGATCAACACTCCATTGATTTCCTGGATGTTCTTATCACCAAAAAAGGTTCAGCATTGACCACCTCGGTCTTTATTAAAAAGACTGATTGAAACACTCTGTTACATAGGAATAGTTGTCATCCTAGAAGTCTTAAATTGGGATTTCCATACTCCCAGATGTTAAGGGTATGGCGTATTAATGATGACACTGATACTGCTGTCCGGCAGATCGATGTACTTATACAGAAATTCATTGCACGTGGCTATGACATCAAATGCTTACTTGTTACTAAGAATAGGATTATGCAGGTTGAAAGAAAAACTTTGCTAACTAAATCTGAATCTAGTGACAGAAGAGAAATACTCCCGTTGGTTAATAAATTTAATGTCTTATCCCCTAATATTAATCGGGCATCTAAAAAGCATTGGCCCATTGTAAAATATGATAAGTCCTTGGGTTTGGCCAATACTGACATTATGTCTTGTTATTCCAGAGGGAGAAATTTACGGGATATATTGATGAAGGCCGATATTTCTAATCGCATGAATACTCCTCTTAAAAAACATTTTTTGGTAGTAAGAAAGAACGGATGTCACAGATGTTCATGTGTGACATGTAGATACTTAATCCCTGGGGATAGCTTTGCTCATCTGCATTCGGGTAAACAGTTTTCCATACTTCACCATTTAACATGCAATAGCACATTTTTCGTGTACCAGATTATCTGTCCATGCGGACTTTCGTACGTGGGTAAAACCCAGCGTTAATTTAAAGAACGCATGGCAATGCATCGTTCAAGTATTCGGACAGCATTGTCATGTGGCTCTAGTGATCAGCCGGTGGCCCGGCATTTTCTGGCATTCAATCATAATTTGGCATGCCTCCGCTACAGGATGATAGATCATGTCCCACAGCCAAAAAGAGGGGGTGATAGAAACCATTTGCTATTACAGTGTGAGGCGAGATGGATTCATCGATTGGATGTAGTTGCACCGCGTGGTTTAAATGAGGCTCTCACATTATCGTGTTTCTAATAACTAATTACTGGAATTTAATAACATAACTATCTCTATATGTATGTGAATGTTAGTCATTGCTGCAATGTGTGTTGACATGCATAGGTCTTTTTGTATAGCATTGCATGCCTGTAATATTCCCTTATTATATCCGTGTATTATTGAGGCTATTATGTAACTGGGTATAGCATGGGCATGTGATAGACATTTTTATATATAATGACTTTTTTATATATAATGACTTTTTATATATAATGACTATTATTGTGATCATTGTGAATGTGTTTTGATATCCACATATGTAACATTGTTGGTATCTGTAATGCTGTATATCCATTCCGCTCGTTTGACAATCATTTCATGTACATTATTGTGGTAATTGTGGTTGCTAGGCAACCAGGCACAGTGCTGTTGCATTATATGTCCTGGCTCTGTTTGTGTTTATGTGTTTCTATGGTGATGTGGTCCTGTAGTGATGACAGCTTAGTTGCTGACGTCATCAGGAGGCGCTGTCAGTGCTGCACCTTCATGCTTCTTTTTATCCCTATGTGAGGGCATCCCTGCAGGATTTGGTTTATTATCTGGAGTGCCGGACCTGGAGACTTTATATATAAATATATATATGTTTAAAACACAAAGTTCATCCGCCACTCCACCTGTGCAAAGTCATTTTCACCTGAGGGGCTAACTGAGTACGGTACAAAGAGGGGGGGGGCAGGCAGAAGTATGTATATATACACACACATATATAACATATATATATATATATATACACAGTATATATATATAAATACACACAGACACACACACAGTATCAGGGGCGTAACTAGAAATTTTTGGGCCCCATAGCAACATTTTTAAGGGCCTCCCCCTAACGTAGGTCATACACAATGACCACAGTAGTGGTTCCCCTAAAACACTAAATGCCCACTGTAATGGTGCCCCTTATGCAATGCCCACTGTAATGGTGCCCCTTATGTAGTTCCCCCAGTAGTAATGCCACCTGTAGTAATGCCCCTAAAAGTAATGCCCCAAGTAGTAGTGCTCCCAGTAATAATGCCCCCTGCAGTGCCCCCAGTAGTAAGGGCCCTTGTAGTGCCCCCAGTTGTAATACCCTTGTAGTGTCCCCAGTAGTAATGCTCCCTGCAGTGCCCCAGTAGTAATGCCCCTTGAAGTGCCCCCAGTAGTAAAGACTGTAATGCCCCCAGTTGTAGTGCTCCCAATAGTGCCCTCAGTAGTAAGGCCCCTGTTGTGCCCCCATATGATGCCTCCAGTAGTAAGGCCGCTGTAGTGCCCCCATATGATGCCCCCAGTAGTAAGGCCACTGTAGTGCCCCATATGATGCCCCCAGTAGTAAGGCCCCTGTAGTGCCCCCAGAAGTGCCCCCAATAGTATGGCCCCTGTAGTGCCCACAATAGTAAGGCCCCTGTGGTGCCCCTAGTAGTGCCCCCAGTAGTAAGACCCCTGTAGTGCTCCCAGTAGTAAGGCCCCTATAGTGCCCCCAGTAGTAAGGCCCCTATAGTGCCCCCAGTGGTAAGGCCCCTGTAGTGCCCGCATAAGTGCCCCCAATAGTATGGCCCCTGAAGTGCCCACAATAGTAAGGCCCCTGTAGTGCCCCCAGTAGTAAGGCCCCTGTGGTGCCCCTAGTAGTGCCCCCAGTAGTAAGGCCCCTGTGGTGCCCCTAGTAGTGCCCCCAGTAGTAAGGCCCATGTATTGCCCCCTGTAGTGCCCCCAGTAGTAATCCCCCCGCGCACACACATTAACAGACACACACAAAAAAAACAATACTTACCTTAAACCACGCTCCAGGACCTGCTGCCATCCGTCCCCGGTGCCCACTCCATGGAACTATGGGAGTGATGTCATGATGTCACTCCCATAGTGCACTGCGGGACCTGGAAGCCGGAGCTAAGGAGTGAGCTCCGTCCACCGGCTGGCGCCGAGGGAAGGGGGGGTGGGATGGGGTATGGGGGGAGAGAGAGGAGAGAAGGAGCCGGGTGCCTGCTGGTAACACAATCTCAGAGGGCAACCGACAAATGGGGGGTGCGATCGGAGGGCCAGGTGGACTCATAAGCGCCCTCTAGTGGTCGGCGCCCCTAGGAAGCTGCCTAAGCTTGCCTAGTGGAAGTGCCGGCCCTGCCTGCACGATCACAATTGGGGCCCCATATGCCTCTGCCTGATTGACAGGCAGAGGTGATTACAGGGTGGTGTAGGGGTGGTGACGGCCTGTGTTATCGGAAACTGGGGGGTGTCGCCCTGTTTTCTGGTAGTGCAAGACCAGGATCTGCATCCATGGGAGCAGATTCCTGGCCTTATATGCCGGCCAACCTGCGTAAGTTGAGGGTTACTCAGCTGGCTGGCGCCGTCCAACATCACAACCAATGGTCGCGATGGTGACACCAGGGTGCGACCTCTGTCGCAGTGCTGGGATAGCAGATGCAGCAGGAAGTGTCAGACACCTCCTGTTGCATTTTAGCAAGGACGGAATTGCAAAGCTGCTTGTGTGCAGCTTTGCAATTCCATTTTCTGCTGAATCAGTGCTTAGTTCATACTTGCCGACATTGGTCTTTTCCTCCCTGGGAGAAGCCTGGGAAGGAGAAGCAGGTGAGAGGTGTTGGAGGCGGGGCCAGACAGGATGTGTCATTAAGTCCCGCCCCTTGCGGAAATTTGTTATGAACGGCACATATTGAAATATGGGGTGGGGCCAAAATGGCGTGCTTCTCATAGAATTGCGTCATTAGGTCATGCCCCCAACTCGTGGACCCACCGGTCCGCAAGAAAATTCTCCTTATTCTGCTCACTTCACTAGGAAGTGGGCAGAATGCGGGAGAAGTGCCCAGCCTTCCGGGGGTGCGGTGGGTTACCCGAAAAATCGTGAGCCTCCTGCAACTTCTGGGAGGGTAGGCATGTATGCCTTAGCTTCATATTTACAAAAGATATACTGATACGATTGGTCATCTGGGTACACTCTGGGCGATATATCAGCTGTTCAATCGAACAGCTGATATATCATAAGCTTGTTGATGGGTGTGTACCCTCGATATGTCTGTTAACAATGTCTTTCACAGACATATCACATCGGCTGTGCAGCACATATATTGCAGATATATCGGTGCATCTTCTAGTGTAGTCTAGACCTGCCGATTGCCATAAACATGCTGCATGGACCCGGCGGTGAGCAACAGCTTAAATAGTCGGGAAAATTTAAATGCCCGCCCAAATGTGACGTCGGGATCGACACATCTGGTGGACGATTGGTATAGTGTATATTCACTTACCAATTGTCAGATAGGACGGCAGCCTTGTGTGTACCCAGCATAACTCTCACTTAGATCTGACTAAATACAGATGTGTGCACATACACCTATCCTCAAATGGTGAGAAAGTACCCTTTGGCACTCCAAGGACTTTAAATCTGTGACTTTATACCAATTACTTTGCAACAAAAATACTATTTCTATAAATACCTAGGACTCTATAAGCAAATATGTATGTGGCTATGATGCGAATAAGGCATAAAATTCAGGAAAAGTACAAAATTGCGGGAAATATTACCATGTAGAACGGCTCTCTGACTCCTCTGACCCCCATGCACTGATGCAGCGGTCAACATCAGTACCATCATTGCAAAACCAGAATGCAGTGTGAACGTCATTCTGGAGTGCATGCGCAAAGGATCTAAGTGCTAGGTAGGGTACTTAGGCCCTGATTCAGAGCTGGACGCTCTGACCAGAGCGCTCGCTCTGAATCAGGGCCCACCTCCATTAATATGGAGCGCCCTCCTGGACGCTGGTATAGCTGTGGGTCACCACCCACAGCATATACGAGCGTGCAAAATGATGGTCGCGATGGTCTTGACCATTGCGACCATCGGAACTGCGAGTAAAAGCCTGCGGTTGGGTTTTTCAACCGCAAGGCCAGGAGTGATTTTGGCTCTATCAGAGCCAAAATCACTCCCACTGACATCACTAGTGATGTCAGTGGGGCCGGCTTCAGACGGTAGGCGTTCCCTTGGGAATGCCTCCGTCTGGCAGGTGCGCCCCTGGCACGCCCAACAAAGGGGGCATGCTGTCAGTCACCATCGACAGCACGCCCCCTTTGATGAGACACTCTGAGCGAAGGAAAGTCCTTCGCTCGTCGGATCTCGCGCATGCGCATGACGGAGCTCCCTCCGTCGTGCGCATGCGCGAGTGGGGACCATCGACCCACTTGCAAGCGGACAGCCGCTCGCGAGTGGGTCTGAATGACCCCCTTAGTTCCCCTCCAAGTACGTTTTGGCTAATCAATCTCTGCAAGTGCAGAGATCAGCTGCAGCAGGGGGGACTGATCATCAGTCCTCCCTGACACACGTTCCACTGTGCTCTGTATGTGTGGGGGGTATATACTCATGGGGATGGGGGTTAACCCCCAGGAGGAAATCATGCATTAGGGTGAGGGGGTGGGTGAGGGGACGGGGTGTATATACTTGGCCAGGATGGCACTCGCTAGGTGTGCCGGCCAAAGGGGGGTGCCATCCAGCAATGCCAGCCCTAGCCAGGTGGAAAGAACAGAGACCCTCATTCAGAGTAGATCGCTAGATACAAGCGGTCGCTCTGAATGAGGGCGGCTGCTTGTGGTGTGAAGTGCGGCCTCCTGGTTGCTAGCTAAGCTGTGGGTCACCACCCACAGGTCTAGCGAGTGACCAGGTTGATGGTCGCGATGGTCAGGACCATCGCGACCATCGGGGCTTGCGACGAGACCTTAAGGTTAGGTCTCGGCAAGCGCAAGCCCCAGGGAGCTTCCTGCTCTGATCAAATGGCTCCCAAATGGCAATTTTTCCATCGGGAACGCCTCCATTTGGCCGGCCACCCACCCTGCCCGCCACCCAAACTGGGCGAGCTGTCAATCACCATCAACAGCTCGCCCCCTTTGGTGCGAGACCCGTAGCGACGGAGCGCCCGTCGCTAGCCGGGTCTCGCGCATGCGCACGTCGGAGCCGGCTCCGATGTGCGCATTCCCAGTGAGCAAACATCGACCCGGTTGCGAGCGCTCAGCGCTTGCGGCCTGGTCTGAATAAGACCCAGAGTTTTTCAAACACTGTGCTGCGGTACACTAGTGTGCCACGGGGGGTTCCCAAGTGTGCCATCAGCGAAGTGCTGCCAAAGAAACACTGCCAAAGATGCCCGCAGTGAGACTCCTAACTCTGGCCCCAGGCAGCGCTGGGCTCTTCCGGGTTGCCCGGATATGGTCCGTGATAACAGGGATTTTTTTACTACTAAGGGGTGGGGGAGTACTGATATTATGATTTATGACCACTGGGCAGTCTTTTGCCAGTGGTCGGTGGGAATTGTTTTTGTAATGGGTGCCTATGGAAAAAGAAGGGGTGGGGGGTGCAAATATTTAAAATATATTATTAATAATACTTTTTAAACTTTATTAAATCATGAAAAAAATACTTTCTAAGCTTGTTTGGGGAAAAAATTGTCAGTTAAGTGGTTAAACCCTTAGTATCATTTTTGTATATCACCCCTTGTGTCTCCTGTAATGTATAATTAATTATCTCTTTCATTTCATGGTGGCATATGACACAGTACAAATTAAAATGAAAATCATGCATAGTACAGTGGTTTCATGGACATAAAAATAAATTGTTTTTAAACTGCAAAATATTGGGTTTGTCACAGAAACACAATACATGTCAAAATAAGCTGGGCTAGGAATGACCTTTCTCATTGACAGTCAAGCAATGACCTTTATAAACAGCACACACAGAAAGCTCACTGCTGTGTCAGAGGCTGTTAACATTTGGAACCTGGCAAAAATGCCTGGCTCAGTGAAGTAATGCATCACTTGGGTTGATTGCATCTCTGGCTATTTCAAAGCATTTCTGACAGTGCGTTAAACTTAAAATGTAGTATTATCAAGAACAACATAATTTTTCATTTTTAAACAACTATTGATAGCATGCTAGAAAACACTATTTATACAATATTTACAGTAAACTTTATATAACATATTATATTTTTATAAACTATTGTGCGATGATTAAATTCTTAAGAATATTTGTTTCTAGATTATCTATGAAAATAATGAAATAAAAAAACAGTGTCTGAAACAGACGATCCTCTTTTGCTAATCTTGAAATAATTCAGATTTACATCATTTTAAATCTACTAAATGAACCAGGGTTTGTTAGGGAATTTATTTTTAGTTCATGATAGGCAGTAACATGCAAATTATCAGTAACAATTTACAGGACAAAAACTACATATGAAAAGGAGGCATATTTTGCACAGGAATCGGTGTGATTTACCGCCGGACCCATGCCCAGCGGTTGGAATCCCGACAGCGGCATCCCAGCAGAGGAGGAAATCCCGATCGTCCTAAGGTAAGTATTGACTAACCTATTTCTACCCCCTAACCCTAACCCTCCCTTAGGGGTGCCTAACCCTAACCTTCCCCCCCAGTGCCTAACCCTAATCCCCCCTCTAAGTGCCTAAACCTAACCCCCTTCCCTGCCGCCTAAACCTAAGTCCCCCGGGGGGGTGCCTAACCCTATGTCCCCCCCCGGGGGTGCCTAACGCTAACCCCCCTCTTCCCCTAGCCTAAACCTAACCTCCCAGGGGGGTGCCTAACCCTAAGTACCCCCTGGGAACCCTAAACCTAACCCTCCCCCGCTGCTATCCACGCTCGGGATGCTTGGCGTCAGGCTCCCGGCGTATGTCTAATGACAGGCGTCAGCATATAGACGCCTGTCTTTAGACCCTTGCCGGGACATGACAGTCAGGAAGCCGGCTGTCGGGATTAGGTCCGCCGGCTTCCCGACTGCATACCTTTGCACAACATTATAAGAATGTTAGCCTACTCAGAATCCTTTCTGTTAACACCAATATCTAGACTACATGTAATCTTAAATTACAGCAGTTCATTTTACCTTACGTTTAGATATACTCACTAGTATTCTGTTGTCCCTAGGCAGTTGCAGCACTAATTTATTTTTTCGACTGAAGGTGAGGAGGGCCTGGTGATGTCGTCTGAGCAACAGTGGTGGTGGATGCATAATGTATCTGAAAGTCCTAAAGAGCTGAGCTGAGGCTTCAGAAACATGGAGCAACTGCTCTGGGTACTACCCATACATTTTGCCAGGGCCGCACAGGGCACCGCAGGGCAGGGGGCACTGTTTGGGCCAGTCAATTTTCCTGTTTATTATCATTGTCACTTGTAGCTTCCCCTTCTATTATCCCCAAAATCTCTTGGCCTCCCCTATCTCTTTACTGGCCCTTCCCCATGAGGCCATGGCCCTCTTTCAGGTGCACTAACTTATGTCCCTATTTAAAAAATGGGGAGGGGGGGCTCCAATGCTCTCTCTGGCACAGGGCACCAAAAAATCTAGTTACGGCTCTGCATTTTGCTATAGGACTGTGCAATGGTGTGTTTAGTTCTTCCGTATGGAAATCCATCCTGGATTGTCATTGTGCAAATTACCACCCAGGGTAAGAGTACTGACAAATATAAGGTAAACAATCCACGGTAAGAATTTAGATCAGACATCAAAGTACATAATCAAGAGACAAAGTCAAGATCAGATGAACCTAAAAGGTCAGGCTGGCAAAGACCAGTCAAACTTGAGGATTCAATCTATTTTGCTACACAGATAAACTGCAAAAAATATCAATGAAACTTACAATGGGATAATGGTTAACTGAAAGAGTGCTCATTTAGTAGCATATTTCCATTTTCTGGTGTATGATTGGGTCATAGGGCCTGATTCAGAGTTGGGAATAGAGAGAGAGATAGCACTTAACTGTGTACCTGGGTCAAACCATGTTGCAATGTAAGGGGTGTAAATACATAATTTTTTTTTGTATGTAGGGTAAATACTGGCTGTTTTTACATGTAGCCCACAAATACTGCACAGCTTTATTATTACTCTACATTTTAGATGTCAGTTTGGACACCTACCTCCCAAATCTAAATCTCTCTGCACATTTTAAATCTGCCCCACCTGCAGTGCAGCATGGTTTCACCAAGATGATCAGTTGAGAGAGATATCTCTCTTTGTTCCCAACTCTGAATCAGGCCCATAATACCAAGTGTTGAGACAAATAACTAGCAAACAATGTGGGTATAAAGTATAAACAAAGTTTACCAAGGTCTGCTATGGAAACCAGATGTCTTTATTAGTTATAATTTATTTAAATTTTAATAATACTAACAGTATGTGTCTCCCAAGGCTCTGTTCTTGGACCTCCCCCTCCCCCATCCCCATCTATACGTCCTTTTTAAGTGAGCTCATCAGCTCACTTAAAGAGCATCATCTCTATGTTGATAATACTCAGATCTATCTTTTCTCCCCTGACCTCGCCCCCTCTCTCATCACTCATATTTCCAACTATCTTTCTGCTATCTCTTCCTGGATGTCTCCGCACTATCTTAAAGTTAACATGTCTATGGGCCGAATTCAAATAGCCGCAAAAAGTGCCGTCTGGCGAAAATCAGACTGAATTCGCCTCATTCTCCTGTTTTGTCAGAATGTTTTTTCCATGTGCGTCCCCGCTTTTCGCCCTAATCAATTGTAAAACACGTGAAAACGTGGATCGGCGAAAGTTCTCCAAAGCGAGAGGGGGAAATCAGTCTGTACCCCATAAAAAGCTTCAGTGACCCTGGGAATCAATATGGAATAGTAGTAGTAGCCCTAATAAAGATATTTTGTGAACTTATTTTGTTGCAATGGGCTGTTATATGGATATTTGCATATGTGTGGAAAAATGATAGAAAGCAATGTTTTTTTTCTGAAAAATAAGTACCTAGGTCAAATTTGGGGTACATGAAAATGGGAACTAGTATATTTTGATGTCTCTAAATATAAGATTTTAAAAATCTCAAAAACACCCGCTGCAGCCTTGTGCAATCCCAAAAACACCTGTCCCAACCATATAGCCCCCAAACTACTAGGCCCCCCACTTTTTTCCATTTTCCAACACTTTTTTAAATTTTTGCCCCAAAAATTACGTATTTTTGTGGGTGAATTAAGTTAATTTTTTTGCACTATTAGTCATTAAGGGAGTGTCCAAAGAGTTCTGAACCAAGGCCCTCATTCAGAGCCGGACGCTCTGAGCAGAGCGCTCGCTCTGAATGAGGGCCGTCCTCCATAAAAATGGAGCGTCCTCCTGGACGCTCGTGTAGCTGTGGGTCACCACCCATCGCGACCATCGCCAGTGCGACCAGCAGCCTGTGGTCGGGGTTTTCGACCACGAGCCCTGGAGTTATTTTGGCTCTATCAGAGCCAAAATTACTCCCACTGACATCACTAGTGATGTCAGTGGGGCCGGCTTCAGACGGTAGGCGTTCCCATGGGAACGCCTCCGTCTGGGAGGCACGCCCCCGGCACGCCCACCAAAGGGGGCGTGCTGTCAATCAACATCGACAGCACGCCCCCTTTGATCAGACACAACGAGCAAAGGAAAGTCCTTCGCTCGTCGCGTCTGGCGCATGCGCACGACGGAGCTCCCTCCGTCGTGCGCATGCACAGTGCACACCATCGACCCACTTGCGAGCGGACAGCCGCTTGCGAGTGGGTCTGAATGAGGCCCCAAGTCCTCATATTTGTAGCCCAAAATATGGATTTTGCACTTCTTTTCTCCTGCCTTTTACTGTAGAAACTTTTTCACCTGTTTTTGCTTGTGGAGTTTTCGTGTAGGCGAAAACTCCGGGGAATTGAACATGGAGATACTTTGAAAACAGGCGAAAAGTGCAAATCGGAGAAAACTCTCCAAACTGCATATTTTGCAGCTAATTGAATATGGCTCTAAGACTGAACTGATCGTCTTCCCGCATAACCTCACTTCCCACAATATCATTATCAATTGACAGCACAACCATCTCCTCTAGTCCCAAAGCTTGCTGTCTTGGAGTTATCCTTGACTCCTCCCTCTGCTTCAAACCATATATTCAGTACCTTTCGTAGTCTTGCCTTTTCCATTCCAATAATATTTCCAGGATCAGATCCTTTCTCACCCTGAATGCTACTAAGACCCTCACTGCTCACTCACTGCTCTACGACTACTGTAAAGGCCCCCATACATCAGCAATTGATTGCGGCAATTCTGCAATTTGCAATCGATTGTGTATAAAAATATTTCCCTTTTTCAATCGATTGTGGCAATTCTGCAATTTGC
This sequence comes from Taudactylus pleione, assembly GCA_031769625.1. NCBI lineage: Eukaryota > Metazoa > Chordata > Amphibia > Anura > Myobatrachidae > Taudactylus > Taudactylus pleione. The sequence goes on along the minus strand of JAUIMM010000052.1, from coordinate 22,212,839 downwards.
AATTGATTGAAACAGGGAAAGATTTGTATACACAATCGATTGCAAATTACAGAATTGCAAAAATCAATTGCAGATGTATGGGGTCCTTAACCTCCTCCTATCTGACCTCTCTGACTCCCGCCTCTCTCCTCTCCAATCTCGCCTCAATGCTGCTGCCCGGCTATCCTCTCCAAACATACTACTGTATATCTGCCTCCCCTCTCCTACAAGCCATACGCTGGCTCCCCTTCCCATTCAAAAATCCAATTCAAGCTTCTCACACTCACAAAGCCCTAACCCATTCCTCTACAATTTACTTTTCTGACCTTATCTCCCATCACACTACAGTCTGCACTCTTTGCTGTGCAAGTGAACACTGCTTCTCCTGCCAACTCATTACTTCCTCCAACAACCAAGAGCTTGCACATGCTGCTCCTTACTGTGGGCCTGATTCACTACTGCGATAGCATGCTAATTCATTGCGATCGCATTGCCGCTGCATCACTACACAAGGGCGCCCAATTTACCTTACACACATTTGTAAAGTTTAGCAAGACTGCGAAAACATCGGTACATTCGAGTACCATTGCAGCCTCATGCACACTTGCACAGGGTCTGACCTTTCTCAGAAATTGCTAACTTCCACGCACGCTATAAGGCCTCAGGCTGCGTAGACCATCACAGCGGATAATTTCTGCATGCCCGCGCAATGGCGTTGAAACGCACTGGCACACCTCTGTTTCCCCGACCACCCCCCATCACAACTCACAAACGGCACTTCCTGTCAATCACTCTGCGATGGGTCTGCGTGGATACTGCTGGATCGTGCACATGCACTGCGATCCATATTCATTCACAGCACGCAACAATTGGCCGATTGCGTGCATATTAGCAACTGCATTCCTTGCTGAATCAGGCCCTGTATCTCTACAATTATCTACCTCTCGCTATCAGACTCTCCATCTCTTTACAAAACTTCAAACGGGCTCTCAAGACCCACTTCTTGATCAAACCATTCATCTCTCATCCTATCCATCTGTCCCATGCTCACTATCTACCCCATCTGTGTCACCGATGACTGTCTGCCCCTCCACTTAAGCTCTCACGAGCAGGACCCTCTTCCACCATGTAGTTTTCCTTCCCTTACTTATACTATTATCTACTCCATACTCCTCACAGAATCGGTATGAGTTCAAATCCCGATGCCGGAAGACTGGCACTAGAAGATCCCGATAGGTATTTGTACTATCCCTAACCCTCCCCCCCCTAACCCTCCTTTAGTGGTGCCTAACCTCCCCCCTAGTGCCTAACTCTAACCTCTCCCCGTAAGTGCCTAAACCTAACCCACCCTCCCTGCACCCTAAACCTAAACCCCCCCAGGGAGGTGCCTAACCCTGACCTTCCCCTGGGGGTGCCTAACCCTAACACCCCTTCTTCTAGCTTGACATTAACCATCCGGGGGGATGCTTTTCCCTAAGTCCTGCCCAGGAGCCCGTAACCTAACCCTCCCCCCGCGGCTGTCCGTACCCGCCATCCGGCTTACCTTCGTTCGGTATGCCGGGTGTTGGGATCCCGAAGTAGGGATAATTATAGGCATCAGGATTTCGACGCCTATCAGTAGTCCCTTGTCAGGATGTGACAGTCGGGAAGCCGGGGTTCGGCATTTCGACCGTCGGCTTCCTAACTACATAACCTCCTTACAACATCACCTAACCCTTGACTTCTGCCAGGGGTTTCTTGTTTGAGTGATAAGACCATTGTTGCAGCAATGTTTATATACCTTATCTTGCAATGTATTGTAAGTCACTGTTTTCTTGTTCTGCTTAACTGTTTATTTACTTTGTTAGGCACTGCAAAACCCTTGTTGTGCCATATAAATAAAGGATAATAATTTATATAGTTAGACAATATTCTATAGCACTGTGCAGACAGAACATTTTAACCATGCGTCTGCTAATGCTCTAGTAGAGCTTACAATTTAATTTTCCAAATACACATGCTAGTTCTGGGAGGTAAAAACCACTGTGCCAACATAAAAAAAAAACAATCTGAAAAAGAGGATTTTTTGTACCATTATATCCATTTCTCAGAATCCATGTGGGGGACACTGCTACAATGGGGATTGTGTTGAGGGTGCAGGAGTTGGACATTTAAAAGGTAAATTTTTTAACAGATGATCAACAAATGTCCCTTTGTTAAGCAATGGTACCAGTGGGCCTGTGGGTGCCAGGATGGGGACAATAAAGCTGTCATGGTTTTGGTATTCTCTAGATCTGGCCTGAGATCCTTAGGGAAGATGGATTTACATAGGAAGCATGGAGGTTTATTGATACTCTGGCTCATGAGTATAAACAGGAGTGTAGGCATACTAGTGATGATGTAGGAACCACAGACTTGTGATATGCTTGGATACTGAACTGGAACCGGTGTGAAAACACCCGGTCCACTGAGCGACCCCTTGCCTAGTGACCTGTGAAGGCCAACAAGACCAGGGATACACTTCAGAGACAAAGGTGAACTCCAGGGGGTACATTTACTAAAGTGTGAGTTTTTAGAAGTGGAGATGTTACCATAGTAATTCTACTTAACATTTAACAAGCATCTTCTGGAAGATAGCAGCTAGAATCTAATTGGTTGCTATGGGCAACATCTCCACTTCTAAAAGCTCTCACTTTAGTAAATTTACCCCTAGGACTCAGAACAATACAGTAATGGAAGATTCGAACTCAGAACTCAGGGAAGGAATTGGAGTCTAATGTAGTCAGAGTACAACTTGAGGAAGCTGCAACTCTGGTGCTGCTCTGATGCAAGACCTGGAACTGGAACCCAGTGAGGACCTCAGAAGCTGAGAGTCAGGATAAGTATTACAGTTTACTGAACACCTCAGTGTACAGACTGTATACTGCACACTGTACGCTAGCCCTGGAATCAGCACCCTTCTCTGAACCAGCCCAAGACAATAGCACACAACACAGGGAAACCAATAAAAGGTCAGCACAATAGTATAACCAAGTACCCTGTATAACCAAAGAGCACAGAGTAATATAATAAAGGTAACTTGCATGCACTGTCCCAGTGACACTGATGTAGAGTGGAGTTCACAGAGATGTACTAGGATCAGGTCTGTAAGCAGCGTGGAAGCTGCAGTATAGGCAAATAGAATGCAGTTAACAATAGCAAATGTATAAGTCTGAATTGGCATGGAAGCTGCAATACTGTCAGAAATAGCTGAGGATGGTGTCCAGCGAGTCGTCCACGTAATAGCAATGTAAGCCACAGGAGACATGATATCAGAACACAAGGAATGAATCATGGGAAGAAAACATGTTGTTCAGCCCATGTACCATCTTGGGGTGTAGGTTTAAATAGCAGAGAGTCCTGCCTCATTGGAGCAGAGGATCAGGTGAGCACTGCTGAGCTGCTCAGGTGCATCAGGCTATTTCCATGGTATGTATCTTCATAGGCCTGTATACAGCAATGAAGGAGGGTCTGAGCTTGTCAGAAATGCTAAGACCCGTATTTGTGACAAAAGCACTTTTAATGCTTTGCCATCAGATCACTCTCCAGCTGAACCAACGTTCCATCAGCAGACTAAGGGCCTGAATCAGAGTTGGGAATAGAGAGAGAGATAGCACTTAACTGTGTACCTGGGCAAACCATGTTGCAATGCAAGGGGTGTAAATTCATAATTTTTTTTGCATGTAGTGTAAATACTGGCTGCTTTTGCATGTAGCTCACAAATACTGCACATCTTTATTATTAAACTGCACTTTAGATGTCAGGGCCTGATTCAGAGCCGGACGCTATTTGTGCTCGCTCGTTCAGAAAAAGGGGCCAGATATTTAAATAGAGCGCTCGCTCTTTGCGGTCTGTTGACGCCTCTATGTCTGAACGAGCGAACGAAACATGCGCTCGCTATTTTTTATAAAATGCCCCCTGGCCGCTCGCATCCTACGTCATCTCCGCTATTAATTAGATTAATCAAGTACATCGAAAGGCGTATGAACTGCTCGCAGTGCTTGTGGTTGGATTTTCCTACCGCAATCATGCGAGCAGTTCAGGCTAAAAGACAACCAAGTGACGTGGTCAATGACGCTGCTTTGTTAATTATGCACACCCTTACTCCTGTGTTCGGTTCTCCACTCCCCATTTTCAAGCACCTTCCCCTGTTTCCACCCACAAACGCCTCATTCTGTCACTCAAATTAGCAGGCATTCGCTATTTTGCGAGCACACAATTTCTGACCGCAATGAATGGTTCGCACATGCGTATTACAACCCATATGCATGCGCAGTTGTGCGAACATCGCTCGGAGCAAACGAGCAGCCGCTTACGAGCGGCTCTGAATCAGGCCCTCAGTTTAGACACGTCCCTCCCAAATCTAAATCTCTCTGCACATTTTAAATCTGCCTCACCTGCAGTGCAGCATGGTTTCACAAAGATGATCAGTTGAGAGAGATATCTCTCTCTATTCCCAACTCTGAATCAGGCCCCAAATATGTATGAATGTAGAGACCCCACACCTGAGAAGATGAAGTGGTGACTCAGATAATTCTCCTCCCAATTATCCACCCTCATAATGTACACTGTAGAAATCACTGGAACAAGCATTCTATCCAATTCATAATCTTGCACAACCCTCTCATATCCAGGTAACTCCTTGTATTCATTGATGATTTATATACACGTCAGCAATGGAGTTGTCTGACTTGACACAAACCGCCCTGCCCTATAATACTGAAGGTTCCCTCTCAGAGCATTCAAAATTGCCCTGAGTACCAGCACATTGATGTGAAACCATGCTTCAGCTCTCAACAAAAACCCTTGTTAGTAAAAATGCAAAGTCACCACCTTTATCCATGAAGACTTGCATCTATTCTATAATGGTCCAGTTGAAGAGGATATGTAGGTGATCTTTTGCTCCAGTTCTGCACCCTCAATAACTAGCTTAATAACTGATGCTTCTATTATGACAGATTGACAAATGTTGTAGCCATTTGATAATTGGACCTCAACCAATCCCTCAGGATATTTATTTGAAACCTGAATTGCTTAAATGAGAAGGCCACCTTCCCCATTAAATGTTTGCTATAGAGAACAGAGTGACTCTTAAGACCCATCACTGTTCATCAACCCTTGTAGGCTTCTGATCTTGCCCTCCAGCAGGAAAACCCTCTGAAGCCTGGAATTGAATATCAGACCCAGAAACAGAATCTTCTGACTGAAACCAAGTCGGACTTACTGTAATTTAAATAAAACATGAATGCTAAAAATTTATTTGCTTCAATGTTGTTGTTTATTACATGTAAAGATTCCATCAAAATAACGTGGTTTGAGAAGAAACCTAGTGTTCTGTACCTCTCCAGGACAGGAGAAATTGCTCCTGAAGAAAGAGAAGACTATACACTTGTCCTTGAAAAACAGGAGCTGGATGTGTGAAAGCCATATCATTTTAGTAGGTTTAGATACAAAAGTTTGTCTGCCCCTCCATTATATACAATGTGCACAATAGAACTTTTCCTGTTGATGACAAGGTCTGTTATCAAAAGGGGGCAAGAAAAAGATGGAATCCTTTGCACCAGAGGAATTAATTATTTTCAACAGTTGCTTGACAAATCATTCTGTGAAGCTAATTTAAAAAAAAAACCTGTCCCTTCAAAAGGCAGTCCTGCCACCGATTTTTTTATTCAGTACTCCAGCTGTCCAAGACCTGAACCAAAGAACTCATCATTTCATAAATCTTGGAATCAACTGAAACCGCATTTACAGTATGGCTGCATCTCCAGGGTAATCTGATGCCACCTTAATTTGCTCTGCTAAGGCCAAAATCTCAGATGTACGAATGTCCAACTACATTACTTTCAAAAGTAGTTCTGACCATTTCTCCAGGACCATTAAAATCCATGCTGATGCTGTATTAGGCCTGAGTTTCCCCCCCACAGCTGGACATCTGCCAAATTTGCTCAGTCCTGAGCCATTTTAACAGATGAGAAGCAAAATAGTGTGGAGCTGATAGCTAATGTGTTGCTCAATGGAACATCTGATGCCCATGCACTGCCATTAGGATTATTGCATGGAGCTCACTTGAAGCTATCTCTTGGAAATATATACAGTATACTAAGAGGTTTATTTATGAAGCATCGGGTTGTAAAACCCGACACTGCAGATCATGTTTATGCCCCATGCTTTTACTAGCCACGCCCTGCTAGTAAAAACATTGCCCTTTTAAATATCAGGCATTAACACGATCAGAAGTGCCATATTCCACATTCCGGCGCTTCGTAAATAAACCCCTGAGTGCTTTGCAATCTGTGGTAGTTGTCGGTGATTTTTGCAATCCGTGGATTTACTAAAGCCCAAACCAACATCAAACCACCAAGAAGCCAGAGTTTAGAATATTATAGAACATTGGTGTACCATCAAATTTTTTTTACATTCCAAATACAGAAAAAACAGATTTACTAAGATTGTGCAGTGTTTGAAAACTGCAGCTGATTTACAGTGGATTTCCATAGAAGGATAGGGGCTTAGAAACTGATGGGCATCGATGATGATTTATGATGACAGTCTAAACTGATGCATAGGAAATAATTACATATTTAGACACTAAACCGCCGACAATGCCCATTGGTTTACAATTGACAGCAAAGCTCCAAGTGCCAGCATGCCTTAAAATTGTGGATGCAAGGCTTGCTGGGATCTGTACTCTTCTCCATGTAGGTATCCACCGTCTTCTTAAAACAAAAAAGGAGGCTCACCTCTCTCAGCCAATGAACGCTCAGCCCTGCCATTTCTAAGAGACCTTAGAGGACGGTACAATTCGTGGTTTGGGCTCCTCGTATTTTTGTTTTAAGAAGACGGTGGATGCCTACATGGAGAAAAAGACCGGTCCAGGTATTGTAGGTGAGTATGTGTGAGTGTGTATGCATGTAATAAACTTATACTGTCACGGTGTGTGTGTCTTGTCTTTGTTTTAACATTTCTTTACAGGTGAACTAGAGGTATGAGCAAGCCCTTAATGCCCTGCATGCTGGTACTTGTGGTTCTCCAAGTAACAGCATGTGGGGGGCTTGCTGGAACCTGTAGTTCTACTGTTACAGACAATGTTATCACTTTACACTATCAACCCTGCACCCACTGCCCAGGAGTGCCGTGGATAGCTCTGGGCTATCAGCCCAGGCCTGGGATGCCCTGGAAAGGGGGGTCCCCACCTCCTCAGGGACCTTTGTCCTGGGATGACTAGCGGTCAGGCATAATACCTTGGCCAGGGTACCTGGTTAAAGGGTTCCCCTGTATGTGGCATTACACCCCTGCTAGAAAGAGTCCAGTGCTGGTTTTGGTAAATACAGGGGACACCTACTCATTTTGCTGCCTGTATTTCCAAAACCAGGACCGGCCTGCTTAGCCCAGTGCTGGTTATGGTAAATACAGGGGACTCCTACGGCTTTTGTCCCCCATACTTACACAACCGGGACTGGCTTTGAAAGTACGGGGCTGGTTGTGCTTTTAGAGGGGGACCCCACATAATTTTTTTCCTATTTAACACCTTACAAGCATTTTACACACAGATGCATTCATGGATCTCACTGATCTATGCATGCACCTGTGGCAATCAGGCTTGCTCATGCTAAAATTGAAAGCATGAAGCAGGTCTATTCATTTGGGGATTTGAAGTTCGATTTTGAGTGGGATTTGGTGTTCGATTTTTGTACATACAGTATGTAAAATCGAACATCAAATCACTGTTCAAAATTGAACCAAATCGAATTCAATTTAAAAAAAGCATTCTAAAATCGAATTTTAATAAATGTGGTATTTGATGAGGGATTTCTACATTTGATTTGATTCGATTTGAGGTGAGCTAAATTGAACATCAAATCGAAAGGAAAATCGAACTTTAATAGATATTCCCCTCTCACAGTTCAAATCCACCAGCAGATGCACAAAAGATGAGAGCATAATGCATTTATTAAAGACTAGGGCGTAAATTTACTAAGATGGGAGTTCTACTTAAAAAGTGATGTTGCCCTTAGCAACCAATCAGATTCTACTTCTCATTTATCTAGCACCTTCTAGAAGATAATAACTGGAATCTGATTGGTTGCTATTGGCAACATCACTTCTTAATAAAACTCTCATCTTAGTAAATTTACCCGTAGATGTATGCACAAAATTTATGCTCACAGCCATGAATTGTATACAAGCATACAGTACAGTAAAGAGCAATACTGGCGCAGATAAAGACTTTCACCCTAAATCTACTGTATCTCATATCTATCTACTGTATCTTGCATTTACATTTCTGTATATTTTCCTAAAGCAGGTCATGCCCAAAACATGCATATTCTGTAACAGGAAAATGTATTCAAAATCCAGGATATGGTAATGAGAGGCATCAGTCTTGAAGATGATTGAGCACTGATGAGTACAAAATGAATAATATAGCAAAATCTCATTTACATTTTAATGAACTTTTTTGTTCATAGACAATGTTGGCAGCTGAACTAGAAACTCATTGACCAAGATATTGTGACTATTTATTCAGGTGTCATGTACCTAAATGCTAATACTATGTTGAGTACTGTATGTCTGCAATCAGTTTAACTACTCTGATGTTCAGGTGATCTTTAAATAATCTATATAGCTACAATGCATTGAATTTTTTAGTAAATGAAGTTATACTCCCACGGAAATTACCTTAGGATCTATTATTGAATCTAGTACTAATCTGTTGTCTGATTTTGTACACTAATCTTAAAATGATAACCTTGTGGTTATAACAAAGGACCTGACTCAGAGGTGGATGCAGTGGCCATGTCAGACGCAAGTGACTGATGTTTTCAGTCTGCACATGCATCCTGTTGGCTACCACCAAAAGACAAAGAACAAATTTAAACACAGAGAGAGGATATTTCAATGGGTGTTTCTGCGTGGTAACAGGTGAGTCGCTAGCCAGAAAGTGGGTGTGTCGTGGGCGTGTCAGGTCAGCGACTGCATCTTTTGCTGCAGTTGCACAGACACTGACCATCATGTTCAGATGGAGATTCTGTGCCTCCATAGTGCTGGTGCGAATTCACACAGCCAGTGGGTGTCTCTGGGCCTGATTCAGCAGAGGATGCACTAGCTATCGCAGCTGTTAACATATAGGTAGTTAAACAAAAGGAAAAGAGAAAAGGACTCTTTGTGGGGGCACACTATAGGTACCGAGATGAGGCTAATATAGCCGGATAAAAATTAACTTTTAATGAAAATATATTAAAAAGGAGCAATTATAACAAATTAGTGACATACAACAGGATTAAAATTAACTTTTAATGAAAATATATTAAAAAGGAGCAATTATAACAAATTAGTGACATACAACAGAAAACATGTAGTAAACTAGAGACTGTAGTCTCTCAGTATAAACATACAACTACACAACACAAAACATATAATATATTGGAGACTGTCGTCTCTTAAACATTAATTAGTGGAGATATATTCCTCCTGGAATTAACAAAAAGCCAGGCGAGATAACTGAGAATTCAATAGAAATAAATGTAATGCTGATTCAGCAATATGATACAACGCCAGTAAAACACAGACCAGGCATTTAGAAATGATACATGTGGTACATCTGTTTCATATTCATTAATCGGTACTAATGCCTACATGCACTTGATCAATTAGCAGAAAGACCTGGGTCCCTGACATTATCAATTAGCAGAAAGACTGTATATTAGACAACCCAGTGATGATGTCTGAATTACCAATAAAGTGATTGGCCAGAGAATCAAGAGGTAACTGATGTAACACATATAATACAGTACCATCTAATGACATAGTGGCCATTTAACATATCGCCAGCATCACATTGGAAAACACATGTATGACAATTATTGGTCTAAGATATGTACACACTGCTGCAGTCAAAATGTCAAAAAGGTAAACTGATAGGGTTCGTGGCCGTCTGCCCTGATGCGCCTGGCAGTGCAGGGGGTGTACGCCACTTACCTGATCAGTCTGCAGTCCTGTGATGCAGTCTGTGCTAGTGTCAGTTGCACGAGTACATGCCACTGTGCCTGGGGAAGAAGCCGGCGTCACGTGTGCGCATCACGTGACCCGGAAGTAGGACGCGCGTTTCGCCTTCGTCAGGCTTGCTCACAAACTCCACCCTGATTTCTCAGTGCTTGATGCACCTTAATAATAGCTAAAATCAGCCAATCACATTGTCTCTACGCTGATTGACTGGTTTAAGAGCCAGTGCCTGTAAGTGATTTTGTGGATCACATGGCAATAGATGCAGTCGTGTTCCAACTCTGAATCAGGCCCAAAGTCTGATTTGTATACAAATGATCTAACGGCTATGCATATTTTTCTTCTGCAATATAAACAAATGTTCTACACCTAAAATATCTCATGTGTTTTACATTAGGTTTCATACCATGAAAAAAATTAATATCGACAATTAAGCAGAATAATCTGTAAGTAACCACAGTAGTTGTCTTTGCTGCTTCGTCACTATAACTTTAAGGTAATATGGAGCCTGTTAGCATGCACCTGATTATTTCAGTGTGTTCTTTCAGCTGCACCATTTTGTTGTGGTTTATATAAAACTGTCCTTTGATGCTTTAAGTCATAATGGGGGCGATTCACTTCAGTGCGAAGCTGAATAGCCCCGGGAAGGAGTTCTCGGAGCTATTCAATTCAGAGCGCTGTTAAGTCCAACTACAGGATTTCTGCTTGCATCCTCCTGAGGTGCAAGCAGAAATCTGACTTAAGTGCCACTCTCGATGCTGTTTTCCAGCTTAGCGCTGCTCTAATAGCCTCATGGCCAGCACTGACTAAACACCCAGCTTAAGGCTCAGTAACCGTTATTCTCTGACTTAAGTGGTTCTAGTCAGACTTAACAATGCGCTTAATTGATTAGCTCTGGGAATTCCATCCTGGGGCTATTCAGCATCGTACTGAATTGAATTGCCCCCAATGTCCTTATGTTTTCTATTTTATGTCCTGTAATTCACATTCATTGTCATTTTGAAATGTGAGTGGGATTTTGCTGAAACTTGTTACATGGTTATTTATTTTGTGTTCTTTATAAAGATAAGTGACCATATATCCTGAATGGTCATCGGTAAAAGTCTCTGGGTATCTGTTGCCTCCTGGTGTGGTTAATGTCATAAAACCACACGTCACTGTTTAGGAATCCAGTGGTCTTAAAGCTCTTCTGTTACTTAATGTAAAAATGGTTGATCTGATGACTTTAGCCTTTATGTAACAGCACCTCATCATTTCTGGATAACCCGCTAGTATGAGATCCTTTGTTAAACTAGGTACTAGAGATGTGTGGATCAGTTTCTGTGGAAACCAAACACACCCATACTTAGGGGTCCCGAGTTGAACTGAGGCCCAGCTCGGGTCTTCCCGCCAAGCTTGGATCCCAAAATGAGGCAAAACATCATATTCCCATCATCAGATCTTGTGTGTTTTGGATTGCCTATTAAAGACAATCCTTCGCGATTGGCTGCAGCACTGTGAGGCAATGTGTTGTGTGTTCAGAGCTAGGCACTGTTTTATAAGCACTATGCTGTTTGTTCAAGCACTGTGTTAAAAATATTAAAATAAAACTGTTGTGTGTTTAGGTACTGTGTTAAAAAGTAATGTCATTATGGTGCCATTACTAGGAGAACTGCAAGTTGATATGGATCAGTCGATAGAAGAGCAGGAACAGAAACCCTGCTCTTCAGCTGCAGCTGCTGACAATCATGATAGTACTTTAATATCTACTAAGGGTGACCCTAGGGAAAGAAAGTTTAAGAAAGGGCATCTGAAATGTAAACAATATTTCACAATGTTAAAAGAAACATCACCTCTAATAATAAAGGAAGAAATTACTGCCATAAAACATAAAATTTCCAACATGCCATACAACACATGCAGTGGCAAGGAAAGGCTCAGGCCATGGCCTTCCTTAGTGAGTGGTGGTCCTGCTGTTTCCTGCACTAGACTGCCTATTGCGGAAGCTGAGCCAAACACAGTCAGGCATCTTCTGAAACCTCAAATGCAACACCTTCTCACTCTGAGATTACATGTATCACCTTTAAAACAGGCAATCAGTTCACCAAAAAAACTAAGGCTGAAAAACAAACTTTGTATTCACAAACTTCACAAATGCCTGATGAAAGTCTAAGTGTGAGTGTTATGTGTGAGTCTGACATTTCTGACACTGTACTCCCAAAGAAGCCTCCTTCTACTATTGCTAAACGCTCTGTATATGTGGGAATGAGCAATGGAAAAAGTAAAGATGATGACATGGAAATTAAGGATGCTACGGTGGAATTGCAACAGAATGAGGGGGATATTGTGCATCTGACATTAATGGAAAGGTTGATTATGAGGATGTTGTTTGTGTCAAAGTAAGTCAGTCATCAGTGGCAGCAGTTCTTGCCCAACATAAAAAGAAGAACATTGTCATGCCTGGCATAAGACCAAAATAAACACTTTCATGTGGAATTATTTTGATCCAAATCCTGAAACATTTGTCAAGCCATCTGTTCTTTTTGTGAGGCCAAAGTAAGTAGAGGTAGAAATGTTACCATCTAGGAACCTAGTCCATGTTACCTCATTTGCAGTGAGCACATGCAAATTATTTTGGAAAATCATAAAAATCCTGTAAAATTAATAATAAGCAGTCTAGCAATAGCTGCCAGCAGCATGGACAGATCCCAGCACATGCAATATGTTGTGTTTAGCCGAAAAAAAATCTGGACTTTTTCGGCATTCCGCCACCGCATGTAGAAGATTTCAATGGCAGCAAGACCAGTTCAATTTGCCATACCGCCAACTTAAGTTAGAGGTACTGACCAGGTGGAATTTCACCCTTCATATGCTTCAGTGAAAAGAGGAACAGCACAAAGCCATTCAAACCTACACAATAAGCCATGCCATAAGGAGATAAGGGGGGATTTACAGTTCTTTAGTCCAGCACTCTGGAGAATACTCTCTGTTTTATGCAAGTTACTGAAACCATTTGAAGTAGTAAATAATGAAGTGAGTTCAGACTCTACCAGCCTGAGTCAGGTGATTCCCTTAATAAAACTACTGGAAAAATAGCTAGAGAAACTGAAGGAGGAAATTAAACAAAGGTATCTTCTAAGTATATTGGACTTGTAGATCAAGTTCTTTATTTGCTTTGCCAGTACCAAAGGGCTGTTGACATCTTGCAATTGGATCACTACATTTTGACAACCATGCTTGATCCTACAGTAGGTTTAAGTATGTAATGATTTTTTTTCCAACTGACACAGATGCAAAGAGCTCATTGCTAGCAGGTTGTCAGTTCAAATGGCACATGACAAGACTATATCTCATGCTTCAGTTTCTCCTGAAAATTCTGCTGCTAGGAAAAAACTGACCCTTTCTAAGAGACCCACTGGTGGGGAGGATGAGTCAACTCAGCACTCCAAAGTGATACACCATTTTGACATCTGGTCAGGCTTAAAAGAATTACCCATACTTATTTATACCTCTACCATGACTCAATTTGATACACAAAGCAACAATACATCAGTGGAGGATTATTTTAATACCAATGTACAAATTAGCATGTCACACAATCCTTTTGATTACTGGAAGAAAAAAAAGGCAATTTGGAGCCCCATGTACAAACTAAATTTGGTGTACTTAAGCTGCCACCCACCAGTGTGTACTTGGAAAGAGTATTTAGCACAGGTGAGAACCTTGTGAGCGATCAATGTAGGAGGCTACTTAAAATATGGAAAAACTGATGTTCATAAAAATTAAATAAAAATCCTATGAGGAAGACCTTTGCCACCAAATACAACAAAGTACAGAGACTTCTGTAATGGTAAATTACAGTGGGGATGAGCTAATATAGTGTGATGATGATTTTAACAACACTTATGAGGGTGATAAGGAAGATGATAATTACATCTTGCCACTGTAGATATGATTAACAATGATGTTAGCTTACTTAAGCCCATTGGTAGCTTATTTTGCAGGGGCCCAAATGGTATGCAGATGGGAAGCTGGCGGAGCTAATCCCGACAGCCAGCTTCCCGACTGCTTTATCCCAGCGAGGATTAAATGACTGGTGTCTAAATCTAAACGCCTTTCATTTTACTGATGCTGGGAGACCGGCGCCTGTCATCCCAATTGCAGAGATGCCAGGCACTGAGCGTGGACAGCCGTGGGGGGAAGGGCTAGGTTCAGGGCTCCTGGGGGGACTTAGGGTTAGGCACCCCCAGGAGGCTAGGGTCAGGCTAGGAGGAGGGAGGGTTAGGGTTAGGCACCCCCAGGGGGGACTTAGGATTAGGCACCCCCCGAGGGACTTAGGTTTAGGTGGCAGGGAAGGGGGGGTTAGGTTTAGGCACTTAGAGGGGGGATAAGGGTTAGCCACTGGGGGGAAGGTTAGGGTTAAGCAAACCTAAGGAGGGTTAGGGGAGGGAATTAGGTTAGTCTATACTTACCTTAGGGACGATCGGGATTTTCACCCATGTCAGGCAGCCGCTGTCAGGATTCCAACTGCCGGGCAGGCGTCTGGCGGTAAATCATAACGATTCCGCCCAAACAAACCAAGCACTTCAGGCACAAAAGTGGCAGTAAATGTTACTCAAGTGCTTGGTTTGTTAAAACTGTGCATGTTTTTTTTATATGCAACACAATGGTGGGTGGGAGAGTCCCAGGTCAATTCCATCATGGACCACTGTTCATTATGCCTTAAAAAATATCACAAACATGCCAAAGAGAAAAGCCATATTTCCAATGTCCCCAACCTAGCCCTCCCCCAACCCTCCCTGCAGTCTCTGATAACCCTCCCACTGACTAATTATTCATTTTTTTTGTATTTTTTATATAATTTTTAAAACATGAAAAAAAGGAAACCAATATATTCTGGTGAATGCTAATTATCCATAAACATGGAAACAGTGTAACCTCTGAGCCCAATATACACAGGAAAAAAAATGGAAACAAAAGAAAAAGCTAGACTGCTATGTACTATCACACAGGGTTTAATACTCCTCTGTTTCCACCAGTGATGGCAGCCAAGAGGCATTGGGGCCTTATATGCCATACAATGGGACAGTTTGTAGTTTGAGTTTGGGAGAATAATTAACTTGAGAGCAGAAAAAAGTTAGAGATTTCCAATGTATTTTTACTGAGTCCTAACCTCTCCCCAAAAATAATGTTATAAAACATGGTATAAAGGGCAATAGACCAAAAACAAAGGCAACAGACCACAAAAACAAACACAACAGCATCTTGCTCTCAGAGACTGGATAAAAAAGAGGAAGTGGGTGGAATCCAAAAATGGAATCATTAGATCATTTTCACCTATAACTATAACTATTATTGAAATAGTGTAGATAAGTACATTTCCTATCAATTTCAATACAATTTAGACTTTTCTCTACTGATCAAAGAGAAATAAAACAAACAAAACAGAATAGTGTATTTAACATTGGTACTCTTTCTTTTTTTGATATACTGTATACTGTACTGTGACAGTGCAAAGACAAAAGGTAGATGGAATGGATCAAACATGACCAATTGTACAGGACTCTCAAGGTTAGGAACTAGATGGTCTAAAGAATTAAAGGTCTAATAAATAATCAATGTGTTGACAATTTGCAGGTTACTTCATAGAAAATTACATTAGCTATCATTTTCTGTTTATAAAAGAACAGTTCTAATAATCCCAATCCACAAACACTAGATGTGCAATATTCTTCTTTTGAATTTGAACTGCCATGTGTTGGTGCCACTTCTCTGTAGCTTAGCTTAACCAACCAGCTAGCTCACTGAAGCCTTTGGCAAATACTTGTGAAAACAATATTGTGAGCTGTGAGGTGGTCAAAATTGACTTGAAATTAGTGGACATTATTGTTATTGAGGTTAATAGTATTGTAGCAACTAAACAGGCACAAATTCATTGATTTTAGCAGTTTTACAAAAAAAATTCCAGATCCAAAACACTTGAAGGTGGTTTTGGCAAAACTAAAACACGACAATGAATTAGAACCAAAACAAAAACACGGGGTCCGCCACATCTTTACTAGGTACACACTATAAGATTATCTGTCCAATATCACTGTTTAGAAAGAAAATCTGGTAATGTTTTGGGAGCAAATGGTACTAGTGTTAATACATGGTTAAATAATATTGTTTTTTACAGGTGGACTACAGGTTCCAGCAAGGCTGCCTAGGCATGATGATACTTGTTGAACTATAAGTGCCCAGATATCAAGTTCCCGCAGGCACCTATAATCCATCAATAAAAAAATATTAAACAGAAGACAGGAGACACACATCGAATACTGTATTATTTAAAAAAATTAAAACATCTAGACACAGCCCTCAGTTACCCATTTATTACTCACAAAATGTAGGATTCACATTCTCTTAGTTTCATGCAGCATCCCCAAGTTTTGGTAAAACAAAAAACTACGCTACAGCTCCTCCAAGAGCCCTGCTGTGAATGAGTGGTTACTCTGGATACATTATCGATAGGAATGAATGGGGAAATACTGATTGGTCAGTTTGCATCAGATCCCGCACTCAGACAAATCAGTTTGTTCTTATTTATTCCTATGGAAAGTGACGGTGTTCTTGGAGGCAGCACATGTTCGAGGCAGTTTATTTCAGTCTAGTAGGGACAAGGTACCATCTGTAATAAATCTTATAGACATTTTCTTTCACTGAAGAAGAAATAGAAGCCTTTGAGACCCTTTACCATTTTTGTGGGCCAGGTGTCCCTCATCTGCCTCCCATTTTGTGCCATAGTTTGATATGGTAGGTTGTTTAGTGGCAAGATAAAGGTCAGAGATTATAAAAATATAACCTCTTAAAAGGGGGCTATGAAGATACACATTTTCAATGTAGGTCAAGGACCATGATATGAGAGAACTATGGGAGGGAATCAACATAACATAATCAATCTATGTTGAAGGATATCCAAAGTGGCACAGTGGTCAGAATCAAGCACATCAGACATTTCTTGAATATTGTTCTTGAAAAAAAGGAGAAAATCATGGTTTTGCCATAAAGAAGTAACAGGAGAGGGATATGTGGTGACCTGATAATGGTTCTTACATTAGTCCCAGATGAAGCACGTAAAGGAAATAACAATGGGGGTATGGAGAGGGTAGGTATTCAGACAAGGTAGGAAAGGGAAGAGATCTTTCAGGAGATGGACTCCAGTGCATTCCATTATG
The DNA here is from genome assembly GCA_031769625.1 of Taudactylus pleione. Classification (NCBI taxonomy): domain Eukaryota; kingdom Metazoa; phylum Chordata; class Amphibia; order Anura; family Myobatrachidae; genus Taudactylus; species Taudactylus pleione. Next base: position 22,195,644 of record JAUIMM010000052.1, on the reverse strand, counting down.
GGGCTTGCACAAAACAAGCCCATCTGATTATGCTGAGATGACAAATAATAAAGATGGACATCTGTAAACCTCCTTTCACCAGTAGTGGCAGTGGCATGACAAAGGTGACGGAAGCTGGTGTACAGTGGTTTGAATCTCCATTGGATGAACCATCTATGGATTTGGGTGAAGGCAGACATAGACACTGACCATGAGGCTTTGGAATAGGTAGAGCAATTGAGGCAGGAGGTTAATTTAAGAAGCAATATCATCACCAATCAGGAGATAAAAAAGAAGATACAGCTTCATGGATTTAATGAGGGTAGGGAAATATTTAGCATAGAGACACCCATACTGTCATACTGGCTAGTAATGTAAATTCCCAAGTATTTAACCTTGAATGTGTTCTAAGAAAAGTAATATATGTGGTGCAGGAGATCCAAGACTGAGGGGTGGAGGTGCAATGCAAGTTAATCGATTTTTAGAGAAATTTATTTAGTATATTACAGAGCTCTTGTTGAGCAACTAATTTTATACTTTCCAGCTCTAATTTACAGGGCACTGACCTGGCTTACCAACTTCATCAGCTCACCAGCTTACTGTTACTGGTACGCTGTCCTTTAATATTCAAGCTAAATAGAAGACCATCATTATGGACTGCACAGTTATTGGAGTCCAGCTTATCAGGACTCTTCCCATGCTGGTCACAAAAAAGAGAATTTGTCTATAATTAACTTTTGTGACTTAATTTTATTTTATTCCCATGTGTACTGAATTCAGTGTAATACTCACTATATTTCCTGCTATTTATTGGATATATATATGTGTTTTCACATCTTTTTATTGAGCTTTATTAAATCCATTTCTTTTTAGAAGATATTTTACTCTGTAATAATTCTTATATTATGGTTCAATGCTGTGTATAATCCTTTATCTCTGCCAGTATACTTGAGATACAATCAGGAGGTTTGTCACTCCCATTTACAGCTGCGATAGATTTTAATTATCCTACAGCGCCTTTGTTCAAGGTTTTTTTTCTTTTCTCACCCTCAAGAAATACGCCCTAAACAACAGTGCATGTGATCGCCCATGACCTGGACAACCTCGAGTGACCACACGACAGAAGGACAAATTTATCTGATGTGTACCAAAGAGAACAGATTCCAAGCAGCTCCACAGGTCCATGCTGCTCTCGTGGAAATGATGAAGAAAAGCAATCTCGACTGTCAAAGTCGCCTTGTAGCCGATGGCTTGAAGGGACTCAGGGGGTCATTCAGACCCGCTTGCGAGAGCAGGACGCTTGCAAGCGGGTCGATGTTGCCCCACTGCGCATGCGCATGATGGAGGTAGCTCCGTCGTGTGCATGCGCGAGACCCGGATAGCGACGGGCTCTCTGTTGCTCCGGGTCTCACACCAAAGGGGGCATGCTGTCGATGTTGATTGATAGCACGCCCCCTTTGGTGGGTGTGCCGGGGGTGTGGCTGCCAGACGGAGGCATGCCCCACTGACATCACTAGAGCCAAAATCACTCCAGGGCTTGCGGCAGCGAGACCTTACCGCAGGGTCTCCGTCGCAAGCTCGATGGTCACGATGGTCTTGACCATCGCGACCATCATCATGGATGGATGGTGGTCACCCACAGCTATGCGAGCATCTAGGAGGACGCTCCAGTTTGAGGGAGGAGGGCCCTGATTCAGAGCGAGCGCTCTGGTCAGAGCATTCGGCTCTGAATCAGGCCCTCAGTATGATATACTGAAGATCCCGACAGGGGTCGATAAGTAACCTAATCCTCCCCCTCTCCACCCCTAACCCTCCCCTCATGGTTCCTTACCCTAACCTCCTCCCGGTGGTGCCTAAACCTAACCTCCCCTTCTCGCACCCTAAACCTAACCATCCCCGGATGGTGCCTAACCATAACTTTCCCCCAGTGGTGCCTAACCCTTAACCCCCTCTCCCCGCAGCCTAACCCTAACTCTTTCCAATTGGTGCCTAACCCTAATCCACCCTGGCAGGTCCCAAAACCTAACCCCCCCCCATCCCCGGCCTAACCTTAAGCCTAACTCACATACTTACCTTCAGAATGTCTATGACAGTATCTTGATCCCTTTGGATTCCAACATTGGCATTCTGATGGGCGTTGGTATTCCTGCATCGGTATCCTGACGTCCAGCATCCTGTCCACCAACTTCTTGACTGGATCCTGCTTGAAGGAATGTTTTACAGCTTGAAAACCATTGCTTAGGCCCATAAATAAAAAGAAGAGGCTATTTTGAGCTGGACCCTAGTCAGTTGAAGAAGGTTCTTTTCACAGACTAATCAAATTTGAGGTATTAAGGTCCAAGAAGCGCAAGTTTGTTTGTCATGTGACAGGCAAGGGCATGCTTCCTGCTTGCATTCAGCCAACAGTCAAACTTGGAGGATGTTCCATTATGGTCTGGGGATGTTTCAGAGGTGATGTGGTTGGTGACTTCATAAAAATCAAAGGAATTATGGACTCCAAACACTACCACAACATCCTGGTGCGCCATGCCATCTCATGTTCTGTTGATACATTGAAAACAGGTGCCTAAGAATATAGTTTGGCCACCCCAGAGTCCTGATTGCAATCCAATTGAACTACTTTGGGATCATCTTGACAAGTGTAGATGTGTAAGGATGAGCCAAAATCACCTTTGGGAATTGCTACAAGACAAGTTTGCTGCAATCGGAGATGAAACATTAAAGTTGGCTGACAGAATGCTCCACGTTTGCACTGCTGTGATTGCTGCTAAGGGTTAATACTTTTATGAAGAAAAGTTTAAGGAAATAAAATCTCAATTTATTTGTAAACAATGTGTATGAGTACTAAACATGTTTATTTGGCAAAATAAATATATATTCAACACAAACTAGCTTCTTTTGTTCATTACTTTTCAAAATATCTACATGATTTAGCTTTCTTAGTATGAGCTGCAAACTTGTCACCCATCACTGCCTTATGGGCATCCAACAATAACATGGGGGGATATCAGGGCTGGCATTAAGTGAAAAATAACTTTTACGGTCTTGATCTAGTTGGATGCTAATGTCTCCAGAAGTTTACCATAGCATAGAGATGCCAACTGCTGACTTCTCATGTACATCCAAAGACGTGCAACAGTGTAAACATGGGTAACATCAACAAAGTTTGGCAGTCACCCAGGTGGTAATTCAAGGCTAACCTGCCTCAAACACTTCTGCTCTCCTGCTGCGAAGGAGATCGCAATAGTTCATTTATGCAGCCCATGAAATGGCAACTAAGTGGTCAGACAGGCCTGCGTTTTTCTAACCATCCCCGATACATTCCCCCAAACTCTGACTACATGTCACTCATTTTGCAAGTGACTCCTCTGTATGAAGATAACCACAATACAATTGCTGCACACGTGCAGTGCGGCAGTTGTGCATGTGCAGTGGCTAACATTCACTCTATCTGTGTAAATATTAGCATTGCGTAAATATCAGAATCAGGCCCAGAATGTGTAATCTTTGGCTGTGAGTTCCTTCACCCACCAGACATCATAAAGAAGGTGTTGAGTGAGGAGCGACCATAGTGCTATAAAATTACTAGAGACGATGTGTAGAGTTGACCTAGAAGGCATTTTAGATCTATCCAGAAAAGGTTCATTAGTGCTATTAAAATCTCCCACCAGGACCACCATTCCATGTCTATGTTGTGGCTATAAATCACTATACTGTAGGTCTGGAGGAAACTGGGCTGAAATAAAATCTAATTTAATTATGCTTTAGGCCTTGTTTCTATGGCAATAATAGGTGTACATAAGTGTTGGGTAAATAGCACAGAAGTATGGTTACCTTATGGTTAAACTTTATGTCCTCACCATTGACTGAAGTTGGACTACTGCTTCTAGCATTCCAGTTATATACAGCTGTATGTCCTTTCCTTTGCCAATTCTCAATTAATATATTTTCCTAGAAATAGCTTATTGTTTAAATTGAATCTTAGATACAACTTATCTGATGCATCCTATATGCTTTTTTATGGTAGCCTCATATTTTATGTGAATTAGTTGGTGATAATCAACAAAATAAGATAATGGTTGCTAATTACAGTCTGTCTTTCTTATACCATTTTTGGCTATTAACATCTAACCTATCTTTGGTAGAGATGTGCGCGGACCCCCATGTTTTCGTTTTGCCAAAACCACCCTCAAGTGTTTTAGTTTTAGATCTGGGTTTGATTTTTAAATTGATAAAAACACCTACAATCATGTAATTTGGGCCTGTATGTGTTCATACAATATTATTGCCTAAATTACATTAATTTCCAGTCATTTCCAGTAAAGTTTGACATCCTAAGAGCTCACAATATTGTTTTCACCCATATTGGCCAAAGATTGCAGCAAGCAGCGGCACAAAAAGAATAAAGCACACCTAGGAAACATTAATTAAGAACCAGATCAGATGAGCTAGGCCAGCACACATAAATGGAGGTGGAGTACTATTTAGTGGAAGCCAGGAAAAGCATTGATTGATTGACTATCTGTGAATGTGTTTGAGTACTGAAAACTTGCCATTTGCAGGGTTTGTTTCAGGGTTGAAAACTTGCCATTTGCATACATTTTGCAGTTTCAATTGGAAATTGCTTGTATTCCTCTACTGTGTGGTGTTTGAGCCCATAACCTAATGTAGAATACTGTATGCTTTTCTCTTCACACATAAACATACAGGAAAGATTGTGGGATCATTTTTACTGTGGCCAGAGCAGATAATCCTCCGAACTACGTTTTGAAGTTTATCTATTCTGTTCACAATAATGTTTTTCACACAATCTTCCATGCTTGATAATAGTTGAACAAAGAAGACTATTCTGCAACAAAATGAGTAAGGTCTATTACAGCAACAAGTAAAATATAATTGCATTTATTCACTAAGCACATTTGCAGGCATTATAGGTGGTAAGAGGTGTACACCTCGAGGGGGTCATTCAGACCCGCTCGCGAGCGCAGGGCACTCGCAAGCGGGTCAATGTTGCCCCACTGCGCATGCGCACGACAGAGGGAGCTCCGTCGTGCGCATGCACGAGACCCGGATAGCGACAGGCTCTCCGTCGCTCCGTGTCTCGCACCAAAGGGGGCATGCTGTCGATGTTGATTGACAGCACGCCCCCTTTGGTGGGCGTGCCGGGGGCGTGGCTGCCAGACGGAGGCGTTCCCATGGGAACGCCTACCGTCTGAAGCCGGCCCCACTGACATCACTAGTGATGTCAGTGGGAGTGATTTGGGCTCTGATAGAGCCAAAATCACTCCAGGGCTTGCGGCAGGGAGATCCTACCGCAGGGTCTCCGTCGCAAGCCGATGGTCGCGATGGTCTTGACCATCGTGACCATCATCATGGACGCTCGCATAAGCTGTGGGTGGTCACCCACAGCTATGCGAGTGTCCAGGAGGACGCTCCATTTTCATGGAGGAGGGCCCTGATTCAGAGCGAGCGCTCTGGTCAGAGCGTTCGGCTCTGAATCAGGCCCTCAGTCCTAAGTTCTGTAAGGGTGTTGTGACTTACTCTGTGAATAATAATGTAAAAATATAATACTTCCACTGATGCACTGAGTATGTTATGCTATTCCAACCATTACTTTTGGCACTAATTCAGGGAAACTGGTAGTGAGTAAACCCCCTGCATAGCTCTAGCCCTATAGTAGACTTTATTGTCTATTCCCTAGGAATATAAACCTATTTATTATAGTAAAATGATAATTTTTCCAATTTTTATAACACTTTTTATTGTACAAGCATAAAATCACAAAAGAACAGTTATATATAGGTTATTCTTAATGTCGAACAGAGATTTTTTCTAATAATAGAAAGTAAACCAAGCAAAACAAATAAGGAGAAGACCTACTGTAGCCCAGCACTGTTGAATTCAAGATTGATGGGGAGGGAGTGAATTGCAAAGTCCCCCTAGGACACAAGTCAAAGGAAAGGTAAAAAAGGCAGGAAAAATGGGTGAATTATATAATGTTGACATTCAGAGTGTTGCCAGCAGAGTGTTGACATTGGTGTTGTCGACTTGCAACATGTTGACTTGCCCATCATGTCAATATTTTGCATGTCAACCGTCGTCATGTTGGCATAGCATTTTTATATTGTTTAAGCCCTTTCCCTAACCACATGGCTAACCTTAAACCTAACAATGAAATGTACTGTTGACATTGTTACTGTTGACATTCACAATGAGATTTTGGTACTGTAAGAATACCGTAAGAATATTATTTACACTGGTTAATAATGGGGGGGGGCAGTTCTAGGAAAGTTGTCATTTCAAATACCTTTTAGTGGACTAAAAGATCTTGAAAATATTGACTTGAACATGAGATGAAAGGCAATGTAATCTTACCATTTTTTAAGGAAGGTCTTGACGCCGACCTCAATGTCCAAAATGTTCATCCTTTGCTCTAAGTATAGTATCCATTATGATTTCTAGAGTGGGAGCTGTCTGAGAAATTCAATGTTTTAGAATAGCTTAACAACTTTCAATTTATTTTTTGTCATGTGTTGCAGGGCAGTTTCTATTTTTATGGATAACGAGCTGTTGCCCACTATGAAATTGTTTCTGCTAAAAAAAAATGTTATTTGAGGTGTTATAGTTATATTGCTTTGCATAGGGGACCTGTGGCTAGAGTGGCCCGCATGACCAGCCACTGTATGCCCTATGCACAGACTGCTTTGTAGCCTATCCTATTCAAGTATGAGTATGCCTAAAGTACCTCTAACCACACCCTTTACCGGCCATGTGAATGGTGCCACACCTATCTCTTGCATTGATGATGTCAATAAAGGTTGTTCTTGTTATTGTTCACTTTAACTTGACGTATCAAGATGAAACAAAGTGCAGAATATTTCTAGGAGTTTCCAGTACTTTTCATGAAAAGCTGTTCAGTAGTTTATGTACTAACTTGGAACAAACAGACACAACATTCTTATAATATTAGTATAGATCAAACTCGGGCCCTCCAGCTGCTGTGGGACTACATATCCCAGCATGCTCTGCCACAGTTTTAGCATGTCCTAATAGCAAAACTCTGGCAGTGCATGCTGGGATGTGTAGTTCCACTTCAGCTGAGGGGCCCGAGTTTGACACCACTGGTATAGATGATACCTCTTGTAGAAATGTGATCACCATGATCTGCAAGAAGTTTTTTTTTTTTCATCACTAAAAAAGGTGAAAGTTTTCTTGTTATCCCCACATGTTGGGGCTGGAGAAAACAAGAGAGAACCCAATTAGACAAATATATGTAGCTCTCACTTTCTATTCTCCCCCTTATTATTACTTCAGTGAGGAAATTTGTTCTCAGATCTAATATGGTCATATATGCCTCATATTTGCGAAAGTAACAATTGTTAGGTATGCGACTGTAACTAGTGAATGGTAAGTTGGTACAACTGCGATGAGAACAGGTAGAGGGTAGGGAAAAAATTTAAATTGCATTGATACTTTCCGACAAAAGGGGAGCCCACTCATTTCATTGTGGAAGATATGAGAGGCGCTTAAGCAAATGTATTTTCGTGGTCAGTTATGGCAAGATACAAAGGCAGAGGAACTAGAAAGAAGAGAAAAGGCAGAGGAACTAGAAGTAACTGGGAAAGTCAGCATAAATCTACATACACACAACTCTACATAGCTCACAATTCTATAGATAGTGTACCTTCTGACGTGTCCTTGCTAAAATTTGCCTATATGCGATGGCCTCCTTAGCATTTAGTTATGCCCCTTAAGCCACAAGGGAATATATAACTTGTCAGTATTCAAAGCAAAAACACAGAAAATCAGATAGCAAAACTGACTAGCATTCAACTGTTTTATCAGCTTCATAATGAGTTCAGCAACAAGAGAAATTAAAGTGTAAGCAACTACATACAGATATACAGAATAATGTACATACTGAACAGTATATGGCGAAGGCACAAAAGTCAGAGCAGTGGCCATCCAGATGCTCTGTTATTGTACTGTATCATGTATGTTGAAATGTTTTATATACAGTATGTGTATTTAATGTGTATGTGTAATACTTTTTGTTGTTAAAGATATGTATAGTAACAATAAAAACTGATATAAAAAAAACTGAAAAAGAAAAATGCAAGAGTGGTTTAATATAAATAAATCAGAGAAAGTTCTTATAACAACCAATGTAAGTGTTAGACACTTATGTGTGAAGTAATAATTCGCTTAACCACACTAGCAGCTGTACAGTCTCTGTATTGGAGCTGTCAGTAACACAAGGGTGTTCTGGAGAGTCACATCAGGATAGGGGCATTTAAAGGGGAAAAGGACAATCAATCGCAAGTAGATTAAGTTTTACATTGAAAGAACCATCGATCAATAGTCTTTTCTATCTGATGAGGATCACCTTAAAATGCATAATTTGCTCTTATGCTCATGATATATCGATCCAATGTGAGAGTATTACCTTCCTTTAATAAATTTAACAAACACTCTGTATTGCTTATTTCTCCATTCAGCACATTTCTTCCTGATATACTGTATATTGTAACTTTATATATCATTTGTAAAATATATAGTTTTATACATATACTTCTGCATTGTGATTATAGGTTTCCAATAGTATGTACAGTTTTGATACATGTAGACTAGTGTGGTTATTATGCAAGTGTTATTTAAGTGGTAAAGGACAGGATTGGGGGATGTAGTTATGATCCCGGTGGCCGAGGTGCTGGTGCTCCGAATGCCGGCACCAGATCCTGATACTAGTCAGAATCCCGACACCAGCATCACGACCAAAGACTTTCTGAGGGTAAGTCTTGGAGTTAGGGGGAGGGTAGGGATAGGGGTTAGAGTTCGGCACTATGGGGAGGTTAGGGTTAGGCTGCTGGGAGGAGGGCTAGATTTAGGTTGCGGGGGCAAGGATTAGGTTTAGGTTGGGGGGTAGGTTTAGGCTGTGGCGGGGGAGGGAGGGTTTGGTTTAGGGGTGGGGTTAGGGATTCTGAGTGCTGGGGTCCTGAGCGTCGGCATCCATCACCCAACCCGGAATGATGCATCTTTATATATTACAAATTTGCTTACAGTACACGCAACTCTAGATCTGGCCCTCAGCAGTTAATAAATAAATAGATTTGGTATACAGTATAATGTAGTTTTTGACCAACACGTGTTTAACAACGTTTTTTACTCTTCAATTTTCTTTATAAATGACTTCTTCTGTTTGATCTAGAAATAAAATATCAGTGGATTGATTTGCCAAAAATAGAAATATTGATGTTAAAAAGCCTGTATGTTTTTTTGTACAAGATGCTATGTGAACACTTAAACATTCTGCATAAAAGAGTATATTACAATATCATAGATAACCAAGAAAACAATAATTGAATTAGAAATGTTAACTATGTTAAATTAGGTGGGCTTGCGTGGGTTAATGAGACATTAGTGACTAAGGCATTAAAAGACTATAATCAATTACTAGCATCTGGAAAGAGGGAAGCTTGACAAAGAGATGGATATTGAAACAATACTTTGCACCAGTTACTATGTTCATGAATGTGACAGGGTATGATTATTGGTTATTTGCAACTTGGAAAAACAGATGCTGGGCAGTAAGTCTCTCAGCTGTATTTTTTGTTGTACTTAAGGCACCATTTAACCTAAAATACAAGTTTTCTTTAATTAAAAGAACTTAGATATAAATGTAAAATTTTAATGAGCTTATCAGAACTGAAAATGTTTGAGGTATAATTTAGGAATATGTTCCTACACATAGCATACGCATCCATTGTCTGTAATTTCATTAAAAGATAATGGCTGATAACAGAGAACAATAGTTTGTACTCAACTGAATAACAAATGTAAACAGAAGTTACTTAATCTTTGAACTTTTGTCAAATTATGGGAATTTAACATACAGGTAATAACTTGTACCTAAAAACAGAATAGCTACAGTACTTGGTAATAAAACCAAAAGTCTCCCTTTAAATTCATTTTAATATAACAGATACAGTTACTGAATTCATTTGTTCAGAAACAGTTTAAAAGCTGGCATTGTCACAATGTTATAAAACTGTTACAAACTGATTTCAGTCACTCACTTTCTGCAATGTGTTAATAAAATAATTACACTGTTTAGTGAATATTCAGATTATTCACTTAGTAGGTGATTCAGTTTAGGATGGAATTACAAAACTTCATGCATGCAGCTTTGCAATTCCGTCATTGCTAATATGCAAATGCAGCAGGAGGTGTACGATACCCCCTGCTGCATTTGCGATCCCAGCACTGCGAGCGAGGTCGCAGGCTGGGATCACCATTGCGCAGATTCACAGATACGTGCAATGCTGAATCAGCCCCTTAATCCCTCTGTCACTCCTGCAACCCACTGGGAAGCAAACTAGAGTAGAGCCATCGAGCAGGTGTGTGCCAATACATTTCACCACACCGACTTTACCGGATAGTGTGACTTACTGAAATTCAAATAAATATTTTTACTCTGGACAAGTGTGTGATTTCTTACATCACTACATTAGTCACAATTATCCCACATTACTTACCTCCACTCACATGAAAAGATGACACAAAATACCAGGATGACCAGAGGACTTCATCCACAGTGTAAGTACACTCAGGGCCGGATTAATAATGGGGCTGATGGTGTCCTCATTGGTCCCACATACTCATAGTAACATACAATAGGTGCGCTACAGTACATGCATGACTTCATACCCAATGCCCCATCTGCACATGCGTATTTGTGTTCTGCTTCTTCCATCTTTTGGACAGATAGGACGTGCACAAAAGTGTCTCTCCTAGATACTGTGCCATACTGATGTGGCGGAGCCACCACATATCACTGTGTTACCACCGCTAGGCATACTACAAGTATCACTGACACCAGTGCATATATCCTATGTGCAATACCCCATTCACCACACACCACCTGTATTAATCCATTCCAGGCTGGATCTACCTTGCACTGCATGTCACCAATGGGTCTCTTTATAAACTGAAGGAAGAGATGTAGTTGTGTCATGTGCTGCTTGAGCTGAAAGCTTGCTCATTATGAGCTCTTTGTATCTCTTAAGATCTATGTCAGTTGGAAAGAAAGACATAACATAGGACTTAAACCTGGGATCATGCACGGTCGACAAAATGTAGTGATCCAGTATCAAAATGTTGAAAACCCTTGGAATCATGGTGAAGGGAATAAAGGACTTGATTCACTTCGTTTCATCTCCTTCTTCAAATTCTTGAACTGCTTTTCCAAAAGTCTAATTAGGGGAATCCCCTGAACTCACTTCACAGGTGACTACTTTGAATGGTTTCAGCAACTTGCACAACATGGCACTGGACTAAGGTACACCCCTCTTCTCTTCCTATGTCGTTACTTGTTGTGTAGGTTTGGAAGACTTGTTGCTGTTCCTCCATTCGCTGAAGTATATAAAGGGTGGAATTCCACCTTGTTACTACCTCTTGCTTCAGTTGATGGCATGGCAATTTGAACATTTTTGCAGGTGCTGCAGTCTTCTACATGCAGATTGTGAATGGTAAATATTTCCCAAAATGTTTGGGCTACAGATAGCATCTCCGTAACGCACCTGTCATTTTAAAAAAAATTCTGAATAACCAAGTTGATTGTGTGAGCGACACATGGGATGTGTTTGAATTCACTCAGCTGTAATGCTCTCACAATATTTGTGGTGTTATCAGAAATGACAAATCCTGAGGAGAGTCAAGCGGGATAAGCCATTTTGCTATGATATCCCTTCATTTTTCTAACAGGTTGACACTGGTATGCCTCTTAGTGAAGCTGGTGATACAGATAGTATCCTGCCTGGGAATGAGCTGGCATTTTGTGCTACCTACTGCTGCTGCTAAAGAAGATACACCCACTCAGTGGGCCATGTAACAGTGGGCTGTCGTGTAACAGATTACAGTCATGTATTCTTTGATTAGCCCAGTACTGCTTGTTCACATATTTGTGGTTAAGTTGGACAGTGGGTACAATGGTATTTTGCAAGCCAAGAATTATTTTTATTAACATCTTGGTACAGACGAGGAATTGCTTTTCTGGTAAAATGAAACCGAGATGGAAATTGGTAGCGGGGACACAGGACCTATATAAATGTCTAAAACCAGATGCATTAATGGCAGATATTGGATGCAGATCTAATACTAGCATAGCTGTCATGGCTTCAGTGATCCACTGTGCAACTGGGTTACAGCTTTCATACTTGTTTCCTCTTGCAAAGGCTTATTTAACAGTTATTGTTTTTTTTAAATTAATACTAGTAGTAGTCTTCTTTGTCCCCTTCTGGGATGAAGATCCACCCCCAGCAGTAGCAGCAGGCCTATCACTCAAGGATTCTTCTGAGGAATCCTGGATAGGGGAGAACTCAGGGACTGATTCAGACCCTGTCGCAAGTGCGGAGCGCTCACAACTGGGTTGATGGTGGCCCAGAGTGCATGCGCATGATGGAGCCGGCTCCGTGATGCGCTTGCGCGAGACCCAGATAGCGACGGGCAATCCGTCACTCCGGGTCTCGCACCGAAGGCGGCGTGCTGTCGATGTTGAGTGACAGCATGCCCCCTTTGATGGGCAGGTCGGGGGGTGGGTGGCTGCCCAGACAGAGGCGTTCCCATGGGAACGCCTACTGTTTGGGGGCGGCCCCACTGACATCACAAGTGATGTCAGTGGGAGAGCTTTCGGCTCTGTTAGAGCCGAAATCTCTCTGGGGCTTGCGGCCACGAGACCCTACCACAAGGGTCTCGTCGCAAACCCGATGGTCACGATGGTCTTGACCATCACGACCATCATCCTTGCTGCTCGCATTAGCTGTAGGTGGCAACCCACAGCAACGCAAGCGGCCTTTAGGCCGCTCTATAAAAAAAAAAAAAGACGCCTTGATTCAGAGCGAACGCACTGTCAGAGCGTCCAGCGCTGAATCAGGGCCTCAGTTAGCCATAGCAAATTGGATGCAGAACAAGCTCCAATCATTAATGAAGAGATTGATAATGAAGGTGTTGGTGGTGGAGATTGCAGAGGCTGGGACCTAGCTGAGAGATGGGAGCCAACTGATGCTGGACTGCTTGTTGTTATTACTATAGTAGAATTTTCAAATTTTGCCAAAAACCTTTTGTGAATGTGCTGCAAATGACAAAACATGGAGGAGGATTCTAGGTGGTTAACAGCCCTACCTCTACCCACTTTGGCTTTATAAATACTACAGATGGCTTAACAACTATTGTCAGGATTTGGGTAAAAATAACTTCACATATAAGAGGTGGAATTTTTGGTCTTATGCCCAGGCATGACAATGACCTTCTTCTTATTATGGCAAGAACTGCATCCACTGGTGCCTGACTTACACAAACAACATCCTCATCATCAACATCTTCATTAACAGTGTCAGCTACACAAATATCACCCCCATCCTGTAACATCCTCAATTTCTATTCCAGCATCTTTTCTTGTGCCGCTCATCCCTACATTTGCATAGGGTGCAGAAATGGTGGAAGAAGGCATCTCTACGTGTTCTGTATCAGAAAGGATAGGCTCACACATAGAACTCGTGGACACCCTTTGACTCTCCTCAAGGATTTGTGACATTTCTGAATACACAGTTTGTTCCTTTGCTTTTTTTAGTACTGATTTTCCTGTTTTAATTTTTTTACTCCTCTTCTAGACTCTGAGGGAGAAGGTCTTGCATCGTCATGTGAAGAGGAAGAAGATGCCTAACTGACAACAGTTGCGAACCACTTCTCCAAAGAAAAGGCCAAGGCCAAAGTTTTTCCTTGCCACTGCGTGTGGTGTTAGCATGTTGGCAATTTTATGTTTTTCTGCAGGAAACTTTTCCTTTATTAGAGGTGATGTTTTTTTCAGCAATGTAAAATGTCGTTTTATCCTCAGATGCCCTGACTTTATGTCCTTGAGCACCGTCTTTAGTAGATGACATTGAAAGAATAGTATTGTCATGACTTGTGGCAACAGCTGAAGTTCTAGCACTTGGTTACTGCTCCTGCTGTTCTAACGATTGATCATCGTGATCCATGTCGACGCACTGCGCAGATAATATTAATTTAGGCGATGGCCTACTGACTGCTAGTGTTCTTAAACACTGTATCACAGCCTGAAGCTTTTTTTGGAACACACAAAAAAAAGATAGATTTTTTTTTTATAAAAGCAACAAGGGACTTATATCGGATCCAAGACATGTGAGATCTGATTCCGGGAAGACGTTTTGCCTCTATTTTTAATTAGAGTCTGGTGGGAAAACCCGGAAGTTCAGGTGGGCTCGGTTTTCATTAAACCAAACCTGCTCATCTCTACCACAAAGTGGCTGTTCATGATAAATAGGTCCCTACAGTATATCTATGAACTGGATTACTTGTTTTTAAAAAAATGTAATTGATCAATGTCCCTTGCTATCTCGATAACACTAATTTAGACAAGGACTATCAAAATTATGTTGCTATTATAAAAAAAAAAATTAATTAATACGTTTTTTTAAATGTGTTTTTTGTGACATGTCTTTCTTAATATAGTAAGATACTTTAAAATATTAGATTTGTGATTACAAAGCATACTTACTTTGTATAGCAATACAAGTTTCCCATGTGGATGGACTTCACTTCTTTGCACTGCTTCGGAGAAGCTGCATACAGTAGGTGATGCAAAAAAGACCAAATACAAGCTGCAAGGTAGATGGCCTTCAGTCTATGGCATATTACTTCTATCGGTGCTTAAGGCTCTTCAGTACTGATAGAGGACAAGCTGGAACTTGTACTCCAAAACAGCTGGAGAGTCATAGGTTACACTGATATACAGGCAGCAACAAATTACACTTAAAGACATCTTAAAAGATTGGCCACTAGTCATGCATTATGGGCTAGTGCTGAGTGCTTTTCCCAATACCTACTGTTAAAAGCCACAATTGGGGGCATTTTACAGCAGGGGGCTGGACTTCAATGATGCCATTCAATACAAATCACATTATAGGCTGGGAGAGCACCCCTAAATTCTGTATACTACTATACTCCTGGACATTCTGGGAGAGTTGGCAATGATGGCTCATCTATGCTATATATGAGCTGGTCATACCCTTCAGTAGTCCATTCCATCAGTGGGCCCTTCATGCCTCAGTGTGCAGTAATGATGACAAAAAACAGAAGAAAACCACTCAGCACTCAGTGTATTGATTAAGCAACAATTGCAAAGTGTAGTAGATACAGTAGAGATATTTATGGCAGCTAGGAATTCAGGGTATACCATCCATTGGAAAAGATGTATATCAGTTCTCTGAATATTTCTCCAGTAAAAGTCATTAATTTTACTTCTATTATTTGTGTATTTGTAATATACACTAATACTTCATAGCACACTATATTATATGCTTGTTGCATTGATGTAAGCTTAGAGGCTACATGCTAAATGTTATGATATTTGATATTGTATGTTATTCTAAATATGTTTTTATATTCAACAAAGACGCCATCCTCTATTGTACCTTAGTTTATATAAGTTTCTAAATTATTTACTTTTATAGGAGATATACTGCATTCAGAGCGCTGGTATACATGGTTTATATTTACATTACTGATGTTGAGCCTACCACAATAGGTGGATATTTGGCAACAAACCTCAATAGGGAATTGAAGTGAAATCCTGGCAGTCGGGATTCCTGCTGTCAATATTCCAACAATAGCATCCCGATGATCAGGAACCAGACAAGGGTCTGGTACGTAAAGTAACCCTCCCCCTTTCTCCCCATAACCCTAACCCTCCTTCCCGGAATCCTAACCCTCCCCCCTTGGTGCCTAAAACTAACCCTCCCCCCTTACTGCCTAACCCTACCCCCCCAGTGCTTCCTAACCCACCCCCGGGGGTACCTAACCCTAACACCCCCTTCCCCAGCCTAAGCCTAACCACCCTGTGATGCCTAAAGCTAACCCTCTTCCCCGCGGCTAAGACCTAACAAGTCCTGCTATACTTACGAGCGGCATCCCGGCTGTCAGGATTCCACTACTGGGATGTTCCACTACGTTGGGATGTCCACTACTGTCGGTATTCCGGTGTCAGTCTTCTGGCCTGGTAGTGGCATTCTGGTACCTGGATTTCGTCAGTCAGGATGCCAGCTGTAAGTATCATAACTACATCCCCCTAAAAGGTATGGCAGTATGTATTTCCAGCATTTGGCCAGTAATGCTGTGGCAGTGTAGAGAAGTACTTAAGTTGGTTGAGAAAGTGGTAGAAGTAGACAAACCAGAGCTGTGCTGTACACCTACCGTAGATGACAAAAATATTTTTGAATGCAACCAACTGAGAGTAACAAAGCAGTTAGGGATATATTTACCATCCAATGATAACTCCTATTTCATCCATTTTCCATCGGAAATGGGATTATCACAGGTTAGCGTAATTTATCAAGATGGTTTCTGCTGAGAAATCAATTGTTTCTCGGATGGCCCTGAACTTTCTCATTCTCAGGTGTGAGGAATGCATTACAGTCCCCGTTGCTGGCAATGTAAACCAGCTTCAATGAAGCTTCATAGGCTTTGCTGAATCCCTGCTGTGTTGAAGAGTTTTTCATATGGGAGCAACTGCAGCTTTTGCAGATTTCATATCAACCTTTGTTTGCAGGCAACACAGCAGAGGACTACGCTGAGGAAGGGGGCACTACTGGACCTCATTGGGCAGGTGAGTATTGGTAAATACCAGCAAAATGTTAACTAGTGTTGTGAGTGGCAGCAAAAACAAAACAATATATAATGTCCATTGGGATATTAATGTTAAAGAGAGCCCAAAGTATAGTATGGAAACTGGACATGTTACAAACTAACATTATGCAAAGCTGGTGTAACTTATCTACTGTTGATATTAGTCATTGCCTGAGAGAGGCAAGTATTGAAGGTGTGTTACGGTATAATACGCTTCTCAAGGGAGGACGTATGATTCATATACGGCCATCTCTGCAAACTACGACATATGCACATGTTGTCTGGGTGCATTTTGCACTTGTGGCTTAGATGCAAATTCCGTTCAACTCAGCATTAGCACCATTGTGTGGAGTCTACTCAATAGCAGAACACTGGGGACCTGATTCGGATGCTATGCTGATATTCACGCAAAAAGTAAATTTTCTTCATCCTGGCATGAATCTATGTGACTAAAAAGTTGCACAGTGCATACATCTCATGGTGTTCGAGTACAAAGTCACAGGACCGCATGGTTTCAGAAATGTTTTGGGCGTTCCTGGGTGGTGGCTATCCAAACACACTAAGATGGTCCTCTTATGGGTGTGCAATATGAGTGTCGCAGACGTGTCGTTGAGGTACAGTAGTTGAGAACTCAGGTGCTCAATCACTAACATTGGAGGCCAAATTCTGACAGAGAATCTGCACCTAGCAGGGCTGTAACTAGGTTAGTGCGGCCGGTGCCATCGCACAGGGCACCACAGGTCATGGGGAGCTGTTTGGGCCTGTCAAATTTCTGTTTATTATCATTCTCACTTATAACTTTCTTTTATTTCATCCCCAGCATCTACTGGCCTCTCCTATCTCTTCCCTGGCCCTTCCCCATGAAGCCATGGCCCTTTTTTGGGTGCATCATGTCCCTTTGAAAAATGAGGGGGGCTCCGATGCTCTTTCTGGCACAGGGCACCAAAAGGTCTAGCTACGGCTCTGGCACCTAGCATGGGGCTGGTGCAAATTTTGATGGTGTGACAGATGGTTGCATCTAAAGATGCACCAAGTGGTATTTGAGCATCTAAAGACACTCAAATTAGGCTTCTTAATTCTTGCAGATTCAGCTGCAGGGCTGTACACCAAGGATAGGCTTGTAGCAGTATTAGCATAAAGTCATAGATGTGCCTGCGACAAAAGATGCACAAACGGACGCTGCAGTGTCCAACTCAGAACCAGCCTATGGGAGTAATCTGGTGGTTCCTTAAGTAATGTCATAATCCAGGAGATCCAGGGCCAACTGGTATAATAATGTAGAACAGATTATCGGGAATCTGCATGCATACGCAGGACCCATTCTGCACATGTATCATAGACATATTGGTTACCATATATTCTGAAGTTCTTTAATGGCAACATAAAGTACCCAGACATTAAACCAAGATATTCTGAACTGGAATTATTAGCAGTAATAGCACATGAACATACACCAAATGAAACAGGTGCATTAATGTCATTACAAAGTTATAAAGGAGATAATGCATGGCCATAAGGAATGCCTAAATACTCTATGTGTAACCTTGGGATACAGTATATAAAAGAATTGACATTAATAAGGGATTAAATCATAATCAGGATAAAGAAATTTGATTATTTTATCATTTAAATGGATTTAAAACCTATAATTCCTGACCCTGCATTGGCTGTGTTTGAGGTTTAA
Source organism: Taudactylus pleione (assembly GCA_031769625.1). Lineage (NCBI taxonomy): Eukaryota > Metazoa > Chordata > Amphibia > Anura > Myobatrachidae > Taudactylus > Taudactylus pleione. Next base: position 22,177,283 of record JAUIMM010000052.1, on the reverse strand, counting down.
ACTGCCTGTGCAGCTACAGCTGTACTTGCAAAGTAGTGGGAGATAATCATTAACATTACGATTTCTTCCAAGTTCTCTGCTACAGATTCTTTCCCTCTAGTATTATTCTTTGACCTCACTTATTCTGGAGATTCTGGCATTATTGATGCTGTAATACTTTCTATGCTTCAAGTCTGCAAAGTGTCCTTGGGCTCAAAATGTTAACTCAGAAAGGTCCATTGCCTCATCAGGTTTTACCTGACATTCTCTAGCTAATTTCTTTTCAGGAGAGAAAGTTCATTTTTACTACAGAGACTATGATTATGAAAAAAGCAGGTGCCTAAAGCTTGACACTTTCAAACATGAAATATTGGTGCTATTGGTTACCTACTGGCAAAATTTGCTGTGCCAATCATGTTTGTTCGCTGTTTTGTAAATATAATGAAAGCTGCTGTATTGTTTAAGAACCAATACATACAATCTTGGTATTGCTTAAATAAAAAAAAAAATACATTAGTAATTTAAAAGTCCTTGCCTGGTGATTGAAGAAATGCATTTAGTAGGTAATTGAACTGTAATATTTGATCTTTTGCAAAAGCACAAAGTTGGTTAAACCGTTTAAGGTAGATACATTTGGAAATGTAATCACCTAGCAGCATATAGTCTAGTAATGGCAGTTGTACAGTTATCCACTGCACGGTCTGTGATCAGAAGCAATTCACAGCCAGGATCACCAGCATCAGTGGTTTCCCCCCGTAATTCTAGGTCCTTTATTATTATTATTATTATCCTTTATTTATATGGCACCACAAGGGTTCCGCAGCACCTTACTAAGGACATAAACAAATAAACACACAAGACAAGTACATAGACATTTGATAACACAAGAAAAACAGTTATTAACAGTACAAACAATGCAGGACAAATACACTATTAATACATTGCTGTATAACACTTAAATAAGCAGCATGGTGTCAGCAACCAAGGGTTAGGTGCTGTTGTAAATTAAAGCAGGAGTAAGTGAGTGAGAAGCACATGAGGGAAGAGGGCCCTGCTTGTGAGAGCTTACATTCTAAAGGGGAGGGGGCAGACAAACAGGGGTAACACAGATGGGCTGGATTGTGAGGAAGGAACATGGAATAGTGGGTTAGGATGAGAGCTGGAAAGTTTTAAGGAAGAAAGGGGTCTTGAGAGCCCATTTCAAGGTTAGGAGCCAAGAAGCAAAGTTAACATGGAATTTTGAGTTAAGGCTAGGGGGACGAGGAAAGTCAGCTACTCGAGGAAGTTGGAAAAGGCAACTGATATGAGCATTGAATGCAAATAATGAAGTGGAGCATTTAGAAGGTAAGAGTAGGTGGGAGTGACCAGATGATAGAAGTACCCCAACACCAACACTGTGGCAACCTCCAGGCCAGGGAGTGTGAAAGAATGTGAGGCTCCCAAAGGATATAGCTGCAGTAGAAGTAGTGTCAGATGGGTAAGTCCAGAATTTGGTGATGGCTAGGAGATTAAAGGAATTGAATATGAAGCTGTAATGGACAGGGACCAGTTGATTATAGACAGGACTGGCTTTCCAGAGGAGAGAGGAGAGAGGGACAGAGTTGAGAGGAGAGAGAAGGAGATTGTTAGGGTTGCTGTAGTGTGGGGTTGAGATTGATTTAGAGCAGGGGGATAAGGAGAGTGTGGGTATGTGGTGGGCTTCTGAGTGAGGAAGGGTAACAGCAGGTGGTGGGCAAGGTGGAGGTTTAGTGTGGTGTGGGTAGAGAAGAAGAGGTGTAACTTGGAGAAAAGGGAGGCTACAGGGCTTACGAGTTATGGGAGATGCGGTGGAGAGTACTAGATGGGATGAAGGGAGATAGAGGAGAGTAGGGAGGGAGAGGAGAAAGTGGAGGAGACTATGGAGGGAGAAATGAAATGGGAACTGGTGGTAGATGAAAGTATTATGTAGCTTCTGAGTGAGGGTGGGGGTTAGAAGAAAAGAGAGACATTGCGTAGATGAGGGATTAGGGGGGGGAGAAAACAGCAGTAGTAGGGATGAGGGTGAGATACAGGAGTAGTACTGTTAAAATGTCTAAATATCAGATAAAAGGAAGAAAAGTGTTAGTAGATGTAAAGGCACAAAACAAGAGTATATAATAAACAAAATGAGTTTAGAGCTGTAAAAGTTGCAGGATTTTAAATTAAGGATAAAGCATTCTTATAGATGAAAAGGTGTTTAAAAATGGTAGAGATAAATTGACAGTGGTAAAGGAATAATATAAATAGTGTAGGGTCAAAAAAAAAACATATATTCAAAAATTTAAATGCAACAATCCACCTGGTGGTTGCTTGCAATGCTGAAGCAGGCTGTTGGCAAAAGGCATGTCCAGGTTATAATGAAAGCTGGTGGCTGAGTTGCAGGGTATCCAGAAGCTCAGAAGATCCTTTTCGATTGTTTTCAAGTTCTAAAGAGTTCTTTTTAAATGTTGTCCTCCTGTCTTCCTCCTATTTAACTCTTGTCTAACTCTTTAAATTATGCTGTGCATATAATACCACTTAGAAAAAAAACACTTTGAAACAAAAGCCTATGCAACCTTCTAACAGGCATGCAGCCTGTGGCTTACTGGGTATATAGTGAAGCATACATGTGTAGTCACTAATTACACCCCAACCCCCAATAATCTCACCCACACCAGATACAAATCATAACATTTTAATACAAACAGAAAGACCCTAAACAGCATCCCATGTATCTAGGAGTTAATAAATAGTTAAGTTGCAAGACCTTAATTCACTCTGGTTTTTGCAGATAATAATTAATAACAATAATTAATTTACTGATGAACCTCCCTCATGGTGGCCCTTCTTCTCTCCATGCTCCCAGCAGTGTACTGTATATTTTCTAAAATTGCTTTTCAGGATGACTAAAAAAGCCCCAATAAGGGGCATATTTATCCTTTCATTTAAAAAATGTTCCCATACATTTTAATTATATACTTGTCGCCACATATCACAGCACATTCAATGATTGTATCAACACTTGCCTACCCAATCACTTATTAAAAATACAAAACAATTTGCATACTGTACTTCACATTGGACAGTTCCTGTAGTGATGTGCTAAGAATAATCAAACTGTTCCTCTAAGACCAAATACATTCATTCATATTTGTATTGCAACATGAGGTTATAGGCATTTAATTGTTGACCTCTGCTATAGCAACATCCAGGTGATTAGTACAATCAACATAAAGGATTGTTAGTATTTATAATGCTGCTGTAATTATGCGGTATTGCAGTATGCAGGCTTTCAATAGCTCCAAATTCATACCAGAAAATTAATCTCCAAAACTGAAACAAAAGGTACAAAACTTTTATACCCCTTTTACACCGACCTAAAAATCTCGGGTTGATGTGCATCAACCTGGGATTTTCGTCAGTGTAAATGGATCCACCCGGGTCCAGTAACTCGGGGATCCAACTCGGATACTTTGAAGGGTTGGCCACGGGTCATTCCCGTGGCACCCGGCAATGTAAACGGTGCGATCCTGGTCACGGTGACCCGGATGAATGCCGCATGCGGCCCGATTGGCTGGCCTCAGTGAGGCTTGGAGATGACATCACTGCAGACTCGGCTCCGGTATCAACGGCGCAGACTGAGCAATATCCTGGGACAGCACCATGGTATTAAAGGGGCATGTTCCGGGTCTGATCCGGATTGGAACCCTATTCCAACCCCCAGGTCAGACCCGGAACTTTGGTATAAAAGAGGTATCAGTTAAATACTGTTTAAGGATATTCTTATTTTTATTTTATTATTATACAACTTTTTTTTTATATATCTCAACACCAGGGCTGTAACTAGGGATGTTGAAGCGGTTACGCCGCACAGAGTGCACCCTGCAGCAAGAATCTCTGCAGCAGTCCTACTCCGGAGCATCCTTAGGATGCTTCATAAATGTACACCACTGCCCTTACAGGCCTGAGGATGCTCCGTGCTGTCATTCTTGATGATGGTGGCACCTCCCTTGCATGACATCATATGCTCAGGGGTCATGGCCTTCACAGGGCACCAGAACACACAGTTATTGCGCTGCTAAACACATTAATAATTAACTTGATATTTTTAAAGTAACACATATATATTTATTACGACCATCTGCCATTTTTAGATATAAATATTTCTGCATACATGGGGAGGCTGTCAAAAAAGCAGAATTAATGATCCATGGGCATGTCATTGTGAACCTACTGTCTTTCACGTTGGCAATGCAGCACTAACACTTAGAAATCTTAAAATTAATAAAAAAAACTGATGTTATTTACATCAATTAAATGCTTAAAATAATTTATATGACTATGGTGTGTGGAGTTTGCCACTAAAATATTAGAGGCCCAATTAAATTATTTGAAGAAATATAAACATTTTATATTCTAATGCTGGTTACATACTTAATGTGTACCCAGCATGATGTCATCCGCAGCGGGTCCAGGTGGGGGTGCCGGCATCGGCAAGTGCGTACACACTTGCCGATGCCAGCAATGACGAAATGACAATGGGTGCCATGATGAATTCGGCAGCATGGCGCCGGCTGATGATATTGTCTGTCAGGCCTGCATGCAGGTCCGATTGGCGATGTCACTGACGAAGCGCGGGAGTGCGTATCACCAGCGACATAGCGGGTACACACTGCCCGATGTGGACGATATGTCATCCATCCGCCAGATTGGATAACACATCGTCTCTAGTGTGTACCCAGCTTAAGATTGTTATTTCCCTATAGATTATAAATTTGCGAGCTGCTAAAGTAAAGTAAAATAATCCCTAATTGAAAGTGCCTTTAAACTTTATTCCTATATTAGTCATCAGTGAAACATAGTCACATATATTATATTGTTCAAAAAGACTTATTTCCAGATATACAGGGCATAGTTCAGAGTTACATTAAAGTTGGTTGCATCTATTTGGTCACACTGCTCCTATCTATCTGAATGTGAATGTACTTTTTATCACTATCAGCGTGCATATCCACCATCCCTATACCTATTTGTAGAGATCCATCTGAATTAACTCAGTGCCCAATTGCCAACCAGTTACAACCATTCAGCCACAAATGAGGTGCATACCACTGTGAGCATAGGCAAATGCAGGGGGGTTTCCGTCTGCCTGGAAACCCCCCTCCCCATTCCACACCATGACAACAATAGAAATAGTAACATAATAGAATTTTACTAGTGCTGCATGTTAATCTCAGTATCACAAATTAAATTATCAGCACTACCTGTGGATCTTTTAACATGTATCGGCTAGTAAGAAATAACCTGTGCATCAACTAAGAGATCTGAAAAACATTAATTGTTAGGGATGTGCTGCTATAGAGCCCAATATGTACATATATGTCCAGGGCAGTGATAGGTTCTTCTCCTGCTCCCAGACTCCCGGACTTGCTCTAATACTCTGGAATGGTGCCTACATCTTAAATAAAAACACTCAGCTCAGACAGGATGGCCCTCCTGCCGCATCTAATGGCTTTCTGTAATCACTGGTTCTGTATATGCTGGAATTATGACACACAATACACTTTGTATGACGCATATTAAAGCTGGATAAGTGGTAATTATGTCCTCTTCATGGACTGGCCACACTCACTCTAAAATCAAACATTTGGAAACCCCCCTCTAGAAATCCTGCATTTGCCACTTGTGAGTCACCCACAGATATGTGCACTCTATTGCAGAGCATGCCCATTGCCCAGTGTAAAACTCTGAATAAGGCCTTTTATTATTAAGATAACTGTACTTCACAGAGTTCGTCCCGTGATAGTAAGGTAAACATTTAAGATTTGGTATAATGTATAGAGCTAACGAGAGGAAATGTAGATATTTTGGCATGAATTCCTTTACAGAACTCTATATCACACCTGTTAAACTTGATAAATTAAAGATATGACATAATTGGGGTGAGAAGATATTATTTTAGAGTCAAAGGTAAATAGGTTAATAATCTAATGTGACCCTCTCTATGGGGTCTATGTACTAAGCATTGATAAGCTACAGAGTGAAAAGTGATGTCTGTGATAAGTGCCAGCCAATCAGCTTCCAACTGTCATCTCACAGGCTGTGCTTGAAAAATTACAGTTGGGAGCTGATTGGCTGGCACTTATCACAAACATCACTTTTCACTCTGTAGCTTATCACTGCTTAGTACATAGACCCCTATGTGTTTAGTTCCCACTTGATCTCAGCCATTAATCAGGTCTGAAGGGAAGGTCTGGAATGCTGGGGATTTAAAACCACATGATGCAATGCATATGACTGAATGTGATGGTTTCCTCTGAAGAGAATAGAATTTTTTTCTTTCAGGTTCCAGTTGACCCGCTACATTAGTGTATCTTACTAACTAACATGTTTAGCAGGGACTTTTATTTGCCCAGTTATTCCTTTTGTTATACTGCTGAAAGTATAAATTTGAAATGTGCACATTTCCTTTAACTATATAATCTATTCCCCATTGCATGTAATCAGTGTGGTTTTTACACCTCAGTGGCTGCTTGATCTTATTATAACCTTGGAAATAAGCGGCTAAGGGGTTCGGAATATTAAGATGGCAGTCAGCATGTCGACATTCATAGTAACTCTAACCCTAACCAATAATCCTAACACTAACCCCTAACCCTAACGGTAATGTTGAAATGTTCATATATTGACATTTTGTTAATGTCGATATTTCAACCATGTTGAAATCATAACATTCAACATTATGAAAATCAACATAGTGAATGTCGACGTCATGACTGCACTAGGTGGTCAAGAAAGACTGATGTTAAAAAATATTATACTGTACCTGTTACAGTGTGTATATTAAAATCAATAATAATAATTCCTTATACAATTAGAATCAAATATATATGTGTGTAATTCACATATTCCAGAGATAGTCAGATCCCAAACAAGTTTACACAGAACTGGTTATTCCAGCATATCAATAGAGATGGCTAAATGATACTACACTCTAATTAGCATTTGTTAAGGTGTTCAACTCCACAGCATACCCCCAACAAGAGGTTTTTTCCTCTTGAAGCTTCCTTACAGGTGATTGGACATGAGTTTCAAAGTAAAGGATTGAAACAATCCCTTTTTGAACAAACCTATCAGGTAATAGGATTCTCACAGAGACACAGGTAAGGGAGAGCAGGATGGCATTCACACAAACACTTGGAGAAACACACATGCTTGCAAGGACACAACAGAGACACAGGCAGAGCAGACTCCCCCCCCCCCCAGAAGGCCAGAATGCAGCTTCATTCCCCAGGGGAGGCCTGGAGATATCTACGCAAAATGGCTAAGTAAACTGTACATTAGATAGCCTATATAATAGTTGTAACTAGTTTGATTTAATCTGTTTATAGCTTATATAAATAGTTTGTTTGTGTTAATCTGTAGTAGACAATATGTAAAAGTTTGCAGTGATTTGGGCTCAGTTTTATACATATAGCTGGCTGTGTTATAGGTATACTTTTCCCCCTTCCTTCCCATGTGCTAAGATGGAAATTGGGTAAAATATTGCAATCTGTAGATATTTCATTGTTTGATATCAGCTGGTGTGATCATAGTTATAATTCTACCCAGTTTTGGTGTTGTATAGTACAAATAGGTTGTTATAGATATTATAATTATGATTATTAATGGATATATGATTTACAGAAGTTATAACATTATGTGAGTTTTCTTACTTTCAAAATGGCATTATGGGAGTCTTCAATGTGAGTTTTCATAATGCAGTTTGCCTAGGGATCATGAGGCTTGCAAACAAAGGAAAAACATGTGCTTCGGCCTTCCCCCTCCCCACGGTCTAGTGGGTACTGGATGAGGTCTGTTGTAGGATGCTATTGTTGTATATTGGAATCAGCTTGTGTTGTACATGTTGGAATATTAAATGGTGCAGTGTTTGCCTGATGTGTTGGCATATGATATTCAGCTTGCATATTTAATTAATTATGGCATTATGGGAGTCTTCAATGTGAGTTTTCAAAATGGAGTTTGTGTTCAGAGACCATGCGGTTTGAACAATAGGACAAAGGGTCCCAACAACCCCCTCTCACACACTCGGCAATTATATATATATCTCTCTCTCTCTCTCTCATATCTTTGTATCGTCTATATTGTATTTTAACAAGCATTGATTTTATGAAGATTGATTTGATGAATAGTAAAAACATTTTACTTATAATACTTTGTGTGCATCGTTATCTTTATGAAAGGAAATTATCCAAATGATTTAAAAGGTATATAATTCTGGTTAACACTTTGCGAAGTTCATATATTTATGTTACTTATAACCTGATAGTTATTATATGAAAAATAGAATAATTTGCTTCAGATATATTGGGATTAAACAAGCTGGCAATGGCCTGATTGTACAAATAGAAAGAAGGAAAAAAACACCCCTTAGCAATGGCGCCCGAACAAGTCTGCTTTTAAAATTGTGGAAATCATCAATGGCGCCCGAACCGGTCTGTTTATAATTGTGGTAACTTATAATTGTTGCTGTTTACAATTTTAATTCCCACAATTAAAAAAGCAGAGAGAACCCACATTTTTTTTTTTGTGTTAGGTTTGTTTGTACACAGGATGCCACTTGCAGAATGGCAATCCAGCGATGCCTGATTTAATTATAATTCTCACAGTATGTTTGTTTTCATTTTTGAATGGTTGCACAAGATATGTAACAGTTTCTCATTTCAACAAGCGTATTTTGCAGTATTACAAGGCCTGAAGTTACAGTGAACAGCAGGCTCTAAGCAATGGTGACTCCTGGTTATTCAAGGTATCCTGTATTCTGTGCTGTATATATCATATCTGCAATAACACACTAAAAAAAAATAAACACACTCACACTTGGTACAATAGATCTCTTTACAACATCATGGCTGCACTACCATGAGACTCCACCATCCCCCATTCATAGCAACACAAAAGCACATAACTCTCACATGCAAATATATACACAAATAATTGTTTCCCTGATAGATTGCAATCCACAATTTATTTATAGATATTAATCTGCCGGAAGTGCAGGAAAACATTTATATCCTTTAAAATATATAAACAGTATATCATATATATCCCCCCCATACACACATGCATGCACACTTCTCACACATACATTCACAGTATATCATTCCATTTATTCACCCCGCAGCATATCTGCAGTGAAACTTGTGCATTAAGGTCACACATTAAAACATGCACTGTACCTGTACCAATGTTTTAAAGTACTGGAGAATTCATAATTGACTGCAGAAACCACAAATATGTTTCATATATTTGAAGCAAATGAATGTAAATTGGAAATTCATCTTAGTGATGGTAAAAGTATTTTACCTATTGTACTGCAATGTATTGCAGGATTGTTCCAATGTTGTGTGTTCTGATAATGTCACAAACAAACATTACAATTGGCAAATTTTATGATGTTTGGTAGAATAATCATGATTTATACAGGAGCTAGACTTCAGCACCAATGTGAATTATGATTTGCATTTATTATCCTCTGTTATTCTCATTGTCTAATTTTGAACAAAAGGGGGGGTTTACACAAAATCTCAGAAAACAGGGATCTGTGTAATAAGACATTACTGAACACACACATGGCTGCAATACAGAAGTTTTGAGGTTGTATATGTGCCGCATATGAAAATTTTTGGTGTAGAGTTTGTATGTACTCACCCGTGTGCAGTTTGTATGTACTTCTGAAAAAATCCTTGCAATACAACAGTTTATAGATTTATTTTAGGTTAAGAAATTCACTTCTGAGTAAGTTATAACATGTGGTGTGCTATACTGTATTATCTGTGTATTAGATCGCATGTAAACCACATATAATCTTGCAGTTATAACTGAGTTATGATTTGAAGGTTTGCGTAATATGCATAACACATTGTTTAAGATAATCAGCGACTTGGTGTGTTTTGTCAAGGAATATTAGGGCGGTTATGGGCCCTGTGAAAGCTTGAATGTTTAGCTCACATGAAGCTTTGGTCGCTATACATGCATAGAGCATAAGCGATGACGACCCGGTGTCTGGGGTCTGGTGGCATAGGACAGGATACGTAAGAAAACTGTATGGAAAGGTTAGCAAGGTTCAGAGAGATATGAATATCTGAGATGTCATAGATATTTTTGACGTGTCCCATTATAACGGTAAAGCAATTATTGCTTATGATGTAAGGCATTCTGTTGTTTTAATTCAAACCATTACTTCCTACAGAAGCATGTCTTTAATAGTTGTCTGAGCGGGTACTGCATTTTGGCGACGCGGTAAGAATTTGGAGCAGAGAAGCGCGCACTGAGAACCTGTGAATGGCGTGAATTAGCTACTCTCGCTGGGTGATCTCAGATCTGTAAGATAAATTCTCCAATCTAGTAAGGATTGAGGACTTCATTTCCACCAATACGGACAGGAAAAAGTAATACACCAGCAGTGTCAGACTGGAACAATGGGGATCACCGGAGGTTTTCTGTACCCCTATGGTCCAGTCTGACCCTGTATACTAGTCATAACTCAGATAGATATGGATTTCCATAAATAGATTAAGGAACTCGCAAAGGGAGGTATTTGTGTTTAACCGATTTATTCAGTTCTGTGACAGATATATATAGGTAAAACCGGTGTGTGAAGCTTAGAATCAGGTGATGTATTGTTAAGCAGGGTATGATTAATTGGATCATATAGCAGGTTTGCAATGAGTCCTGTAATAATCGTTCTATATATACTGGTAAGCAGAATGGTTGAAAAAGACTGAATAGCAGGTCGGCGAAGTCTGTAATAAAGGTAAAAATGGATAATTTAATTTAAGATGCCACAGATGTTAGGATGTCTAAATAATTGTTTCCCTTTAGGTAAACAGGTCATGTGGTAGATATATATGATTGCAGGAAATATGATTTTTAGACAGCGATATATGTTACATTATAAATATTGATGAACAATGTGATATGCGTAATACTCAGAACGTTAGGCATGAGATATTCTTTAGAAGTAGGGATATCATATGAAAAGCAGAAATAAGGAAATCTAGATTTGTCATTACTGCAGTAAATAAGGAGACGTCCTTATTATACTGATTACAGGTGATAATGGATTTAACTTTTATGCTTATACCAATGTTTATGGTATATGCAATTGTTCTTAAGACTGTATATGGTATAATATGGGTTAAAAACAGACAGGTGGTATAAAATCCTGCTCATTTTAAAATCCCAGATGTATACAGGTAAAGTATAATGGTATAAAGATGTATATTGGAGTAAAGGATTCAAAAATTCCCTAGTGTTAATAAGTAAGTATTGCAACCCCTGACCAAATTCATAGGAATTGGAAGATGGGTGTACAAGGTCTTTTTTGTAGGATCTTGGAAATATTAAGAGCTGAAAATATTGTGTATTTTCACGAAGTGACTTATGTGGTAAATGACATCGGAACTGTTGTAATTGGTAACAGGTCATAAGGAATAGTTCTTAGAGATCTCATGTGATTTATAGTAACATGCACAAACGTGATATTGTTGTGTTCATAAATCCCTGTAAAATCTAGTTAAATTGTGGTGTAGGTATTATGGATAACCCAATGGTGGAGGTTTCATTCACCAGGACAGGGGGACTGCCATAGATCATAAAAATATGCATATGATCATACTGTTTTAAATTGTTGCAGTGACAATAACTCAGCAGAATGTAAGTTTTTTTTTCCCCCCAAACACCTGTAATTTTGATGTTTTACCTCTAGCGACCAGTAGGGACACTCTCAGGTCCTAGGAGGAGGAGTAGAAGAAGGGGAAATACACATCCATTTCCCAGCAGAGGTGGTAATGCCTGGTATTACTAAGGATTTTTAATGAAAAAAAAATTACATTTAAGGTTGTTTTAAAATGGTCTTATATTTAAACAGGTTCCACAGGATGATTTTCTGTTACTAATAAATGAATTGGGTATATCTATTAACAGTTTGTATGTTTGGAATAGATAGGAATTATTTACATATTGACATGTCTGTATTATGTAAACTAACATTTATTTCTATTTTCTCGGAAAATCGGAATGCAGGTTAAAGTAGATCAAATGGCCCAAAACTTCCCTGATTCTCCTCAACAATTAATACACAGATTATTGTCAGGAGAAAAGGGGGGGTGTTATATGGGTATTTTAAGGTTGGAAATTTAGAATTTCCCAGATTAGGGATATATTTTTTTGGAGATTTTCATAGAAAATGAGAAAAACAAAGGCATTGTAGGATCTTGAATGCCATCTAGTGGAGAAAATGATGTAAAGTTGAGTCTGTAACACTCATCAATGTTAATGATATGTGATTTTTGGAAACTCCAATATGGAGCAGACAAAATTCTAAACTATCACAGTGGGTGGGAGGGACCGCTAATGCACGGAGAATCTGTTTTTCATCCATGTAGGCAAGTCAAGTCAACAACAGGATATCTGAAGACTACAGACAGATCGGATAGAAGACAAGACATCAGATTTGGTAGGAAAGATGGAGACATTCAAAAGTACTGATATCTCTCAATTTCTTATTTAGATGCTGACAAGGCCCAGCTGCAGACAGACGATATTCCTGACAGATGACTACACAACCCCTAAGATGATCGAATGGAAGATGATCAGAAGATGATCAGATGGAACAGATCGGAAGGACCAGGATATGGATCATCCAAAGCCGATGTCCAAGATGACAACACTCCAGAAGTGCGCCCTCATCCCATGTGGCAAAGATGACAACTATAGGCTTTTGATCCCAAATGTTAATAAAAATTAGGAAAGGGTTTGGTTCACATATGAAAGATTTTTTATCCTTACATACACTCAAACAAGGTTTTTTCCATCTACATATGCGAAGCAGGAGAGAATCGCTACTTCTCCGCCCTTTCATTACCTTTTATTTTGAACTGTGAAAATTACATTGTTATGATTCTCTCCAAACTGAATTCTCCCTCTTCTCACCACCTGTATGATCAACGAACATACACATAACACATACACTAAAATAGTGATAATACACAAGCTTATGTCAGTTCAACTGTCAGATGTCATTGAACTCACAAAAGGGGGAAATGTTACAGTGTGTATATTAAAATCAATAATAATTATTCCTTATACAATTAGAATCAAATATATATATATATATATATATATGTGTGTAATTCACATATTCCAGAGATAGTCAGATCCCAAACAAGTTTACACAGAACTGGTTATTCCAGCATATCAATAGAGATGGCTAAATGATACTACACTCTAATTAGCATTTGTTAAGGTGTTCAACTCCACAGCATACCCCCAACAAGAGGCTTTTTCCTCTTGAAGCTTCCTTACAGGTGATTGGACATGAGTTTCAAAGTAAAGGATTGAAACAATCCCTTTTTGAACAAACCTATCAGGTAATAGGATTCTCACAGAGACACAGGTAAGGGAGAGCAGGATGGCATTCACACAAACACTTGGAGAAACACACATGCTTGCAAGGACACAACAGAGACAAAGGCAGAGCAGACTCCCCCCCCCAGAAGGCCAGAATGCAGCTTCATTCCCCAGGGGAGGCCTGGAGATATCTGCGCAAAATGGCTAAGTAAACTGTACATTAGATAGCCTATATAATAGTTGTAACTAGTTTGATTTAATCTGTTTATAGCTTATATAAATAGTTTGTAGTGATTAATATTGTGGTTCATAGTGGAATCTTTGTTAGCGGCCAGGTTATCAAGCTGTAATGCTTTGGTTATGCCTTAGTTTGTGTTAATCTGTAGTAGACAATATGTAAAAGTTTGCAGTGATTTGGGTTCAGTTTTATACATATAGCTGGCTGTGTTATAGGTATACTTTTCCCCCTTCCTTCCCATGTGCTAAGATGGAAATTGGGTAAAATATTGCAATCTGTAGATATTTCATTGTTTGATATCAGCTGGTGTGATCATAGTTATAATTCTACCCAGTTTTGGTGTTGTATGGTACAAATAGGTTGTTATAGATATTATAATTATGATCATTAATGGATATATGATTTACAGAAGTTACAACATTATGCAAGTTTTCTTACTTTCAAAATGGAATTATGGGAGTCTTCAATGTGAGTTTTCATAATGCAGTTTGCCTAGGGATCATGAGGCTTGCAAACAAAGGAAAAACATGTGCTTCGGCCTTCCCCCTCCCCACGGTCTAGTGGGTACTGGATGAGGTCTGTTGTAGGATGGTATTGTTGTATATTGGAATCAGCTTGTGTTGTACATGTTGGAATATTAAATGGTGCAGTGTTTGCCTGATGTGTTGGCATATGATATTCAGCTTGCATATTTAATTAACTATGGCATTATGGGAGTCTTCAATGTGAGTTTTCAAAATGGAGTTTGTGTTCAGAGACCATGCGGTTTGAACAATAGGACAAAGGGTCCCAACAACCCCCACTCACACACTCGGCAATTATCTCTCTCTCTCTCTCTCTCTCTCTCTCTCTCTCATATCTTTGTATTGTCTATATTGTATTTTAACAAGCATTGATTTTATGAAGATTGATTTGATGAATAGTAAAAACATTTTACTTATAATACTTTGTGTGCATTGTTATCTTTATGAAAGGAAATTATCCAAATGATTTAAAAGGTATATAATTCTGGTTAACACTTTGCGAAGTTCATATATTTATGTTAATTATAACCTGATAGTTATTATATGAAAAATAGAACAATTTGCTTCAGATATATTGGGATTAAACAAGCTGGCAATGGCCTGTGTGTACAAATAGAAAGAAAGGAAAAAACACCCCTTATCAGTACCAAAACTAGTTTTGCTCAAACCAATGTAAGCGCAGTTGGTTTGTTATGTTACTGGACAGGGGGAGATTCTACCAGTCTTTGTTTCCATTAATTAACATTAACAACAGTGAAAGTAAAAGCTTTGGAAGATTTACTCAAGAGAAAGACTTACATGTACAGAGTCTTCTCATGGGGAGTTTGAGTTTGACTTTGAATACAGTACCAAGATCCAGGAACATTGCCAGCCAAACTTTATGATGCACAAAGGTGCTTTGTTACATGCATGGTGGTGGATACAAAGACTGAGTCTGATACCAGTAACAGTTTAAGGGATAGAAGAAACATCAGGAAAGTGTTTTATTTTTTTGCACAGTGTGACATCTGTGCATGCGCAGATCTCATACCATGGGAGATGCACGGAAACCATCAGGTTTGGCTAACATCTCTGCATTAGTCTCCAAGTCACCTAACATACATTTTAGCTCATGCTCTCCATGGCATTTGTAGATCTATTGTAGGCACTGGTATTTTACTTACGTGTTTAACTGCCTAGGAATGGCTATCGATAATTACCATTGAAGGTCCATTAGTGGTTAAACTCAATGGTATGAAACCATTAGTGGGAAACCATTGATGGTTTAGCCCATTTATTATCATCCCTGCCTATTACTCACGGGGCATCAGAGGTGGGGGCGGGGCTTCATGGGCCATGTTGGGAGACAGAGCTAGGCTCGGTGTTCCGATGCCAGTTAAAAAAAACTAGCAGGATTCTGTGCCATTGATGGCATAGGATCTGCGCAATTTTTGGCAAAATTATTGTCCTTTGGTGGTTAACCCATACCACCGATTTTGTTGATTTAACTCTGTCAGAGCAGCTGTAATGTCAGTTATAGGGTTTGTAGTGTCCTCATGGGCTGACTGCTCATGTCACTGAGTTTCTGCACATACCGTTGGAGCAGAATGAATGTCCACAACTGAAGCCTGATCATTGTTCATTTTCCTTCTTCCGCCCAAACACTCTTTAGCAGGTTCTCATTCTCATGCAAATGACAATATAGGAATAAGTATATCAATTTTTAACACAATTTATGCAAACATTTTGTATTTGGCAACATGTTGTATTTTTCAGGTTAGTACAATAAAAATATTTGTTTTTCAAATGGACTCACCTTATACCTTTTCATTGACTTTGCTGTGTTGGTGCCAGTGGTGATGGTCCTTGTGTTTTGATGATGGTGATGATTGAAGTGTATTGTTAGCTATGTTTATGCTGTGATGGAAATCATATCAGACATTCTGTATGCAAATGAATTTCTCTTAGATATTCATTATATGAGTGTATTGCATTATTAGAGGTGTCCTCCCCCCGCTGTATCTGTTACAGCCCTTCTTTCTCAGCCATTATATCCATAAGGGGGCGTTTTTCTACAGTATTACATAGTCCTCTTTATGTGTTCCACTTCCACTGCATTCACAGCATTACTGACTCATAACTGCTTCTATCTGCTTATAGGGGTCATGGCTGCCTGGTTCACTAAGATTTGTTTATAGCATGGGATAATTTTTCTCCCAAGCATATATTTTTCATCATGTGAGAAGTGTATGTTTCTGCCAGACATGCTTTTTACAGCATGGATAGCTTCATCTGTCCAGGTCTCCTCTAACCATAGCTTTTGTTTATACCTTCTTATACCCCACAACTATTTTGGTTGAACAGTCCCAATTTTCTGCCACAGTCCCACCCATGGGCTGCAGTGGCCCTCAATGGGTGGGGATATGTTGGGGGTCACTCTCTCTCACCTGCAGCCCTGCATAGCAGAGTACCGTACTAGTGAATAGATGCTGTGCACATGTGCATGGCATAGAAACACTTTAGTGAGAGGATGGGGTAGCCCAGAAGCTAGGGAAACAATGTGGCCCCATGTTTACAAAAAGTTCTGACTCACCCCTTCCAAATGCTCTGAGGTATGCCTTCCTGATGGTGGTTGGAGTTTTCACCTTACAACCTGCTGGATAGCAAATTCTGCCACCAGTGTATAGTGTTTTCAAATTCCCTTAAACAATTGTTAGTAAATATCCTACCAGATGTGTGCAGTTGATAGAGATTCATTCAAAAAAGCAAAAGATGCTTCCTCAAAGTATTATTATAGAGGTGAACACATCTTTCAAGGGTTTTCTAGGTTTTCATATTCATTCTTTTTCTAACAATTGGCTATTTGTTTTTCTCTTGTATTTTGTTGGTTGCAAGTGCACATTAGAGGTGGAAAAAGATCTTAAATTATTTGAAATATATTGTTTTCTGGCTCCACATCACAAAGACTGCCATCATAATTAAGGACTATAGGCTTTTTATATCTACTGTAGGTGTAAATGATGCAGAACGGATCTTCTCTTCTAAAGGCGGAGCACACAGAGGAGTGGCGTGGTCGCATTTGATGCGACCTTGTCAGCGGAAACACTTCTGGAACCGATTGCATCACATGCGACCACGCCAGTTAAATTGTTAATTTCCTTTTAAAATCATCAGCATGTTTCATATTATGTTCTATAGCAGACAGTGATAACAGCATGATACATTATTTATATCTCTCTTTGCTACACTAGCAAGCAGTGAAACTTAAAAGGTCTAATAGCTGTTCTCATTAAAACACTGCATACAAAAAAATATTTTTTGCTTGTCTTCACCCATCACCATCTACAGAGCTTAATCAGTGTCCTCTTTATAAAAAAAACAAAAATGAAAAAGCTAAAAATCTTTAAAAAATATTATTACAAGTAAAAAACATTTTAATTTTCAACCAGTATCTGTTTTTATTAACTGAAGGTTCACTGATACATATGTGCTGGTAAAAATGCTACAAACAAATGAAAAGTATTGCGTGCTCTTGACATGTTTTAGTCATGCGTCTAAGCCAGGGGTTCCCAACCACGGTCCTCAAGGCATACTAACAGTCCAGGTTTTAAGGATAGCCATAGTTGAGCACAGGTGACTTAATTAGTACCTCAGTTAGTTTGATTTAACCATTTGTGCTTAAGCATGGATATTACTAAAACCAGGACTGTTAGTGTGCCTTGAGGACTGAGGTTGGGAATCACTGGTCTAAGCCATTTTCCATTCTCTTTTTGACAATGGTTTTTCACATATGCAATCTATTGCAACAGCGCAGAGTGACTCAGTCTAGTGTATTGACATCACATCTGGCTACAGCATTTATGATATAATTTATGCATTTGTTGAACCTTTTTAATATTCATGACACAGTATATTTTTGGGAGAAAAAGAGAACCTCAGAGTGGTGCCACTGTAGTGGCTGGATCTGTATCACGATATAACAAATCAGCCACATGGGCTGCTCCAGCAGTAATTCCACCATTGCCTCTCAACCTACTTAAAGTGTTTACCTTACAAGTACAGTAGAAAGCCGGATCACTGTATTTGACAGTGATTGGTAATAATAGGAGATTTCTTATTGGGAATATAATAAAGATGGGAATTACAGTGCTCTAAATCATTTGTTGGAATCTCCCAAGCTGCTCCACTTGTAGAGATATCCCGACCTCTTACAAAAACATAAACTATAAATAAAATAGTGGTACGCTCTGGGTTATTCCTAGTTAGTGGGGTGTGATCTTGTATGTATCCTTCAATATTTATGATCAGGTATTGTCCTGTATCCTCAACAGAAAGTCCCAAATATTAATCTGTAGGTAGGATGTTCTTTAAAGATTAATCATAAAGTCTTAATATATCCCCGTCCATGACCGGGAAATGTCCCTAAATATGTACACAATTCCAAATAAACTCTTATGGAGGAAGGATCATGTATAGTCCCAGCAAAGTATTCTCGTAATATCTGTAGGATGGGTGTTCTGCTGTAAACGTTATACCTCTTTGCTCTCCTCTCCACCTCAAATATAATACATTAGCACAGTATCAGGAACTAGGTGAACATGATATTGCAGGATAGGTAAGTAATGGCTTGTACTTACCAAATAATGCAGTTTGTTCCTGCTGGTTCTTCTCGTCCCGATGCTTGCAGAGGTTGTGATGAGGAATGATATGGGGGTGATGTATATTATAATATATTTTAAGAGACTCTAGACTCCAGTCTAATTCAACACTTTTATTCAAATATAAGCAATGTGACTCATCAGAGACTTACCATAACTATTAAAATAACCCAATATGTAAAAAAAGTTCCAAGGTGTGCATTGCACGTATAGTCTATTATGGTATTCCTGTAAAAGAGGGGCATGGCCCAATGCGTTTCATCCAGAAATATGGACTTTTTCAAGATGCCTACCCTTCTCTATGTCCTCCTTTAAATAGGCTGTATAATTGCTGTGTCCTCGCTGCCGGTGTTCGCGCTCACTGCATTTCCGGGTTAGAGATCGTGTCATCGCCAGCTTGTGCTGTTCGGGTTGCGTGCACTAGAGTGCATATTGAAGTCCCCATAAATGCCTTGCGCATGCGCCATCCTCGGTGGCCATTTTGGTGGTGACTTTTGTCTGGTTGTATGATGTTGAAGGATACATACAAGAGCACACACCACTAACTAGGAATAACCCAGAGCGTACCACTATTGTATTTATAGTTTATTGGGAATATAGAAGGTAATTTGATAGAAGTTGGTTGAATGTGAAGAAACCTTTGCTCTGTATTTTTTGTTCTCTTGCAGTCAGAGGCATCAGCAGGTGTGGTGAGAACCAGTGTGGCACTCATCTACCCATCGTACCATACCCCCTGAAGTGCCGTTTTGGGGGTGCAACCGCTTGTCATGCCCTCATTCTCATCACGCTGGAGGCCTGACCAGCCTCCCCTAGCAGTGTGTGGATGACGCGCACATCCGCGCATCATCCATCCTCTCTTTAGCGCTGTTCAGTGACACCATCTGAGGGAGGAACACCAAATATCAGACAAGCTCTGCTATTTTGATATCACCCCCTCAAATATTGTCATCCAGTGCGGCCCAGACCTCCCTAGTGATGCCACTGCTCGCAGTTATAATGCAGTTTTATGTACATATAGTAAAAACACCATGCAGTTTGGTGAAATCACACTATTAAAACTGTGTTCTAGTTCTCTTTATAGAGATAATTTAAACATCAAGAGTAACATACTATCCCAGTGAAAAACTAAAAGGACCATAATTACAGGGCTATTAATGAACATAATGTATTTGAAAGTAAAACCTATGCAAAAACCTTGTGCAAAATAAAATTCCAGTGTTGTAGTTATAGTGTATTATGAGTGCTTTATCAATGTATTCTTCAAGAAACAATTAAGGATAAACAGATGAAATTACAGTAAGTCAACTCTCTTGCTACTGTCTTCATTGAACAGCACTAAATGAAATAATCGGAGATAACCAAAGAAAATAAATGCACAGTTTCCATTAGATAAATCTTCTCTGCTCATTGATTCCTGTTGTAATAGTGGAAGCATGGTTCATTATGAAAAGGTTGCAATAACCAATAAAGTTGACATTATAGATAAATCTCTATGATCCACATGCTTTAATGATTACATAGATGACACATAAAGTCTCCAGTCCAGAGTGCTCAATAAATAGTCTCTAAGAACAACATTTCAGCAAAGGGGTTCTATATTTTAAGCAGAGAATGCAGAGAACCGTGTTTCATGATGATTGTTCCGTTTTTAAATGTTATCCTTTCCTGCACTTTCACTGTTAATAATTATATTAACACCAATCATTTTAATTTTCAGTGGCAAAAAATAGAGTTGTTCATGAACAATTTGTCAGGGCTGACAGAGAACTTGTGAGGTTCAGCTCTCCATTTCATTTAAGGCTATAAAGAGAACAGTAATCCAAAAGTTGACAACCACTTTAGGATTTTGTGATATCACTGTCTCGGTCCCTTGCCTCTCAAACAGTGCAGAGCAACTCAGAAAGCCTGTAATCACAGTCATATTGTTTTATTCAACTCATCCACTTCTTTGATATAATGTAATATAAAGTAAAATATGGGCTTTATTTGTTTTTTAACAATCATGCAAAAAATCATCATCAAGTGTGAACTAAAATAAAAAGGATAATACCCAAAATGGTTGATTAAGACAAGTGTAATAAACTCTGGGTAGTCCTAGATGGTTTATTTATATCTAAACCAAGTGAATGATAGCACATGGCATCCCTTGTTTCCACTATATTAAGCTTATCTACAGCACTTGATCTGTGGTGTAGACAGCTTTTGACATGAAGGGGGCGAAGATGCAAAAATAGGCGCCCCAGGCCTAGGTGTTTTAAAATTTTAAAATATCGACATCTAAATACATTATTTGCAACCAAATGACATCAATGATTACTCCTGACATTACACTATACAGTAAACAGAGCATCCCAGTGACCACCATATAGAGTACATAGCTTTTAGTGAACTCCAAAGAGTACGCATGGCATTGCATCACAGTGGCCACCATACAATGCAGTCCTGATGCCCTTGTACTCTGATATGCACCATTTTTAACATTTCTTCAGCCGGGGGAGTGTTCACTCATGCAGTGTGACATGCTATTCTCTTCCCACCTCCATGAATTAAAATCATCCATCAACTCTGAGGTGGTAGAGTTGCTATACTCCAATATGATGCTCAGGGGTTTAGAGATCTAAATCGTACAGAATTAAAAATAATTAAATCCAGGCCAACATGAACTTTTTTGCAACTTTTCACCACCACCTTTTTCTGTGTTGTCCCAAATCTCAGAGTGGCCACAACTCTTCTCTTGTCATTTTCATTGTTCCAATCAGCATAACATAAGTACAATACATGGAAACAGTTTATCTGTAATTTATCCAATACCTATATTTATAATACACAAATAATTACTAATTACTAATATGCAAAATTTTAAATAAAATAATAATGTGATAAATGAACAGAGAGCTCCATATGTCACCCTAGGCTCAGTTTTATGTAACATATCCAGAACTCTGGTTAGGCATGTCCACAATTCATCTTAATGCAGGGAGTAGAGAATGCACTTCCAATTATAAAGTGCAAGGAATATGCTGTGCTATATAAGAAAATGATAATAATAATAATAATAATAATAATAATAATAATAATAATAATAATAATAATAATAATAATAATCATAATAATAATAATAAATGCAGGCAGTATATTTTTTTGAGATCACAAAGAAGGAGAGGCTACTAATGGTTAATTTGCAGATATACTGATTACAATTGCGATTTACAGGAAAATATACTAATCACCATTTATTTATCAATATATCTCATATTTAACAACCAAAAAAATTTTCCCCATGGCAGCATTGCTCAGCTCCTGGCTATGCCTAGAGGGGTGGTTTCAAAGTACATCTGCCTTTCCTGGGAACCAAGAGTGCAAGAGAACATAACCACACCCCCAACATGACAATACTATGCCTCCCTTTCTGCAGAGTCTCTCCCTCTAGTACAAAAGTTTTGGCCAATGTCTTGGCAACCTCACTTATTGAAGTAGCGATGGAAGGACAGTGGTGAATATGATTACCTCCAGCAATACTCAGTATTTACTATCACTGGTATCCTTTAATTAAAAACAAAAATTGGATGGAATTTAGGGTTAACATGCTATGGTAAATAGAGACCTAAATCTACAAAAAGCCAATCAACCTATACAAATTTCTAGAAATCGTTGAGCCATTGAAATTACCTAATTTTCAGGGAAAAATATAGGACAGGTAAATATATGAAAGTTACAGTTAGTAAATCATAGTTGAAATTATTAAACATGTTTCAGTCGAAATGAGTGAGATGTGTGAGATAAAAAAGATTATGCATGTACAAGCATTAAAGCAAATAATTCCATGCGTGTCAATTTGGTTTCTGTATATGGCTATTTTATAACTTGTATGGAATTTTCTATATATCCAAATGGAATAGTTAAGTAAAATTCTGACATTTGGACAATGTGCTGTAGGTTTTTAAGTATATAATTTATTTTGTTTTCATCAATTAAAATATAAATATATATTTTTATCATTTAAAAAAACAGAAACTATAAGCAATGTTTGCGTATGCATGTAGCTTTGAAGATTTTCTGTGTAATGCCATGTTTGTTGTTTCATTGATTTAATTTATGAAAGAAAATTTTCTCCCCTCTGGTGTCAGTGTATTCATATCTGCTACAAAGTGAATTGCATTATATCTTGAGGGTATGAATGATATTACTGTAGATTGAAATGTTTTTTTTTTTACTATTAATTAGTACATAAAAAGAGGAATTATTCTTAAAAACATGCAAAATATAAATATTGTACTTTTGATTGCATGGTTGACAGACATAAATAAATTAAATAAAATGTATTTCTTAGAGCCTAATTTTATAGTAAAAATATTAAAAAATAAAAAAGTAATACTTTTATATTACCTCCAAACCCTCTCCTCCCTAGAGTTCCACACCTTCTGCCTCTCCCATGCTGTCCACCCAGTCACTGGTCCTGTCATAAAGCATTAAAACTTATCTGCCTGGATCCCCCAGTTTCTCTCCTCTGACCTCCCGTCCATAATACTAGGTGACTTTAATATCCCAATTGAATAATCCACCAACCCTTGGCCTTTCCTGGGAATCAAGAGTGCAAGGGAACATAACCACACCCCCAACATGACATGACCATGCCTCCCTTTCTGCAGAGAGCCTCTCCCTCTAGAACCAAGGTCTCAGCCAATAAGGTTGTAATGGAAGGACAGTGGTGGATATAATTACCTCCAGCAATACTCAGTATTTACTATCACTGGTATCCTTTTATTTAGGACCCCACACAGTGCATGTTTTCCAAGTCACCTAGTTAATGCACAGGTGTACTCATTACTCACTAATACATGTTAAAAGATCCACAGAAGGGGCTGATTAACCTGTGAACCAGTTGGGTGACCTGGAAAACATGAACTGTGTGGGGTCCTGAGGACTGTGTTTGAGAACCTGTGCATTAATTAATTACAGAAATTGGATGGAATTTATGGTAAACATGATATGGTAAATAGAGACCCAAATTGACTAAAGGCCAATCAACATATACATCACCAGTTTTATAAATCTCCAAACAAATTTCTAGAAATTGCTAAGACATTGAAATTACCTATTTTTCATGGGAAAAATATAGAACAGGTGAATCTATGAAAGTTACAATTAGTAAATCATAGTTGAAATTATTAAACATGTTTCAGTCAAAATGAGTGAGATGTGTGAGATAAAAAGGATTATGCATGTACAAGCATTAAAGCAAATAGTTCCATGCTGTCAGTTTGGTTTCTGCATATGTGCTATTATCCTTGTATAGAATTTTCTATTACTATCCAAATTGAATAGTTAAGTGAAATTCTGACATTGGACACTGTGTTGTAGGTTTTTAAGTATATAGTTTTGATGATTTCTTATGACTTTCATCAATTAACATATAAATATATATTTTTATTATTTAAAAAAAACAACTATAAGCAATTTTCCGATATGCATTTAGCTTTGAAGACTTTCTGTATAATGCCATGTTTGTTGTTTCATTGATTTTATTTATGAGAGAAAATGTTCTTCCCTCTAGTGTCAGTGTATTCATGTCTGCTACAAAGTGAATTGCATTATATCTTTAGGGTATAAATGCTATTAATGTAGATTAAAATGTTTGTTTACTATTAATAAGTACATAAAAAGAGGAATACATATAATGCAAAATAGAAATAATGGTAAAATGTAATTCTTAGATCCTTATTTTATAGTAAATATATTAAAAGATAAAAAGTAATACTTTTAGATTACCTTCAAACTCTCAAACCCCCTTTTTCCTTCTTTCACACCTTCTGCCTCTTCCATGCTGTCTGCCTCACTTGTCCTGTCATGAAGCATGAAAATCTGCCAGGATCCCCTAGTTTCTCTCCTCTGACCTCCCCTCCTTAATACTAGGTGACTTTAATATCCCAATTGAGTAATCCACTAACTCTGCTGCCTCCTAACATCTGTCTCTCTCTTCCTCATTTGGCCTCTCCCAATGGACCTCTTTCCTACCAGAGTCCATCCCTCAGCTTGGTCTTCTCTCACCTCTATGCTGTCACTGACTTCGATAACTCCTGTCTTTCCCTCCTGCATTGACCTGCTCAACCCATTGCTTTTATTGGTACATTTCCTCCTCCTTCAAACTTGCACTCAATCCAGAAAACCTCACATATCTTCTCCCCTATGTCTCCAATCTCCTTAAATAGTTCTTTACAACCAACTCACCTCCTTCCTTTTCGCTCACTCCTTTACTACCTCCATTTTCCCTTTTCATCCTCTGCATTCATCCAAAAACTGCCTTCACCAAAATCTCAGATGATCTACTCTCTATTAAACCCATAGGCATCTATACTGATTCTTCTCAACCTCAAACTGGTATTTGACTAAATTGACCACCTCCTCCTAACAATCCTCCACTCTATTGGCCTCTGTACAATGCACTCTGTCTTCTGGTCCTACCTTTCCAACCACTCTGTCTCTACATTTGCCTCCTCCTTCCTTCCTCAGCCTCTTCTGGTTAACATCACCTAAGGCTCTGCCTTGGACCTCTCCTCTTTACCCTTTACACCTCTTCACTTGCTGATCTCACCAGTGCTTTCACCTCTCAATTACTTTTTATGCTGATGACACTCAAGTTTACCTCTCTTCTCCTGACCTGTCCCCTACAGTTCTGTTCCATATCACCTCTTGGATAACCTACCATTTACTAAAGTTCACAACTGTTAACAAAAAAAAAAATCCCTATGGCAGCATTGCTCAGCTCCTGGTTATGCCTAGAGGGGTGGGTTTAAAATACCTCGGCCTTTCCTAGGAACCAAGAGTGCAAGGGATCATAACTACACCCCAAACATGTCATGACCATGTGTATTCATATCTGCTACAAAGTGAATTGCATTATATCTTTATGGTAAAAATGCTATTACTGTAGATTGAAAAGTTTGTTTACAATTAACCATCAGGTTTACGTACATATCTGAATCAGGCTCAATAAGGCCACATCATGCCATTTAGGATATTATGCCAACCAGGATGTAGGAACAGATGACCCAAAACCAGACCTGACCCAATCCCAGATATAGCCAGCTAGACTGCCTATCCGAAAACTGCTGATGTGTCTGTGTGTCCTCCAGCTACACCTACACATCTTTGAAGCCAAATTCAATTAAATCTTGCTGTCATGCTCCAAAATAAATTGCTCATCATACACTTTCCACATATCACTCCTGGACTTTTCATAAAGTCTGTGGATGAGGTGCATATATTTATTTATATTCATAGTCTCTGCAGGCCAGGTTTCAAGATACAGTAGCATGCAGAAAAGATCAGCATGCTTTTCATCCAATTGTCATAAAAGTGGTAAGCATCCTCTGCCATATACCTTTGTGCCTTCACTGCACTAAGAACCTTTTTTGCATCCTCCATGCCTGAGAATAGGTCTACATAGTGTCCTTCCCACATTTTAGCCCATAATTGGGAGAGCAAATCCTAAACACTGCTGTATTAATTCAATACACCACCCATTCTACAGTGCTCAAACTACTTTGCCCCTTACCTACTGCAAGCCAGTGATTAGCAACCCTAGCAGCTCATTCAATGAACCCCGAAGAGGACTCGTTCCCACTTGAGGATCCTGAAAACCCCAATAAAACACAGACATTGTCATTACTCTTATGGTTATCATCATCCTTAAACAACTCTTTAAACCCTTGCAGTGTGGACTTCAAATCAGAGAGCTAAGAGAGCTCAGAAGAGACAAAAGGAGGTGGGCAAGACAAAGAGGCCAAGATGGACAAATAAAAATCTAATGTGGCAACTAAAGTACCCCCAGCAGCAACCAGAGATTAAACTGCAAAGAAACCAATACAGCCTTCCCAAAATGAAACCCTGCAACCTCCCGTTCAGAACATGAAGTGGTGCCAGTATGCACACATAGCTCTTTCTCTACAATAGGGGGGCAGAGTTAGTGGAATTGCACCATTGCGCACTACTAGACCCCGAAGCACCTGCACCTTGTGGAGGGGAAGGTGAAGCAATCTGTTCCCAGTGCAAGACAGGGACCACTCACCAGACCCATCTTATGGAAGCTAAAGCACACATAGTATTAAGTTAAGGATCACAGAAACATGGATGAGGCACGGTGGAGTGATGGGAGTCCATACTGAAAGAGGCGGAAAAGGGTAAGAAGTACAAATATAAGAGTAAACAGTTAAAATTAGCAAGTGGAGGCAGACTGAAAGAAAAAAGAGGTTGAAAGAATAACAGCACAAAGACAAAACCAAGACAGCTGATACTTATGCACAAAGACCATAGCACAAAAGCAATGCTCATCTAAATCCAAAAACAGGCCCCAATTCTCGGGGCCCATTCCTTAAATAACCTATTGCTTAGTCACCACCTCCAGATCCCAAATGGCTCTCCACTAAACACACATAGCCTACACCTCTCAGCTTAACTCCTTCCTTTCCTAACATTTGTTGTTGTTAATCGGGGACCCAGCCTCAGGACTGTTTGACCTTCTATTCTTCTGAATTAAAAATATATAATTATATACTTTAGGCACTAATCAAAATGTTTGAGAATGAAACTTATTTTCCACTTGTTTGAATAGAAATTTGGAGTGATTTTATAGGTATTAAGCATTCACCATAAATTAAAGACTGCAGTCACCCGTTGTGGAAAACTCACTGAAAACCACAGATGAAAAACAGGAGAAACTGCCCCAATTAGCTAATAAAATATCATCATGGTAGAGATTACATCACTCAGGATACATTTAAAAATTAAAAACATTTCATGACACAATCACAATAAAAATACTGAAACAAAAGTCCGAACAGAGATTGACTTATATAAGTCTCAATAATAAATGTTATTAAACTACTAATATGATACTTGTATGCACTATAGAATTCTGCACTGTGAAAACTGTTCATATAATATGGTCCTGCTATATTCATATTATATAGGTATTTTCTTGAAGGTGAGTAGTTGATATTCACAGAATAATGGTGCTGCTGGTATTCCTTTAATAGTTCTGCAATCCTAAAGTTCCTTATTTTTCCCATATACCAACAGTGAATGTAAAATTTTGATCCAGTGGCAAAGTACCAGAGCAACTCTGCTCCCAGGACAATTAATGGGGGTATATGAAGAAAGGGGGTTGGGAATGGATTTAGTGCACTGGATGGATGAAATTGTCACTCAATTTAAGTATGGAAATACCAACTATAATGCAATATTACTGGATATAGAATTCCTTTAAAGATAATACTTTGTTGGCGGTGCACCCAGGAAAAAAATACAATGTTATATTGAGAAAAATTTTTGCATAGGCAAAAAGAAAGAAATTCCCTTTTTTGGGGCACTCTTTTGGTAGATAAATCTGTGAAATGATTGTAAATTATTAAAACATGCCTTTTAATTAATTTCTTAAAAAAAGAGAAAGTAAGTGATAGGAAATCACGTCACTATATAAACAGTTTAAGGCGAACATATATAAAACACAAAAAAAGAGAAGAGATACATTCAGTTCAACACTTTTTAAAAAAAAAATGAAACCGTATAGTAGGATCATAGGGTTATAAATCTACAACTTGGTATATACATAGGGATTTGTTGTCCAAACATCAAACTGAAAAAAATGACTAATGTTATTTATCTCTTAACAATAAATTAGTAATATTATCTTCACTCCAAATAATAAATTTTTTTAGGGTTATATGTGGATTATGCTGGATAATTTCAATAAGGGAGAGTGATATATATATAATGTTTCTTTCTTTGTAGAAGATAGATAATATATAAATGTGAGAATTTTGATCATCCTTTTTCTCCAGATAATTATCACCATTCACATTATCAAAACTGAACTGAATGTATCTGTTCTCTTTTTTGTGTTTTATATATGTTCACCTTAAACTGACAATTAATGGGGGTCCAAGCTGGACTCGCTGTTCCTTATCCCACAGAGAGCCATTGGGACACATACTTTCAGCTGCACATAAAACCTCCGTAGATGCAATGTGTATGAAGGCTGCAATGCTATTAGCAAGTTCTGTATGTAATGGTGGTGACAAGCAGAATTGAAAAGGGTGCCAAATGGGGGTCCTCTCTATTCTGAATTAGAAGGTCTCTGTTTACTCTTCCCATGTCATGGTCAGAAACTCTGATTAAGAACAGGGTCAGATTCTCTAGCTACTGGTGAGAGAGTCCAAATATTTGATTCAGAATCAGAACACATAAAAAAGCTACCAGAACTTAAAACAAGAGCTATCCTATGAGGGAGTATCCCGCCCTAAATGCTTCATAAACATACTACATTATCATATGATAAATGCAGGTGTCATCAGAATAAAACGATATGCATCAAAACATTTACTGCTTGTCCAGTATCCCCAGTGTCACAAAAGCTTCTTCCCCAGCACCACAAGTTACTACTTCCAATGCTACTAGCTCAGCTACAGTAGTGGGTATGCAGAAGCACCAGTTACTTAAAGATAATGTCGCTAAAAGCTCTGCCACATCATCTGTGAGCAGAGCTTTTAGTAACTTCTAAACTTGCTCTGTACCCTGTTACAGGGTCAGAGCTTTAAAATACTGATTCTCACTTAACTATCCTGCTGGCTGGACATATACAGTACATGGCTTTTTTCTGATACTGTATGCTAGACATCTTGTGATAAGATATCCATAGAGACCTAGTGAACAATGATTGTGACATCTTATCATTTGCATCCCTCCCAGAAGGATATTTACTGTAAGTGAGAACACATTATTGTATTTTCTTGCATTCTGCTCATGCATCGCAGCGCGCGTGCACGAACCGGCCACAGCGATCAGGACTGCAATCACAGAGACTACGCAGACCCATCGCACAGTGATAGACAGGAAGTGCCATTTGTAGGAGGTGATGGAGGGGTGGTCGGCGAAACACAGGCATGCCTGTGTGTTTGAATGCCATTGCATGGGCGTGCATAAAGTAGGCACTACAATGCCATACGCAGCACGAGTACTCAGTGCGTGCGATGAGGTTAGCAATTCCTGAGTAAGGTCAGAGCTTATGCAAGTGTGTGTGAGGCTCCGATGGTACTCAGTATTACCAGTGGTTTCGCAGTCTTGCTAAACATTACGGATGTGTGTAAGGTAAGGTTGGCGTCCTTATGCAGTGCTGCGATGGCATAGCGATATATAGAATATAATTGCAGTGAGACTGCGTGCGTAATCGCAGCAGCGATCACAGTTGCAATCCATGGTGAATCAGGCCCATAGACCCTTATTGCCATCCCATTACTGCTGCAAGCGCTGTTATACTGAATGCAGGAGATATCTCCTACTTTATAATCCATGTAAAAAGTATATTTAAAATATATTGGAATTACACATACATATTATTTTAAATATTTAAAAGTCTGCATGAGCTGAAATACGTTTTTCTCATTACAAATATGTTCTACTTGCATATTGTAAATTACACATTACAGAAATAAGTCTACAAGTAATATATAAACTTTATATATACTTACAGGTATATTCAATGCATAGACTGAGCACTGTAGACAGCAAAGGTTGTGAGTGTCACAATGAACTCATATATAAAGCTAAGATGTACTGGAGAGAACACTGACTGAGCAAAGCCATACAATTTGAAATAATTCATGCAATCCTGGCTACATGCTACCTGAATATATTTACCTTCCATGGTTGTGTTGTGATTGGCTCCTTTTCTTTTCTATGAGAATGATTGGTCTCATTCATCTGGGGAACATATTGCTTGTTAAATTATTATGGCCAGTTGTGTTAGTTAAACCAGATTTTAAGAAATACATATCGATCATTTCACTTATCTTTACTGTTTTTGGGTGTCTATTATATTTCTTTAAGCACTACACAAGTATGCCATTCAAATTTCTGACAATACAGTGGGAAAAAGGCTTAAATAATTACATATTTTACTCTTTAACCTTGGAGAGTGAGGCAACTAAAGCAATTGTTTGGTTGCAGAGAGGTAATAAAAGAGATTTACTGGAGGCTCAATTATTTCAGAGATGGGTTTTAAGCATAAATGTCTCAGCTGCCAAGCTGGGGCTAAATCCTTGCATATATTAGGTAAACAAGTTTCCTCAAATTGCTTACTATAGTCTGTCTGTGAAAGTGTAGAAAACTCTATGGTGTGACTAAATCCCACAATAATCAAACAATATATGCATCTTTCTTTAAGAGAATTCTAAACTCATTGCTCGAACTGAACTGAGACACCAAAAACAAATGTTCTTGTCTGAGTGATAAATTAAATTTCTGTGAATTATTTCCTTTGCTGTCATTAAGTTCTTATTTTTGTGTTACAGTTAAGGCTCATATACACTAGATGATGTGCTGCATGAACGATATTGGTGAAAGATTTCACTTGAACTTCTGTAGTGCCGGACAAACGATATTGGGTGTGCACACTGAAATATATCTGTCAAATATATCTTTCAGTGAAGTCATCCTGCCACATCTCTGAATAGGTGAATTCTTGACGATATTGTCAGATTGGCGTGCATGTACGGATGACAAAAGACATTGTTACCGCCCTGCAGGAGCGTGCATAATTGGTCGTTCACTGAATACACACTGAACGATATGAACAATATATATCATTGAACAATATCGTTATTGCCCATATTGTTCATAAAAGATCGTCTGGTGTGTATGCGGCTTCAGACTAAAATAGGTTTCATATTATATATATTGTTTACATATAATAACAAGTATAATTATAGTATATTATAGTATTGTTTATACACATCTTAAAGTGTAATTCTTGCAATCTGCTATATGCTACATAATATTTACAGTAATGTAATAACAAACATAGCACTAAAAGTATTATGTGCATTATTTAGCTAGGTAACAGTGTGGAGAATAATTGGAGATGTAGAAAAGGGAGGTTTTGTTTGTTTTTTCTGGCAGTTTTAATGCCACTTGATTTACTAAAAGCACCAAAAACACACCACGCTCATTACAATCATCCAGTCATAATTTTCATCTGTAAAATACATACCACCAATTTATCATATGGTGGTTTCAAAAACTACCATAAGTGCCTGTGATAGGCTAGAATGCTGAAATAACTACCAATTAGCACAGGTGATGCCGATGATGAAGGACAGAAACATGTGTGCTGCAACAGCTGTAGGGAAAATCTAATTTTGGTAATCTCATACATTCATGTAGTCATTCTATTTTTGCAGGTGACTAAGAATATGGGTGTCAGTGACTAATGACTCTGGGCTTGAATCAGCAAGGAACACAAGTGAGAGAACGCATGCACCCAGACACTGAGAAAATATGCTAATCAATGCATATGCACGGCAACCGCAGCACAAGATGCAGACGCCCAGCAATATATAATGCCGACCACCTCCCTTTACTCACAGCCTGAGTAGTCCACAAGATAGCGGAAACATCGTTAACATCGAAAACCAACGAATACATTAGCATAATAGTGGTTGACCTAACCTCACTCAGGATTTGAGCAACTTCCTGCATGCAGTGAGAGCTCAGGCTGTGTAGGACCTCGCAATGGCTAATTTATGCACGCCCCTGCAATGACGTTCAAACGCAGTGGCACGCCTGCGCTCGGCCGACCACACCCCATTACCACCTGCAAACGGCACTTCCGGTCAATCAATATCTGATTGGTCTGCATACACACTGCATGCAGTCTGCATACCCTTACCCGCTCGCACTGGCTAGTTCGATGCATACGCACTGCAAAAACATCGGCCGAGTGCGTGTGTTCTCTCACTTGCGTTCCTTGCTGAATCAAACCCTCTGTTACACCAGCAGACTCCTGCACTATTCCAATATAATGAGGCACACATAGCCACCAGATGTTATAGCATATAACTTTTGACTACTGAAGACCAGATTCCGCTGTTTTGATAGTATTTTTGTTTGCTGTCTCCTTCCTAGCCTGGTATCACAGTTATTGCAGTAGAGAGCCAGCACTCGGTGGGCCTTCTGCTATCTGGTGAGGTGCACTATACAGAGTGGGATGGGCAGAATGGACATAGACTAATTGGTATCTACTTTTTAAGTAAATCTTTTATGCTAAAATCTCCTTAAATTTAAAGATCTGAATCCCAAAGGACGATAATCAATCATAAATCTGAAAACACACATTTATTTTCTCATAGTGCTGTTCAGCAAATAAAGCTGAAAGTACCTTTTGCAGATTAGAAAGTACATGGCACATTCTTTTGGGATTGGGACTACAGAACTACAAGGTGTGTTGCTCATACTTGTGGCATCACTAGTGAATGAAGGTGACGGTAAGCGTGTCACAATTTCATGCTTAGTTTGGTCAGCTATTGCCATGAAATTGGGATTTAACCTGTTGCTACACAAGTCAATGTGTGTGTTAACTCAGTACATTCCATAAGTGTTCCCTAAAACATACATTATCCTTGTTGTCTACACCACATATGGAAGACGGTAATTAGTCAACATGCTGACAATAAATGTATAGATATTGTACCATGGTGACATGGTTACATGGTTAACATATGACTTGTTTATCTAGCCATAATGCTGACATTACAAAACTTAGGGTTAATGTTAGGGTGATTTATCAACATTTTAACATGCCAACTTTATGGCAATATAAACAATAAGCATGTGCTCACCTTATAAAACTATAATGAAATATGTCACTAAAGAAGTAATCTGTCACTAAAGAAGTAATTATGGTATAAGTTAAATGATACAATAATAGGACATCTACTGTGTTGCTAAGTGCATCGAGAAAATAGGATTGACGTGTCCTCTATTTATGTGTAGAATCATGATGTTAAGTGGCCGCATGTTAGATCTTTGATTGACAAGGGTGAATAGGACAATAAGTTGTGAGCCTTCAACTGTAAATTGTAAGCATGTGGAAAGTACATATAATAAAGAAAAAAGCTGCATGTCCTTGCACAGCAGGAAGGTAATAATGAATGGATACTGATTTAGGTCAGAGATGGAAAATTATATCATGAGAAATGCACAAAGAATGTAATGAATGACAGGAATTAATGAACTGTTAATTATGTTTGCACAAAATAGTAAAAGATCTAACAAGTAACGGTATAGAACTACACACATTACTAATATTAATAAATGCAGATCTTCATTTAGTTCCTCTCATGGTGACAATACCGACATATCCTGCTTTCTTCAGTCTCGATAAATACAGGAATGGTAGGTAATTTTTTAAAAAATATATCAGTCATACTAGTGTAAATGGTCATAGGCAAGGGATGGTATGAATATCACTCATATGTCCATGGTGTCCGTTAAGTATAATCCCTTTTGCTAATGTTTTGGGGGCTATAATTATTGGAGTAACACTCAGAATAGACATTGATATATGGGTTGTTATGAATTCTGACCGTTAAAATTAAGGGCTATAGTAAGGAGTGTAATGTGTCCTGATCTAAATCTGTGGTATCGTTCTGAAGGGACGCTCCATGTTTTAGAGAACAGTTTGGATCCCTAAGTCAAGATTTAGGCCTGTAGGGGCTAAAGTTTTGGGTGTAATAATCCATTCTATTTCTTCTTTACTGAGCAATTTATCATAGTTGCCACCTCTCCAGATTCTTGACTAATTTTATCCCTATGAAGCTCAACTGGTGAAGCTCAACTGGTTGGAGTCTTGATTGTGTCTAATTTTGAAGTGGTGCGACACACTGTGTTCATCAAATCCCTTAGAAATATTTCTCCGATGTTCATTTACTCTTTGTTTTAAGGGTAATGTGGTTTTCCCCACCTATTGTTTTCCACATGGACATGATAATAAGTAAGTCACTACTTTAGTGGTGCAAGTGATAAAGTCCTCAATAGAATAACTGGTCTTAGTAGCATTTTATGTAAAATTAGTAATGTATTTAGTGGTTTTGTGTTTGGATGTCTTGCAGTTAGCACATCTCCAACAGTGGAAAAATTCTTGGTTTCTCCCCATGATAAGGGAAGCTTGCATAAGAGTTGTGGGTGGTAGATGGTTTAAGACCAATTATTTCTTTATATCTGGTGCCTTCTTGAAGACAACTCTTGGAACTTCAGGTAAGTACTTGGCCAGAGTTTCATATATTTAGTGAGGATGTCCCAGTGTTTTCTCAAAATTTCCTTAATTTGTTTTGCTGATAAATTGCATTCTGTGAAGAACCATATGTCAAATTCCCATCCAGGTAGCTTATTATCCTTATTGTTTACTAGTAATTGATTTCTATCCTTCTCCAGTACCTCCTAAAATGCTTCATGCAGTGTCTTGTTATTGTTTTTATGCTGGACCTGTTTCTTAAATTCATTGCCTTGTATCTGGTAATCTGTTACCTGGCTGCAGTTCCTCCGGATGAGAGTGAATTTCCCCTTAGAGAATAGGGATATTCTCCAGTCATTTGGCGTAATGTTCACTGTTGAATAATATGAATCTGTTAACATCCACTTTTTTCCTGTCTTTGTTTCAACTTGGTGATCCTTAAGGAAAATGTCTAAGTATAAAAAGTACACTTTCTCTTTGCTGTAGTCCATGAGTGAATTTGAGGTTCAAAGAGCTAGAGTTCATGTTTTCCAAAAATTTTGAAGGGATACTAAGAAACCCTCTGAGATGAAAAATATGTAATCAATGAACCTTTTCCAGAGTAACAAGTTTGCCCCGGCTGTATTGTTATTCCATATGCATTCCTTTTCCCAAACACTAATGAAGAGGTTTGCATACCTGGGGTAAAACTTGGTACCCATAGTTGTTCCTTGTAGTTGTAGATAAAAGTTCCCACCAAACCAAAAATAGTTGTGTTCAGGATGTTTTTTATTCCTTCTAGAATGAAGGTAATTTGTTCCATTTTGAAAACAGCATCTTGCTCTTAAATATGTAAGATGCTGCTCAGTCCTTGTGTGTGGTTAATGGAGTTGTATAGAGCAGTCACATCACAGGTCACCAGCTACCTGTTGGGGTTCCAGATTATATTCAGGAGTTTGTTTGAGAATGTGGATGGTATCCTTAACATGTGAACATTATTTTTGTACATATGTCTGCAGAAAAAAGTCCAGATATTGAGACAGGTTAGAGCTGACGGAGTTGATGCAGTGGATCTTCTTGGGGGTTTAGCAGATTTTTATGTACGTTTGGTAAAAAGTAAAACATTTGGATGGTAGAGTGCTTATTGAAGATGAAGTGTCTTTCTGATTTGTTGATTATGTTCATGTCCAGGTCTTCATTTAAAATTGATGCTAGTAGATTATTGTACTTGTGAGTGGGGCACATATCCAATATCTTGTAAGTTGCAGCATCTCCTAAGATCCTTTCTGCTTCTCCAATGTATGCAGCTCTGTTCATTATTACTATCCCCTCTTATCACCTGACTTGCAAACATATCTTTATTCACCTTGAGTTCTTTAAGAGATTGTCTTTATGGTTTTGTCATGTTAAAATTCCTGATGTTGTATTTCTTTGCAGACATTACTTTGTCAAGATCATCAAGTACCATTTTTTCAAATGTGCTGATGAACACTCCCTTTAAATTTCTTGGATAAAAGGTCGAGGCTGGCCATAATGTTGAATATCTAAATTCATCTTCATTATCTGTTTTACAACTGTTTAATTACATGCAAAACATTTCTTGAGGGTCAGCCTTTTTGTAAATGTATGCACATCTATGAAGGTATTGAATTTATTTGGTTGATTAGTGAGTGAGAATTTCAATCCTTTACTAAGGACACTGATGTGAACCTACTGAAGTTGAAGATTCTATTGTTTTCCGCAATCTCCGGTTTCTTTTTCTTGGTTCTTTGCAGTTTGTTTGTGCTGTTTGCATACTCCCCCTCTACAACCTCTTCTTGTCCTGACATTATTCTTTTTTTGGGGATGGGTGTCTCCCTCTTTAGTTGGTTTGGTGTCTTCTGTGTTGTCCGAGTGGAGCTTCTGTCCCAAAATGGAGTTAGGCAGGCTAAAGACCTGCCGCTAACTCTACAAAATTTTGCCCTCATTATTCATGTCCAACATGTGATGTTCTCAATGGGGTCGTTATTTCAGATTTGAAAGCCTGTGAGTCTTTTGTAGAATATTGTCTGGTTTTGGCATTTACTGATTCATACATTTCTTGTGTAAATATTTCCAGCCAATCTTCTTTGGGTAAGAACTCTTCTCTTTCTTGATATTCATCATCCTCTATTTCATGAATGGAAAAGGACATGATGGAGTCTGGTTCTGTGTAAGATTCTTCACCTGATTCTCTGTTGTTGATAACCTATAGTATTTTTCTCTGAATCCTTCTTATTAACGAGGGATATATACTGTTGCTAGGTGAGGTGTAGTTTCCTATAAATGGGTCTTTCTTGCTTGATTTTAGAGATGTTGTTCTTGATGTTTCTTGTTTCTCTTGAGTACTGTGTCCTCATAGTAGTTTGTTTATTAGGTGTTTTTGTTTTTCTGTTTAGCCCTGGAGTGGTTAGTCCATCCCTGTATTTCTTCTGATTTGTTGTCACTTTACCTTTCTGTGTTTGATCTCTTTTAATTGTATTCATTTTCTTCTCAATAATGTTATTTTCATTTTGATGTAATCTTTTCATAGCAAGATCGATAAGTGTGTTGAAACCATTCCTTATATTAATCTTCAAGTATTTGTTGCCATGTGGAGAGAAAAAATATAATTTTTGTAATTAATTGACAGCATTTTCTTGATCTTACAGCCTTTGGGTATTAATTTGTGCATTAAATACCACTTAAGAGTGTGATTGTCCCAACACAATCTTTTCTCCGGTTAACAAGTTTCTCTAGAGTTCTTAAAGTATGGCAGAACTGTTCCTCTGTGTTGGACAAGGGTGGTGTATTTTGTATGGCACTGAAAATCCCCTCTGCCCTAAGTATACTTTCTAAGTACTTAGTTAGGAGTTCCATGTGCCTTGTATCCCAGTGTCCCAAACAGCTGCACCTGCTGATGTTGAAAATGTATCAGAATGAAAGGGTTTGCAGTGCTAGTGTCTCGACCCTGAGAATTCCGATGCGGGAGCTGCTATTACTATAGAGGTCACCAATCTCCTATTTTACATAATTTTAACAATAATAAAGCATGGTCCTTGTCTTCTCCAAGGGTTCAGTGTGACTTGTCAACACTTATAATTTCTCAAAGTACATATTGACATGTTCGATGTTGACTTGGAACATGTTGACATTGCCATAAAGTCTGTCAGAGTGAAAAGTGACCTGTAACTCTATCAGAGTGAGAGGTCACCAAACTCCTATTTTATACAGTATAAACAATAATCAAGCATGCATTCACCTTATAAAATTATAATGAAATATGTAGTGCATGTTTCTCTGGTGGGTGTAATAAATTAAGATGCAAATGGTTAACCATGTTAATGTTTGTTTTTTATTCACATTAATTTTCAGATTAGCCATAAAATTTGCACTGACTAATCAGCCCAATAAATTCAATACCTTCATAGATGTGCTTAAATTTACAAAAAAGCTGACCCTCAAGAAATATTTTGCATCCTACAGTGGAAAAAGTCTAAACAGATAATGAAGGTGAATTTAGACATTCAACGTTACAGCCAACCTTCACCTTTATCCAAGACAATTAAAGGGAGAGTTCATCAGCACATTTGAAAAAATGGTACTTTATGATCTTGACAAAGTTATGCCCACAAAGAAACACAACATCAGAAATTTTAATAAGACAAAACAAGATAGACAAGCTCTTAAAAACTCAAGGTGAATAAAGATATGTTTGCAAGTCAGGTGACAAGGGGGGATTGTTATATTAAACAGAGCTGCATACATTGGAGAAGCAGAAAGGATCCTAGGAGATGCTACAACTTACAAGATATTGGATATGGACCCCATTCACAAGTACAATGATTTACTAACATCAATTTTAAATGAAGGCCTGGACATGAACATAGTCAACAAATCAGAAAGGGACTCCATCTTCAATAAGCACTCTACCATCCTAGTGTTTTACTTTTTACCGAAAATACATAAAAATCCATCAAACCACCCCAGAAAGACCCATCCTTTTAGGCATCAACTCTATCAACTCTAACCTGTCTCAATATCTGGACTTTTTTCTTCAGACATATGTACATAAACAATGTTCGCATCTTAAGGATACCATCCACATTCTAAACAAACTTCTGAATATCACCTGGAACCCCAACAGGTAGCTGGTGACCTGTGATGTGACAGCTGTATAGACATCCATTAACAACACACAAGGCTTGGGCAGAATCAGACATATCTTAGAGCAAGATGCTGCTCTCAAAACGGAACAAATTACCTTCATTCTGTGAATAATCAAATACATCCTGAGTCACAACTATTTTCGATTTTGGGGGAACTTTTATCTACAACTATACCTACAAGGAACAGCTATGGGTACTAAGTTTTCTTCATACATCAGCATGAAAAGAACTAAATGAAGATCTGTATTTATTAATATTAGTAACGTGTGCTGTTCTATACCACTACTTATTAGATCCTTTATTATTTTGTGTAAACATAATAAACAGTTCATTCATTTCTAAGATTCAATACATTATTTGTGTTTTTCTCATGATATAATTTTCCATCTCTGACCTAAATTAATATCCATTCATTAGTACCTTCCTGCTGTGCAAGGACATGCAGCTTTTTTCTTTACTATATATACTTTCCACATGCTTATAAATTATAGTAGAAGGCTCACAACTTATTGTACTATTCACCCTTGTCAATCATTTACATGCAGCCGCTTAACATCATGACTCTACAAATAAATAATTAGGAGGACATTTCAATCCTATTTCCATGATACACTTAGCAACACAGTAGATGTCCTAGTATAGTATCATCTAACTTGTACCATAAATATGTCTTTAGTGACAGATTATTTGTTTATCCCACTGTGTTCCCCTCACTTCCCTGCTCGTGTTACCACCCAATACTAGTTCTTCACATCTATTTAACACCGGCACTGGACAGCCTTAGAAGCTAATGACTAACTTTATTGACAAGCCCCAGAACCAATCAGAATCCAAGGATTAGACCAATAATGAGCAAGGATAAGGACACCATGGATTATATCTTTCTACACAGAGACAAGTTTGAGCTTCCGTGATGAAAGCCATCATAGCTGACATGCATTAGACTCATGGCTCTTCACACACCACCTCCCATATATCAGAACAACCCAGCCAAGCCCAAAGACACACCAGAGACTCTCAGGTCAGGTTCCCCTATACAGGTGCTGGTGAACTCTGAATGGAATGGAGAAGACTTTAAGCATAGTCAACAGGCCGGATCAGAACCAAACAGACAAGACAGTACAAGGGAGCAGATGTAAGCAAATCACAGGGAATAGCCGAGGTCAGTTCCAGATATCAAACGCAGTACCAGGAGTCAGACTAAATCAGAGTCAGAAACAAGCAAAGGTCAGGAACAGATAACAGGATATGCACAGGAACACTGGAATAATGTATTAGAGCCTATACTCTGGCACAGGACTGTTCCCATAAACTTCCTTAAATAGGAAGGGCTAGAATTTGGTGCCTTCTGTGACTTCACCTAATTGATGGACATAGCCCTTTAAATCCTATTGCAGGACGGTATGCTCGCTCCTAGCAGAGCCGTGGCCACCTGCACTTTCAGCAGCCACACAGCAGGAGGAGCTATCTGCATTGGCAGCAGGTGCCAGTGATTCCCTGTCCACTGCCCGGAACTCCAATGCCGCCGGACCCGGTGAGTACAAACCAGGCATCCAGTGCACTGTAACAGAGGAGGCAGAACATATCGGTAGTGGGTGCTGGAGACTCCCCGCCTGCTGCCTGGGACTCCAGTGCCGCCAGACCCTGTAAGTACAAACTGGCATCTGCTACACTCTGAAATTACCCCCCATGTATGGGTGGGCTCCAAATACCCCACAAATGGCTTGTTAGGAAACCTTAGGTGGAACTCCTGAAGAAGCTGAGGTGCATGAATATCCGTGGCTTTGACCCAGCAGCACTACTCTGGCCCGTACCCCCTTCAAACCACCAAAAACTGAACAGTTCCTCTAAAAACTCTTGATTCCAAGATCTGTTTCACTTCATACTCCTACTGATGGTCTACTAAAATCACAGGAGGAGAGCTGCAAGGTGTTGAGAAATGATTAATTGCCAGGGGTTTAAGAAGAGAAACATGGAACACATTGGGTATTCTGAGGGTGTCCGGAAGTTTTAAATGATATGCCACTGGATTGACCACTTGTACAATCTGAAAGGGACCTATGAATCTGGGAACAAATTTCATGGTGGGAACTCCAGTGCACACTGTAACATGCACAATGATAAACCCAGCCCTTATGAGAGAGTTATCCCAATGCTCACCATCTATATGACATATCCATTACAATATTTTAAAAGAAAACTTGAATTTAGAACATTAAATAACAACAGTAGCGCTAATAATGACTGGGTTAAAGCTAACATGTCAAAAGTAAAGAAGAAAGCTTTAGTTACAAATAATGTATATTCTAATTAAACCAGCGGACAAAGAAGAGGGAGGTAAAGTGCTCCAGGACTGTAATGACTATAATGAAGGGACAATTATACAGTTACGTGATACAGAGTTGGAAGTAAATCATGTGTATGCTGATCCAAGGATGCCGCAGTTGCGCTGATATACCCTCAGTAAATTTTGTCTATATGGGATAGGTCCTTTACATCCAAATTATGACCCTTTTGTCCTAAGGGTAGATCCATTTCCATGTGTATTCCAAAAACAAACAAGGTACACTCCACAGACAACTCTGCAACTGCCCCAAAGTCTTTTACTAACCCCTCAAAAAAACCTATATAAGGTTTCAACTACCATTTAAAAAATTGCTTTTCATAGTATTAGCTGAAGGAAAGATATCCAATGAGGCGTTCTACTTTTCATTTACTAAGCACCCTGTTGTATAATTTATTTACCACCTTCCTAAATTGCACCAAGCACTACAATACCTACTGGGTTGATCTATAATTTTGGGTAATTGGATAACTCACATCTAATCTTTCTTTTTTAGTTAATTAATATTTTATTTATAAGTCACCAATCTGAAATCCCATTTAAGACTGTGGAGTCCTGAATATGCATTTTTAAGTCTATGCATGCAGGCTCTATATATGCACATTCCCAAAGAGGCTTTGTGTTTATTACATTATTTTGGGGTTTTATGTAAAATTTATGTAAAATACATTACTTTGTTTTGGAAGATTTTGGGGCTGATTTTGAGTTGGGAGTAAAGCAAAAAAAGCAACTTTGAACCTGGACAAACCATGTAACAATGCAAGGGGGGGATACATTTATATTTTTTTATGCATACAGGGTAATACTGGCTGCTTTTGCACATAGCCCACTAATATTGGACAGCTTTATTTTTAAGGTGTAAGTTAGATCTGGGTTTGGACATACCCTCTCAAATCTACATCTCTCTGCACATTTTAAATATGCCCCACCGGCAGTGCAACATGGTTTTTCCAGGTGCAAAGTTACCTGCTCTTTCTTGCTTTACTCCCAACTCGGAATCAGAACTTTTATCATTACAACAGGCATGGATGACCTGGGCATGGATGACCTGGCTTTGCCAATTCGCAGGAAACCCAGTTCCATTTAAAAATAAAAAAAAAGATAAAATAATAAAAAAAATGCTAAAATTTGCATTTGTAAAAACATTATTTATATGAATAAATAAAGCATTTTTATTAATATACAGTACATTGCTGTCATCATCATCCTGATTTTTAGATACTGTAGCTGTAAGAGCCGAGGAATTAATTGGTACATGTACCACCACAGTCCTTATTTTGGTTAACCCATACTTCTAGCAACTAATTCCATCTCAGGTTAGTTCTACTACCAAGTAAACAAAAAAAGAATTGTTCTGAAGAGAACAAAACAAAGAGCTCTATATGAGTGCACTCTAATAGTTTTTATGGCATAAATATTTACTTAAAACATAACTTTTATTTTTAATCACTATTACACATATAAAAGAACTTACATTTTGATAAATGCAGAAAAGTATTTCCTGTTACTAGGAATGACAAAAAGGTATGTGCAAATAGATAACGTTCTGTACTTTTTTTCTAAAAAATGTACAGAAAGAGTAAGAACTGTGTGCTTGAAGTAAGATTTGCAGCACAAATCTAAAATAACACCTGTAGAAAATATCAAAGGGTCAAGTTTAAATTATTCAGTGATGGCATTCCATATCAAAATAAAATTAATTAGCTAAATACAGTGATAAAAGCATGCATTATGTTTCCCACATGTTCCAATAAGCTCACTTTCAGCACACGGGTTGCCATTCCTACATATCTTTGTTGACAGTCATATTGTAGATAGAAGACAACTTAGATGGCTTTACAGTTCTGGAAGCTTCTTATCTTCTTCCCATGGCTGTCTTTCACTATATCGGTAAATGGCTAAAATATGGTCTGATCCATTTATGGAACTAATATCTCTAGAATCAATACATTCAACTGCTTAAGAACAATAGTGTAAGTTGGGGATAATAGATTCTGCATTTATATGGATTCAGCTGTTCCCCTTCTTACCAGTGGTAGAGGAGAAGTAGTGAGAGATCCGTGATGGCAGTTACCCCTGGAAATAACAGCAAAGGCCGGTTTTCATCTTCAACTTTTAATTTCTGCTGGTAGTTGCCTTACCTATAGGCATAGTGCAACCAATGAGAGAACTACTCCGCTGGTATGGGAGCCAGTGAGAGAATATAGAAAATGAGAGTACCTTCACTGTGTAATACGTCACATAGAAATGTTTATTTTACTATGAGGTTGCATTAAAGATAAAATATCTTAAGGGCGTATAAACCACTGAAGATCTCCAATTGTATGCGATCCGAATAAGTACAGGAAAGTAAGGGTTGATAGACTCTGCATATAAATAGACTCTGCTGCTCTCCCTCTTACCAGTGGTAGAGGAGAAAGAGTGACAGATCCATTTGTGCAGTAACCCTTAGAAACAACAGTGAGAGCCGGTTCTCGTCATAAGCTTTTCATTTCTGCTGTTCGTTGTCGTACCAATGGCCATAGGGTAACCAATGAGAGAACTATTCTGGTGGTATGGGAGCCAGTAAGATAGTACAGTATAATTAGATGACAGTAACTTAGCTAATTATATTGGTGAATATTTGAATTATCGAAATCAGTTGAACAATCTTATCGTTATCAACCACTAAGGGTCTATATTGAATTCAATTCCGTTAAATATACTGACTCAGATGATCAAACAATATGTTCAGGTTATTTGTTATATTAGCCACCTGTATCATGCTACAAGAAATACATAGTCTCCTGGATAAAATGCAAATGCTTAGGCAAACTT
This sequence comes from Taudactylus pleione, assembly GCA_031769625.1. Lineage (NCBI taxonomy): Eukaryota > Metazoa > Chordata > Amphibia > Anura > Myobatrachidae > Taudactylus > Taudactylus pleione. The sequence goes on along the minus strand of JAUIMM010000052.1, from coordinate 22,133,123 downwards.
ATAAGTCCCGTTGTATCAATTCTTCATTAATCAAAGCTATTTAAGCATATATATGAGAGATACATAGGAATAGTGGTTTAACCTAAAGTGCAATTGCTCAATATCTTTTATCCCTGTGTCAGGTAGTAAATGTACTAGTGCCTACTAGCTTTCTAGACAGGGTACTAAAATTGCTGTTCAGGGAGGATTCCCATTCAAATATGGGCAGTAAATGTTCAACAGTTATCTTGATTATTTAATAAAGTGTGTCAATATCTGCAAAACCACATAATCGTGTCCCATTAGCTCTCACATATCTTGCTTGCAGGCAAGGATAGTGTGATCACACCACTACCTGTCAACATCTGTGGGTGAGACTGAGAGAAACATAGGGATATACTCACTCTCAGAGATTGTGTGGTCAAGTATTCTTAAAGACATATACGACCTTGGTGTTGGGGTGTTCCATACTGCGCAGTCACTGGCACCCTACGATCTGATGCACGTTTCGACTATCGGGCTTGTTCACGAAGGGATAAGTTAACTGACTTCCTGATTTGTCCGGTCTTATGTAAATGCTACGGACCAATAGGGAGTCAGTAACATTGACAGGCAGAAATAACAGCCTATTATAAGACAGTACCTGGAGAAGCTTTAGGATTGGACAGCATGATGTCGGGAGTTCGTGACAGTCATGAATCCTATAGTCTGACCATCTATTATACTTAACCTGACTCAGGTAAATATGTAATAGGATTTATTAGCATTAAATTAGATCTCCGTTTCTAAAAAAAAGTACAGAAAGATAAGAACTGTGTGCTTGAAGTAAGATTTGCAGCATAATTCTAATATAACACCAGTAGAAAATATCAAAGGGTCAAATTTAAATTATTCAGTGATTGCATTCCATATCAAAATAAGATGGGTTAGCTAAATGCAGTGATAAAAGCATGCATTATGTTTCCCACATGTTCTAACATGTGCACTTTCAACACACGGGTTGTCATTCCTACATATCTTTGTTAACAGTCACATTGTAGATAGTAGACAACTTAGATGACTGTACAGTTCAGGAAGCTTCTTATCTTCTTCTTATGGCTGTCTTTCACTGTATTGGTCTTCAATACATATGTGCAGGCCTTACAGCTCCCACAAGGATATGTTCCAGTTTGAAGGTTTTTTTGGAGTCATTCTCAAAATGGCTATGAACCAAATGATCTTTAAGATTCTTGGCTTTCCTCCAGCTCATTGATACCTGTACTCCCAGATGTTGTCTCAAGATGGGGACTGTGTGGAGAATAGGCCAATGAGTTTGTATGATTCGTGTCAGTTCTCGCCATTCACTACACTAACCTATGAGTCTGATTTCCTTGGTGTTATCAGTCTCCTTCCTTTGAGGAAAGACAAGATTTTCCCTGGGTGTTTTGAGAGCCAATAACTTGGCTGTTTTGATCAGATGGTTACTATAATACCTATTGTGTAATCTTGTGGACAGTTCTTTGCTCCTTATCTCAAAAGTAAGATCATTGGAGCAATTACGTCTGTGATGTAAGAATTGTCCTTTGAGTAAGTTTGAAATTGTAGGGGGGAAATGACAGCTGATTCGGTATTGGAGACTATTTGTGGCTTTCTTCTTCATATGTAAGTCTGTGATAATTTCCACTTTGTCATTTTTTGATGATGTCAAGATCCAAAAAGGTGATATTGTCATCTTCTGATTCAGGGAGTTGGTATTTAGAGTCTGCATAAACTCTAAAAATAGTTTTTTGCTTTCTACATAACCCTAATTTTTGTTATTTATTAACAGATGTATCTATCATATATTTGCTTAAATAGCTTTGATTAATGAAGAATTGATACAACTGGACTTATAAGTTTACCTAAACATTTGCACTTTATCCAGGAGACTATGTATTTCTTGTAGCATGATAAAAGTGGCTAATATAACAAATAGCCTGAGCATATTGTTTGATCATCTGTCAGTATAGTGGTTGATACCAATAAGACTGTTCAACTGAGTTTTACAATTCTAAGAGAATATTCGTCTATATATGATTAGCTAAGGTACTATCATCTAATTATACTGTACTATTTTACCAGCTCCCATACCACCAGAATAGTTCTCTCATTGGTTGCCCTATGCCCATTGGTAAGGCAATGAATAGCAGAAACAAAAAACTGATGACGAGAACCGGCTCTCGCTTTTGTTTCTAACAGTTACTGCACAAATGGATCTCTCACTCTTTCTCCTCTACCACTAGTAAGAGGGAGAACAGCAGAATATATTTATATGCCGAATCTATCAACCCTTACTTTCCTTTACTTATTCGGATCGCAGCCAATTGGAGACCTTCGGTGATTTATACACCCTTAAGATATTTATCTTTAATGCAACCTCATTGTTTGCCCTATGCCTATAGGTAAGGCAACTAATGAGAACTGGTCTTTGCTGTTGCCTCTAGGGGTAACTACCATAACGGATCTCTCACGTCTATTATCCCCGACTTTCACTATTGTTCTTCAGCAGTAGAATGTATTGACTCTATAGTTATTAGTTCTGTAATTGGATCAGAAAATATTTTAGCCATTTACCTGATATTTGATTTGACCTTGGTGTTCTTTTAATCATTTTTAGTTTGAATCATATATGTGATGTTTATTGTGATTGTTTGTATATTTCACCATCTCTGGAACCCCCTCTGTTGGGTCTTATAGGTCATCTATTTGCACATCTCTTTTTTCATTCCTAGTAACAGGAAATACTTTTCTGCATTTATCACTATGTAAGTCCCTTTATTTGTGTAATAGTGGTTAAAAATAAACATTATGTTTTAATTAAATATTTGTACCATAAAAACTATTAGAGTGCACTCATATAGAGATTTTTGTTTTGTTCTCTTCGGAACAATTTTTTTTTGTTTACTTGGTAGTAGAACTATCCTGAGATGGAATTGGTTGCTAGAAGCATGGGTTAACCTAAATAAGGACTGTGGTGGTAAATGTAGCACCACCACCACACTAACTGTATATTGTACATCCAGTTAATGGTACAGTGACATTCCAATACCTGTACAGTAGTTAATCCCTCCTTTACCTTTTTTCCTTTTATACTAGTTCTACTACCAGCAATAGGATGATGATGATAACTCCTTGATTGATTGGGAGAAGCATTTTCTGCGGTTCATAAATAGGCTCCATAATATGTTGATTGCTGTGCTGCATTTTATTAGTCCTTACAAGCAAGTGAGAAGTTTACTAGATTACAAAGACAAGTTTTATTATTTAGAAAATGTTTAGATATAAAGCTGATTTATTGGTGTAAAAGAGAACATTACATAATTATATTGTGAGCAAAATTACAGCATTGTTATCCTGGAAGATGAGCTTTGTCTTTTTTTCTCTATTCTTATCATTAGCTACAACTGAACTTCTAATGTAGACACTAACTTTGTAATTTTCATGCCAGCATTCATTAGCATGACTTGAGAAGAATAAAATAAACTCTGCCTTTAGAATTTTGTATTTTATTTTCCAGGCTGTTGTGTCAAATTATTGCCTTTATTTTTTTAGTTAAGTATTTATTATATTACGTTCCATTTCACACTAACAATTTATTGCTTTTAATTTTCACAAAAAAGAAATTATCATGTTTTAGACAATTTCTACAAACAGTTCCTTTAGGAAGTAAATGATTTAAACATTCACAAAGCATTAATAAATGGTAGCAATTTAGAAATACAAGTACAACATTTAGGTAAAATGCCTACTTTAAATTTGAGAAGGCATGCTTATCTGGTTTCACCTAATTGGCTTATTTTTATCATTAAATTATCTAATGGAATAGTATCTTTTAGTCAAATGATAATTCTGAAAGTTACCAACCCACCAAGCAAAATACAAAAAAAAGCAAAAAGCCACGCATGTAATCAATACTTTTTAAACTCAGCTTCAATTAAACTATTTAAAACTTAATATAAAATCCTATTGCTTATCTGATTGTTACACTCCCTACAGTGAGAAACTGTATTACAGTCAACATTCTGTGAGGAGACAAGGAAAACATGCACCGTTTGGGGTCCTGAGGACCGAGTTTGAGAACCTGTGCTCTAAACCAATGTAGTAGGGGTGCTAGTCTGAGTGGAAAGTGTCTCAGGCTTTCCAGGTGTGCAAAGCAATGCACTGACTGGATTCATATAAAAAATGGGCATCAGACTGCATACCCTGAACATATATATATATATATAATTGTAGGTGCTACCTGTGGAGACAATTGATATATACACAAAAAGAAATACAGGTGCTCAACTCCAAATCAACAGATTGTATATAAATAAACACATTTTTGCACTGAATAGAGGTTTTTGGCATAATCTTGGCCAAGGTTATCGGCCTACCCACCACCTCTGGGTAACCTCTGTCGGGTAGGTCCCTAACATATTAGGGTTCTAGTATCAGAAGCAGATCATTATAAAAATGAAAGTTAAAAAAATTATTTCACGTAAAGAAAAGCTGGTGAAATATAACAAGGTGATTCAACAATCACGATGTAGAATTGGTTACTACACCGTGATTGTTGAATCACCTTGTTACAGTATATTTCACCAGCTTTCCTTTACATGACATGATTCTTTTAAAGTTTTATAATGATGTGCTTCTGATGTGTGAATTTTGGCAGTTATAATTTTTAATACATATCTAATAAATGTTATGTTTTATGTTTCATATAGAATATTTCAATTGATTGCCCCCAAACAATGAGAGTTTCTTTTTTCTCCTAAGACGTTCTACCAATATATTTACAGTAACCGGCTAATGGTCCCAATTATTTATTACACAAAAAGCAACTATATATAGTCCTTTATTTAAACCTTTTTTGAACAAACATTCAGTATCCAGTCCAATAGATCTCTTCAAGATTGGATTTTCAGCAATATAGTCTAAAACCCAAAATTCTAAACTTCCAACATTTGTTTTATGTTTTTGTTGAAAATGGTGTGGAAGACTGTGTGTAGTCATTTTATGTTTAATATTTCAAAGGTGTTCCCAAAATCTTAATTTATGTTGTCTTTTAGTTTTACCTATGTAAAACTAAAGAAACCCATGGAAGCACAGGGAAAATATACAGAAACAGAAAGTCAACACAGTTGGAGACATGGTGGGATTCAAACTCATGACCTCAGTATTGTGAGGGAGTAATGCTAACCATTACACTAACCATGCTGCAAATAGCCCTTTTCCAGAACTTTTAATTAAGGACTGTGATTGTACTCTATATTTAATATCTGCTGTACAGTTTTTTTCTTATTTTTAAAAACATTGGAAAACTATATGTTATTTTTCTGTATTGATCACAAACAAATAGTAGATGGAATATAACTATTCACATTATACTTTGAAGTATGTTCTTGTTTCAATAACAATAAAATCATTTTCTTCTAAAATAATTTTCACAAATTCTGTACTTCTATTATTTATCTTGCTCATGAATACCACATTAAAATTATTTACATTAAATTCTCCATAAAAATTTTTTTTTCATCTACCTTTCCATCATGATAAAAACTGTACTTCATATGAAAAAATTTTTTTTAGTTACTCAAGCAGTATTTGGAAATATATTCTGATGTCTATTCTCCCATTAGAATAGATAGGGACAAATTGTGTCCCCATAGCTGTGCCATGCTGTGGTAAATAAACTTGGTTCCCAAACTTCAAATAATTATGTTTTAAAAGAAAACACATTCCTTTGAGGCTAACATTTTTTTTACCTTCATTTAAATATGAATCTTTTTTCAGATGGTGGCCACGAATCTACTCTCAAGGGGCAATGATATGCTCTTGCCCCCAGGCTAAATCACTTTCCTGTGGATTGCTTATATATTTAAAAAATAGAGAAAATGTTAGTTCTACTGTGTACTCTGTTATGCGAAATACCTACTGTAAGTTAAATTATCTTGTAAATCAGCACATTAACCCATTACAGTGTTTTAGCTCATTTTTAAACCTTTTTCTGAAAATGGAATATTCTATAGGCACTCATTTTATATTTAACATTTATATATAAATGTTAAATATTATTGCACATACATATACATGTATACAGGCTAGTATAAAGCCTGTATACACATGTCAATCACTTTTGGCAGGTTTAACATGCTCTAATTGGACTTACCTGTCGGCGATCACCGGAAACCAGGCACAAAGACTGGGCGGAGTTACAAAATACTGCAGGGACTTATGGGAAAATTTCCCTCTGTCCCCCAAGTATTTTCCTCATATAACGCAATTCTGAAATGGCGTTATATAAAGTAAATATTTTTGGAGTGATTTAATGCTTTTTGCTTTACTAAATAGCAAAAAGCATTAAAGCACTGTAGAGATCAATGGCGTGATCTTTACAGTGTGGTACTCAGCAAGATGGGAATTAATGGAGAAGAAAATTACGTTATCTTCTCCATTATCCCATTTCTGAATAGTGGATTTACAAAAAAAATGGAGAAATCATAGTTTACGTATTATCTATGTAAAAAAATCAATGCTAAATAGACCCCTGAGTATCCTGGCACCTGCTGGCCTTATTTGGTACTGCTGCATCTGATTCATCAAGGTTGTATGCCAGGCAAGTGTAATACACTGAAAAAATATATATCATCACAAAAATGTAAAGCCACATTTAATAGATGTTTACATGGTACAGATTGAAAACTAGGTACAAATTAAAGTAAAAATCTTGATGCAATAAGCTTCACCCACTTCTGTCAAGTCCCACCCATTCAAGACCCCCTACTTCTCCCCACAAGCCTCCACTCACTGGTATTCTCCACATGCCCCTAACTCATTAAAAAAAATGAAATACTTAGCTTCCCAGCCAATCTGATGAGTTGCCTGCTACTGTTGCATTATCTCCCTGCATTGTGCAGAGATTGTCACATGACACAGATGCAAGCCACTCCTGTTAAGGCATTCTCTGTATTATAAGAAAGCAAAGTAGTATAGTAGGTAACATTGCCATGGGCTGCAGCTGGAGGCTTGCCAAGCCGACAGCTGCCAACTACTGGTTTATATTATCTAAACAGAAACAAAGTAATGGTCCCCTAGGTGTAAAAATGGCAGGTTACATCTGTAAAGGAAAATAAAACAGAGATTGTGAAATTTTAGCCCATGAGTGACCACACAGCACATGGTGTGTGAGCAGTGATCCAGCTTTTAAAGTGTTTTTAGATACCATGTGTACTGTATGGTTGAAGTTCTATTTCATCTGGCAAGATATGCTGTGCTTTATAGTTCCACAACCCTGAGACACTGACAAAAGGGAAATATCATTGACTGAAAGCCCACCTACCATACAGCTTATATTCTAGCTGCTCTGCTTTGCTTCTGTAGCTTCTCCAAAACAGTGCAATAAGCTGAGTCATCAACATTGGAAACTTGCATCTCTATACAAAGTACAGTAAATATGCTATATAATCACAAGTCTGGTAATTTAGGGTCTATTACCATACTAAAAACAGTCAAAAGAATAGCATCTAAAAATATATATTTATTGATTATTGTTGTTATTATAGCAATGTAATCTTAAAACTGCTTAAGTAAATTAGCATTATTAGGATGGCTGGGGATCAGTTTACTAAATACAGCCCCTTCATGGTGATGTGTAACTTTTTTAATCAACAATAATTCTAAAGATCTACCTCTTTGATAGGTCAGTCAATGAGTCGGCTTGCCAGATTCTTTCATTTCTACTAAGGTAGAAGAAAATAAAAAAAAAAGTTTAAAAATTTAAAAATATTTGAAAACCTCTAAACATGAAAACATTCCACAAGGAATAAACCCATTTTTTTATACTTACATAATTAAAAATGTTATCTATTAGCATTATAGGTCCAGTATTGCAGTTGTACAAGTACTGATATTTATAATACTAGGGAAGTCTTCACTGAGAGAACCGGTGGATATTACTGTTGTCAGGGTTTTTCACTAGTTCTATTGGGCAAACAATATTAAAATAAGATGAGAGGAACTTAGAGTTGCACACCCTCAACAGAGGCCACAAGCTGTTTCTATATGCGAAGAGGAAACATGTGGCTAGCTATGCATTTTGAATGGGGACATTCACTCCTGCTCTGCTGTACTCAAGGAACGTTCCCTGGCAGTCTATTAGTGTGTGTGTAAGGGGGAGAAATCAGAACTACTAATGTGTAATATATGGTACCTCCAATAGCATCAGCTTTACACTCTCCACCCATTAATGCAACTGATCATAGCATTATTAGCATTTTGCACACATCAAACCTTGGACAGACAGAACAGGACTAGGAAGGGTGTTTTCACGTAGGTAAAGTTCAGTAAGAGCATGTGCATGAAAATACTGGTTATGATCTGTAATTATGCACATATGTGCCTGTTAGGAGCATTTACTTTTGCATCTGCTATAGGTCAAGTGAAATTACACACTGATGATGATGAAATGTCGTAAACTAGGTTAATTTGCTGCCAATAAGGATGCATACACAACTTGAGATGGGTGGGCACATTGATGGAAAGGGGAGAACAAGTGAAGATTGCAGAGTTATGAAGAAAGGCTATATGAAAACCTGAGAGAGCATGGGATGGCATTCCAGAGGTAAGGAGCAGCACTGGAGACAGCCTGTGGGAAGAGATAGTCAGGGAGCAGAAGATGCATATATCATTTGCAGAGCAAAGTGAGTGGTATTGAGTGTCCAAGGAAATGAGACTGAAAATGTTGAGAGGATAACAAGACTTTGTGGGTAAGTTTGAAAATGATTCTGAGTGTGACAGAGAGAAAGTATAGTGAATTACAGAGGGGGCAGCATAGGTAGAGCTATGGGAGTAGAAAATGAGTCAGGCAGAGATGTTGAGGATAGACTGAAAAGTGGTGAGGCAGGAGATTGTAAATCCTATGAGGAGTAGATTATAGTAATATAGGTGAAAGATGATGTGGGTGTGAATGAGGGATTTAATGACCTCCATGGGGATAAAATACCTGATCCTAGAAATATTATGCAGGGTAGATGGCAGGATTGGTAGAAGGACTCATGATTTACCCAGTAGCGATTTTTTTAAAAAATGATGGTTTTTTGTGATATTTTTGTTGAGTAACAAAGTGTCAGTTTTATGAAACGTAAAACCTGATGTGTTGGGTGTGAAAATAATTATCTTTCTGCTGATTTTCCAACAGTTATGCCTTTAATAAAACCATTTGAAAAATCAGTTATATATACAAACATGTCAAAGCTAATATACTGTATGACAAGCATTGCAGAGTAACTCCTCGAAAACATTTAAGAAGATTTGGGAGCATTGGTTGCTGAATTTTAAAGTCCATTCACCATTCTCCATGAATAATTTTTATACCAAAAGATCAACTCCCTACTCTTTTCCATCCCTGCCTTTTGCTCTTCCTTCTCTTCCACTTCCTCCTCTAGCATCTAGCCACACCTCTTCTATTCTTTCTTCTATCTCTCTTTTCTTTCTTGTTTTGATGGTTTTTGCAAACAAAAAATGTTTGGCTCACTTGGATGGGTCATGTAATCTCTAGCCTATGCATAGCAATAAGTGTGACTTCATTACACTATTTTTAGCACAACCTCTCTGTACCCAGGTTGCCTGCTTTGAGTGTGTTTGTGGGCCCTCTATTCATCTATGTAGTATAGTGATATTTCACTAAATAAATATATTATTTAAAATTTATTTCACTAAATAAAGTATTTTGAAAAAAATGAAACCTCTATAAAAATTAATACTAGATAAATCAGGTCCCATGACTCAATGTCTTCTTTGACAGAGAATACTTATCTTATCTCTTTCAACATTATTTTAAACAGTTTTCCCACTTGACTGCTTCACCTTTAGGCAATCTGGTAGCAGTACACAATACAGCAGTGATGTGCACCCTGAATGCTTGAAGGCTCTCAAACCTCTAGAAGGATCATACATTACCATTAATTTCAAGAATTGGAAAAGCCCCAATATAACCTTACATCATCCATTCCAATATGCTCCCCATGCCACATTCTTGCTCCAGAAGTCCACAACATGCCACTCAGACCTGCCTTAGTACAAAATTTCCCACATGACCTCAGAACCCCACAAGCCCTCAGATGCTACATTTACAGAGAATCTCCCCCACATGACACCCCAGACAATAAAATATGATCCCCTCATGTTGTCTTTTCACACATATCCCACTATCTCTATTTTGTACATATTGCTATAATGAATTTAGCTCTCCCTAATAAACTGTTGGTGTAAGCTGCCCTTTGAACTGAAGATTCTTTGATACTGATTATATGTGATCACCCAGAGCCTTGCCATATGCCAGTGTTAAAACAAAGTTGGCAGATTGTAGATTGTTTGAGTACATTACATTTTGTCATGAGTACAGTGAGCATAGTACATGCAAATTTAAACTTAACTATATGGCTGTAATACACTATAAATGCTAAATGGTGTATAATATATTTTTAATGTGCAGTTGTGTGGTTAATTCAACATATTACACAGCTGTCTTTTTATATTCATGCCGCAGGTTGCTAGCCTACTAGGATTATGCTGTGTTGCATTTAAATCTTTATTCATATGACACGCGTTCCACACACTGACAGGCTATTTTAATAAACACGAGGGAGGAAATGGCCAAGTGCCTACAGGTGCATAAAGGAAATTTTAGATTGTGTGCTTGCTTTCTCCTTGGACTCCAATGTGAAGAATAAAAATATATTTACCAGCTCTCCCTTGGGGGTCAGTAAGGTGTATGTAGTCCATGGCAATACATTTGTCACCTATATTGCTGTTCCTGATGGCTAATCAGTTTCTTAATAAGGACTGTGTGGGAATTCTTTACTCTGAAGTGAGAAAAGAAACATGGAACCTTTCAAGGGTGATTGCAGTGTGACCGAGGAATTGAAAATGATAAAGATGCAAATCTTCATATCTGTTCTCCAGTAATACAAGAAGAGTATTTAAACAGGCTTGTCTTTATAATAACATTGGTAAAGATCAACTTAAGCAATTCCCATCAATACTGTAATTATATAATGACAAAAGATATTATTTATTATGATTCTGATATTCACATACAGTAACAGAAAGCTGCTCTCGATAACACATGTACAAAATGCAGGAATGATGTCAGTGTGCACCATATGCTTTGTACTGCCAGAGATCTGATTGCAAATGCTAATAAGGGATAAATATTATGCCAAAGTATATTACATCATATATTTTTGTCTCCCATAATCTAAATTACTGTAACTAAAATGTTACTTAGTTTAGGGGAACACTCATATTAAAGTTTCTAAAATTAAAAATAAAAGATCACAAATGGGAGGAGTCTATTAAACTAATTTCAAGTATCCCCATATGTATGTATAGGGTACTACAGGATATCTGCTGCTTTTTGTTCGGCAGAGCAGTCCCCATAGGTTTCTATGGGGACTGCGATAGTAGTAAATATACAGTATCATGCTCCAAAACAGCTGGGTCTTTTGGAGCTTACCTCCTGATAGCTATGATGGTATTAGCCATTGTGACCTATAGGCTACATGTACACCCTTTTTGTAAAGCAAGGGATGTGCAAGAGCTTAAACAATCACTTTAATTTACATTTCCCTGCAAGCCAATAGAAGCCTGTGTCCCTGCATGTTTTCTTATGATACATTGTCCTGATAAATAATGTGTCAATATGAAATTATGCTTATTGGGTCTAAAATGCAGCCAATGATAAATGGCTCTTTTGTCTTTAAAGAGATTTTAGTGTTTAAATAAATCAGCTTTGTAAAGAAAGTTTAAAATAATAGATGTTCTTGCACTACTTATCACACATAAAAATTTAGTTTTTTGGTTATAAAATGTTAAATGTGTTCTTAATGCTGGCAAAATGTATAAAAGTGTTCATTAATTTAAATGTATATACACTTAATGGTGCAAAAATATTGGCACAATGTTTTAAATACAATTATGTGTAAAATATTAAGTATATCAAACTAATTAATCATTGTATGACTGCTCCCATATTTATTCCTAAAACTAATGACATAATCATATTTGACTAGACTAATGTTCTATACCATAGCTTCCATTTTAATTCTATTAGGTACAGTATAGGGATAAAATAAATAAATGACTTTTAAAAATATTGCTTCTTAAATCTATTAACTTAAGTAGCATTTTGTCTTATGACATCTACAACAATTATGCTTTGTATGCTACATTTGATATGCTTTGTTTTTCATTTACTCAGTGGTATCAGTTTGCTGATTTCCACTATATTTCGATAAGAATACTATGTGCAAACAATTTTCATGTATTAGTTAGCACATTGCCTTCTGCAAAGCATATAATGCCAATAAGAAATTCATTATTGGGCAGTGTTTTAAAAAAAAAAAATTCAGGTGCACTGGCTCCACGTACAGTACAAAATAATAAAGTTATCACTTATGTTCGGGTTCAGACCATGCAAATGCAAGCAGATCCCTCTCCTAAAATTTTGCTGTGACATAGCCAGTAGTCAACAATGGCTAATGACAAAAAACAACACAGTATTCCTCCAGCACAATATAATGAACCAGCAAATGAGATTTACATCCTACATGATAGTAGTAATGCAGAGATCTCAGTTACATATATTTGCAAACATATGGCTAAGCCATATCAGGCATCTCTGATATGGTATTCCTAATAATAGCACCCACTTTGGGTCATACATTTGTATATATACTTATAATACATGATAGTAGCACATACATTTATACAATTTTAAATTGAGAGCTAACCCACCCGGAGGCACCACAATATCCTCTAATTGCACCACAAAGATCAGTATACCCTCCAGCTACTGGTCCCATACATGCTTCTCAGAACAGTGATAAAAATGGTAAGATGCTCAAAAAATGTATTGGTCCACTAAATGTGTTTTCAAAGGAGGGCTAATGTAGACAAGAAAAAAACTGGTCCACTATAGTGTGCTGGGGAAATTCTATGTTGTTTTTTCTTGTCTAGATTAGCCCTTCCCTATAGTGGACCAATAAATTGATTTAACAAATTGCCATTTTTGTGCAGCACTACAATGACTAATTCCCAGCAAAGATGGTATTAGTTATTGGGGCCACGGTTTAGTGAGTGTAGCTCCTCAGACTTTTTATTTCCATTATTCACATTATAGCAGTCCCAGAGAAACTTACTGTATGGAGGATGTTTCTGTGAATGCAAATGGAGGGCCACAACATATTTTAGAGCTATCCCACAGGATTTCCCACAAATTAGTGAAAATAAATATGCCCCATGGCACAGTCAACCAAGTAGAAAAAACCTTTGGTCATTTATCTGTTATCATCATATTAGCTATCAGTTTTTGTTTTGTTGTGTTACTGCAGCATTACTGGTATTGTTAAAGCAATTACCAAGTTAACAATGAAATGTAAACTGTAAATGTATATGGGATGTAGTTAAGAGACCGGTGACGGCATTGTTGCTGGTCTCAAAACCGTTAAAGAAATCCCGACAAGAGACTTAAGATAGTCGTCAAAATACTGATGCCTATCTCAATCTTGATGCCGGAATGGTGAAGGATGCCAGCACAAACTAGGTAAGTCTGGGGCACCCTGAGCATTAGCCATAGGGGGGGAGTGTTAGGTTTAGGGAGCATAGTGGGGTTAAGGTTAGGTTTTGGGGGAGGTTAGGGTTAGGCACCTGCCCTGGGAGGGTTAGCTTTTTGGTACGGTAAGAGGGGGATTGGGTTAGGCACCCCTGGGGGAGATTAGGGTTAGGCACAATGGGGGGAGGTTAAGGTTAGGCACCACTAAGGGAGGGTTAGGGTTAGAGGGGGTAGAGGGGTAGGGATTCTATATTATGATAGCTAGAAGCTGATTGGTTGTTTTGGACAACTTCTATACTTGTCCTCTTTAGAAAGATTGCTACATCTTCTCATTAATCTTTTTAAATAATTTCACAGGAAATCGAATGACAACCGTTAGTCATTTACCTTAAATATTGATCAGTAATTGCATTCTTAATAGCATCCACAATCATCCAGTAAAGTTGAAAGAGTTAATGGTGTGTTGAAAAATGTAATTGCTAAACTATCTGGTGAAATTGATTTCAAATAGCCAGCTGCCTATCCACTTGCCCTCATAGCTATGTGAAATTCTCCATCATGTGCTATTTGCCACTGCCAATGTTATATGCTAGAAGGAATTTCTGTGTGCATCTATACATCATACTATTAGCTCGTAACCTACCCAGAAGCAGACCAACAATCTCGAACAATGAAGAATCAACAAGACTCTCTCCCTGCAACTACATTATTGATCTCAGGAGGACAAACTGTATGTGTAGTGACTCTGTGAAGCTGGCTTCACAGAGTGTTATGCTCATAATAAAATTCTTGTTTGCCTTGTTCAAGAAGGAATTTCAGCATCCATGTTGATAATGAGAATATGCAATCTGTCATCTTTTTCTTCTGCTTTTAAAATACAGAAACATATAATTTGATGGCAGATAAGAACCACTTGGCCCATCTAGTCTGCCCCATTTTTAAACATATTGTTACCTCAACCCTTATTGATCCTTACTTCTTCTGAAGGATATCCTTATGTCTATCCCATGCATGTTTAAACTGCTCTACTGCCTTAGCTTCTACCAACTCTGATGGGAGGCTATTCCACTTGTCCACTTCCCCTACTGTGAAGTAATTTTTCCTCAAATTTTCCCTGAACCTACCACCCTCCAGTTTCAGAACATGTCCTCTTGTTCTAATACTTCTCTTTCTTTGAAGTAAGGGCCTGATTCAGAGCTGAACACTCTGACCAGAGCGCTCGCTCTGAATCAGGGCCCTCCTACCTGTTTTAGGAGCATCCTCATGGATGCTCGCATAAACTGTGGGTTACCACCCACAGCTTATGCGAGTGTCCATGATGATGGTCGCAATGGTCAAGACCATCGCGACCATCAGGCTTGCGACGGAGACCCTGCGGTAAGGTCTCGCTGCCACAAGCCCTGGAGTGATTTTGGCTCTATCAGAGCCAAAATCACTCCCACTGACATCACTAGTGATGCCAGTGGGGCCGGCTTGAGACGGTAGGCGTTCCCATGGGAACGCCTCCATCTGGCAGGCACGCCCCCTGCATGCCCACAAAGGGGGCGTGCTGTCAATCAACATCGACAGCACGCCCCCTTTGGTGTGAGACGTGGAGCGATGGAGAGCCCGTCTCTATCCAGGTGTCGCGTATGTGCACGACGGAACTCCCTCCGTCTTGCGCATGCGCAGTGGGGCAACATCGACCCGTTTGCGAGCATCCTTTGCTCGCGAACGGGTCTGAATGACCCCCAATGTCTCCTTCCATTACCTTGTTAAAACCCTTTATATATTTGAATATTTCTATCATGTCCCCCATTTCCCTTCTCTGCTCCAAACTATACATATTAAGATCTTTTAGTCTTTCCTGGTACGTTTTGTGGTGTAGACCTTGCACCATTTTAATTGCCCTTCTTTGTACAATCTCTAATGTATTAATATCCTTCTGGAGATATGGCCTCCAGAACTGAACACAGTATTCGAGATGAGGACGTACCAATGACCCATACAGTGGTATTATCACTTCTTTCTTTCTGCTACTGATTCCTCTCCCTATGCAACCAAGCATCTGACTTACCTTCCTCATTGCTTTGTTACAATGTTTGCTTGCTTTTAAGTCACCTGAAATAGTGACACCTAAATCCCTTTACTCTTCAGTAGTTTCCAGTATAGTGCCATTAATATGATTTTTAGCCTTTAGATTTTTGAGACCCAAGTGCATGATCTTGCATTTTTTGGCATTAAACTGTAGTTGCCACATTCTTGACCATTCCTCTAGTCTACCTACTGTAGATCATTTGTCATTTGTTTTACCCTGACTGGTGTGTCTACCCTGTTGCATACCTTTGTGTCATCTGCAAAAGGCATAGTTTCCCTTTAATACCATTTGCAATGTCACAAATAAAGAAATTAAAAAGCACTGGTCCAAGTACAGATCCCTGAGGTACTCCACTTGTAACATTTCCCTCTTGAGACTGCACTTTGTTTACTACAACTCTGTTTTCTATCCTACAGCAATGACCTTATCCATTCAACTATCTTTGTATCCAATCCCATGCTTTACAGTTTATTGAACAGTCTGCAATGTGGAACAGTGTCAAAAGCCTTACTAAAGTCTAGATAAGCTATATCTATGGCTACCCCTTTTTCTATTTCCTTGATCACCCAGTCAAAAAATTCAATAAGATTTGTTTGACATGATCTCCCCCCAGTAAATCCATGCTGTTTGGGGTCCTGCAACTTGCTGGATTTGAGATAATCTATGACTCTTTCTTTTAAGAGTGTTTCCATCAATTTCCCTACCACTGATGTAAGGCTTACTGGTCGGTAGTTGCTTGCCTCTTCCTTGCTTCCACTTTTGTGCAGGGGGACAATGTTTGCTCTTTTCCAGTCTTCTGGAATTACTCCAGTAGCTAGTGACTGGTTGTATAATCTGTTAATGGTGTTACCAGCACCCCTTTAAGCTCTTTTAGTATCATTGGATGTATCCCATCTGGCCCCATTGATTTATCCACTTTCAGTTTTGAGAGTTCTGTTAGGATCTTCTCCTCTGGCTCCTTTAGCCAGGATGGAGCCTAAATGACTGCAGCAAACATAATTAATGCTATGTCACTGTGTTAATTTGAATTATTATGAACAAACATATAGTACATGTGCATATCAAAAGAGCAATTTTATGCACATTGGGCCTGATTCAGAGATGTATACTAATCCTGTTGCCACTGCATCTTTGTACACAGCAACCATGCAAAAATATGCAAATGTTGCACCTGCCATAAATTGTATTGAGACACCCACAAATGGCATCATAAATCCAAGTGACTGCATACAAAGACACTGCATCAGTCACAGATCCTTTAATAATTGACCTTCTGAGTAACCCTATGGTTGCATAGAATGGCCGCGTGTCATGAAATGGCAGAGCCATTTTTATTGCATACAGGATCTCAGACACAAGCTGTGACACCCCCCAAAACAGTTGCAACACATCTGCATACTGTAACACTCCCTCAACACCAGTATTGAAGTGTTGCTAGGGAGGAGGTGTGATCACTATCAGGTCCCAGGGGGCTCATGGATGGACCCCCCCAAAATCCAGCCCTGACCATTAGAAAGGCAGGCTTCTCTTGTTGATTTAGCAGTGTTTTACAGAGGCTCCATTCAGGCCTCAGGCCAGTAATATCACTAATACTGGTGCTGGAATCTGTTACTGAACCTCTTCAAAACATCTCCCAGCAGAGCACCATGTGATGTCATGACATCATGTGGCCCCACCCCACACTCCCCCACTGCCACTGAGTCCTAGCAACAGTGAATAGTGCAGACAAGCCCAGGCTTAGTAAAGCAGGCCCCTGCACCAGCACACAATAAAGTGAGGAGTAGAGGGAGACACCTCTCCCTGCCAGTAAATTATGTAAAAAAAAAAAAGTTTTATATTTAATGAATAAGGCAGACAATGCAGGGCCGCTGTACAGCATCTAAATGGGTGTGTGTGGGGTGAGAGGGAATCAGCCCCAGAAGTAAGCTGTCATTGTTACCTTCAGGCATGGGGTGAGGTGTGGTTCTGCGCATCACCTTTAGCCTTGCCCCAGCATGGAGAAGCAGTGGAAGACCCACAGCCACACACTCTGAAAAGTGTGATTGCACTGTTCTGTGCTCCTTCTCCCCTCTGTCCTATCTTTCTCAGCACCTCAGCCCCTGCCCTGCTCTCTTTCCTTCATTTTATATGCATGTCTGTCTGGGGGGCAGTCATATGTGTGTGTGTCTCCATGTACCCCCTCAGAACTCGGTATGTCTCCATGTGCTCCTCCCCCACAACCAGTGTGTATGTCTCCCTCCCCTTCAACAGCAGTGTTTTTTCATATCCCCTTCTCCCCAGTTACAGGTGTGTCTGCATGTTTGGCCTTTGTGTTTTCTCCTTCATTTACCTGTGTCTTCCATTACTCCTTTTATATCTGTCCCCCCACCTAAATCTGTCTTTTATCCCCCACTACCCATCTTTTTCCTGTGCCCCTACCACCTATCTTTTTTCCATGCCCCCACCACCCACCTTCCATTGTGCCCCTGCAACTGCTTCTCCTTCTACCACCTCCTTTTTCCTTTAACTTGGCCTTTCTTCACCCCTTACCTGCCACCTCCTTTTCTACTGAAGGCGATGGAGTCCGGGTGGTCGACGATCAGAAGTGGTATGGAGAAACCTGCAGATGGATAGTAAGCACAATCTTTTGATTTCAATTATTAGTGTTTTTTTTATAATGCTGCTATCATTGGCAAAAACCATGATGACAGTAAAATACAGTATGCCAGTTTTCATCAATGAAGCTTTCCCTTATGGATAGCACAAGTATTCTGGCAGTACTTGTGTTGCCACAATACCTGTTCTTTCATTAATTTAAAATAATTAAAAAAAATGCTTTATTCCTTTCAGACTATTTTTAGTTTATGTTAAAATTTTATTTATTTTACTTGTAGGAGCACATGGGGGGGCAACCAGACCAGTACCTCGCCTAAGGCCCCATGAAGTGTAAATCCAGCTGTGGTCAGCATGTGTGGTCAAGTTGAAGTGAAAAATAAACCAGCATGTGCATGTGTCAGACACATGATGTACCCACTAGGGGAACACAATGGTAGGGGCCTTTTATCATGCCATTGCAGAACCATGAACAGGTGCCAGAGGGAGAATGGGGAGCCTGAATAGAATATGGAAGCTTGCACAGGAGGCACACCACTAAGTACTGTGTGTAAGTGTCATATACCCCTTTCTCCCAAAATCCCCAGGACTAACACAGGATTCTGAACATGACCAGGGTTGCACCTGTTTACACTGCACTTTGACCCTGTAAAAATCCTGGTTCTTTGCCTTTCACACTAGAACAAATTTTTTTTCAGCTGATTAAAGTAATTTAATCAGTTTACCTCATTGGTATTGCAGTAGTTTAAGTAGGTAAACTTTTAATTGCAAAAGCAGGTGAATATGATCACCATCAGTGTTGTTGTGGGTGATAGCAGAGTTATAGGTTATAAAATATAGTCAAGAGTTTGCATCCACCATCCTCAGGTTTGTCAATATTTTATCACTTCAGCAGCAACCCAGGATTTTCAACAAAAGAGAAAGAGGAGTGTAAGGGGTGAACAGGTTGGTGCGAGAAGGTGCAGGTCAAGAGGATCAGTGTGTAGTGAGGGGCACAGGGGGAAATTGGCTGGTGGACGTAAATGGTAGAAAAAAAGTGGGGGATAGATATATTAGAAGGAGTAAAAAAGACATATACTCCCATTAGGGAAATAAGGAAAGACAGACTCACACAAAGATGAGATGGAGAGAAACAAAGGGCAGTGATAAGACATGCACATGGGGTAAGGGGCTGGAGTAAAGCAGACAGATACTCAGTGAGGTGAAGGGGGAGCTGAGATTAGGAATTGGGTATCTAGGGAAATAACATAGATTAGGGGGCTTAGCATGTTTGGAGGAATATCTGTGTCCTCATGGCTGCCTGCTTTCTCAGTACAGCAACAGGTGCTCCCACTGGCACACCCATGTAATTTTGACATTTACAGGGGAAAAGTCCTCTCTGCCTACCGGTGATCCTCAATTTAAACAGTCAATCACCCTAAATCTGCCTATTTCACCACCCCCCATAAATTCAGAGCACCCACTTCATCTGCTCCATAACATTATGCGTACAAAAAACAAAGAGCCAAGAAGGGCTAGTTGTTGGGGCACTCTTAAATCAAATTTAATAAAATGTAACCTTTATTAGTAATTATTAAAAAGCTGCGGATCTCCTCATTTTAATAGAATAAATGGATACGGCGAAATAAATATTGATATAATTCTGGGTAATTATGCTCCTATAAATTCTAGATTATTTATTCACATCATACAGGAGTTTTGTACCCGTGGTGATCCTGAAATCAACATAAACCAAATCAAATGTAATCACTTATGTCCCTGCTATTATACATTTAGTCCCGTTCTACTCCTAAATATTACCTACAACACCCAATATTCCCTGGTGGTCTCCCATCCAAGTACTAATCAGGCCCAATACTGTATAGCTTCCAAATTCAGACTAGATTGGGCAAATTCAGAAAGGTATGGTTGTAAGACTATATAAACAGGAGATTGGGGGTCCAGGTGTAATTTAGCTAAGGGCATTATGTAGGACTAACTCAGTATGAGAAGTCCACTTTGATTAAACAATGGACATAAATTCCAAACAAAGTATTGCACCAGCATACTTTGATTAATGAATAAATTGGTTATGTTACCTTCTAAAGTGTAAAGTAAAGCCATATAAACAGATCATTTAAATGCAGGTATAAGTAATGTCAGTCTAATAGTGCCTGGGGATAATCATATCACATGTAAATGGCATTTATATAGTATTCATATGATTGTGCATGAGTATGCAAATTCCACTTTTTCGGTAGGGATGGTGCTTATTTATATTCCCCTAGAGCACTTAGCAGACACCATAAATTTTAATCAAACAATACATAGCATAATTTGTATTATTAACATGAAATACGGATGTACATTGAATAAGTCATCACATGGTCACAACACACAGAGTGGTAATAAAAAACAAAAAAAGAAAGCAAAAGGTATTGCTAGTGTCCATTCCCCTTAGTCACCGGGGCAGAGACCGGGCGCCAATCAAGTCCTCATATAGGGATTGTACTAATCTGTATTCCCCTGGAACATTCAATAGATAGCATACATTGTTGCCAACTAATATAGTTGTACACAGTGTGTTTTGCTACATTTACAATGGATACAGGTGTGTCTCAAAATCATCACACAGTGATAGTAAAAAAGAGTCAAATAGGTTATTCAAATCTATTCCCCTGAATGATGGGGGAAAGAAAGCTGGACATAAATCAAGTCCTCATGTGTGCAATGAAAAAATAACATCAAATCTACCCCAACTAAAAACTGGGCAGTTTACAGCAGTACATCCACTGTGCTGCCACAATAGTCAGATCATAAATGAACCTGTGTAATCAGATGCCTTATACTATAAGAGATCAGAGTGCTGTATCTCCGTTCATGCGGAGTGTAATAGGCTGAACTGACATGGCGGCCAGACAGCAAGTGTACATACCTATCAGGGTCACTGTGCGGGGGTCTGGTCCGTGCACTGACCGGACCTCCTATGCTGTGGAAGGACGTCCATTTCGCCTGGTTGGTTGCTTGATCACCTCTCCATTGTGGGTTCCTGTGCAGACTGTGCTTATAAGCCTGAGTGAAAAAGGTTATGGTGTGTCTGCACACATCATCAGGTATGCTAAAAGGGAACAGCTCCTATTTATTTGGGCTGACAATATCATACATCACACCAGAGTAAGGCTCATAATTATGCCTATAATTATATAATTCATTGCATGTTTACACATATCAGTTTAGAAAGTCATAATTACAAAATTTCCAAGCACCCAATAAAATTACTTAAACACAATTTAGCAGTATAAGAATCGCGTGGTTTATAATAAACAAAAAGTTTTTTTGGGGTTATAGAAAAAAGATAAAGAAATCAAACAAATTCATTGCTGATAAGTGATGTCCAAAATATTCACTATAATCATTTATATAATGTGTAAGAAAATGTCACATATTAACTGGTTATAGAGCAAAGCAATAAATAGAAAGGGTTCTAAAACACAGGGTAATCCTGAAAACCTGACCAGTCTTAAAGGTAGATCACCACATGTTTGCAAAACAAGAGGAAAGGTTTTATAATGCTAGAAGAGAGAAGAATGTTAAAGATGGATTGCACTATGCAGACAGAGGTGATAATGTGTCAATAACTCTATGATGAGTGGGACTATAGCATGTACCTATATCACATAATGTCTGAATAAGAGGGAACTCTCAGGTGTGAATATATATACACTCATACATAAGTATCCCAAGTATATGTCACATATTAACTGGTTATAGAGCAAAACAATAAATATAAAACGTTCTAAAAAAAAAAACAACCAGGCTAATCCTGAAAACCTGCCAAGTCTTAAAAGTAGCTCACCACATGTTTGCAAAACAAGAGGATAGTTTTTATAATTTTAGAAGAGAGAAGAATAATAAAGATGGATTGCACTAAGCAGACAGAAGTGATAATGTGTCAATAACTCTATGATGAGTGGGACTGTAGCATGCCCCTATAACACATAATGTCTGAATAACAGGGAGCTCTCAGCTATAAATATATATACACTCACACATAAGTATCCTATGTATACACAAATATACATATACAACAATGAAGGCTATAGAAAAGTCAAGATCCAAAAGGACCCATATAATGAAGATATGTTAGACATCCTTGTGCAGGGATAGTGTCATGAGTGATACCTATATTAAATATTAATCTGTCTATACACAAACTCAGGAAAATTCATCAGCATTGCTATATAAGGGAATAATGAATAAAGGATTATAAAGTTGTGAGACATATTTTGTGATTTAAAACTCTCGTTATTACATATAACCACTATTTATGAAAAAAGGGGTACAAATCCCTAAAAACGTGATAAAAGAATATCCTACTATGAGGAAACCACACATGGTCCTCAGTAAAGTGAGAGTGATGTGTGTGGTGTGATATAATGTGGGGTATCCTGTGAAAGTGTAGTAAAATACAGGTATAATTCCTATATATTCCCAACAGTTACAGCGTGTTGTGACCCGAATTGAACGGTTATGTGAAAAAGAAAATACAATATGTACAGTGAAAAAATCTCAGGATGGCCATCCATTAGAGATCAGAAATTGATCCCCTCAACTGAAGAATTGTGTTAGTAAAATACAAATGTGACAAGTGTATTAATGAATATTGAAAAGGTGAGAAGTGAAAAATAACGAAGCCCACACTGAAACTTGTGGGTGAAACGCATTGGCCACACCCCCATCACTCGTCACATGGATTCCAGAGATGGCCGCTCCGACGGTGACACCATGTGCACGAACACCGCCGGAGCACCCATCACAGTCAATGCTGCTGCTGCCTTCCATCCGAGACAGCATCGCAGTGCACCGGAGGGCGAGCTACTGACTGGGAGGCCCCTCCACACTACAGCCGCACAGACGGCAACCCTGCAAGGAGCCCACTACTACACTCCAGCACAAGGTATGAGGTGCGTGCACCCTTCTATACCATACTGTGATTCCACTATCTTCAAGATGCCAGCTAACCGGCACCTGCCATCATTAAGACAATTATCAACAAATCCCATCTAATTACAGTCAGGATTGACATCCGGGACATTGATCATATCACTATCACTGCATATAGTGATCTATGCATACAGTTAAAGTTGGGACAGCATTTGCTCTACCAACAGGGCATTATTAATTATACAGTGACTGCTACATTGTGAACTATATTGTATCCCTTCTAATGTACATTGATTTGCAATTTTTTAATTTCTCTAATTTTTTATGCATCACGGTAAATTTCAGTACATATACTGAGTTTTATAAGTCATATTAGTTGTATACATCATTGTTTATTCTGTTAATATTTTATCTTCTCACATGTCTATTATTTATATTATATATTACACCTCTATTAAACTTTTTTTAATCTTTGCTGCGCTGACTTAATAGACACACTGCTCAATATCTACAAGATATTTAATTTGGTGACCAGGGGAAATTCACCGGTGTCTATAGCAGCAGCATTCAACTTACTCAAACCTACACCCCAACTCCCCAGTAGTGCACTACACCAACTTTGCATAAATCCTGCTACTTGGCCTGTGTACCTAGCAAAACACAAATGAGATGTTCAGTCCATCAACATGGACAACATGGGGACCTGTTAGTTTGGATTGCTTAGGACAAGATTCCTTAATTAAATAATCTTTACAATATTGAAAAGAAAATTATTAAGCATCCAATCATATTTAGGCTTCATGCTCTCTTAGTGGACCACTTTTGCTAGCTATGCTGTGCTTAAGGCTGGTTTAAATCAATGCCGGGCCAGCACTGAAGATTGTTATTCTGTTCTGTATGCTTCCATAGAGATACCTAGGGGGACTAACTTTCAATTACAAACAAGAAATAAGAAGCATATAATATCAGTAACTTTCCTCTGCCAGAACGTATCATTCATTTACTTAATTCATATTCATGAACTAATACTCACTGATTATTACAAGACTAGCATTCATTAAAAGTGTCTATATTTTAATTTTCTGTATTATATATTTATATACTTTAGCTAAGGAGTTGAAATGATTTATAGAACTTGAGCATAATATGGCAGATTATGAATACAGTATTTATTTCAATGTACCTAAAGATATAAAGTAAATTATTTAAATCTCTAGTAACGCTGCTAAATTATTTTCCATGTCTGTGATTTAAGGCAGATAATTAGCAAAGTAGAAGATATTTATCTGCATAATTCAATCAATGAAGATTAGTGACATCTGCCAATGTAACATACTTGCTCCTTCTAGTCACAAATAATGTACAATCCATATACATATTCACAAAAAAATGTATATTTAAAGAAAAATGTAAACATTTAAATTTAATTCGGGAATGTGCTTCTGTCAAAATGACAATAATCATACACATTGGATTGTCAAATGTATCATGAACCTACTACCTGTACATGGATGGACAATTTTTACATTTATATGTTATGTGCCACACAGATCATGCTCTGTATAAATGATTCCTAATGGACGGTATCTAAGTTTTGGGTTAAACAAAATGTAGGGAATTGCTATATAGTCTTACTCAACACTAATAATATTTGTCTTATAATGTGCAGTACTCATACATACAGTACACAGATGTATGTGGTGGCATGTGGCATATGACATTTAGCAGAATAATTAGGAAACACAGTTTATATTTGTGCATAAATTAAAAGTAATATAGAAATATTTGCCAAGTACCAAAATATGAGTTAAAAAAAAAAATCTAAACCTAACATCTTGCCAATGCACTAAGTTGTACCCAACCTCATATTTAAATGGGAACTGCACTTTTTTATTTTTTTCTACCTTAAAGATAAGGTATATGTTGATAAATTGATAAATTTTCTGCAGCATTTTAAGTACAGTAATATTGCTTTAACAAAACTATCGTGTATGCTTTAGATTGGAACTGGTACAGTATGTTTCAAGTGATTTTTAAAAAAATAACACTCTGGATTTTGCTATCAGTCCCTCCCCAACAACCCTGTATTTTCAATTCGCTGTAATTGTATGTCAGACAACCAGAAACAATTATTTTTTTGTTTTGTTGTAAGCTTTCTGCAAAACAGTCAACCCTTAGTACTTTCCAAAAGCTAATATGCTTACAGTAAATGTTGTTTTTCCATTAAAGATAACAGAAAAATAATAGGTAATTGGGATTATTTACTGTAGCAGTAATTTAAATTAACCAATCAAACATTTGCTTTCATTATCTAACTTGCACTAAATCAATATATACTATTTGCTGATAGTTCCTATGGTTGCTGCACATTTACAACTTTCTAGTCATTAACCACAATGCTTATGAATTATTCCATTACTGATAGGTGGATATGAATTAATGGTAAATTTAGTTTCAACATGAAAGCAGCAATATTTATTCTTCAGCGGAAAAATGCCATAAACATAGTTTGAAACATCAAAGGTCTAATGTGGAGTAGAATGTATGTTCAATCATTTCAAAAACCTTAACATGTGTCCTATTGCACATTTATTATTGTAACAAACTAATATCCATCCATAACCTCTTTCTCTCAAGCAAACTCAACCTTCTGACAATAACAGTCAGAAACATGGCTCACACTATGAGACACTGCCTAGCCTACATTTCACTCACAATTCCAGGAAGCCGACAAAGAAAGGGTTTTGTTCCTTTTCTCATAATACACTATCATAGTTCTAATAAATGTATTATCACTCACCTTCACATCTTCACATTTTAGTACAAGTACATGCTATCTGGCTTTTCAACCTATTGTCTCTGCATGTTGCTGTGCTATATCGTCATCTGCATCACACCAACAGTTTCCTAAAGAATTATCTGTCTCTCTGCCTGGCTCCCGCATTTCTAATCCTCTGATATCAAACATAGCAAAGGGGAAGCTGCTCAAATCAATTTGGCAATACTCTTCAGGTGCATAAAAGGGAGGGGTCATACTAAACAAAAAAAAACAGAAAGGGGGGTTGTCCCCCAGATGTCCCCCAGCACACTAAATTGATAAGTCAATACATTTAGAAAGTTCTATATCATTTGAGGCCCCCGACTTATATTTAAAGAGTAAAACTTACTCTTTAAATACACAACACTTACTCAAGCTGGAGGACCTAAAATGGACCACAGACAAGCAACACCATCAGTGTATCCTGGGAATGCGCCGCAGTCACATACATACGCAGGTGTCCCCGCTGTGTATGCGGAACGCACAGCCGGTTCACCCCGCAGCCTGACCCCCTATACCCGCTACCCCTGAAGGACCGCCAGGTGAGCTATAAATACAACATGAGCCACCATACAGCGTTATCCTAAAAGTGCTTACCCACATTGAAACTGCCTGCAAATGGGGAACAACCATTGCATGATATTATACCTGTGGTCAAATTAACACTAATTATTTACTACATCGATACAAAATACCAAGATCTAATCATAAACTGACTAATTGAATTATATCTCAAAGAATAATGCATTTTTTAATATATATTTTTATACATATTCCATCTTATGGAATTAATTTATTTTAACTGACTTTAGTTGATCAAAATTTTTAGTTTGCTCCCAATTTTATAAAAAAGGTTTTTATTCCTATCCCCTTAGCTCCCTTATTCCTATCCTATACCATCCCACACCCATTTCCCATTGTGTCCTGTCATCCCCCTGTATGTCACACATCCGCAATGCAAATAAAATAAAATGAGTACTTAAATCCATATAAGTGAGTCTGTTTATAATATGTAGATCCAATATAGTAAAGTAATCACAACAGGTGAGCGCTATATGATTTAACTTTTACTGTATCATATTGACGATGGAGTTGGTGATCTCCTAAATATAGCAGCTCCCGGACCATCGCCACAATAATTTAGCATAAGTGCAGCGCAACTTCATTAAACATATTCAAAGGGAGTCGGTATGTATCGGGTTGGAATCCCGACACTTACAGACCGATGGGTAAATATCCCAACAGCGGGGGTTTTTCCTCCCTGTTTTCAAAGGGACTTTGTGACATGCTAATTTGTACAATGTCATTAAAATAAACCTCCACCATTCAATTGATGCTTACTGTATCACACTGAGTAGCAATATAGGAACTTTCTGGTTCAAGGTACGACAATTTGAAGTTTTAGAACAAGAAATTCTTCTTTGGCCACATTTTTTAAAATTCAAAATTATATGTGTGTATGTACTGATGTTAATGATTTAAAGAGTGGATTTGGTGTTCAGCACAATACTAGTGAGTGGTGCCTGTTTATTTTCTGTGTTTATTAGACAGTAGAAACACTAAAAATCACTATATAACAAAGAAGTGGCCAGAGAGAGAGAAAACTGTTGCTGGAGAGAAAAATGTCATGTACACTTCATTGGTTGAGCCACATAAATAATTTTACCTAAGCTTTACATTAAGTTGGGCCTATGAAAGAATTTAGTGAAAGCTTTGGAAAAACAAGGACATGCATTCAGTTATCTGAAGGAAAACTTTCCGAAGTTAAACAATGTAAAGCTAAAAGAAAGCATATTTATTGGCCTCTAAATAAGGAAACTGCTTATGGATTAAATATTTAATGCTAAATTGATGGAAATTGAGTCGGCTGCTAGGTCCTCCTTTAAGGCTGCTGTACGTGGATTCTTAGGGAACAGAAATAGGTCAACCACATGTCCATTGGACAACAATAACAATATGGTTTGTAGAATGTCACTTAAAATTCACTTTTTACATTCCCATCTAGACTTTTTCCCTGACAACCTGGGTAGTGTAAGTGATGAACAGGGTGTACATTCTAACAAAGGAGCATTGCTACCCTGCAATGATAGGGGACTACTACTGGTTCCTTTTCAGAGAGACCAATGAGATACTGGCCCTCATTCAGAGGCGGTCGGAGGATGCAAGCGGTCGCTCAGAAACTGGGCGGCCGCTTGCATCCTGACCGCCCGCCTCTGTTTCGGTCATTAGGCTGTGGGTTTACACCCACAGCTCTAATGACCGCTAGGGTGATGGTCGTGATGGTCATAGACCATCGTGACCATCGGGGCTTACGACGAGACCCTAGGGTAGGGTCTCACTTGTCGTAAGCCCCGGAGAGCTTCTGGCTATGTCAGAGCCGGAAGCTCTCTACTGACATCACTAGTGATGTCAGTGGGGCCTCCCCCAAATTGTAGGCGTTCTCATGGGAACACCTCCATTTGGGCTGCCACCCCCCCGGCCCGCCTTCCAAACGGGCGAGCTGTCAATCAACATCAACAGCTCGCCCCCTTTGGAAAGAGACCTGCTACGACCGGCGCTGTCGGTCGTAGCGGATCTCACGCATGCGCACGAAGGAGCCTGCTCCCTCATGCGCATGTGCACTGGACAAACATCGAGGTGGCCGTGCGGTCGTAGACCGTACGGCTGCCTCTGAATGAAGCCCACTGTGCTGTACAAACAGAAAGTGTCAACTTCCTAATTCCCTATAGCAAAGTCACTTTCCAGTTTATCTTTTATTAACAATTACATTATGGCTAATTTAGATTAAGAGTTTCTGAAGTTTAGTTTCTGCATTTTTTAAGCGTTTCTATAATTTTATTAGTATCTTATAAATGAATTTGATTAAACTATTTAAACTATATAGATATTAAGTAGAATTTTCACAAATCTTTTTTTTTTCAGATATAGCTATTACCGCTGTTGTTGATTGTGTGTATTAAATAAATGTGACAAGATAGAGAAAATCTGATTTCTCTACTGAATTCAGCAACCCTAATATACAGTAGGTGAAAAAAAATATTCACATTCAAATGCCAGATGCAGAGAATTGTTTACATTTTGTTGAGTAGTGTAATTAACAATTATACATTTCTTGAACTAGCCAGTTCCTCTGGCTTGAATCACCTGTATTGGCCTAAGGCCCGTGATTTCTGATTTTCTGGTTGGAGAAGTGTGTTGGTAATATACACTGAACTGCCAAAAGTCATGGGATAGATGCATAGTACTGTTTTGGACTCCCTTCAGACTGGCGAAGTGAGCAACTCAATGTTACATCGATTCCACAACTGGATGGAAGACCTCTGGAAAGCTTCCCACAGCTACCTGATATTTGTAGGTGCAGGATCTTTCCACCACGTCCCATAAATGCTCAATTGGGTTAATGTATTTTCAACCATTGAATAAAATATACATCTATGAATCAGATGAATGTACCCCTGTGTGTGTATGTATATTCACATATATATATATATACATATATATATATATATACACACATACAAGTCCCACTGGCAGCACTCCGGAATGACACACTGGAAGCACTTAGCTGTAAGTAGCAACTTACAGCTAAGTGCTTCCAGTGTGTCATTCCGGAGTGCCGCCAGTGGGACTTGTATTTTACAGTGTGTCTGGGATTTCCAGTTACAGTGAGGAGGGCACCCGGGCAAGTATACGATATATTATACTGAGTGCCGGATTGTGGAAATATGTACACACATATATATATATATATATATATATATATATACAGCCATGGGCAAAAGTTATGAGAATGACACAAGTATTGGTTTTCACAAAGTCTGCTGCTTCATAGTTTTTGGACCGGATGCTTTACTGTTGGCATGACAGAGGACTGATCACCTTTCTTTCTCCGGACAAGCGTTTTCCAGATGCCACAAACAATCTGAAAGGGTATTTATCAGAGAAAATAACTTTAACCCAGTCCTCAGCAGTGAAATCCCTGTACCTTTTGGAGAAAATCAGTCAGTCCTGTTGTTTTTCCTGGAGAGAAGTGGCTTCTTTGCTGTCCTTCTTGAAACCAGGCCATCCTCCAAAAGCCTTCATCCAGTGTGCATGCCAACAGTAAAGCGTCCTGAGACCATTCATGTGTCTGGTTGCTTCTCAGCCAAGGGAGTGGGTTCACTTACAATTTTGCCTGAGAACACAGCCACGAATAAAGAATGGTACCAAAACGTCCTCAAAGAGCAACTTCTCCCAACCATCCAAGAACAGTTTGGTGACAAACAATGCCTTTTCCAGCATGATGGAGCACCTTGCCATAAGGCAAAAGTGATAACTAAGTGGCTCAGGAAACAAAACATCAAAATTTTGGATCCATGGCCAGGAAACTCCCCAGACCTTAATTCCATTGAGAACTTTGGTCAATCCTCAAGAGGCGGGTGGACAATCAAAAACCCACAAATTCTGACAAACTCCAAGCATTGATTAGGCAAGAATGGGCGGCCATCAGTCAGTATGTGACCCAGAAGTTGATTGACAGCATGCCAGGGTGAATTGCAGAGGTCTTGAAAAAGAAGAGTCAACACTGCAAATATTGACACTTTGCATAAACTTAATGTAATTGTCAATAAAAGCCTTTGACACTTATGAAATGCTTGTAATTTTACTTCAGTATACCATAGTAACATCTGACAAACAGGCCTAAAAACTCTGAAACTTTGTGAAAACCAATACTTGTGTCATTCTCAAAACTTACAGGGAACAGGATTGTGACTAACACATATATTGTTCACACA
This sequence comes from Taudactylus pleione, assembly GCA_031769625.1. NCBI lineage: Eukaryota > Metazoa > Chordata > Amphibia > Anura > Myobatrachidae > Taudactylus > Taudactylus pleione. The sequence continues at coordinate 22,102,344 of JAUIMM010000052.1, read as the reverse complement.
TTGCTGCCCTCAACCCACTGCTATAATCGCATTAATCCGCCAGCATCTATGACTAATACCAGATTGTAATGTAAGACTATTGGGTGGCAATATTGTCTTCACAGTATCATTTTGTTTCAATTGGTATTACAGATAGCTTTAAACAGCTTTAGTGGAAGGAGGTTAAATGAATCAAAGTTATGTGAGCTGCAGCATTGTGTGCCAAGATTTTGTTTGTCTGATTACACGCTCACTAGAACTACAACATTTCGGAATAGACATTTCTTAAGCTATAACTATAATCTTAATGATTTTATCTGCTGTACATATTTTTCCCAATTCTCTGTCATGCTACCTGGTTAAAAGGTTACATAAGTAAATTATATATATATATATATATATATATATATATAGAGAGAGAGAGAGAGAGAGAGAGAGAGAGAGAGAGAGAGATGTGTATCGGCGGCACTCCATGGATTCATACTCAAACACGCCACAACAGCTTAGTTACTTTTCAACGTTTCAGATGTTTTTAATGCATCTTTCGCCAGGATATGTATATATATATATATATATATATATATATATATATTAGGGAAGTGCGCCAACACCCGTGTTTTATTGTTTGGTTTTGGAACTCCCCCATGGTTTTGGATCTGGATTGGTTTTGCCAAAGCCTCACCTCCGTGTTTTGGTTTTGGGTTTTGGTTTTGGATCTAGATTTTTTTCTTAAAAAATAAAAATACTGCTAAAATCACATAAAATGTGCCTTTTTTGTTCCTACAGTAGTAAAAACCTCAATAACATGTATTTCCAGTCATTTCCAATCAATTTTGACCACCTCACAATATTATTTTGTTCATCTACTGTAGTTAAGGCCAACAGTTGCATCCAGCTAGCTGGCTGATTAAGCTAAGTGACACAGTGGGCGGCAATAACATGGCAGTTCAGCTTCCAATTTCCAACACAGATACAGTGTGTTATACAGTGTGGGTTGGATACACCAATAGTTACTGTGACAGCAGTGTCGGCAAAGCGGGATTGCTGATGGTGTACTCTGTACATGGAATGGGAGTGCTGCAGTGCTGGAAGTGTCCTCAGTGCAGGGTATTAGCGGTGTCAGCAGATCAGGGGTGCCAGTGGTGTCTTCAGTGCAGGTTTGCTGGCTGTGTCGGCAGTGCAGGGGTTGCTGACGGTGTCCCCAGTACATGTAATGGCAGTGCAGCGGTGCTGGCAGTGTCCTCAGTGAACGGTACCGGCGATGTCGGCAGTGCCAGTTGTGTCTTTAGTGCAGGTTTGCTGACTGTGTCAGCAGTGCAGGGTGTTCTCAATGCAGGGTGCCGGTGAGGTCGGCAGAGCGGGGGTGTCAGCAGTGTTCTCAGTGCAGGTTTGCTGACTGAGTCGGCAGTGCAGGGGTGTTCTCAATACAGGATGCTGGCGGTGTTGGCAAAGCGTGGGTGCAAGTGGTGTCCTCAGTGCATGTGTGCTGACAGTGTTGGCAGTGCAGGGGTGTCCTCAGTGTGGGAGTGCTGGCAGTGTCAGCAGTGTGGGGGTCACTGACGGTGTCCTCAGCACATGGGGCAGCAGTGCAGGATGCCGGCAGTGTCGAAAGTGGTGGTGTCAGCAGTGGGGGATGCTGCCAGTGGGGTGCCGGCGGTGTCAGGCAGCGGGGATGGTGGGCACCATCTTCTTTTGCAACTGTGCATATTAAATGGGCTTAACGCTGATTGGCTGAGAGCCGAAACAGACGTCTCTCTCAGCCAATCAGCGTTAAGCCCGCTCAATACAAAACCTTGCAACCTGACAGCGGGATCGCAAGGTTTTGCCTCATGTGAGGGATCCGGGGCAGGCAGGGAGATCTCAAAGATCCGAATCCCCAAAATTCAGGTGGATTCGGATCTTTGAGATCTGAACCCGCTCAACTCTAATATATATATATATATATATATATATATATATATATATATATATTGAAATAATGGTTATTACCTATTACCTGTTTTATAAATTTATAAACAATATGTGTGAAACAAATTATCAATGTTGATATCGCAGACATTTTTTTCTGGAATAAAAACAAACTTGCAAATGGAAGACTTTAAAGTATGGATGTGCTCCGACCCTTGTGTTTTGGTTTTGGATCTGTGGGCCTGATTCAGACCCGCTCGCGAGCGCTGAGCACTCACAAGCGGGTCGATGGTGCCCTAGTGCGCATGCGCACGAAGGAGGGAGCTCCGTCGTGCGCATGCACGAGACCTGAATAGCGACAGCCAAGCTGTCGCTATTGGTCTCGCGCCAAAGGGGGCATGCTGTCATTGATAGAGCCAAAAGCACTCCTGGGCTTGCAGCAGTGAGACCCTACCGCAGGGTCTCGTCGCAAGCCCGATGGTCGCGATGGTCTTGACCATCGCAACCATCTTTTTGGCCGCTCGCATAAGCTGTGGGTGGTTTGGAGGCCGCTCCAATAATACGTAGGAGGACACTGATTCAGAGCGAGCGCTCTTGTCAGAGCATCCGGCTCTGAATCAGGCCCTGTATCTCCTTCGAGATTTTGGATCTGGGTTTGGTTTTGCAAAACCACCCTTGAGTGTTTTGGTTTTGGTTTTTTGGTTTTGGATCTGTATTTTCTTTCAAAAATTGATAAAAACTGCTAAAATAACATGATTTGTATTTTTTTGTTCCTACAGTATTATTAACCTCAATAACATTAATTTACACTTGTTTCCAGTCAATTTTGACCACCTCACAGCTCACAATATTGTTTTCATCCAGTTTAGGCCCAAAAGTTGTACCAAGCTAGCTGGCTGACTAAGTTAGGCGGCAGCAGTGGGCGGCACAAACACTTGGTAGTTTAACCCCCTACATGGCACATCAAGAAACAAATGTTTTCATTATTCAACAGGCCTGTTGGAGTTGGAGTATGCATGTTTTTGAAGGCAGAGAAAGGAATGGTTGATTAGTAGTAAATTTCATTAAATTTTTGTTTCCGAAGAAAATTTATGAGAGGTGGGGAGGCATTTACAAAAAATATTTTACTCATCAGTCCTTGCCTCAGTGGAGCTTCTCAGTGGTTCTGAATTTTTTTTGAAAGAATCAAAGGGGCATGCAGGAGATGATGTCTCTGGTAGCACACAAAATGGAAGATTTGAACGGGAAGGGGGCAGAGGGATTTTAAAGTCTGGTACTAAACATCTCTTATCATTGTGCTTCTGGGATTATGCATGGGAGGGATGCAGTCAGCATTCCGGCATGCGAGATGCCGACGGTCTGAATAGTGATGCTGAATCCTGATAGGTCGGGATCCCGGCACCAGTATCCCAACCACCGGCATCCCGAAGTTTAGTATTGCGTTGATAGGGGGAGGTTAGGGTTAGGGTGTGGGGTTAGGGTAAGGCACTAGGGGTAGGGTTAGGGTTAGGCACTGGGTGGTGAGGGATAGAATTAGGATGTGGGGAAGTTAGGTTTAAGCACTAGGGGGGAGATTAGGTTTAGGCACCGGGGAGGGAGTGTTAGGTTTATGGTAAAGGGATGGGGAGGTAAGACTTAGGCACTAGGGGGGGTAGATTAAGGTTAGGCACTGGGGAGGGAGGGTTAGGGTAGGGGTTAGGGTGAGACTTACCATTCTCCCCTATTGGTGTCAGGATTCTGGCTGTCAGGATGCTGCTGTCAGTATTCTGACCTGCGGCATCCCGACAGCCAGGATTTCATGCCCAACCCGTAGGGGAAGGCTGGAAGGGGAGGAGGGAGAACATCTTCAGAAATCACCACAAAATAGCCTCCACATTTGGTGTTTGAGTTGCATCTGACCAAACATGGCTGTTATGATCAAGGAAAGCCAAGCCCACCAGGTTGGTATCTAAAAATCTAGGTTGAAAAATGGTATGAGTATTTTGCAAGTATGCCTATTTGTAATTTTAGTTGAAATAAATACAGTACGAAACATAAAAAAGTAAGCATCATAACAGCGGTACAAAAGCACAGCAGTTTAAAAAAATATAGGACATCTATTAAACATTTGCCACACAGCAGTGGCAAATAGGATGGCAGTTTAATAAACTATAAAATTAAAAATATCAGGTAACAATGTCCCAAACAGCACATAATGCAAAAAAAAAGGTGCAAGATGGAATTGTCCTTGGGCCCTTCCACTCTTATGTTGTATATAGTAAACAGGACATGCACAGTTTAAAAAACCAATCACTTCAGTGACAGGGACTGTCAATTTTGGCTGAAGCAATTGGTTTGTTTGGGCCCCCACAAAACAAGCTGCCAACAGGCAGCTGACATTGCTGGCAATGATCTCTCTGTGCACAAACTGGCTTTACAGAGGCAAGATGTTGTCACCATCATCATTCGATTCCTCACCCTAATCCGTGTGTTCATCATCTTCACACAATATTAATTTGTCCCCGCTGGAATCTACCATTTCAGCCTTAGGTGCCTCTATAATTTTTAGATGTATTTGGTGGTAAAGGTCTTCCTTGTGAAATGGTGACTGTATCAGATGGAGTCACGGTAAAGGTCTCATTAATTGTAGGCAATTCTTATAGACCCAACCAGATGTCAAAACTTGGTTGTGTTGACTCATCTGCATCACCAGTGGGTCTTTTTTTTGGAAAGTTTTGTTTTTTCCTGGCAGCTGCACTTGCTGCAGAAACTGAAGGAGGAGCCATCGCTGCATCACATGCTGCTTGAGCTGATAATTTCATTACCAACAGATCTTTGCATCTCTTCATTTCTGTGTCCACTGGGAAGAAAAACATGACATATGACTTAAACCTAGGTTCCAGCATGGACAACAAAATGAAATGATCTGATTGTAAGATCCTAACAACCCTTGATTCCTGGCAAAGTGAATAAAGGACTCATTCTACAAGTCTGACATGAGAAGCAGAATCACTTCATTTCAGCTCCTCCTTCAGTTTATCAAGCTGATTTTACAAAAGTCTAATTAGGGGAATTACCTGACTCAAGCTGGCAGTGTATGAACTCAATTCACAGGTGATTAGTTCGAAGGGTTTCAGCACTTTACACAGCAGGGAAAGTATTTTCCACTGAGCTTGAGTAAGGTACATTCCCCCTCCTATTCTAATGTCATAGTTCGTTGTGTAGCTTTGGATGGCTTTTTGCTTTTCCTCCATCCGCTGAAGCATACAAAGCTCCACCCTTGTAACTATCTCTTGTTTCAGCTGGTGACAAGGCAAATTAAAATTTTCTTGTAGGTCCTACAATCTTCTACATGCAGCTGCTGAATGGTGAAAATGTACAAAAATTTTGCAGGCCACAGAGAGCATTTCCTGCACGGCCCTGTCATTTTTTTTATTTTGCACCACCAAGTTGATTGTGTGAGCAAAACATGGTATGTGTTAGAATTCACCCTGCTGCAATGCACTCACAATATTTTTGGCGTTGTCAGAAATCACAAATCCCGAGGAGAGTCCAAGTGGGGTAAGCCATTTTGCAATGACTTCCCTGAGTTTTTCTAAGAAGTTCTCAGTGGTATGCCTCTTAGTGAAACCAGTTATACACAGAGTTGCCTGCCTTTGAATAAGCTGCTGTTTCTTAGATGCTGCTGCTACTGTTGGTGGCACTAAAGGCAATACACCTACCCAGTGGGCTGTTACAGTCATGTAATCTTGAGTTTGTCCTGTTCCACTTGTCCACATATCTGTGGTTAAGTAAACAGTGGGTACAATGGCATTTTGGAGGACACTAATTAAGTTCTTTTAAATGTCCCTGTACAGGCTTGGAATTGCTTTTCTAGTGAAGTGGAACCTAGATGGGATTTGATAGTGGGGACACAGGACCTCAATTAACTGTCTAAAACCCACTGCACTAATGGTGGATATCTGATGCACATCTAATACCAGCATAGATGTTATGGTGTCAGTGATCCGCTGTGCAACTGGGTGACTGCTGTCATACTTGCTCCCCCAGGAAGGGATTGTTTAACAGTCAAATGTTTTTTAGAACTACCACTAGTAGTCTTCCTGGTCCCCTTCTGGTATGAAGATCCACTCCCAGCAGCAGATGTAGTGCTCAAGGATACTTCTGAGGAATCCAGGCTAGGGGAAGACTGAGATAGCCTTATCAAATTGGATGCAGGACTACTTCCAATCATGATTGAGGATATTGTTGATGAAGTGTTGGTGGTGAGGATGCCAGGTGCTTGAATCTAGCAGAGAGAAGGGAGCTAGCTGACTCTGTACTGCTTGTTATTACTTTTTTGCCAAAGTTTCTGAATGTTGCAAACACTTTTGATGGATACAATGTAACAGGGAGGAGGTTCCTAGATGGTTAGGATCCCTGCCTCTACTTACTCTGGCATGACAACTGGTACAGATGGCTTGACAATTGTTGTCCGGATTTGGGTAGAAATTATTCCACACATAAGAAGTGGATTTTTTTGTTTTATTACCAGGCATGACAATGGGCTTTTCCTTATCATGGGCAACTACTGTTTCCACTGGGGCCTGATTTACATGAACAACATCCTCATCAACAACATCCTTATCATCAGCATTCTCATCATCAACATCTTTATTAGCGTCAGCTACACAAATATCCTCCTCATCCTGTTGCACTTCCACAGAGGCATCTTCAATTTCTATGTCAGCATGTAGACTTGTGTTGCTCATCCCCACATTTGCAGAGGATGCACAAGGGCTTCGAGTACAGTACTGGAAAAGTCAGGCTTGTACATGGCACTCGCCGACACACTAAAGCTGGCCACACATCTAAAGCTTATCTGTCCAACCAGCCAACTAGTTGATCGGTTGGAATGAAAATCTGGTAAGGTATGGAAGCAAATGACAATCAGCAATTTGCTCCTAAATGCTGGAAAATGGACAAAAACTGTTGTCTGAACAAATAGTTTAGATCAAACATTTAACAAACATGTCTGACGACCATTATCATCTGTTTTCTGACATGTAGGAGCAAATTGCTGATCATCATTTACTCCCATTCCTTACCAGATTTTCATTCCAACCAATCAACAAGTTGGCTGGTTGGATGTAAGTTGGTCTAGTGTGTGGCCAGCTTTAGACTCTCCTCAGGGATTTGTGCACAGTTGGTTCCTGTTCCTTAACGATTTAATTTTTTTTGAAATGTCTACAGGGAAAAGGGCTTACAACATCATACGAGGGAGAACCACTAGACATAAATAAAGGCAAAAGCCCTAGCCTTTCCTTGCCACTTTGTGTGGTGAAAGGCATATTGCCAATTTTATGTCTTTCTACAGCTAACTTTCCCTTTGATGTTTTTTTCTTTACCACTGTAAAAGATTGGTTCTTTGATTTTAGATGCCTTGAGTTAAGCCCTGTATGCCTTTGGGCATCAGCTTTAGTAAATTATGTAGACAGACTAGTATCGTCATGACTGGTGGTACTGGCAGCAGCTCCAGAACTAGTATGTGGTTCCAGATCTCCTCTCAACTGATCATTCTCCATATCAACAAACATGAAGTGGGGTACAGCACACATGTAAATTTGCACCAATTATAAATATTACACTGTGATATCAATGATCTACAGTGTCACAATATTTTTTATGAATAAGAAAAGAATAACACCCTGCGCTACCACTTATAGTGTCACAAGATTTTTCATGAGTAAAACACTGCACTGCCACTTACAGTGTCACAAGATTTTTAAGAGTAAAACACTGTGCTAACACTTACAGTGTCACAATATTTTTTATGAATAAGAAAAAGATAACACACTGTGCTATACCACTTACAGTGTCACAAGATTTTTATAAGTAAAATACTGCATTACCACTTACAGTGTCACAAGATTTTTTATGAATAAGAAAAGAATAACACTGTGCTACCACTTACAGTGTCACAAGATTTTTTATGAGTAAAACACTGCACTGCCACTTACAGTGTCACAAGATTTTTAAGAGTAAAATACTGCGCTAACACTTACAGTGTCACAATATTTTTTATGAATAAGAAAAGAATAACACACTGCACTGCCACTTACAGTGTCACAAGATTGTTTATGAGTAAAACACTGTGCTACTACTTACAGTGTCACAATATTTTTTATGAATACACTGCACTACTATTTAAAGTGACTCATAATACTTGTTGAATATTACACTGCGTTTCCACTTACAGTGTCAAAATATGTGTTGAATATTACACTGTTTCCACTTACAGTGTCTCAATAATTTTTATGAATACACTGCACTATCCCTTACAGTGTCACTATACGTGTTGAATATTATACTGCGTTTCCACTTAGTATCACAATATGTGTATATTACACTGTGGTTACACTTACAGTGTCACAATATTTTTTATGAATACACTGTGCTACCACTTACAGTGACTCACAATATGTGTTAAATTTTACACTGCATTTCCATTTACAGTGTCACAATATTTGTATGAATACACTGCACTACAATTTACAGTGACTCATATTATGTGTTGAATATTACACTGCGTTTTCACTTACAGTGTCTGAATAATTTTTATGAATACACTGCGCTATCCCTTACAGTGTCACACAATACATGTTGAATATTACACTTAGTGTCACAATATGTGTATATTACACTGTGGTTACACTTACAGTGTCACAATTCATGTATGAATATTACACTGCGCTACGACTTATAATGTCACAATATGTGTATGAATATTGCATACCTGTATAACTGGCAGCAACACAGTAAATAAAATAATATAGTACACTGCGGTACAGCACAAAAAACAAAATTATATTATTTAGCTTTTATTAGCTTTATTTATTTTTTTACACTGGGCCCCCTTGGACGGACAGAGCACCCCTGGATCGAAACAGTAGCCTCTGCCCCATGGACACAGCAACCTCTGGATGGACACAGCAGCCCCTGCCATGAATGGACACAGCAACCCCTGGATGGACAAAGCACCCATTGCCCTTGGATGGACACAGAAATCCCTGGATGGACACAACAGCCCATGTCCTATATGGACACAGCAGCCCCTGGATGGACACAGCAGCCCCTGCATCTGGATGGACACAGCAGCCCCTGGATGGACACAGAAGCCCCTGCCCTGTATGGACACAGAAGCCCATGGATGGACACAGCAGCCCCCCTGCCCTGGATGGACACAGCAGCACTGCCCCTGGACAGACACAGCACCCCTGGACAGACGCAGCACTCCTGGACAGACCCAGCACCCCTGGATAGACACAGCACCACAGGATAGACACAGCACATCTGCTCACTTCACTCTTCACAGCCGGAGTGAAATGGCGCCGATGACCAGGTACTTTTATAGTATCCAAAACCCACGAGAATCCGACATTGAGATGATGATGTTTGTCTCATTTTGGGATCTGAGTCTGGTGGAAAAACCCGAGCCGGAATCGGATCCTGGCCTGGATAGAACCGGACCCGCTCATCTCTACTTTAAAGACACTAAAAGAGGATAATTATGTTACTCATTAAGTATTGTAGAAACCCCTAAACACTCAGCAAAAAGAATCAAGACTGAAAATGGGTGAACACAATATTATGATTTATATTACAATTTAGAATTAGTCATAGGTGCATGCAGATTCATGTGATTATAGTAATGTGTAAACAATATACACTTTCTGTGCAGCCACATTATTATGAACAACTTTCTGTTGATTAGTACCAACTTTGCCCCAGAACAGCCTGAATTATGCATGAAATGGAATCATCATGGTGCTGGAAACATTCCATATAACTTTGCTATATGTAGACATGACAGTATCACACAGTATCTGCAGATTTGTTGGCTGCACATTCATGCAGCAAATCTCCTATTCCTCCACATCCATTAGTTGCTCTAGTGGACTGAGGTCTCGTGTTAAATTTACTAAAACGTGAGTTTGCTACCAACAGAAACCACCACAAGTTATCAGCAGGTTCTAATCCCAAAATACAGCATTTACTAGGTTATTGTGTAAATGTAGCTCTTGTGCATCATTCTGTGCTCTCTTGACTGTGATATGTCAACTCTACTGGAAGTGTACCAGAATCTGGACTGTGCTCAGACTATGATTCTGCTTAAACCATTTGTACCTACAGTAAATTTGCCCATTAGTGTGCCAGACCCTATAGATCTTTGTGCTTCCAAGTGTGTTTTGTATTGGCAGACACTACGTTCATAGCAGAGGCATAACCAGGGGGGGTTGCCCGGGGCTCGTGCCCTGGGCACCATTGTACTGAATTCTGGGGTGGGGCGACACCGACCACAGTCCAAACCATTAAAGTCAGTATAGTGCAGACCGCAGAGAGTGTGGTCCACATTACACAATAAACACCTCGCCGCCGGTGCAGGGTAGTACACTCATACTACCCAGCGGCAGTGTGTTTACTGCACCCACTGCCGGAGCTGGGCTGCAGCTCACTCATGAGCTCCACCTTCTAGCTCCCACAGTAGGTACTGGGAGAGTCGTCATGATGTCTCTCCCATAGTGCAGAGCAGGAGGACGGAGGAGCGGACGATGACAGGCGCAGGAGCAGGGATTCAGGTAAGTGTTTCGTGTATGTCTTTGTCTGTGTATAGGTATTAATGAAGGGGCACTACCGGCCGGGGGCACTGTATCACTACGGGAGCACTGCATAGGGGGACCACTACTGGGGGCACTGTATAAGGGGCATTGTATGGGGGAACCACTAACCGGGACACTGCATAAGGGGGGGACCATTACTGGGGCACTGTATAAGGGGCACTGCATAGGGGGCACCACTACTGGTGGCAATGCATAGGGGGGACCACTACTGGGGGCACTGTATAAGGGGCACTACTGGGGGCACAATATAAGGGACACTACTGGGGGCACTGCATAAGGGGGACCACTACTGGGGGCACTGTATAAGGGGCACTACTGGGGGCACAATATAAGGGACACTACTGGGGGCACTGCATAAGGGGGACCACTACTGGGGGCACTGTATAAGGGTCACTACTGGGGGCACTGTATAAGGGTGCACTACTGGGGGCAATGTATAAGGGTGCACTACTGGGGGCATTACTGGGGGCACTTTATAAGGGGCACTACTGGGACACTACTACATGGGCACTGTTACTGGGACATTGCATAAGGGGCACTACTACAGTCGGCATTGCAAGAGGGGCACTACTACTGGGGGCATTATGGTGCATATGGAGTGGAAAGGAATGGTCCCTGAGTGACGAGAAATGGTAGTGTGTCATGTTGATATGCCCCCACTTTTCAGTGGCTATACCCCTTCTGGAAAGTGACCATACCCACTTTTTCAAGGCGCACACAGAGGGGGGGTTTCCAATTTTCATCTTGCCCTGGGCTCCAAATACCCTAGATATGCCACTGGGTCATAGGCAGCAGTGGTGTGCAAATGGGGGTTAGTCCACACAGCAGGATTAACCAGGGGTTTATTTACCAGATAAAAAAGGAATAGGTAAACACAGGTTTAATAGCAGGTACAGGATAAAAGAATTCTTCAGTTGTAGCCAGCAGCATTTGTAGGGTAGCTGGGCATTGTGGTGTGCCAGGTGTGCACTCACAGTGTATTATCAGTGGTGGCAATGGAAATAGTTAATGTACTAGTGCAGTGGTGGCACAATGAATATTGGGGTCACTGTGGGCTCTCCACGGTCTTGGAGATACTTAGGAGCATATCCATTTGTATGGATGGATGGCAAAGGAAGATGCGCAGACACACCACACAGGCTGAAGGACACACCTCCAGCAACAGCTGATCTGGGTCCTAGTACCCACAGGCTGGCTGAAGAACAGAGGCAGTGACGAGCGTGCCTCTAACACTACCCTTGCTCAAGGCTGCCTTATGTACAAATTGTGAATACTCATATAAATGTTTGTACCTATGCACTAACTTTAGGAGAACTATCCCTGGGACTTGCCTTCGGGTGACTGAGATGAACTTATGCCCCTGGTCTGATAGCAATATGTTTGGATCTAACTTGGTGCTTAGTACTGGAATATAGGTCTATTGCACCTCTATTTTCAAATTTGACGATTTCATCCAGTGGTAGATTTTACCTAGGGACTGCAGGTTTGAAGACCCCATCCCCCCAGTAAAATTTGCCACCCCAGTGAGCCAGTTGCAGTCCGTAGCAGCACTGGCTACACTGTACCTATCGATAGTTCTATTGCCAGTCACACACAGGACAGGCAGTCTCAGGGGGAGGTGTTTTCTCCTCCTGGGACTGCCAGTCTGGGCTCCAATTAGCAGAGAGCGTGCTTCCAGTGGGAAGCTGCTCCTCTGCCTATCGAGCAACCCTAGGGGCAGCAGCCAATGCAATCCATAGAAGCCAGTATTTTGTGCATGCACTGCATAACTGCCACTTGTGCATATGCGCCGGTCCAAGCACCTGCCAGATCTATTGCATGAAGCACTTGGCCCAGGACTACAGTGTCTCCACCTCTCCTCCAAGCTGATCCTACACTGCAGGTTGGAGCACTAGCAGTGGCAGCTCACCTCATCTCAGAGAGTAGGATCCGTTGCTGGTCTCATCTAACCTAAAAATACCTAGCTTACACCTTGGGTCTGATTCAGAAATGCATATAGTGTGAATGCCGCATGCAAGCCGATGTTTTCAGTCTGTGCATGCTTCTGAGTCACACTGCGCATGCGTCCTAATAATTACTGTTCTAAGACACAGAATGAATTTGGACGCAAGAGCTGGGGATTTTAGTGGGCATTTCTAGAAGGTAACAGGGTAGCTAGCCTGATGTGCGGCAGTTGTACTGACACAGACAGCCATGTTCAGACAGATACTCTGCACCTTAATAGAGCTGGCGCAATCTCCGATGGTGGTGGATGGATGATGTATCTTAATATGCTCACTCACGAAATAGCAGCACAGACAAAGGTCATCTCAGCAGAAATACCATCAGCAGTGGCATTAGCATAAAGCTGCAGTAGTAACTGCAACAAAATACTCAGACACGACTGCAGCTGCGTCCACCTCTGAATCAGGCCAATAGTCTCTTTCAATCATAGTGCTTCCTTGGCTGTTTCTGTAAGAGACATATTTTCTACCTTGGTAGTAGATAAGGTAAATAGTGGCTGTTTTCTACTAGCCCAGCTGACGGCTGCACCTGACATAACAAACAGGTACCAGTGTGGGATTGCCAGTCATCTTCATCCGCTCCCCAATTTGCATTAAAGAATGCTTGTAGCTCTAAAGTTTCTGTTTTTTGTGCTTTCGTATTAAGAAACTTGTTCCCATCAGGAATCTAAAAATGTTCTTGATGGCTATTCAGTGCCCTTTATTAAATAAACACTCCCCCACACATCCCTTGTTCACCACTTTCACTTCCTCATTGTTCCATGTAGGTAACAATGGGTCTTGGCAAAACAATAAAACATAATTGTGAATCTACGTGAGAAAGCCCATCAGTGACCACTGCTGACTCAGACCTTCAGTTCCTAATACCTATACTCTGCTAGACAATATATTTAACAAACAATGCAAATTAGAGATTTGCATTGTCAAGTGACACTATGTGGTTGAGATGGACACAATGTAATTATGTGTCTCATGCAAAATGCACTGTGCATTAATACTAGGGGTGTGCACCGGCCACTTTTCATGTTTTGTGTTTTGGTTTTGGATCTGGATCTTTCTACGTGTTTTGGATCTGGATTGGTTTTGCCAAAACCACCCTTCCGTGTTTTGTGTTATATGTTTTGGATCTGTATTTTTTGGGAAAAAAGCTTAAAAAATGCTAAAATCACACAATGTGTGTTTTTTTTGTTCCTACGGTATTATTACCCTCAATAACATTTATTTCCCCTCATTTCCAGTCTATTCTGAACACTGAACACCTCACAATATTGTTTTTAGGCCAAAAGGTTGCACCGAGGTAGCTGGATGACTATGCTAAGTGACACAAGTGGGCAGCACAAACATGTGTCCCATCTAGGAGTGGCACTGTGGTGGCAGACAGGATGGCAGTTTGTAAAACTAGGCCCAAAACAGTACATAATGCAAAGAAAAAAAAGAGGTGCAAGATGGAATTGATCATTAATTTTTCTGAACACCATCTTCTCCACATTTTGTGGAAGCAACCTTCTATGCCTTTTGCTGACAAGTTTCCCGGCTGCACTAAACACTCTTTCGTAGTACACACTGGAGGGGGGTAACTTAGGTAAAATAGAGCCAGTTTGTACAGGGGCCTCCAAATTGCCTCTTTTTCCTGCCAGTACAGGTACGGACTGTCTGACATGCCTACTTGGATGCTGTCACCAATGTAATCCTCCACCATTCTGTCAATGGTGACAGTATCATATGCAGTGACAGTAGACATGTCAGAAATTGTTGGCAGGTCATTAAGTCCGGACCAGATGTCCAAACTTGGTCCTGCCTGCCCTGCATCACCGCCAGTGGGTTGCTTAGGATATCTAAGTTGTTTCCTGGCAGCCCCAGTTGCTGGAGAAAATGAAGAAGGAGCTGTTGACGTGTCACGTTCCGCTTCAGCTGACAGTGTTTTCACCAGCAGGTCTTTGCACCTCTGCAGGCTTGTGTCCACCGGAAACAGAGACACCACGTAGGCTGTAAACCTAGGATTGAGCACAGTGGCCAAAATGTAGTGGTCTGATTGCAACAGATTGACCACCCTCCAATCCTGGCAAAGATAATGAAGGGCTTCATCCACAAGTCCCACATACTGAGCAGAATCACTCCATCTTAGCTCCTCCTTCACTTTCTCCAGCTGCTTCTGCAAAAGCCTGATGAGGGGAATGACCTGACTCAAGCTGGCAGTGTCTGAACTGACTTCACGTGTGGCAAGTTCGAAGCTGGAGAACCTTGCACAACACGGATATCATTCTCCACTGTGCTTGAGTCAGGTGCATACCCCCTCCTTTGCCTATGTCATAGGTGGATGTATAGGCTTGAATGGCCATTTGCTGCTCCTCCATGCTCTGAAGCATATAGAGGGTTGAGTTCCACTGCGTCACAACCTCTTGCTTCATTTGATGGCAGGGCAGGTTCAAGAGTGTTTGCTGGTGTTCCAGTCTTTGGCACGCAGTTGTTGAATGGCGAAAGTGGCCAGAAATTTTTAGGGCCACCCAAAGCGTCTCCTGCACGCCCCTGTCATTTTTCAGAAAATTCTGCACCACCAAATTTACTGTGTGAGCAAAACATGGGATGTGCTGAAATTTTCCCAGATGTAATGCCCTCCATTGCCTATGTCATAGGTGGATGTATAGGCTTGTTGGCCATTTGCTGCTCCTCCGTGCTCTGAAGCATATAGAGGGTTGAGTTCCACTGCATCACAACCTCTTGCTTCATTTGATGGCAGGGCAGGTTCAAGAATGTTTGCTGGTGTTCCAGTCTTTGGCACGCAGTCGTTGAATGGCGAAAGTGGCCAGAAATTTTTAGGGCCACCCAAAGCGTCTCCTGCACGCCCCTGTCATTTTTCAGAAAATTCTGCACCACCAAATTTACTGTCTGAGCAAAACATGGGACATGCTGGAATTTGCATAGATGTAATGCCCGCACAACATTGGTGGCATTGTCAGATATCACAAATCCCCAGGAGAGTCTAAGTGGGGTAAAGCATTGGGCTGGAGTTTCTGAGATGCTGCTACTGGTGACGCTGCTGTTGTTGCTCCGTAAGGTGATACATCTACCCAGTCGGCTATCACAGTCATATAGTCCTTAGTCTGCCCTGTTCCACTTGTCCACTTGTCCACATGTCCGTGGTTAAGTGGACATTGGATACAACCGCATATTTTAGGACACTGAGAACACTCTTTCTGATGCCTCTGTACATTCTCAGTATCGCCTGCCTAGTGAAGTGGAATCTAGATGGGATTTGGAACCGGGGACACACTACCTCCATTAATTGTCTAAATCCACTGCACCAATGGCAGATACCGAATGCACGTCTAACACCAACTTAGCTGTCAAGGCCTCATTTATTTGCTTTGCTTCAGGATGACTGCTGTCATACTTCATCCTCCTCGCTAAGGACTTTTGGAGGGTCAATTGCTCAGTATAAGAAGTAGTGGTGTTTCTACTTCCTCTCTGGGATGATGAACAACTCCCAGCAGCAACAGCAGCAGTGGCAGCAGTAGGCGTAGCAATGCAGGATCCTCCTGACGAATCCTGGATAGGAGAGTCAGTCATGCCAGTGACATGGCCTGCAGGACTACTTCCGATCCTGACTGAGTAGGAAATTGACGAGGAGGTTGTTGACGGTGTAGTTTGCAGGCGCTTGGATACAACAGGATAAAGGGATTTAGGTGTCCCTGGACTGCTTATGGTCTTAGTCACAGTTTCTGAACTTGGCAGTAACACTTTATGAACGCACTGTAGGTGACATATAAGGGAGGATGTTCCTAGGTGGTTAACATCCTTACCCCTACTTATTACACCTTTACATACGCAACATATGGCAAGACAGTTGTTGTCCGGATTTGGACTGAAATATTTCCAGACCAAAGAGGTGGAATGTTTGGTCCCCTGCCCAGGCATGACGATGGGCTTTTTCATCCCACGGACAACAACTGTCTCCCCCAGTGCCTGATTTAAACAAACCACATCACCATCAGAATCCTCCTCATCAACTTCCTCCTCAGTGCCAGCTACACCAATATCCTATCCTCATTCTGTTGTTCTTCAACAGTGACATCTTCAATTTGAATATCAGCAACTGGACTGTGGGTGCTCCTTCCAGCACTTGCAGAGGGCGTGCAAATTGTGGAAGGAGCCACCTCCCTCTTCCTGTCCAGTGTTGGGAAGGTCAGGCATCGCAACCGCCGCTACGCTTGGACTCTCCTTGGGGATTTGTGATATCTTTTTAGAATGCACAGTTCTTTGCTGTGCTTTTGCCAGCTTAACTTGTTTCATTTTTCTAGTGAGAGGAGGGCTTCCATCGTCATGTGAAGCTGAACCACTAGTCATGAACACAGAGAAGGACCTTAGCCTTTCCTTGCCACTCTGTGTCGTAAATGGCATATTGGCAAGTTTACGTTTCTCCTCAGATGATTTAAATTTATTTTTTATGGTAATTTTCCTGAACTTTGGCATTTGGGATTTTATATGGCCTCTACTATGACAATGGGCATCGGCCTTGGCAGACGACGTTGATGGCATTTCATCGTCTATGTCATGACTAGTGGCAGCAGCTTCAGCACTAGGAGGAAGTGGTTCTTGATCTTTCCCTATTTTATTTTTATCGGACACATTTTTTTCCTCCATTTATGAGCTTTGATACATGCAGTTAAGATGCACAGAACATTTTTTTTTTTTTTTTTGGAGCACTTTGGGGGTTACACCACCCTTCAACAGATGAGCCAGCCGGCCCTTGACTTATGACACAGGCGCACGCTTGGCAATGCTACTTTGTTGATGCATGTGTGGCTACTGTGCACACAAGTCACAAACACAGAAAAAAAAATATTTTTTATTTTTTGGAGCACTTTTGGGTTACACCACCCTTTAACAGACAAGCCAGCTGGCCCTTGACTTATGACACAGGTGCACGCTTGGTGAAAAAAGAATTGTTTATTTTGCACTTGGGGGGAGCACCCCTGATGGACAGAGCACCCCCTGGACAACACTACAGCACACTTTAGGACTTTAGCCTTTATGGGACACTACACAACACAGCCCAGCCAGCCCCTATGGACTTTGGAGTGGACACAGCCCCTATGGACAACAGGCTGCACAACACAGCCCAGCCAGCCCCTATGGACTTTGGAGTGGACACAGCCCCTATGGACAACAGGCTGCACAACACAGCACAGCCAGCCCCTATGGACTTTGGAGTGGACACAGCCCCTATGGACAACAGCAGTACAACACAGCCCAGCTAGCCCCTATGGACTTTGGAGTGGACACAGCCCCTATGGACAACAGCAGCACAGCTCCCACCCTCCCTCTTCACTGTCCACAGCCAGAGTGAAAAATGGCGCAGACGCAGGGATCTTTTATAGAATCCAAAACACGCAAGATCCGACAGCAGGATGATGATGTTTTGCCTCAATTTCAGATCCGAGTCAGGCGGGTAAACCCGAGCCTGACTCGGTTCCCGGCTCGGATTGGGGGGGATCAGGAGGGTTCAGATCTCAGAAATCAGAACCCGCTCATCACTATTTAATGCAATGCGTTAGTAGTTTCTTATGATTATACAGTATCTGACAATTGCAGCACCTTGCGCTTAGAGAGGTGGAACAAAGATAAGAAATAGTTCTAGTAACTAGGGCACACTCTGAAAGATATATGCATAAGTTAAAATTTAACTTTTATTTAGATAAAGATAAAAAAAGGATGCTATATAATTCATTATTCTGAACACCAATGAAAGAATAATTTAAACATACAGGTGTCCTAATGTAACTATTATCAAACAATTTTGGAATAAGATTTTTTTTTTTTTTAAAGAAATTTAAACAGATGGGTTTTAAAGTGAGAGCAAGTGCAGAAATGAGTGAATTACAGAAAAAAATAGTGAGAAGACAAAATATAAGCAAAAAGAAAAATGAATTAATAAATATAAAAATAAAAAATTCACCACAAACCAATGAATGCACTTATAGTCATAAGTATCACAATATTGGTGGTTACTTCAAGAGAAGAAAAGAGGGGAGAGCACCTAAAATTGGTGAAAATAAAGCAGCAGATGTCCCTATAGTATGCACTGATAATACAGTTACTGAGAATGGACAGAGCCTTGTGTGCTTGGAGATCTGCTTTCCCCTGCTGTGCCTGAGCAGTGAAACAGGCAATGAGAGTCTCCAGCACCAGCTCAGTGAAATACAGATTAGAATACTGTGAGGTGCTAATGCTGGTTAAATTGATGCAAATCATTGCAGGACAAACCAGTATACAGCCCCCTGACGAGAGTGCCATAGAAGCTGAAGCAAATGAAAAGGAAAATATATCTTGTATACTGTTCCCATAGTGACCGTGGTTTGTAGTACAGGAGATCCTTTGTGCACACAACGGTATTCTCTGGGACTTGTTTCGTGTTTCACTTTAACAGGTGGCTCAGGGGCATTCCCATGCAAGAGAAGTATAATAGTGGCATAGAGATATACTTTAACTATGCCCTTTCACATGTGCTGATATTTAGCTTTCTGCTAAATATTGTAAAATTTTATTTACGAACCATAAAAAGTGCACCTACAAAAGGTAAAGTGCAGGGTACTATTGTAACTAACAGCACAGCATGCATCTATGCACGATTGTTAAGGTTGAACGTATTATAAGATGGATCTTACTCAAAATGCAGATGTGCCAATGCTAGCATGCAAGTGCATATTTTTGTATATACAAAGGGGCATCTTTTACATTCCAGTATGGGTCTATAAGACCTTATGCAGAGGGGGAAAACTTATTGTCTGTTATAATAGTTTCCCTACTTTATAAAACCTGAGTAGTTGTAAACCTTGTTTAAATGAGATGTGCACTCTTTTTTTAATTGATATTCCATAATGTTGACAGGATTATTTGCTTACACTGTTTTTTCATTTTTTTATGCTGTCACTTAAACTTGTCAGGGGCTCAGAGACACCAGTGTTTAGCTTCCAGTGTTGAACACATGGTAAATGAAGTTGGAACATCTGTTATCATAGAGATTATTGATTTCTATGGCAAACATGTCCTCAGTAAACTCTGAGGAAATAGATGTATCAAAAATAGAACATGATGTATTCCAGGTATGTCCAGTACTTCTGTGAGGACTTGTTCCCCAAAGAGATCAATGATGTTCATTGTAATAGGCATTCTGGCAGTGTACATCTCCAGCTGTAAATTCTAAGATCAATTTTTTTAGATGCTTTTTTTTTTACTTGAGGGCGTTTGTGTGATTTTTAAAAATATTACTATTAATTAGTGCAACCCCAGAAATGTAACTCAGATTTAACTGGCTAGTTTCCTGCATGAACCTAGCTATATTATGTGTACTTTACAAGATCTAATGCACTTATAGGGTCTTTAAATAAAGGTAAATATTTTAGTATTAAATGTTGTTATTTCCTTTAAGGTACTGTATCTATTTTCATTCTTCTATTACTTTTATATTTTGGGTAGACCAGATCTGCATAGAGGAAATTTGATTGATCCATTCACCCCACATCTCTGGTAATAAATGTAAAAATAAATCAGTAACGCAAATCAGTAACACAGCAAAATGAATGGCTGTAATACAAATGAGAAACAGTTTCTTGTAAATAGTGAGATTGTTTCTTCTTTTTGACTAAATATGTTTACTAGGTGCTTTATTTTACCAGTTTCAGTAAGTTCACATCTTAGACTCCGATCTATTACAATTCTTATCACACGTCTGTACTAGTACAAGCAGCAGCAGTTCCTACCTTTCTACTGTTGAGGGGCTGCAGCCAGTTGCCTCAACCACGATACACCGTCCGGCCCCTATTCGTTATGCAAGAAAAAAACATGAAAAACCCCACACACAATCAAACCTCGTGCATGCACATAAAAAAACAGTATCAGCTAGGGGCTGCAGCTGAATAAGTTTGCCATAATAGAAGCAGAAGAGGATTCCCATTGCAAGCACTCTCTCTGCCTTTTCAGCCTAGACTGGCAGTCACAGGGAGGAGAAAACCCCTTCCCCTGTGACTGACTGTCTGAAGTGTGATTAGCAGAAAGCACGTCCCATGGGAACACATTGCTAATTTATATAGTAGGGGACTCGGGACTTACATGAGAGTGGTGGATTTTACTGGAGGGGAGGGGACTGCAGCCCTGAAGCCCCTAGGTGCAATCAGCTACTGATTTTAAGCATTTGAACTTATGTATATTTATTATTCAAATTCTTAACTGGAAAAATATGGAAAAATAAATATTTTTTCCAATAATTTACACAGAATTTGCTTGCAGTAGTATGAGGATAGAATAACCTTGCAGGATTTTTCCCTCTTGTAATTGCCTGCAATGTGTGCAGCCTCACATCACGCAAAGTGCTAATGGAGCACTTAGTTGAATCTCCCCCATAATATTACATGCATTATACGGCCAATAAATCTGTCAAAGTACATAAGAAAGAAAGTGCTTGTTGACAGTTACCTGTTTACAGTCACATGTTAGTGAAACCCTTAAAACTTTCTAAATGTGTTAGAACACAGCACACCCTATTTCAACACCCACTAATGATGCTATTTATTATTTATTTATTACCAGTTATTTATATAACACACATATTCCACAGCACTTTACAGAGAATATTGGTCCATTCACATTAGTCCCTGCCCCAGTGGAGCTTACGATCTAAGGGCCTGAGGGCCTGATTCAGAGCCGGACGCTCTGACCAGAGCGCTCGCTCTGAATCTGGGCCCTCCTACATGAAAATGGAGCGGCCTCTTGGACGCTCGCATAGTTGTGGGTGACCACCCACAGCTTATGCGAGCGTACATGATGATGGTCGCAATGGTCAAGACCATCGCGACCATCGGGCTTGCGACGAGACCCTGCGGTAGGGTCTCGCTGCCGCAAGCCCTGGAGTGATTTTGGCTCTATCAGAGCCAAAATCACTCCCACTGACATCACTAGTGATGTCAGTGGGGCCGGACCGAGATGGTAGGCGTTCCCATGGATACGCCTCCGTCTGGCAGCCACGCCCCCGGCACGCCCACCAAAGGGGGCGTGCTGTCAGTCACCATCGACAGTACGCCCCCTTTGGTGCGAGACCCATAACGACGGCTTGGCCATCGTTATTTGGGTCTCGCGCATGCACACGACGGAGCTCCGTCCGTCGTGCGCATGCGCATTTGGGTACCATTGACCTGCTTGCGAGCGTCCTGCGCTTGCGAGCGTCCCTGAATGAGACCCTGATTCAGAGGTGCTCTGTGTTTGTGAGTGCTCGCTCTGCATCAGAGCATTTTTTTCCGCCTCCAGGCTGATCGCATAGCTGTGGGTGACCATCTACAGCTTGTGCAAGCGGCCTGGCGATGTTCGTGGTTATCGCGACCATCTGGCTTGCGACGAGATACTGTAGTAGGTCTCGGCTCCCGCAAGCCAGAGTGGACATCTTGCTCTAATACAGCAGGAAGTCCACTACTGACATCATGATTGATGTCAGTAGTGCCGCCCACAAATGCCAGGCATTCCTAAGGGAACGCCTGCATTTATGCAGCCACCCCCCTTCCCCACCTACAAAACGGGGCGAGCTGTCAATCAACATCGACCGCCGCTCCGTCTTGTAGCGAGCCCCAGAGCGACTGGGGCTTGCTGGGGCTCGCGCATGCCAGAGGCGGCGCATGCACAGGGGCCAAACATCGACCCGCTTGCGAGCGCTATGCACACGCAAGCGTGGTCTGGATTAGGCCCTAAGTTCCCTACCACATGCACATACACACTTACACACTAAGGTTAATTTTTGTTGTTACCAAATTAACCTACCAGTATATTTTTTGAGTGTGGGAGGAGACCGGAGTACTCAGAGGAAACCCACGCAAGCACACAGATAATATACAAACTCCACACAGTTAGGGTCATAATGAAAATCGAACCCACAACCTCAGTGCTGTGAGGCAGTAATGCTTACCATTATACCATCTGTGCTGCCCACAGTATACCAGTATAGATGCACTGGTACAAGGGTAATGCATGAAAAACACATTAAAATGCATTGTAAATGTACATTAGCTGTCATGTGGTTTTTACTCATTTGCGAATTGTATGAAATCTGAGCAGACCTTCAGTGTCAATATATTTGCTCTGAAATGGTTACATTGTGCTGGAGGGGTCTGTAAACTAGATGGAGTTGTGCAGACTTGCTTTAGTAATTAAACTGTCAAGTTGGATGGAGCTATTTTCCCCTTTGGCTCTGTCCTCTGTACTACAATGGTCTTGACAGCCATTTTCATGACCAATATAGAAATACTGGCTAAATGCATTTATTTTAGGAGAGTGCAAGAGGCCAAAATTCTTCTTGTCTTCTTACATCCAACAATATATTAGCTGACTCAATACTACGTTTTACCAACAGACCTTATCTCAACTCTAAAGGTGGAACAGATACGGTTTTGCTTTGCATTCTACAAATTTCTGCATTTTCAGATAAAGAGAAGTTATGGTTCATTTTCAAGTCACCGTGATTTACTTTTTTACAAAATAATACTTTACTACTGTTCATAGGAAACATTACTTTTCTCTCTGCTTTTATAGGTAGCTAAAGCATTTAAAGCCAAAAATAATTTATGAACTAAAAGTAACTAAAAGTATCTTTTAGAATAGAAAACTGTCATTAAAAAAATCCTAAACATATTCTGGGGTTAAAAAGTTACTTTAAAAGTTTAAAAAAACAGCAATTGGAAACAGATAATAAATAATGGTTCAGTACAGAAAACTGATATATTTATTAAAGAAGAGAATCCCTATTGCCAATGAGCACTTAAGTTTTAGTGGACAATAAGACTTTTTTCTTTATTTCACCTTGTTCATACACTGGTTGTTTTTGCATGGTATCACTGCAATACTTGTACCACCTTAATACTTCGGGATTTCAATAATAGATTGCAATCATTAGTAAAAATATTTAATTGAATATATAATTTTTTTAATGTATACAGATTTGAATTTTTTTATAACTATTATCTTTTTTTAAACTCTTTTAAAATTATTTTTTAATTTAAGTAGAGCAGGAAATAAATATCTGGCTCATACATGCGCATTCGTACATTACAAGTCTTGAAAGACTGACCCAGCAAAGAGTTAAGATAACCATAACCTTATGTGTTTGATAAATTGCCACAATAAGCAGCAAATCAGCCTTATCACTGCAAACAGGGCTATATTAATAAATAGGCCCTTATGAAAATATTAAATGGTCTTTAGGCTAGGACTAGGGAGATTTCCAGTAGCTGCAATTAAATCAAACAAGATTAATTGCTTCTGCAAACTGATCATCATATATA
The DNA here is from genome assembly GCA_031769625.1 of Taudactylus pleione. NCBI lineage: Eukaryota > Metazoa > Chordata > Amphibia > Anura > Myobatrachidae > Taudactylus > Taudactylus pleione. Next base: position 22,078,494 of record JAUIMM010000052.1, on the reverse strand, counting down.
TGCTAGTAGATTAAACCTATGAAGCTTGTTTTACACAATTGAATTGAGGCACTGTGCTTTTCGACATTCACAATACTGTATAAAAAATTTAAAATCACTTGTCTAGCAAAGCACATAGGAAGCAATAGATTTCAAACAGGCAACCTCTATTATGACCAATAATTAATAACAATACTGTATATATATATATATATATATATATATATATATATACATACACAGTATATATATATATATATATATATATATATATATATATATATATTTATACACTGCGCAAGAGGGCCTGGCACTCCACAGACAAAATATACCATGCCACAGTGCCATCCACACCAGATAGATTCCAAATACAGAAGACGGTGACACTCAGAGTCTTGTAAAAAAATACTATATTGAGGTGTCACATAAATAATCACAGAATTGTCTAAAAGGAGCGTGAATGATTTGAGGGATGGGTTATTAGACTAAGGATCAAATTTGGATTTAGATTTTGAAGCCAATTTTTAAAAATTTAAGGAGTCATTTCTGTTCGTTTGGTTTGAAAAAAATTTTGTAAGCAAAGTTTCTAGAGAAATGGTGGAGATCCACCTTCCATGATGGTTTGTGGGAGTAAAAGACAAACCCTTGTTCAATACTTGTAGTTCTACTTTGCTGAATTGTCTTGAGGACAGATTGTAAATCAGGGTTTCTTCTTAAATTCTATATTCTATTGTTCCTGTCCTTTCTTCTCCCTATTTAGGTCTTTTCTTTTCCTTCCTTTTCCTAGCCTCGATTCCATCTCACATCTTCTTATACCCACATTACCATAGAATAGTCCATAGAATTGTACAAGATTATACTGGAACCTGCCCTGCTGGATAGATTATGATGAGCATCATTGACACTTTCTACAATTTGTCTCACTGTATTCTCTGGGGACTTCTTCAGGGAAAGTCCCCAGAGAATACAGCAGGACAAAAAGCATTGGAAGTTGGTATTGTCACCTCCTATACTTGGGACAGATAAGCTGTTTGATTTTTATTTTACTGTATGGGTCTTTATTGTTGTTATTTTATTAAAGTGTGTGTTTACCTTAATACCACACGATTGGAGGCTGTCTATTTTATATCTCCTTGCATATTTATGTATCTCTGGCATGAGGAAAACACCTGCGGGAGCTGCAGCAGTGTACCTGAGAATAATTTAACTAACTTTGGTATGAGCATTATAAATTACATTTAAATTTACATCTTGGTGCAGGTCACCTAATGGCACATGTTGTGTGCTTTTTACACTAGATTATTGAAATTTGTGATTCTTTGGACTTGACACTTTTTAAAACTTAGCCATTAGCTTCGGCATAAAACCCTATGCGTTTAGTCCCCTTGGGAACTTCATCAGGGGTAATCAAATAGGATCAAAATCAGTTCATTTATGGTCACACTGGATCTTGTAAAAATGCCTCACAGATCAATGGAGGATAGATCCTTTATACATTATAAACACATTGGTGGTGCGCTCTGGGTTATGCTTAATGGGTGGTGTATATCGAAGTTTCAAAAAGGTCCTTAATGTTAATCTGTAGGTAGGGTGTTCTTTAACAAAAAAACACTATGTCACAAAATTGTTCCTTTCCCTAAACGGGAGATGTCTATAAATGTGTCCACAATATCCAATAGGTTCTCATGGGAATTCAAACAAAAGAGGTCCTAGAAAAATATCTTAACAAATCTATAGGATGGGTGTTCTTATATAGTATATAGTTTCAAAGAAAAGTGTTTTTCTTAACTCTGTAGGATGGGTGTTCTGCTTTTAATGTGACCTCTTCTCTCTCCTCTCCACCTCAAATGTAATGCACAGGTACAGTATCAGGAACAAGGCATAGACGATAATGCAGGTAGGTAAGTGATGGACGTACTTACCAAATAATGCAGTAAGTTCCTGCTGGTATCCCTTGTCCCGCTGCTTGAAAAGGTTATGATGGAGAGAGGGGTAGTTTGTGTGTTATTAAGGAGACTGTGAGCTCCAGTGGAAATAGAAATGCTTTTATTCCATAATAAAATTTGTTGAGACTCACAGGAGTGTTAAACAACAAATAGTGAGTTAATGGTTCAAGTCCCAAAATATGCAATACGCATATAATTTTATCAAGTACTGTATATAAAAAGGGGGGCGTGGACCAACGCGTTTCATCCAGAGAACAGGACTTTTTCAAAGCTGTCGCAGACCACTCTTGAAGATGTAGAAGATCATGACTCTCCAGTGGCCTCAGTTGTGCTCCATAAGGAATTCATGAAAGAAGTGCACAAGTTAACTTCTTTGGTGTGCAGTACTGCCTACATATGGTTCTGTGTCCTGAAATTTCACAAGAACTTTAGTCAGATTACAGTTCACAACTAGACAGTTAGATTGTGCCTAGTCTACCTATGCACTGCACATCCAGAAACTTATTGCACATAGAGCCCAGCAGTACAGTATATGTCAATGGTCTATTTTCAAAGAATACCATACATCAGACATCAGAATTTATCTTATGTTCAAATTCAAAAGGCTCTATTATCAAATCTGGATAGGGATAGTATCTAATGGTATTTGTTCATATTATCTTATTTAATATAACAAAATAATTGAAAAGAATAACAGGTTAGAAATATTCAAAGAGGAACTTCAATGCTATATCATTTTATGGTAAATTTAGAATACAGCTAATATCGCTGACTTAACGATGTAGTAGTTTATAATAATATACATTATTTATTATTAATTATTATTTATATACAAGTAATAATAATTAGAATTACACATGTAATGGCACTTTCATATTCATTTAGGATCCTTTTTTATTTTTTTGTTTTTTATTTGATGTATAGACACTACAGATGTATACATTATATGAATTTAGGTTAAGATATTTAATTATCTCTGCCATTAAAACAGCACTATCTGTAGTATATCATTCTATATATAATTTGATATATATCGTATATGACAGTAGATCCAATATCTATGGCTACGGTGATAAAAGATTATATTAATCAATCTCATTGAAGTTCCTCTTTGAATATTTCTAACCTGTTGTTCTTTTCGATTATGTTGTTATATTTAATAAGATAATATGAACAGATACCATTAGATACTATCCCTATCCAGATTTGAGGATAGAGCCATCAATCATCTACCTTAAATCTGGTTGGAAGAATGAGCCATCAATCATTCAAATGAAAGATGATTGGTCAGGTACTTACTTAAGAAGAGAGGCAGCCAGTAGCACGGTTTGGCCCCTATGACTAAGCCACTGGCAAAATGCGTGTCAGGGAGGAAGGACACGTTGCTTGACGTTCCTCCATTTTAATAGACAATACCTAATGTTGTGAAAAAATGTATACTGTTTACAATACCGCATACCACTGTTTTGTGTCCTGAACATACTTGAATCATTCACTAGTATGTGATGCTGTGGATTGCACATGCCATAATAATTATGGAATAAATCATGTAATGTTGAAAGCCTACGACTAAGATTGCATTTCACTGTTTGTTGCCACAGTTCAGAACATATATAAACCATTTATTAATATGAGATGCCGCTGATTATATTGCCCGAGACCGCAGCTTCTAACACACTTGAATTACAATTATTACAATCATTGTGTGACGCTGATGATAATTAGGAAACTTACCTTGTGTTATAAGCTTAAATTTATTAGTAATACTACTGCCTGATATCGCAGTTCCAAATACACGGGAACCACTAGATTCTATGAGCAGCTGTTACAATGTATTGATTTGACTCAGATTGGATACTTTGTATCTTATCAAAATATAAACTAGTTACAAAACAATATGAATGTTTAAAACTGAAATCTCAGTCTCATTACGGAGAGGAAATTATGGCCCTGATTCAGAGCCGGACGCTCTGACAGAGTGCTCGCTCTGAATCAGGGCCATCCCTTCTCCTTTTTGGAGTGGCCTCCTGGCCACTCGCATAGCTGTGGGTGAAAACCCACAGCTATAGTGAGCGGCCAAAATGATGGTCGCGGTGGTCAAGACCATCGTAATCATCGGGCTTGCGACGAGACCCTGCGGTAGGGTCTCGCTGCTGCAAGCCCTGGAGTGCTTTTGGCTCTATCAGAGCCAAAAGCACTCCCACTGACATCACTAGTGATGTCAGTGGGGCCGGCCCCAGACGGTAGGCATTCCCATGGGAACGCCTCCATCTGGGCAGCCACGCCCCCGGCACGCCCACCACAGGGGGCGTGCTGTCAATCACCATCAACAGCAGGCCCCCTTTGGTGCGAGACCCATAACGATGGCTTGGCCGTCGTTATTCGGGTCTCAGGCATGCGCACGACGGAGCCGCCTCTGTCGTGCGCATGCACACTTGGGCAACATCGACCCACTTGCGAGCGCTCAGCGCTCGCGAGCGGGTCTGAATCAAGCCCTATGTCTCCAACTCTAGTGTGAGATACCAAAGGGATATATCTTCGGCACAGCTATCAAAAGTATTTGTGAGACGTAATATACACGTCTCAAAACATGATATATTGCAATAAAAATATGATGGTTGTAGTACTGTACAAAATTAAATGAGAACATTGTACCAACAATTGATATGCACTTAGTAATATATGATACAATCATCTTGATTTATTCATAAGCACTAGTTCAAATAAACTAGGGTTTAACATATAGACAATTTGAAAGGGCCATTGGCCAATTCCTGATAGGCTATACACAGCGATACCACCGGACACGAATCACCAGACAGCCAGTGCAATTTATACTGCTCAATAAAAACATAATGAATGTGAAAAGGTACTCTCTTTACTGTTAACTTGATATTCCCTTTATTCTCAATGACTGAACAGAATTAAAGGATTAGCCTTATTTTCTAATACATTGTGAATACATTATATATATGAATTTTGAGCAAGCCAATACCAGGCTGAAAACACATTCATCTTATTTACAGTGGGTTACGCGGACAATAGAAAGAATAGAAAGACCTATTTAGATCATCAATAATAGTACACAACATAGGTTTTTTGTCATAATTTTAATCATTTATTTTCTTACACATTACTTTATATATTTCGCCTTTTAGAATCTTATTAAAAGTTATATTTTATATTTAATATTGTTTTGTTAACCAGTTTCCCTGTGTACCATGTTAAGAAATATAATTTGTGTATGCCCTTTATAAGAATATTTTTTCTTGCTTTTGACTTTGATCATAATATATTTATTCTTAGGTGCACCTCCCCATAAGATATCTAAGATAGTAGAATTAATTAGAGGAAAGGATTTAAAGATATATTTGTTGCTGTGTGGATATTCTATCCACCTAGCTTGATCTGAATTTATCTTATTAGATGACATTTTACCTTTCAGACTTGGTATACATGTTTTTTATCCTGTTTATAGACATTAGAAAGCACCTATTATCACACAGTTATAGTAATAATAACCTCTATAATTTGAATATTTTTTATATTTCTGTCTGCACAGATATAGGGAAAGACCACATAGGATACTGTAATACATGGTATGGTACATATGGTACAAGAGTCTACAGTATTTATCAAGGTAATTAAAATGCACTTTTCTCATGGTTTAAGGTTTGGGGCAATTTAACAAAGCCTAAGCACTGGGGGGGGGGGGGGTAGGGCTAGGAGTAGAAATTAGGGATAGGGGAGAAATACTCACCCGAATGCTGGAGGTTGAGAGGTTTGACCAGGATGTCACAGTTATATGACCGCGGGGACACTGAAGATGCTGCTGGGGCCACTGCATATGTTGGGAGCAGGTAAGTCATCATTGGGCCACCAGGGATGGTATGTCAACATTTCATCACTGTCTGAATGATGAAAGTTAACAGGGTCAATGTCGACAGTATACCATTTTGACTTTCTCATGTCATCATGATGAATGTTCACATTATTATTGTCGACATATCATACTCACCCAGGAATAAAAGGTTGTGATGTGCATTGTCCATATTAAAAATGATATGCAAATTTGGGGATTTTTTGGGTGTATGTCTTTAAAAGCAAAGGGCTGATTCAGAGATGGACACTAAGGCAATTGCAGCTGCGATTTCACAGGGAATGCAGCTGCGAAAATATGCTAATAGTTCCAAAGCCTTCCCAATCATAAGGACACCCACCGCGGCCTGCTCATATGCGTACAATGTCGCTTACCAGTGTAAATATCGGTAATATTGAAGCACATGGAGCGCAGATCTGACCAGACGCAGACTAGGCAGCTCTCCTGACACGTAGAGGGCTCTCATGCTGCATAGGAGATCACAAGGGCTAATTTATGCATGCCCATATAATGATGTTTAACCTCTTTACCTCCCCCAAATGCAAACTACCTGTCACTCACTTTGCAAATGGATCTGTGGAATCGCAAGACAATCGCAGCGCGTGTGGCTTATATGCATGCGCAATGGCAAACAATCACTAATTGCATTAGCGTCCATCACTGAATCAGGCCCAGAGTCTCTCTCTGGAATGGAAGTGATAGTTGTAGTAAACAGAGTTTAATTAGAGATGTGCTGTTCGGTTTTCCTGAAAACCGAACACACCCAAACTTTGGGGTTCCAAGGGGAATCGAGTCCCAGCTCGGATCACTTTGGGGGTTCCAAGTAGAACCAAGTCCCGGCTTGGGTCTGCTGTGGGTTCAGAACTCAGATTTAAAACCTGAATCTCACGTTTTGGATTGCATGTAAACAGGTCCAAATTACTTGATTTTATATGTTTTTATCAATTTTAAGGAAATCCAAAACCAAAACTGAATCAAAACCAAAACACTTTGAGGGCGGTTTTGCCAAAACCATAACATTTGAGGGTGCTCTGCATACATCTCTAGTTTAAATGTCCTGATTTTCCCATTATGAAAGTTATTAGGTATGAATGAGTAAGCTTTTTCTGTATGTATTAGTGGAATATATCAATTTATTTTCAGTTTGATTGTTCTTGTTTATAATGTAAAAACTATTAAATGTTAAAATTATTTTAAAAATTACAAAACATTCTTTCATGCTATGAAAAAAGTGTATTTGAATATTGCACAATGCCTTCTATTCTGTATGTTTCCATTATATGAAATAGGAGAAAAAAGAGACTTTCATTAGGCATTAATACAGCAGTTTGCATCTGAGTAGTATTCAGCAGTTTCACATTGAGATAATTCACTTTTGATTTGCTTTTTAAGTGTGTACTCAGCTCTAAAGTGCATACCTTTTCCTTTCATAAGTACATTTTTCAGATCTAGTTTTGCTGTGATATTACTTACTTTGGACCTGTGAGAAAATAATTTGCTTATGCTGCAACAAAATAAAACTTATAGTGCAGTTTTGCTTCTAATGGACAGCAAGATGTGGAAGACATCAATATCTTACTAACCTTATCTCTTTTTTTATATAGACAATAATTAAATATGGGAGACACTGGTTTACATGAAAAAGGTGTTGTAACTCAAAGAATTCAATCAAATAATATGATTGTTCTAGCAAAAAGGAAAGAAACATTTGAGGCAAGAATTACTAAGCAGTGGGTTTGAAGGGGTTTAGAAACTAATAGTACCAGATATGTATTGATGGTAGGTTCTATCTCAAAACCACATTATTTACTAAAAGTTCACTTCAGGTTACTACCATGGGAATACATGGAGGCACTGTGATTAGCCATAGCATGGCTCTTTCTATGCCCTGACTACTTAGAGCATCCCAAAGTATTCCTACGTTAGTAAAGCACCATCCAGCTTACATACCATCCCATGTTTACTGTGGCATATACTATACGTAAGGGCAGAACAGGGCTGTGAGAGCTGTTTAGATGGAACCATCACTTAGATGAATTTAATCAGCCAACATTCAGATGTACAGTACAATCTGTGTAATTCTATGGAACTGATTAAACTTAATCCATACCAATTACTCAGGCACCATTCAGATGTGCAACCTGTGTAATTCTATGTATGTATTCTGATTATATACACTGTGTATTTAAGAACTTAATTGCAGAACATTGTAATGTGAGGGTACTGGTGGATTGGAGTCCAGTCAGAGATCATATATTGCTATCCGTACAAACTCAGTCCATATAGTGTGCAAGACTAAGGTATGGTGTATGCTTAGTGTTTCTTTTTCCTCAGTGTATTTTGAAGTATAGTATACTGTATACAGATGTTAAATAGGTGGTCAACATCCTACCTTGTAACACATACAAAAGGGCATGCACCTGATTTGTACATTGCCTGAACACACACTATTGAACTGTTTACTTTCCGTGCTTCCTAAAGCTGCTTTTGGCATAGTTATTATTGAGTTTAAAATATTTTCATGACCTCACCCATGGTATAGCGAGGTGTGTGCACTAGTGCTGCCCTGGTGGTACCCTTTTTCAGCCTGAGGTTGTACCCTCTACTTAGAAAAGTGCAAGGCACATCCCAAAATTAATTTTACTGCTCCTGGGGCTTATTCTATGATATAATGACTGTACCTGTAACAGGGGCAGGGGTGCCCGTCCAGGGCACATCTCCACCCTGCTATTGCATTGTCCTCCCCTCCCTCTCATATTTTCTTTCTTCTCACCATACACACTTTACCTCAACCTCCTTCAACTTACTTTGACCTCATCTATCGCCAACATTTTGGCTCCAATGTCACATTCATTGCTTACCCCTACCTCCCTTTTCTCAACTACCTACACCTTTAAAGTACTCTACTTCCTGCACATTATTCATCTCCCAGTATACACAAACTGGAATTACCCTCATACCGCATTTTACCCTATTTCTTTAATCTCCTGTTAAAATCACCTCAGTCTTATCCAAACCCATAATCAACTAAAGTTTTTACTTACACTCCAAAATTTCTCACATACCTTCAACCTTTCTAACTTTATCTCAATAGATCCTCTTCTTTCTTTTTTTTAAAAAGTCCATAGCATATGTCTTGTCTCTCCACTTCATCTCCCACTTTTCCCAAGTCACAAATTGCAGCACTGTGTGAGTATTGCTGTAATTGCTGGCATAGCTTATTGCTGTAATGTGGAGGGAGTATTTCTGTAATTCGTGGGTATTGCTGATTGGTGTAGTATGTAGGCATTTGATGCAATAGGAGTGTTATTGTAAAGTCAAGGGTAATTAATATTCCAGGATCCGGCAAAGTGACAACTGAGCATAAAACACCAGCAAGTGGTGAAAGCTGCAAGAACAGGTATCAGAGAGACAATCTTACAACAATCTCAATTTGTGGCATAAATGTCTTTAAAAATTAAATTCAATTAATAGCACGCTGCACCCACATGAAAAGAGGTGCAGGGAAGTAGCTCTGCTGCCAAACATGTAGGATTGGATGGGAAACCCCATGGTTTAGTAGTTCTCTATTGATAGAATATAACTAGTCTAGACCTTGGAAAGTACAAACCATTTAATTAAAGCTCTCTATCTGGTACTACTATAATGTGAAATAAGTTGCTCCTCCTCACAACTGATCAATGGAACTTTTCCAAAGATATACAACTTTGCCTCCATATTTCCATTTATGCCCCCTGGGCTTCCTCCATTTGATTTTATATTACATTAATTAATATGCACATGTGCTTGAACCCAAACTTAAACCATCCCAACTCAAACTTCACTGGTCTGAATAAGTAACTTTCATTTTGTCCATCCCAAAAGAACGGTTGTTAGGCAGACAATATTCAACCTCCAGACTGCTGATGGTATGTTGCTGTCCAGTGCTGAATATGAAACTGACATGGCACGCCTAAGTAGGATGCTCATTCAAAGTAATATGTGAATGGGTAACACTACTCTCACCACAACTATGCTGTAAAAGCCTGTTAGTATCAAAAGATGACCATACATAGGCTAATAGAGGTAATCTGCTGAGTAGGTGCAGTATTTGTAGGTGTGTAGTAAGTGTTATGGGTAGGTGAATGTTCCTGGACATGAAATGTGTCCTTGAGGAGAGTTTTCCTTCCTCTTAACTGTTTTTCTTTAGTTTTCAAATATTTCATAATATTTCATACTATGTAATGGATTGTTAGAGGCAGTATTCAACAATTTCATTTAAAGCATCTGTGTGCATTATACTGTAACTCTTCTTTATTATTTTGCCTGCTTTTGATTACTATATACTCTCAAACATTTAGACCAGCACAGAAGTGAGAAGAGGATATGGGTCTTAAATTTGCAGTCTGCAAGTAGAGTACAAGGTGACGTCCATAAGCTTTTCATTTCATTAATTTAAAGTACATTTTTCATTGAAATTAAATATACGTATAATAAATCAGGGTTGTTTTTTTAATGTTGCATTCACATTTTTTGTAGTCATCATAAATCAGATTCCATTCAGATACAATATGTACATTTACTGCTACAGTGCTTTGAGTTTTGTCTGTTATACTACCTATCACATGTATTCTAGATGTGTGATCTGTCCTGTTGCTAGGGAAGTCTATGCTATTTAATCATACATGCTCTGCAGTGCCAAATGCCAATACTGTCTCTGAAATTAATTAACAAACAGATTCTGGCACTCACTTCTATAAAAAGAAACAGTCTTGTACAAAACAATGGCTAGGTCACACTCACCTTGCATGCTATCTATTTTTAGATTTACTATACATTTCTAAGCATTCATTATCTATTTAACCTTCCTTGCCCATTACATTTATACACTTATTGCAGGAGCAAAATTACTGTTACATAATGAATGACCACTAAGGACGGGATTATCTGATGAAGTGTCTTTCTGTCTTTATAGTTACATGTGACATTCAAAAAGCTTTCAAATAGCATAATAAGCACTGATTGTGTGCACAGATTGGCCGCCCCTCCATTAAGATCATGTGTTTCACTAGTGATTTCATTCCATGGCATTCAAATATATCTAGTTCTTTGAAATTACTTTATATAAAAGTCTAAGGGGTAAATTTACTAAAATGGGAGTTCTATTAAGAAGTGATGTTGCCCATAGCAACCAATCAGATTCCAGGTATTATCTTCTGGAAGGTGCTATAAAAATGTAGAATCTGATTCGTTGCTATGGGCAACGTCACTTCTAAAATAGAACTCCCATCATTTACCCCTAAGAGATCATGTGATCGTTGATTGTTGATCTTTAGTTTAAAAACAATAACAGAACAGGTCAATGTTTTTAACATCCTAATTTAATCATTAAAAACTTTGAAAATAATCATTACCTGTGAGACAGAAATGGGGCCACAGAAATAATGTTTCAGATTGCTATTACAGAAATGCTAATTCAAACTCAATTAAAATGCAAAATTAAGATTTGCTAACAAATAACCAATACATTGTCACAATTACATTTCATCATAATTAAATTTTTACAATTAAAGTTTGATAGATGAACATTAAGGAAGAGAATGCACAGCAGGAAACAAACTAGTGATTTAGATTCTATTAATGCAACTTTAGTGTGCAAATAAACTGCACTGATTAACAATGTCCAAATAGGAAAGAAATGTTAGAATGGATCCGCTAATAGCTATACACCCAAAGAGTCATTCTGTGACCCAGGTGTGGACTGGACGTCTGGGGATTCGGTGAAATCCCTGTTGGGCCTCACTTATTTGTAGCCACACCCTCTACCATGGGAGGGCGTGGCCTACTGCGCCATTCCTATGGCAGGCTGCAGTGTGTGTAGCTGCTTGCTAGGCAGTCATCAAGGCTGTGACTGAACCGGCCAGCAGCTACATGCAGGGGATTGGAGCACACTGCTGTCAGACTCAGCACTGCAGTGCACTACTGGGTAATAAATCCCAGTAGTCTTGGCAGTGGGGTCAGAGGAGCATGTGCTGAGCTCTGATTGTATAATGTGTGGGCACTACAGTGTGGTATAATGTGTGAGAACTATAATGGTATAATGTGTGGGCACAACAGTGTGACATAATGTGTGGGATCTACAGTGTGGTATAATGTGGATGCACTACAGTATGGCATAATGTGTGGGCACTACAGGGTGACATAATGTGTAAGCACTACAGTGTGACATAATGTGGGGGTAACTACAGTGTGGTATAATGTGAATGCAGTACAGTATGGCATAATGTGTGGGCACTACAGTGTGGCATAAAGTGTGGGCACTACAGTGTCACATATTGTGGGGGGCACTACAATGTGTCATAATGTGGGGGGCACTGCAGTGTTTTATAATGTGTTGGGCACTACAGTGTGAAATTATCTGGGGGCACTGCAGTGTGGTATAATGTGGATGTACTACAGTGTAGTATATTGTGTGGGCACTACAGTGTGACATAATGTGTGGGCACTACAATGTGACATAATGTGGGGGCACTACAGTGTGGTATAATGTGTTGGACACTACAGGGTTACATAATGTGTGGGCACTACAGTGTGGTATAATGTGGGGGGCACTACAATGTGGTATAATGTGGGGGGCCACTACAGTGTTATATAATGTGGGGGCACTACAGTGTGGCATAATGTGGGAGGCACTATAGTGTGGTATAATGTAGATGCACAACACTGTGGCATAATATGGGTGGCACTACAGTGTGACATAATGTTAGTACATGTGTAGTGGACTCATTCAACCACAACTGACCAGCATTGCAAGGGTTACTGGGTGGCTCACCACTACCTATATACACTACCCACTGACCCCTCTTTACCAAATACTATCTCTCTGCACTACCTCCCTGACCCCTCCATACTCACCAATAATATCTGCACCAGCCTATCTGATGCAATGAGTGCTGCACCTTTGCACTGATTCTTTTTGTGAGGGCACCGGCAGCAGTTAAACAGTTTTATTGGGAGTTTTCGAGCAAGGACAGATTCATATATATATAGAGATAGATAGACCCCCTCCAGTGACTGGCCACATGCCTTTTTAGGCCTCTATTTTTGCATTTCCCTGAGGGCTCTTCATGCTCCAGTCCACCACTGCTGTGACCTCCCAGCATGTAAATCATGACATTCTATTTAGAAGTGCAAACAAAGAGAGATACATCTATAGGTTGTACTATGTAAATGCTAAATGATTTATTAATATCACAAAAATGCCAAATGACCACTTACATACAATGCAAATAGCTTATGTCAATGGGCTACAAAGGGCTAAAATAGTATTCATCTCCCTCCTCTGAGGGATCCCACATGGAACTAATCACTCCTTCAGGGATAAAATGAGAACAGCTGGTTGCATGATTATTATACAAGGGTGTTTCAATAAATAAGGTAACAAGACCTGTCATTGCGTAAATTTATTAAACTTGTTCTTATACGTATAATCAATAGTATGGCCTTAATACAGATTATTTTTCCACATAGTCCCCATACTTGTCTAAGCATTTTTCCTGAAGGGAACACCAAGGCATCTATCCCGGCATGGATGAAATCAGTGTCAAGCACCTTAAGCTAGGACATGACGGCTTGCTGAACTTCACCACACCCTTTCCTGTAGCCTAGTTGCTCATGAATGATTTTGTGCACAGTACCCACTGAGATTTTCAGTTCAACAGCAATATCACTAGCTCAAAAGCATCTGCCCTCCTGAATCAGACCTTCAAAGTGACACAAATTGTCATCAGTGGTGGACATACTTGGCTGGCAGGATTGCTGCTCATCTTGAACATCTGTCCTGCCATTATCAAAGGTAGTACACCAAACCAAAACCTGTTTCTGTGACATGATGTTATCACTGCACCGCGACAAATTAGCAATGAATTTTAGCTGCTTATGTGCCCTTTGGACACAGAAATCTGATCACACTGTGCACCTCTATGTTTGACCATGTTTCTGGCAGCCCCGCCATCTTACAACTGATATTGGCACATAATGACTGATATGAGGCACAGTCTAATGGCCATGAGAGGAAGCAGTGGTCTACTTGCTCTGGCCTGGTGGTAAATTAGAATGAAATAAAACACATTACACATGAGAGGTCTTGTTTCCTTACTTATTGAATCACCATTGTAACAGACCGGGGTTGGACTCTGGCTTATATTTACCAAACCCAGCAACCAGCGTTGTTCAGGTCTCACACTCTGCTGTAGCAGTGGCTGAGCAGCTTCTGGGTTCCATGGTGATGTGTTTAGCTGATCAATCATATCATCAGGACACCTTGTTCAAACCTGCCTTGCCTATTTAAGCAGTGTCTCATGCTCTGTTCACTGCCAGGTTTAAGCCTCTAGCACTTCTGATTTATGTAGCTCTCTTTTGTCTGATTTCTGTGCTCCAGTCCTTGTTTTTTTTCTGACCTTGATTGAATCTTCTGACTTGGTACTGTGCTCTGTGTCTCCTGGTTCTTGAGTTAGGCTTTATCTGGCTTGGCTCTTGGCTCTTTGTCATGGTATAAAGTTTCTCATTTTCATTATCATTGCCAATACACACTACATCATACATTAAGTATACACTTCATACAGTTCCATCAGAGGTTACTGCAATTACTCCTGCATCCTCGCAGTTCTGCATCCATACCCTTCCTAAACATGACAGAGATCCCAAACTTTGCAGATGATTCTTGAACCAGTGCTCCATTCAATTCAAACTCATACCACAGAACATTCAATAAGAGAAAGCATAAGTGGCATATATTATCTCCCTAATATCTGGTCAAGCTTGCACCTGGGCCTCCCATCACTTTGGGATCTCCAACGGGCAGCGGCCGCACTGCGCATGCGCAAGCCCCAGAGCGAGAGAGTTTGGAGCGAGAGAGAAACTCTCTCGCTCCGGAGCTCACTACTAAAGGGCCGGCTGGCCGGCTGTCGATGTTGATCGACAGCTCGGCCTGTTATGTAGGCGGGGCAGGGGGGGTGGTTTCACAAACGGAGGTGTTCCTTAAGGAATGCCTACCATTTTGTGGGCGGCCGCACTGACGTCAGCAGTGGTGTCAGTGGGGAGCTTCCTGCTTAATCAGAGCAGGAAGCTTCCTGGGGTTTGCGGCTGCCGAGACCCAACCTTAAGGTCCCATCGCAAGCCCCGATGGATCGCGATGGTCTTGACCATCGCGACCATCACCCTGGTCAGTTGCTAAGCTGTGGGTAGTAACCCACAGCTTAGCTAGCGACCAGGAGGCCGCACTTAAAAATTGAAGCGGCCACCCTAATTCAGAACGAGCGCTTGCTTCTTGCGAGCGCCTCTGAATGAGTGCCAATGTCTTAGTCCATTAACTTTTTTGATGTAAAAACTTAAGAAGACCCAATAATTATATTCCTAGAGTTATTTGTTGCCCTTGCTTCATAGGCAATGTGCAGAAACTCATGTTCACTAGTTCCATTTGTGTCCATAACAATATACCCTGAAAAAGCTCTCTCTGTCCATTGCATCACCTATTCATTCTGGATAAACCATGAACTCACATGTCCATTGATTTCAGCACTTTTTTTGAAAGCTGGGATCATTTTGTGACACACAGTAGTGATCTCAATAACATTATTATTTGTCAAAGCATATTTTGTATTATATTGGTTGCATGTGTAGCTGCCATATGTCTGATGTACTTATCTAAACTTCATTACTCCTACACTAATACATACTAGTTTTAGAACATTGTCATGTTTTTGACCATTTAATACCATGTGGTTTATTTGAATGCACAAACCTACTTATTGCACATACGATGATAATGGCTTCTGTTAAATAGTTTGCGCTCGGTAAAAGAGAAAGTACCTGTCACTTTAGGACCACCCTCTTAATATATTTAGACTTTTCAATTTCTTTCCTAAAACAAATTAAATGAGTCATGGGACTGGATATATTTCAAAATTCCTATTTGTACATATCAAGCTTTTTTTACAGTGATTTATGTGCATATATTAATGCACCTCCCCATATGAATGTGTCTTTATAAAGCAAAACACATCTGGGGCGGGATGCACTAAACGGAAAATGCAGTAAACCTCTGTTTATCGCATTTTCCGCATGCATCAATCACCTGGCCGCCGGGCTGCGATGCGGAGGGTAACACCAGCTTTTGCTGGAGTAACCCTATAGAATCCTATGGGCTTCTACCACATCGCACTGCTATGAGGGATCGGATCGGATCCCTCCCAGCATGCCCCGCGGCCGCCGCGTCTGTCTGCACATGCGCAGATGGACTCCCGGGTCATAAATCCAGAAGTCCACTGTGCAGGAGAGATCGCAAAGGACAGCTCTTATTGGAAGACCTGTCCTTTGCTGTACAGATTGCATATGTTAGTGCATATGCGACCTGTACAATAGCGATGTCCGGCGGTAAGTATTAGTGCATCCCGCCCCTGGTGGTGTTCAATGAGAGGAAAACTTATTCACTGCAATCCTTCTCTTCCATTTCCCAGCTATTTGGTTGCTCCAGGTGCTTGCTCTGGCCAGGGCGCTGGAGATCAGCCAATCTGATGAAGGGCAGAGCACCTGCTGAGCTGAGTGTGGAACACATAAAGAGATCAGTGCTTCCAGAAAAAGGGCATGGTGTGGACGGAGCAGCGCTTGTGGCTCCGCCTATACCATGTCCCCAGCAAGGACGCACTGATCTCTGTATATGGCATAATGTGAATAAGAGGCACTACTATAGCATAATGTGAACTATGTACTGTGGCATAATATGAAATGTGGGGACTACTGTGTAGCATAATTTGAAAAAATAGCCCAAACTGTGGCATAATGCGAATTAATGGGTACTAATGTGTGACATAAGGTGCATTGTGGCCATTATTTTGTAACATAATGTGAATAAGGGACACTACTGTGGTGTAACATGAATAAAATACACTACTGTGGCATAACGTGAATTGAGGGCACTACTGTGGTTTATTTTTAATTGGTGGGATTACTTTAGTGGGTTGAAATATATCTAGCCCTCCATGTCCCAGTTTGATACTGCCAATAATGTTTATTTTTATTTCACTTTAATTTGCCCCTACATGCTGAACACACGCCCCCTGCCTGGCACATTTGGGGGGTGGGGGTACGGTAGCACACACATTCTCCGGCACCATGGCTAAATGCTACACCCCTACATGTAGGTCTCTATGTAGACAAAAAGGCATGGCCGGATTAAAGTTTGTGGGGGACCCAGGGCAACTAACTTGTGGGAGTCCCAACCAATATAATTGTCAATATGAGTCTGGTGATGCTATTAAAAGCATAATGTATAAATACTCCCAGCATCACTGATGTGTTAAACACATTGTAGTACCCACATTATGCCATAGTGTTCACATATGCCACAGTGTCCCCCATGCTGGTGATGTAACTATATGTGGGACCCTCCAGTGTGTGCCCCATCTGCTTTGTTTTTTATCCAGCACTGGTGATGAGTATAAATACAGTCACACCACTATGCATAGTATAGATACTGTCACACTGTTCTATTGTAACACTTGCTGTCAATGTTCTTGCTTAGATTACTAATTAGCTTCCCTAATTCTATCTAATTAGCTCCATTCTGCAAAGTTGAAACAAAATTTACATGTATTCTTTCCATACTCAAACAATCCTAGGAAACTAAACAAAATTGAAAACCAATAGCTGGGTACCTACTGACAGATACATTAGCCGATCAATTGATCAGCCAATGTATCTTCTGCCCATTGGGAAGTGTGTACCCGCAATATGTTGGTGAACATCGGCGTACACTGACATATCGCATTGGCTGTGCTGCACAGCCGATGAACAGATACAGTCAGGTGCATAAATATTGGGACATTGACAGAATTTTCATATTTTGGCCTCTATTCACCACCACAATAGATTTGAAATTAAACAAACAAGATGTGCTTTAACTGCAGACTTTCAGATTTAATTTGAGGGTAATTACATCCAAATCAGGTGAACGGTGTAGGAATTACAACGGTTTCTATATGTGACTCCCACTTTTTAAGGTGCCAAAAGTAATGGGACAAACGAAACAATCCTAAATCTAACTTTCACTTTTTAATACTTTGTTGCAAATCCTTTGCAGGCAATTACAGCCTGAAGTCTGGAATGCATAGACATCACCAGACGCTGGGTTTCATCCCTGGTGATGCTCTGACAGGCCTCTACTGCAAATGTCTTCAGTTCCTGCTTGTTCTTGGGGCATTTTCCCTTCAGTTTTGTCTTCATGAAGTGAATTGCATGCTTAATCAGATTCAGGTCATGGGATTGACTTGGCCATTGCATAACATTCCACTTTTTAGCCTTAAAAAACTCTTTGGTTGCTTTTGCAGTATGCTTTGGGTCATTGTCCATCTGCACTATGAAGCGCCATCCAATGAGTTCTGGAGCATTTGACTGAATATGAGCATATAATATTGCCCGAAACACTTCAGAATTAATTCTGCTGCTTTTGTCAGCAGTCACATCACCAATAAATACAAGAGAACCAGTTCCATTGGCAGCCATGCATGCCCACGCCATGACTTCACTGATGAGGTGGTATGTTTGGATCATGAGCAGTTCCTTTCCTTCTCCATACTCGTCTCTTCCCATCACTCTGGTACAAGTTGATCTTTGTCTCATCGGTCCATAGGATGTTGTTCCAGAACTGTAATGGCTTTTTTAGATGTTGTTTGGCAAACTCTAATCTGGTCTTCCTGTTTTTGAGGCTCACCAATGGTTTACATCTTGTGGTGAACCCTCTATATTCACTCTTGTGAAGTCTTCTCTTGATTGTTGACTTTGACACATATACACCTACCTCCTGGAGAGTGTTCTTGATTTGGCCAACTGTTGTGAAGGGGTTTTTCTTCACCAGAGAAATAATTCTTCTGTCATCTACCACAGTTGTTTTCCATGGTCTTCTGGGTCTTTTTGTGTTGCTGAGCTCTCCAGTGCATTCTTTCTTTTTAAGAATGTTCCAAACAGTTGATTTGGCCACACCTAATGTTTTTGCTATCTCTCTGATGGGTTTGTTTAGATTTTTCAGCCTAATGATGGCTTGCTTCACTGATAGTGACAGCTTTTTGGATCTCATATTGAGAATCAACAGCAACTGATTCCAAATGCAAATGTCACACCTAGAATCAACTCCAGACCTTTTACCTGCTTAATTGATAATGAAATAACGATGGAATAGCCCACACCTGTCCATGAAATAGCTTTTGAGTTGATAGTCCCATTACTTTTGGCCCCTTAAAAAGTGGGAGGCACATATAGAAACCGTTGCAATTCCTACACCATTCACCTGATTTGGATGTAATTACCCTCAAATTAAATCTGAAAGTCTGCAGTTAAAGCACATCATGTTTGTTTCATTTCAAAGCCATTGTGGTGGTGAATAGAGGCCAAAATATGAAAATTCTGTCAATGTCCCAATATTTATGCACCTGACTGTATGTCTGCAGACATATCTGTCCATTGGCAGGTGTGTATGGGGTGGTCTGCAGATCGCCTGTACACACACAGCAGCAGCCATGAGGAGGGGGGTGGGGCACACCCCCGTCATGCCCCCTGGTTGCCGGGACCCGCAGCAAGACACACATGATGGCCGTTCAGTGTGTACCCACCATAACTAGATCATACAGCTTAATAAGCCCTTTCTGCCCCTGCAAACTGCCTGGATCAGTATGAAATATGTAGCACTTAACCTCATTTATCAAATTCCTATTTACCTATGTATTGTAAATTTACAAGTAGAGCCCTCTTACCTCTCTGCCTGTCTGTTAATAACTATTCTTGTTTCATTACTGTGTTCCCAAATTTAAAGGGCACCTACTTTACAAATGCTGGTGCTAGATAAATAGATGCTAACAATAATAACAATTGTGGTTTTATACCTGCTTTGGACTTGGATTACTCTCTGGATCACTGCCTTTGTTTTGGACCTAACTGCTTGCTGAATCACTGTCAGTCCTCACCTTTGTTTTGGCCTTTGACTTGGATTTGAACTTTGGCTGCCAGATTTCTCTCCAGACATACAGTAACATTGTGCTCGAGTGAGAACCTTGGTTTCTTGCCCACTGGGCTGATTCTGTAAATAACTCTTCCTACTATGTGTCTCATTTGAGGAAAACCAAGTACTGTACCAGTGCGTACCTTTCACTCTTACCAAAAGGGGCTGCTAAAGATGAAGACCATAATTAGCCTGGATCTTACTGCAACTTCAACAACTGGTCTGACATGGTGAAACACGTCATTTGTGGAGCTGAAAGCTCTTTGTATATCTCCCCAAAACTGGTAATGCTTTTTCCTTTTTTTCTACCTCCCTTTACGTTCATCATCAGAACTAAACTGTAGCTCTCTCAAATCATCTTATTTCCATGCTTTGGCCTGCAAAATAGGAAGTGCGAAACAAAATAAGAAGTGGTCTTGCACTCTATGTATTCATTTTTCTGCATGCAGAATTTACCATCACTGCTTTAGTAAGCAGTGAACCAGAAAAGTAAGGGGAAATATGACTAATACCTCTTTTCCACTTAAGTCCCGGGTCAGACCCAGTATTTGGAACAAGGTTCCAAACCGTGTCAGATCCGGAACAGATTCCCTACAGACCACAGCGCTGACCCACGTTATTCCCGGGTTGGTGCAGTTCACACTGCACATTGGTGCAGTGGAACTGGTCTGTTGGCACTTGGAGATGACATAATCTCTAAGTGCAGGAAAATCCGGTGTAAAAGGGGTTTGATTGTCTCTTGTGAGGAAGTACTCATGTACTGGCAAAGACCATAAGAAATGCTCTATGGATTCTTGGGTTTACCCAATATAAGCTACATAAAAGCAACACAAAATACCAAATCATAACAGCAGAAACCTGTTTCTTTTAACTATCTTCCACTGGAGTTATGCAAGTTGTATGTACCCTAATATTATTGCAGTAACTTTCCTGTGAATTTTTATGTTTAGCGCTTACAACTGAATGTTGCTTTTATTAGCATGTTCTGGATTGCAGCTGAAAAGAATCATGTATTTTGTAGCATCAATCCACTTATTCAATAGACATAATTCTACAGAAAAGACATGGCATTTAGTAACTCATGCCTTGACAGCTGTTGCCTCTAATTAACTGTTTAGCTGATGAATGCAATAATTTCCATGCCGAGTCAAAAATAGGTCTAATGATGCACAAATGGAAAAAAATTCCAATGTTTGTGCCAACTTTATTCAGATATGCAGCCATCTACTGCTACTTTTTTATACAAAGCAGCAACAATATATTTTTTTACATTTATTTCAATATCATTTAGTTTCATATTTAAAACATCTGTAAAGATATAAATCTGCCAAGATTTGACCCTATTTAAGTGTGACCATTGACACTCTAAATTTTTTTTTTTTGCAAACAATAAAATACAATTTTATGCCTATGTTTTAGCAATTTCCTATAAGCAATCTGAAAATAACTGTTAATCTCTTTAGCCACTTAGGAGCCTATTTACCAAAGTTTCCAGCTTTGATAATCATGCGGAAATAAAAGTATCTGCATGATTAATGCATTTGTTAGTAACTGCGGGTTACGGTCAGCTATGCTGCGGGCTATGTTTGGGCTGCAGGGGGAAGGGGCAGTTGTTAGTGTTTGGCGGCACTCGTGGGATGTTTAGGGGTAGGGATTAGGGTTAGCGGAGAACACTCACTCGAATACCAGATGATCGGAGTCTTGATCCGGAAGATACAGGAGCTGATTCAGACCCACTCGCTAGGATGTGTTCGCTCGTAGCTGGCCGATTTTTGCAATCTGCGCATGTGTATGCATTGCAGTGTGCATGCGTAAACCAGTGTGAGAGATCTGGAAGCGTTTGCTCGCTGCACATAGACAGCCCAGTAGAGTGAGTGACAGGAGAAGCTGTTTGTGGGTGGTGACAGGGGCTGGCCATTCGCAACGGGAGAGTGGAGGTGCGAACGCAGGCGTGCCTGAGCATCTCAATGCCGATTCAGAGGCGTGCATAATTAAGAGGCAGCATCATTGTATACGTCACCTGGTTGTACAGTATTTCACACTGAAGTGATCGCAGTGCTTACAACAGGGTATAGTCAACCTCAAGCGCTGCGATCGCATCCGATGGTGCTCGATGTACCTATGGTTTCTTACACTTCCTGGAGATGACGTGCACAAGTGGGAGTCTTATAACAGGCTGGTGGGCGTCTGCATACTCACAGTGATCGCACGCCAAGACATAGTGGGTGTGCTTATGCCTTGCTGGGTGTGTTCCGGATTAGCATACGCTGGGTGCGAGCGGGTCTGAATGAGCTCCACAGTCACAAGACCATCAGAACATAGAAGACTCTGCTGGAGCCACTGCAGCCATATGAAACAGGTAAGTCACTACAGCCCTCTGAAACAGGTTAAGTCACTACATGGCCACCAGGGATGATATGTCAACATTCTAACATCATCACTGTCTACATGATGAATGTCATGTAGACAGTGTCGATCCAACCTGTCGATCCAACCTGTCTATACAACATGAAGTATTGTGATATATTTAGAAACTGTCTAGATAAAGATGCCGGAAAATTATGCTATTATCACTTTGCATTCACACCACTATTCACTCTTTTTTCTTTCTTCTAATACCCCTTTTACACTGACTTAAAAATCCCGGGTTGTTGCACATGAACGCACATCAACCCAGGATTTTTGTTGGTGTAAACTGATCAACCTGGGACCAGTGACCCAGGGATCTGACCCAGCTGACTTGCAGGGTTGAGCACGGGTCATTCCCGTGTCACCCTGCAGTGTAAACAGCACGACCCAGGTCACGATGATCCAGGTCGCGCCGCATGCCGCCCGATTGGCCGGCTTCAGTGGTGCTTGGAGATGACATCATCTCCAAGCGTCCACTGCCGGGCCGACCAGCATGGAACAGCGCACCCCACCCACCTTCTGTGCCTCCGGACCGCTTCAGAGTAAGGTAAGGGGGTCGCGGAGGTGGAGGGAGGGTAAGAAGCACTGCTCACTTGCACCGGAGAGCCGGGTCAGTGCTGACCCAGCTCCGGTGTGAGCGGTGTTGACCCGGGCATAGCCTGAGTCAGCGCTGCAGTGTAAAAGGGGGTCATGGAAACATGTTCAGACACGGGACTTTGGTGTGAAAGGGGTATAAGTAATAAATAAAATACCATGTAAATTGCACATCCAAAATAACTCCCCCTGAAGGACTTTGGCCAATCTTAGTGAAGTGGTGATTGATTATTAAAGCCTTAGTGCGTATACAGTATCTACAGCCCTAGGATTGTTCTTTAGTATGTGTCCTTTCATACTGGTCTTCAGTCAGACTGGCCTACCATATAACAACAGGATAACCAGGGCTCTGTAATATATTTATGATGTATGTTTTTTCACAATTCCTCATATGTTTTAATGGTGTTTTTTTGTTATTTTTTTTGCTTATTAATCTTTCATATTATTTAAAAAAATTTGTATGCTGATTTTGGGACATTTTAATTAATTTCAATTGTACCACGTTCTATCACATGTTTGTTTGTATAACTTGATAAAGGATCAGAGACAGCAATTATTGCAAATAAACCTTTGAGTCTATACAGTATAATTTTTTGTTCAACTATCTGTTCTTTGTCTTGGCACCTAACCTGCACTGTGTGTATTATCTTGGGTGTGTCCACATTTATAATCCATTAGATAGAGACAAATAGATAGATAGATAGATAGATAGATAGATAGATAGATAGATAGATAGATAGATAGATAGATAGAGTGCACATAATTAGATAAGGGAACATTTTTAGATGTGAATATCCAACAATTACACCTATGTTCAAGAATACTAATATAGGCAAATGCATATTTAATATTAATCATGACCAATCTTTGCATATCCTACTTTTAATTATATGAACCTTTGGCCTTTTGTGCATAGTATATTATCAAAATAAGGACCAACTGCTGTTATGCTTCACAGCTACAGCAGTTCTATTTTGCCTTTGTTGTCGCTCGTAATATTAGGATCTCAGTTTATGAATACAGTATGTATGATTTTTTATGATATTATACAGGAGTAAGTTTATATTATAATGTATTATGTTTCTAGTACAAATTTGTATGACTATAAATTTATATATAAAGCTAAGTAGTGATAAAAGTATGTCATCATGATGAAATTTAGCAACAGTTGGTAATTGGTATGCACTGTAATTTACACCGGAATCAGTGATATTATTTCCAGGGAGCTCCAGCACAATACACATCTACAGTCTCCAAACACTTCTGTTATTGTCTATACTTACTCATCACATACCACCACACCTAAAAATCATCAGTAACAACATCACAACATTATTCACAGCCATAAATGTAAAACAGTATAGAACAAGGAAAAAGGCCCAAAGGAATACATGAGTCACATACAGAAATAAGAGTGGAAGAAAGTGCTTAAAACAACATATTGGTACAGTAGTGTTCTGTCAAGGCTGATGTGAAAGTCTGTGGAGGGGGGAATTTACTAAGATTTGTGTGCAGTGTGTTTGATTGTCTATTTTGATTCGATGGTGATAGTCATTGATTCCAGGCATGTGCAAGATCAGTCCATTTGCTCTGTTTACAGTAGACTTTGCTGATAAACAGAAGCATGAATTCACTGACAGTCAGCAGTGGATTCAAAGCACTGCACAGATCAGTATTTTCTGTGCAGGCTTTTGTGTTTGAACGAGTCAGTATATGTACAGTGCTTGCCATGTTATAACAGTTCCCACATGGGACATTGCACTACACAATGGTGAAGCGCCAACTGGCTAAGTGTAGGACACTCTCAGCCAATCAGTGGATGCTGCCATAGAAACCATTCGCTGATTGGCAGAGAGTGTCTGACTCTTAGCCAGTCAGTGCTTCACCATTGTGTAGTGCAGTGTTCCATGTGGAAATTGTCATATCGCAGTTAGTGCTGTACATGGTCCGTGGGCTTGGGAGACTATGTTTTTTGTTTCACCAAGACATTGGACTACTTTTAGATGGGGTCCAAATACATCCAATGTGTAGGTAAGTGAGTGTGTTTAATAAAGGGTTAAAATGATCTGTGTCTATCCTGTAGTTTTTGTAATTTTTCTTTACAGTAAAACTAGGTGCCAGCGGGTCCTTAATGTCCAGGCATGCTGGCACTTGTGGTCTCCAAGTGCAGAAATCCCAGGGCAGGCTTGATAGGGGCTATAGTTCCACTGTAAGAAACAATATTAAAACTATATTTTACACCAGAGGTTCCCAAATGCAGTCCTCAAGGCACCCCAACAGTTCAGGTTTTAGAGATATCCATGGTTGAGCACAGGTGATTAAATCAAATTATCTGAGGTACTAATTAAGTCACATGTGATCAAACATGGATAGCCTTAAAACCTGGACTGTTAGGGTGCCTTGAGGACTGAGTTTGGGAACTTACTGTATGTTTTACACAATTACCCCCACACTCACCATCACCAGGGCTGCATTTATAATAATTCCATCCGCACCAGTCTCTAGAAAATCTATATTGTTATTAGTCTATTCACCAATGGTTCTATTACTATACCTTGTTTAATTTTTGAGATTCATATTCCATCACATAGTCTACAAGGTTTTAGTATGGTGCTACCCCGATGCTGTAAGTCTAAGACCAATATTTTCAAGAAGAAAAGAAAAAGAAAGAGCATCTATATGGGTGCTCTCAGAACCAAATAATGTGTTAAAAAATTCACATTTTATTTATATATATTAAAAATTTTGACATTAAGTTTCAATAATTGGTGAAATATTAAAATGTATAGTGTGTAGAAAAGAAATGTCAGTGTATTAATATATATAAAACAGTTCTTACGGCTAATGTTCTTTTTATTATCAACCTTTGTTTTTCATATAATGGGAAAGCTATATTGCTTTTATCCCGTGAAAGCTGTGCTATTATCTATTATTATTGCATCCTTTCACAGTGAGGGTTTCTCAAATAGTTATTATGTTACCAATCTAATATTACAATGTATCAGTAACACCTCTCTAGTATAATCTGGTGTCATGTATAAGCATAGGGCTGGTTGATCCTCTGGAAGGAGGACATCATACTATTTTTGGAGTTCCCACTTTCTGAGAATTTCCAGCCTTGGGTTGACTATTGTAGTTTAGGGCTGGTTTTAATGTAAGCCCCCTGGCTGGTTTAGCCCAGTGCTGGTTACTGGAAAAATAGGGGAGATCCACGCTAGTTTTCCCCCTGATTCTCCAGTACCGGACCGGGCTCAGAGGTCTGGGACTGGTTATTCTTTTGGAGGAGGGGGGTACTACACACATTTAAAAAAAATATTAATCCTTTATTTACTAATTTGAACACACAAGCCTACACAGATCATACTGATCTCTTCAGTGCTTTGTACAAACATGCCTGTCACAGGGAGGTTTATTTAATTTGTCAATTGTGCTGCGATTTCGGTGTGGTTTTGATTGATTTGACAAATACAATTCTTAGTAAATCCGTGATTTGTATTTGCATCCATGTAAATTATACTGTACAATGTTTTGTTTGATTATGTATTGCTGTGTATTGGAGTGTTAAGTCATGTTTCACCGCGAATTTGCCAACGATTTGGGCTTTAGTAAATCTCCGATTTTCAAAATCACGGGGTTATCATAGAAAAACACCAAATTGACCCAAATCAAGCTTTAGAAACATTTCCTCCTCTGTTCATTCTTTATGTGCCCAACACAAAGTTCAGACAAGCTCCTTATTATGATCCTCTACTATTATTGTCCATTTCTAAATGTCTTTGGTTTCATCTATTGAATGGTTTTGTCACAGAATTACCATTATATTACATTTATTATTATTATTAGTATCATTTATTTATATGGTGCCACAAAGGTTCCGCGGCGCCTTACACAGTACATAAATGAGCACACAAGAAAAACAGTTAATAGTAATACAAAACAATGTAGGACAAGGACATGGTTTATAAACATAGCTTAGCTGCCTAACACAAGCAGCAGGACATGAGCAACCAGGTGTTCGGTGCCATTGTGGGGAGTTAGGAGTAAATTATACTATAAGTAGGGGGAGGAGAAGCATGTGAGGGATGAGGCTCCTGCTCGTGAGAGCTTACATTCTAAAGGGGAAGGGCAGACAGACAGGGGTGACACAGTTGGGGTAGATAGTGAGGAAGGAGAATGGAGCAGTGGGTTAGGATATATGCTGCGGAATGTGTGTGTTTAAGATGACCTGATGTTATGTCAAGATTAAGTTCTTCATTCATCTATCTCTATGACGGAAAATAGATTTTGATTATGTGTTATTCACATGAGAGATGCACAAAATAAAGTTGTAGCACTTTAATTATTGTGTGTTACATTTTAGCATTTAAATACATCCTGATAAAAAATGGATATATTATCTGACTATCCCGTCATCCTGATACAGTAGTGATTACTTTAATCCCAGCAGCTGGGTGCTATGCCATGCTCCTGTCAGACGGTGCATCTCACATTTTAGACCCACCCACAAATGAGTGCAGCCATGCCCAACATGCTGTGGTCCCACAGGATGTTGCAGTACCCAGGCCCAGAATTTCTCTTGGCAGCCCTGGAGGTGACAGGCAGAACCAGGTGGGCATAGTGGTGGGGCAGCAAGGCCATGGAGGGAGGGATGTGGTTGAGAGCAGAGGAACAGGAAAGGTGGGGGAAAGAAGCAGAGGGTTGGAAAGCAGACTGATGAGAGAAAAAAGGGGGAACAGCCAGTGGAGGAGACAAGAGGGGGAGGATAGGGGTGGATAAAGTAGAGGATTATGTGGGCACAGAATAAGGGGGGTGTTTGCAGTAAGAGTGTTCATGCTGTGGACGAGGTAATAAGTGAGCTGAAAACTGGAGTGGAGGCTGTGTGATATAGAGACAGTGTGGATTAAAGTTGTTAAATGTTCAAAAATAGAGATAAAAGAACAGTGCTGCTAATGTATGAGTGCAGCTCCAAAAGTGATATATAAAGAGAGGTGTGTGAGTAGTGGGTGCAAGAATTAGTTATTAAACAAATGATTAAAGTGGATAAATGTGATGCAATGGGAGAAGGCAATACAAACAAGAATTTATGTACTGTAGTATGAGGGCAAAATTACAATGTACCAAGCCTATCCAGTCCGAAGTGTTATGATCAACAAAGATCAATCAACAAGAGCAGCACGCAGATAGGGAAATATTTGCAATGTCCAAGCAGTAAGGAGTTTCCTGGATATTCATAAAGCAGAAGATGGTGATTTTGTTAATTCACATAAATATGTTGCTTATTGTCGTTTAGAAAGTGTTCTGGTTTTGAGTTTGTTTTCCCTCAGTTTTCCTCCAGTTTAACTCCGGCATAACTCCGACTTAGTTATCAAATTGTAACTTCACTTATAATCTAACACTTTGAGGGGTATTCAATATGAAACGTAAACTTCACTGTCGAAGTTTACGTTTCATATCGGAGTTTCATACCTGCGTTAAAGTAGCGGGCACGCGCCCGCTTATCTCCGTATTCAATATGAAATTAAGAAAAACGGGAGCCTGCGAAGTTGGATTTGCATAAAGTTACGAATTTTTCCTTAAAAAAATGGTAGGACACCCCTAAAGTTGTAAAAACATGGGGGATCACTATGGGTACCCCAATTTTAGCCTGTAATTGAAAGTCGGGGATTTAAATAGCCGCAGCAGGTGTTTTTTCCCGACATTGAAGAAGTGATGCAGAAGAGCACTTAGGTTATTTTTTTCATTTTTTTAAGTGGTCCCATCAAATTTGGTGTACATGAAAATGGGTACTAGCATATTTTGATGTCCCTAAAGTAAGCTTTTAAAAATTCTGCAATTGTGCACCTGCCGCTAAAAATCTATTCTAGAAAACACCTGCCGCATACTTGCAGAATAGCCCTGAACCTATTTCCCTATTGTTAAACAATTTTTTCCCATTTTTTTTTTTACCCCAATTTTTAAATTCATTTTTTGGGGTGTCCCTATTTTTTTTTTTACTTTTTTTTACACAGTTCTTTTTTTAAATGTCATTCCCAGGGGTGCAGGCTTTTTTTTTAAGCCTGCACCCCTAAACCCCAATTCTGCACTTTTTTTCGACACCTATTCAATGGTGAAAAGTTATCACCGTTTTTTATCATAGACTTTTCGAACCTGCGAAAAATCTTTGAAATTGAATACGGTGTAAAACTAAAACCTGCGATAATGATGTCATAAGTGCGCTATTAACGCAAAAACTATGTTTTCGCTCCCATATTGAATACCCCTATTTGAATCTAATACAGCCTACGTCTATGCAGCCTTAGTGAGCACTAATAAGTAAAGTTACAAACATGTCTCTGTGTGCTCACTGATTGGGACCCCAGCCCCAGAACTCAACACACACTAAATTGGGATGCAATAAAGTCTAAGATAAACAATTTGTGAGAAGGAAGTGGACCATCACAGATTCACAAGACATTCCCGACTTCCTTTATAGAAATTGCTCTTAATATAGCAGTAGTGATAATATACCTGTGAAATTCAGAGGAGATGTCACATCAGTCTTTGCATGGTGCACATATGGATAATAAGATCTACGGCGTAACTCCGACTTAGTTATCAAATTGTAATTACACTTATAATTTAACACTTTGAATCTAATACAGCCTACATCTATGCAGCCTTAGTGAGCACTTATACCTTATCGCTTGTGATAAACAAAATTTCCAAAACTGCACACTTCATATGTCAATAGAAACTTCCTTTAGCTCCTAAGTTAGGAATGAGCTTCATCAAAGAGATTTTCTGTTTACATGGAAATTGCAATTTGCTTTAAACTTTTGGAGAGTTTTGTGTGAAAGTTTATAAATCAAAGTAAATTTCTGTTTAGCATATCAAACTCTGGGCCTGATTCAGGTTGGTTCACAAGGCTGCATTCGCACGCAGCCAGCCGATGTTTGCAATCTGCGCACGCATATAAGATGCAGTGCACGTGCGTGAACCGGCTACAGCGATCAGGAAGCGATCGCAGTGAGCATGCAGAGTCTTCACACAGTGATTGACAGGATGTGACCGTTTGAGGGTGGTGACAGGGGGTGGTCAGAGAAACGCAGGCGTGCCTGGGCATCTAGACGTGGTTTCAGGGGCATGCATAATTAGGCCCCAGCGACTGCATACACATCCTAACGTCTAGTTACACACACAAACATTAGCAATGTCTGCGGTAGGGTCAGGTCAACCACAACTTGTGCGTGTGGGTCCAATGGTTCCTGATGTTACCGATGTTTTCGCTGTCTTGCGAGAATGTAATTGAAGGGAAGTAGGCAGCATTATGTAGTGTTGGGTGTCTACTTATTGTGCTGCGGTAACATTGAGTATGCGGTCATTAGCATATTTTTGCCTCGACAGGCTGCGTTTGAATGCAGCCTTGCGACCGGGTCTGAATCAGGCCCTCTGTCCAATGGTCAAACAGAGTGGGTGAGCCAGGATCTGGAGAAGTATATTAGGAACTATCTTGAGGCTTCAAGTGATGACTTGGAAAAACATGCCATGGGATAAATAACCTCACAACAATCAATTCCATGAAGCTACCACCTAGTTTACATTCCTTATTCGATATAAACTTCAAGCAATTATTCCTGAGACTCTAAGTTGCTCATCTGTTCCTGCTGTTAATAATGCTGTTTGGAATTTTCAATGTATCTGCGATTCAATAAAGAAAAATCTCACTATTTAACAGGTATAAATTTTATTTATTGCAAGTTGTGCTTAAACATTATGGCTGGAATTTCATGCTGTTTATACACAACTTATGCAATAGCCTACCAAATAAGTAGTTCACCGCTGATGTTTTTACTTTCTGTAATGTGATTGCCGATGTCTCTGGAGGTGGACTGTTCTAATCAAACAACATATTTAAACTTCACTCTGGCAACAGAAAGTTGCCAGAGTATTTGGCTGCACACACCAAGTCTCTGACATTACAGACCATTATGGTAGCCCTCATTATTTTGCCTATTAAGGCGGTATGAGTTTCTAGGTCTTAACCACACAAAGATCCATTAGTTAAAAATTCTGAAACTTTTTCCATGGACCCTAGAGGAAGAAAAGGGAACAATCTGGTAGTACAAGGATACCCTCTGGTAATGCTTTACTCTACAAAACAAGCTATTAATGAGCTTTCTATGGCCTAATTGTAAGGAACTAAGGGCCTGATTCAGAGCCGCTCGTAAGCGGGCGCTCGTTCGTTCCGAGCGATGTTCGCACAACTGCGCATGCGTACGGATAGTAATACGCATGCGCGAACCAGTCAGTGCGGCCGAAAATTGTGTGCTCGCTAAATAGCGAAAGCCTGCTATTTTGAGTGACAGAATGAGGCGTATGTGGGTGGTAACGGGAAGGTGCTTGAAAACGGGAAGTGGAGATCCGAACGCAGGAGTGCCAAAAGGTCAAAATGGGCATTTTAAGGGTGTGCATAATTAATACAGCAGCGTCATCGACCACGTCACTTGGTTATTTTATAGTCAGAACTGCTCGCAAGATTGCAGTAGGAAAAACCAACCACAAGAATAGCGAGCAGTTCATTCGCCTTTCGATGTACTCGATTAATCTAATAAATAGCGGACATGACGTATGATGCGAGGGCGTTTTTTGCAAAATTAGGACCGCAAGTTTTGTTCGCTCGTTCTAACATAGAGGCGTCAACAGACCGCAAAGAGCGAATGGTTATTTGAATAGCCACCCCTTTTTTCTGAACGAGCGAGCGCAAATAGCGTCCGGCTCTGAATCAGACCCTAAGGCCTTCCAAATGGTAGACATCAGAATGTCTTTACTGTGCACTTGGTTCCAGGACCACAGTAAATTGATTCAATTTTTGGGGCTCACACTCAGTCCTTTGGCCCGCTAAATTCATAAGATTTTAGAGGCACATAACTCCTATCATTCTGCCTATTTGGATGTATTTCTGAGTTTCTAGGCCTCAACCACCCAAAAGGTCCAGAAGTTAAAAGTTTTGAAACTTTACCCTGGTATCTCTGGTTCCATGGACCCTAAAGTGAAAATAAGGGTATGCTCTGATAGTGCAAGGGTACCGTCTGGTGATCCATTACCCTCTCTACAAAACAAGCTATTAATGAGTTTTTTATGGGCAAGCTGTGAGGAGCTTTACTGTGCACTTGGTTCCAGGTCCACAGTAAATTGATTAATTTTTAGAAGCTCCCACTTAGCTCTGAAACTTAGACACATGTATCTCCAGTTACATGGACACTAAAGGGAAATCAAAAGTACGTGCTGGTAGTGCAAGGATACCCTCTGGTGATGCATTACCCCCTCTACAAAACAAACTATTAAAGAGTTTCTATGGCCTAACTGTGAGGAGACAGGGCCTTTTAAATGAGGGATGTCAGAATTACTTTACTGTGCCCTTGGTTCCAGACCAACAGTAACTTGATTCACTTCTAGGGGAACCCACTCCCCTGTAGTCCCCTAAATTCATAAGATTTCAGAGGCACATACTGTACTGTATTTTAGTGTTTTATGTGTTAGACTCAGCTTGTTCCTAACCTCCCTCTTGCATTAACCCTTGGCATAATTCTGATCTGAACTTTTCACCTTGGCTTATCTGACCTTCCTGTTTTATAACCCTTTATCTCTGACATTCCTGCATTGTTATCAAGCCAGGCTTGCTTACAACTCTAATCTATCATGCTCAGAACCAGCTCAGATGGCTGTTACCTGCAGGCTTGGAGCAGCTAAACCCATGCCTCATTGTGGGGGTCCTTGGTAAACATCACTAGTACATTAGACTCCATGCCCCTGTTGTTGGTTATGTCAATCCCAGCTGATAGACAGAATCTGCATTTCAGTCCTGAAGTTTGACACAAACTTCTTCCAAAATGCCTGTACATTCATACCCCTCCTGTATCACAATAATATACAGCAGAAATGATGTGCCGAAAATAAAAATTAATTTATACTAGTTATTGCTTCTCATAGCACAACTATGTGATTTCCCCATGCATTCACACACTTTTAACTGCTTTACTTTGTGGCAATATGATTATGTTTGAGGTAGGGCACAAAGCTGATCTAAAAAACAACAACACTAACTGCCACAGACGCCCATTATAATGAAACAATGATAAGCAGACACACTGCTCCTATAGTAAGCTTAGGGAAGCACAATGACATCAGAACATCCTCAACGCAAAGTGGAACTAGTGGCCAATGGCAGCAGGGGAGGGCAGGAACATAGACCAGCACCTGAAATAAGTGGCTGAACTTTTTATGCGCTTTCAATTGTTTTCATTGCACCTCTACCAAAATGTACTGTATAAAATAAAAGAACAAAATCTAAAAACACTTCCACAAAGGAAAAATAAAACATACTGTAAACAGTTTATACCACATGTGAAATGGCCAGACATAGTGAAGTTTGGATGAAATTACAATATAGCAAAATAAAAAATATCAACTTGAAGGCTAAAAAATCTATTTTACCCTAATCTGTGCAAACAGAATTATATAGATTATGCACAGTATTTTAAAAAAATATTGAAGAGCTAAAATATAAACTATATTTTAAATAACTTATTTTTGTATTACTTGTGTTTCTGTAACAACACCCTTTTGATAGCAGTAGTCTTTACTAGCATTAAAAAAATGGGCAGGAAGCTTGATTCATTCTATATTTGAAGAGACGAGTGGATGAAGGTGACAAATTTTCTGACAAATGACTTTTTTTAATGGATATAGATGTTATTACCTAGGGATCATAGCAACAATGTTATATGCTAATGACTCACTTCCCGTCCTGTCCTTAGAGATGCCCATTGAAAGCATCTCACATCCGACACTCACACACAAAACCAGAAACATCGGAAACATCGAGCGCAGAT
This sequence comes from Taudactylus pleione, assembly GCA_031769625.1. Classification (NCBI taxonomy): domain Eukaryota; kingdom Metazoa; phylum Chordata; class Amphibia; order Anura; family Myobatrachidae; genus Taudactylus; species Taudactylus pleione. The sequence goes on along the minus strand of JAUIMM010000052.1, from coordinate 22,044,786 downwards.
CAGGCAGCCATCAGCAGGCCCGCTGAGAGCCGCGGCGTGCCCGGGTAATAGGGGGCGTGGCCTAATCATGGGAGGCATGGCCACGCCCCCTTCCCCAAAAAAATAATATTTGCAGCGCCGCGAAGCCTGCTGCACGCTAGGGAGGGGGGCGCTCTGGGCCCCCTCAGCCCTGCTCAAAGCAATGGGGGGGGGGGGCAATCAGGGGGGGCACAATCAGTGTGATCGCTCCTCCCCACAGGCATAGGAGACCGCTGTGGCTGATGCTCAGCAGCCACGAGCAGTCTCCACTGCAGCTCAGCGCACTGAGCACACAGCGCCGGACCCGGGCCCCTCAGGAAGCACGGGCCCCGGTAATCTGTACCCGCTCCCCCCCTCTCGGCGCCCCTGGCCGTCAGCCTCTGAGTAAGTCTAAAATGCCTTTAAACATAAGGAAAGGGAAAGTTGGAATGACGGGTCGCACCAAGGATGTTATGTTTGCAGAATAACACTGTTAATAATCAAATTATCTCTCAATATATATTATAATGATCTACAGGGGTGCAACTCAGGGATGTTACAATATTATATAAACACAGAAAGAAAAAAGAATCCCTATATAGGTGCACAGATTCTTGCCATTATCCACATAAAATAACCACCTTAGTGGTAAAGTTTAAAAACACAACAAAATATAAATCAAAAAAAAATTAAAATAGTATGTATAATACTAATGTGTGCTCAGTCATGTGTGTTCTGATTATAAATACTCAATGGTATGCTATTTATAATCTGAACACATATTTATAATCAGAACACATATGACTGAGCACACATTAGTATTATACATACTATTTATATTTTTTTCTTTTTGATTTATATTTTGTTGTGTTTTTAAACTTTACCACTGAGGTGGTTATTTAATCATTCTAATAAAGGTTATATTTTATGTGGATAATGGCAAGAATCTGTGCACCTATATAGGGATTCTTTTTTCTTTCTGTGTTTATATAAAAGTCTAAAATGCCGCAGGCTCATAGTGTCTCCAGACACGTAGAGGGACTCTCCTGCTGCGAACAAGGACAAAGTGGCTAATTTATGCACTCCTGAAAACATGGAATTTAAATTGTCAAACACACCTGTGTTTTTCTTACCAACCCCCCCATAACCTCCTCCAAATGCTGTCTACCTGTCACCTGTGCAAGTGTAATCACAATTCAAATGCTGCGCAAGTGGCTTACACGCATGCACAATAGCAATCAATAGTGCAATTTGCCTAATTATTGCCATTGCATTCATCTTTGAATCAGGCCCAAAATGTCTAATTCTTAAGTTCTAATAATTTATCTTTAAATGTAAATATCTCAGTTTCTTCAAAACGTAACATAACCCCTTCATCCACTCACCTCTTCATTTATTAATGGAAATAGAGATTTAGTTAAAAGATATAGGGGTATATATACTGAAGATCAATTTGAAAAAATTTTGATCTATTTAAAATTGATCAAAATCAATCAACATCAATATAATTTTTCTCGGGCTAAATCACACATTTACTAATACTTAATTAACCAAATCAAAACTGTCTGTTAGTAAATGTGTGATTTAGCTCCAGAAACACAGCATCGATGTTGATCGATTATAATAATCTACCTTTAGTAAATATACTCTATAGTGTCTTATTATCATCAACACCCACTTCCTGGTGATATGTAAGATTTTTCATTGCTACTCATCATAATTATAAAAAAAAAATCACTTATTGATGCAATTTTCAAAATATAATCACTGTGACAGGTCAGCGTTACTCAGCAGCCCTGGGAAAAACTGACCCACAGCCATGACTCTTAACTTACCACTTCACCATGCCAGTCTGTGCAGGTGTGTGCGTGCATAACCTAACTTGCCAGATTTGGGCTTTCCATTCAAATAATGTGGAAAAACAATGTGTTGAAAAAGCAACATTGCCAGTAGTTGAATGACTAGTGGTGTTTCTTGCTGAGAGTGCATTAGGTGCATAAATGCACCTCAGTGTTATATATACAGTATTCACTTACAGCACCAACCTAAAGCATACTCCAAATCTGATGCCATATCAATGGTGGGCTTAGAATAGAGTACATATATTTTCTTTTGTGCAGAGAATAAACTCTGCAGTAAAAGAAAATGGCATAAAAAGAGGATCTTAAAATTAGAGATGTGTGGAGACCCCTGTGTTTTGGTTCCAAATAATCATCTTGTTTTGGTTTTAGTTTTGTCAACACCACTCTCAATTGTTTTGGTTTTGGATCTGGGTTTTTTTTATTAAAATTATGGAAACAGCTAAAATCATGTCATGTGGACCTGTTTTTGTTACCCAATATTATTAACACCAATAACATTATATTCCAATTGTTTTCTAGTCAATTATGACCACCTCACAACTGACAATATTGTTTTCATCAATGTTGTTTAGCTGCAGTGAGCTGATGGCTAAACTAAGCAGCAAAGCAGTGGCACAAACACATGGCAGTTTCAAAAGAATATAGCATATCTATGAAACATAGTGGCACAGCAGTGGCAGACAGGATGGTAGTTTAATGAACTATACAACATATAGAATGTTTTCATTATCAAGAACAAATAGCCTAAAAGTAAAATCCTAGTAGACAATATATTACCAACACACTTCTCCAAACAGCAAATCACAGGTCTCAGCCAGTACTAGTGATTGGAGGTAGATTACTTTTTGGTGGAAGGTAAGCATTAAATTATAATTACTACTATAAGGAAAGGTAAATTGGAAACATTGAAAAAAATTTAATCCAAGCTTCCAAATGTGAGTTTTCAAATGAAAACTGAAACTAAACAGCAAATCACAGACCTTAGGCCCATACAGGTGATTGCTGCTGGACTAAAGTCTAGTAGAAAACTAGATCACCATCCACTTACTTCAAATAGGAAAATCACAAGCACGAGGCCAGTACAGATGATTTTAGGTGGAGTATTTAGTGGCAGGTAAAATTATTTATTTATTGTAAGGAAAAGTAAATTGGAAACATGGACTACATTATTAGGAACCATCCTTCCAAATATGAGTTTTCAAATGCAAACTAAACAATGGTCACCAGAAGCTAATCAAGCATTATGTGCTATATTAGTGAGGGCTGATGTGTCTATCACAGCTCAGACTGTAATCAATGTTACATACTCTGTATCTGTGAAGAAGCTTCATTAAATTGGGTCTATAAGCCTGGATGAGAAGCTGGTGATGGATGGTTTTGAAAGATACAGAACATCAACACCTGTAACTAGTGGCTGTCCAGAAAAAAATGTATTCTGCTGCCATGACATCCAGCCAAGAGTTGAGAAGCTCGAGATGATACTTCAAAATCTACTGTAGGAGAAAAAGCTGAAATTACCAATTTAGACAATTTGTAATCATAGTCAATTAGGAGGAATATAAATAAAGTCTCAATACCAGAGATTGTCTATTAGTATATCCATAAATTTGTTTTGGCTGAGATAATCTGCTGACTATTTTGCATAATTGTTTGCATATAGTAATACTGACATCATCACTATTCACATTCATTGTATGATAGCATAGTAGTGATAATAGCATTGAGATTTGCAACCTTGTCTTTATGCAGTCAAAATTAAGCTTGGTATTAATATAATAAAGTACCATACTAAACGTATAAGTTGTGCATGATCAAATTGTCCTTAGGTTCTCCCACCCACCCATTTGTTTTATATTAAAAAGGACATGCACAGTTTAATAAACCAAGCACTTCAACAACAGAGACTGACACTTTCATGGCTCAAGTGTTTGGTTTGTTTGGGCCCCCACAAAGAAAAACATTTTGGTGGTTTGGTTAAACCAATCTACAAATAGGCTTAAGTCTAACAGTGTTAAACATCCTCAAAGTACAAGATGTTATCATCCTCATTATCACCCTCATGATTGTTGTTAATATCATCATCACACGATATTAGCACATCCCCATTGAAATCTGTTACAGTCTCTTTGTAATTGTCAGAAAAGGTATTCCTCATAGAATTTGTAGTTCATTTTGATGAACATGAGTTTTCCCAAATTTTTTGGAAGTAGTCTCCTATACCGATCGCTCACAAGGTTCCCGGCTGTGTTGAATACTCTTTCTTAGTACACAGTGGAGGGTAGGCAGATTAAGTACACCATAGCTATTTTGTACAAGGGGCTCAAATTGCCTTTTTTCCTCCCAGTATTCAGAGGGTCTGTGTGAGATGCTATTTTGTACATTATCATTAAGTATTCCTCTACCAATCTATTGATGCTTACTGTGTCTGATTAAGTTACAGTAGAGGTGTCAATATATGTGGGCATCTCTTTTACACCTAACCAGATTTCATAATGTTTCTCTCTGGTGCATAAGTTGACTTATCATCTTCAGTAGGTCTCTTCGAAAGGGTCAATTTTTTTTATGACAGCAGCATTTGCAGGAGAAACAGAAACAGAATATGTCATGTCATGTGCAACTTCAGCTAACAACTTGCTTGCAATGAGCTCTATGCCTTTCTGAAGATCTGTATCAGTTGTAAAGAAATACATTACATAGGACTTAAATCTAGGATCAAGCATGGCTGCCAAAATCTAGTGATCCAAATGCAAGTCCAACATACTTAGCAGAATATTTTAGTTTCATCTTCTTCTTCAGCTTCTCTTACTGTCATTCCAGTAGTTTAATTAAGGGTATGACCTTACTCCGAGTGGCAGTATCTGAACTCACTACGTAGGTTACAATTTCAAATGGTTTCAGTAGCTTGCAAAAAAACAAGAGTATTCTCAAGTGTGCTGTAGTAAAGTGGTAACATGTCCCCCTTCTCCTGGAATTCCACTTGGTTACTACCTCTTTCTTGAGCTGGTGACACGGCAAATTTAACTTTTCTTGCAGCTGCTAAAATGCTTTACATGTGGTTGCTTAATGCCTAAAAATGCCCAGAAATGTAAAGGGGCACAGCTAGTATCTTCTGCATGGAACTAACATTTTTTAAGAAATTCTGAAATACCTAGTTTATTATCTGTGATACATGTTGAAATTCACCCAGTTGTAATACTCGTACAATGTTACTTGTGTTATCAGAAATGACAAATCCTGTAGAGAGCCTTAACAGGATAAGCCATTTTGCTATCTGTTAGATAAATTCATCCCTGATTTTATCTAACAGATTGACACAGGTATGCCTGTAAGTGTAGCCAGTGATACAGAGAGTAGCCTGCCTGTAAATGAGCTGAGATTGTATGTTAAATACTGCTGCTGAAGGCGATACAATCATCCAGTGGGCAGTCATAATAATTTAATCTTTAGTTTGACCAGTACTGCTTGTCCAGATATCTGTAGATAAGTGGATAGTCGGTACAATGGCATTTTCTATTTTAACATTCCAGTACAGGTGAGGAATTGCTGTTCTGGTAAAAAATAATCAAGATAGAATTTGGTAGCATGGACACATGACCTCAAATAATTGGCTAAAACCAGATGAATTGATGGTGGATATTGGATGCAGATCTAATGCTAGCATAGCCATCATGACTTCAGTGATTAACTGTGCAACAGGATGGTGGCTGTCATACTTTGTTCTTCTTGCAAATTATTGTTTCACAGACAATTGTGTAAAACGACTACACTGCTAAGTCCCCTTCTGTGAAGAAGATTCACCCCCACAACAGCAGCCCTAGCATACAAGATTTTTCTTGGGAATCATTGACTGCATTAGGGTAGTCAGTTTGACTTTGCAAATTAGATGCAGGACTAAATCCGATCGCGAATGAGGTTGATGATGAAAGTGTTGGTGGTGGAGATTGCATGTGCTTGTATATATCCATGCTGCTAGTAGCTAATTTTCCAGATTTTGATAGATTACTTGAATGAACTAGCTGCAAATGATGTAACAGGGAGGAGGTGTCCAGATGAGTAATATCCCTAACTCTACTTACTTTGGCACTGCAAATACTTGCCAGGATTTGGGTAAAAAAAGGAAGTGGCTTTTTTGGTCTTTTGTCCTGGCATGTCAATCGGTGTTTATCAATGGCATGAAGTGCTGCCATTGGTGGATGGCTTACTTCAACACAAACAACATTATCCACTTTTATTTAATCAACTTGTCTTGTACAACACATTCATCATCATTATCAACATCTTTATCATCCTCATTAGTGTCATACACACAATTAACCCCCTCATTTACAACTTCCAAAGTAGCATCGTCAATGTCTATGTCTAAACCATCATCATTACTTTTAGTACTACTCATCCTCAGATTTGCAGAGGGTTTAGAAATGGTGTAAGACGGCTTCTCTTGGATTAGATTCAGAATCAGAAATATCAGATTCACACATAGCACTTGTGAACACCCTTAGACTCTCCTCAGGAATATGTGAAGTTTGTGAACACACAATTTAGTTTTCAGCCTTATAGGGGTATTCAATATGGGTGCGATAACATCGTTTTTTCCGTTAATATCGCACTTTTTAACGTTTTTGCGTTAATATCACTTGTTTTAGTTTTACACCGTATTCAATTTCAAAGACTTATCGCAGTTTTGAAAAGTCTTTGATAAAAAACGGTGATAACTTTTCACCATTGAATAGGTGTCGAAAATAAGTGCAGAATTGGAGTTTAGGGGTGCAGGCTTAAAAAAATAGCCTGCACCCCTGAGATTGACATTTAAAAAAGAACTGTGTCAAAAAAAGTTTTTTAAAAAATAGGGACACCCCAAAAAATGTATTTAAAATTGGGGTGCAAAAAAAAAAAGGAAAAAAATTGTTAAACAATAGGGAAATAGGTTCAGGGCTATTCTGCAAGTATGCGGCAGATGTTTTCTAGAATAGAATTATAGCGGCAGGTGCACAAATGCAGAATTTAAAAAAAATTACTTTGACACCAAAATATGCTAGTACCCATTTTCATGTACCCCAAATTTGATGGGACCACTTAAAAAATGAAAAAAATAACCTAAGTGCTCTTCTGCATCACTTCTTCAATGTCGGAAAAAAAACACCTGCTGCGGCTATTTAAATCCCCGACTTTCAATTAAAGGCTAAAACGGGGGTACCCATAGTGTTCCCCCATGTTTTTACAACTTTAGGGGGGTCTTACAATTATTTTAAGGAAAAATTCGTAACTTTACGCAAATCCAACTTCGGAGTTTCCCGTTTTCGTTAATTTAATTTTGAATACGGGGATAAGCGGGAGCGCGCACCATACCTTTATGCAGAAAAAAACTCTGATATGAAACGTTAACTTCGCCAGGGAAGTTAACCTTTCATATTGAATACCCCTCTTAGTGTTCCTTTTATGCACTGATTTGACTGTTTTAGAGGTGACACATCTAGATTCAGAGTGAGAAGGTGGTGCATTTGAGGTTACAGAGCATGATTGACTGTGTTTGGCCATGGATAATGCAATAGGCATTCTAGTGCATGAAAGAGCAGTAGCAGGACCAGAATTCACAAATAAAGACAATGCTATAAGCCTTTCCTTTCTGTTTTTCAGCAGTAACATTTCCATTCATAGATAGAGGTGATGTTTTCTTAAAGATTGTCAAACATTGTGTAGATTTGGAGTGCCCTTTCTTACACCTTCTATTTACCCCTTGACCTTCCATAAAAGTAAATATTGAAGAAGTACTATGACTACCAGGACTAGTACTGGGATGCTCCCATTCTTCTATAGACTGATTCATGATATATTTACACTAGGACAGGAATAAAGCTACTGTACCTAAATTTGTAATTGCCGCCATCAAAACCATGCAGTTTTATTAAAAAACTTGAAAAAACATTTAAACAATAAACAAATATATTATTTAAACTTTTATTATTTTGGACTGCAGCTCAACAGTGCCATATCAGGGCTTTATGCCACCCTGTGCCTGCCCCACTTCCTATACCTGTGTTGTAATGATGTCATGCCAAGGGACTGGATCTGCCTAATCTCCTAAGTAGATCACTGCCTGGAGTATCCCAGGCAGCTCCATAGACTACAGAGTGCCTGCCTGGAGCATCATTTGAAGTTGCTTTGAAATCCACCTACTGAAATAGTAGGAGATCACCTGGTTCAGAAGATGCCTGTTTGTGTAGGAATATAGTGAATGTCGTCATCATCATACAACAGAGGTTTTACCAGACTCGTACCACATGTGTCATCTCCTGTCTTGTGTCCTCTCCATTCTCCTACACTGTATCTCTCCAACCTCCTGCCCCATGTCTCTCCGGTCTCCTGCCCTATGTCTCTCCAGCCTCCTGCTCCCTGTGTTTCTCCAGCCTCATGCCCTTTGTTACTCCAGCCCTCTCTTTCCTTCTTTCTGCCCCATGTCTCTCCAGCCTTTTGCCCCATAAGTCAGCCTCCTGCGTTCTGTATAACCTCAAGAGAGAACACCCGCCCCGGCCCCTTCAACTTACCTTCTTCAGTCTGCATGCTCTTCACGCTCTTTTTCTCAGTGGCGTGCTGTGGAGGAAATACATGGTGTCGGTAGGAGCAGTACATGTGCAGAAGGTGCCTGTGAAAGGACATGCCTCAGTGGAAAACTGCTTGGTCCTAGAACCTAATGAGGCAGCACAGAGTGAACCTCCAACAGATGACGCTGGTGGGGTGACTGTGGCTGGTGAACCACCACTTCTCTTTTCTCCCTCCTCAGTGCCACCTGACAGCTGGTGCCCGGAGGTCAATGCCTCCAGGAGTTACGCCACTAGATATAACATATCACTCTGATGCACCCAGTACCACATATTGAACTTGATTATATTAGTCTAATATCACTTATTATAAATACATGTTGATGCCACTGATATTGAATGCAACCTGAACCTTAGTGATGCAATTTAAAATTGATGGTTGAAACTTAGTATCCCATTTCCATCCCAGTAGTACAATCTTGTGTCATTTAAGTATAGTATGTTCCTGAAATTACTACTAAATCTAAAATAAAAGTTGCCTCTTATAAAATAAATACTAGTAAGAGATAAATAGATAGTATACATACAACTAATGTTTCACTTCTATTCATGTATAAAGATATTAGTGTGACATATTCTTCAATAGGATTTTGAAGCTTGTAACTTGTTGATCAGAAAATTGGGACACATTAGACCATGCCCTGGGGTTGGATTACCAACAAGAAATGTAGTTTACATAGGAAACATTATCCTTCCCCCACAATATCAACTATTTCAGCTCTGCTAAAATTCTAAGCCTTTTATATTTATATCTCAGTGAATGTGTTTTAGTAACTCTGACCCATAAGACAACTTGTATTTTACATTTGTAAACCTGTTTTTTTTATTTTATTTTATTTAAGGAAAGTGGAAGATTAAATGGTAGAATATATCTATTTTTATCTCTCTACTTTTGTAATTTAGGGTCATGGAGTATGAAACCTCATAACATTAGTGAGATGAATTACACTTTAGTGAAAAAAGCAAAATGTACAATAAAACCAAATTCACTTAATTAGTTGTAATTGCAATAGTTTCTCTCTGACCTTTAAAGCAGAATAATAGTTCTAGTACTGTACTGTAATTCACCCTTTATGCTTGTGGACACGGGCTATTGAGCATGAGGCAGGTGGTTACAAACTGAAAAGGTTGAGAGTTCTCTTTTTTAACTCCAGATCACACACTTTTGTTACGTATTTTTGCAATAATAAATTAATTTGTGGAGCTAAAACATTCAGCCCATATGAGTTTATCTGATCAGCAGAGTGTGCAACTATTTTCTGTTATGTGACCAATTTTCTGTGCAAAAGAAGTGGCTGGAAGAAGGGACAAGCCTTGTGTGCCTATAAGTTCTATTTGTGGGTGATGTTGGGGTTATCATTAAACCATAAACATTTTTACAGCTGTGTTATAATTGTTATATCCATGCAGATCACCAAAAGCATCATGACCGGCTTTTACTCAGTTGATGTGTGTTTACTCGTATAATCTGTGAATATGTGTTTAGGTTTATAGCTATAATAAAGTGACACAAACGAAACATGCTGTAACAATGCAATTAGTAAACATTCAAAGTAAAAACATAAAATACATTATATAAAAAGCACCACACAGTGACAAATGTGTTTACATTTTTATTGATAAAAAGGCATGAAACTTGCATTACTATAATTCTTTTTATTACACATAGAATGTGAAGGGCTCCCTAGAAATTGTTCCCCATAATGATATATTTCTTTTTGGGGAAGGCATACAGTATGCATTTTAGAGTAGGCCGTTCCACCTTTTGTTAGCAGTAGTTAGGTGTTCTGTGGCTTACACACTGGTGACTTTAATCTAGAAGCACATCAGAGGCAATGCAATAAAACTGTGCAGGACTAAAGAGATGTTTTCTTTTATAGCCATTAGTAAATGAGGTGCATTATGTCCCTTTCTGCACCTCTGCCACTTAATAAGATTCATTTTCACGTTACATTTGCACTTTGTAATTTTTAGGCTTGTTGGCATATCTTTACTGCCAGTATGTACAAACAGCAGAAATATTTATAATTATGAATTCAATTCTTAGCCATGATGCCCCATGCCGTGTTATTAACTTACTACGTGGTTCTGCACTGAAATAGTACATTGCCCCTTTTATACTTGCGTAGCTGCACAGGGGAGGAAAAAAATAAAACTGTTTTCGCATCATTGAATAATAATTTCAGACTTATCGCTCCAGCCTATTGTGTTTTGTATTAAACCAATACCATATTTGCATAATGGTTACTAACCTATAAAAATAAATCAGTTAACCCAGTTGTTTGTCATGTTCTAAAGAACAATAGAATAAGATTACTATGTATTACACAGTTCAAAGTTAAGCATTTATTTTCTTAGAAATTAAAAAAATAAATATTTTGTTATTAAATAGTGAAATGCATTCTAAGTTATGATTATATACTAAATAGGTTGATTGGAATACCATCAAAGAGACAACTGAGAACCATTCAAACAAAGGTTATGTTGTATTGTTGCTCAACAGTGGCATAAATGTAGCTACTGTATATTGTTTTAAAAAGGCAAAAAGGTTTACAACAAACATTAGAACTAAACTGGGTTTGTTCTAATGAAATCTGATCTATTACCAAAATGTTATCTCAGTCTTTGATACCTTAGCTCAGGAGTAGGCAGCGTGTGGCTTTCCAGCTTGTTGTTGAACCAAAACTCCTATTACAGTATGTTCTGTTATTCTCTGGCAGAACCACAAAATGCCTAAGCCTGCCTTAAATACTATACCACAGTGCTAATGTCATCAGCTTCATCAGGTTTTTTTTGCCTGCTTGGCAGGGATTTCAAGTATTCAAGATGCCGTCTTGCATCTTCTTGGTTTTGCCGTACATAGTATACCACATAGGATATCACCATGGTGAACCAGCCAAACATAGTGACCAACATGGCATAATCTGTTGTCCTTTTGGGAAGATTGCAAAGATCGGCATCATTAGCATTAGTCAGGAATGCCCGTCCCGCATGTTCATCCAGTACGGCTGTTTTGCAGATGACATTGCTTGCAGTCTCATGGTTAGATGCCATGCTTCGCAGAACCTGCTGTAATGTACAGTCGCAATGCCAAGGGTTGTTAGCAATCCGGGCCCTTGCCTTCAGGTTATTGAAAGCATTTTTATGGACACTTACAATTTGGTTATCTGACAGATCTAGAGTCTGCAGGTTCTCTGCTACACCTTTAAAAGAGTACTCATCTATAAATCCAATGGCATTTTTGGACAAGTTGAGAACTTTTAATTGATGGAGATCTTTAAAAATCTCATTAGGGATAGAGGTTATCTGATTGGAGTCTAGGTAGAGTAAAACCGTTTCAGGAGGAATGTCTCTAGGTATTTCCTTGAGATTCGCATTACTGCAGCTGACATTTAAGCCTCCGGAATGAGAGCAAAGGCAGCCTTTGGGACACATACTGGCAGAATGAAAGCACAGTATCATTAGAACAAAGCTTTGTAGGAGTAGACACATGGAGAGAGAGCGTGTTAGCCACAGGTCTACCAAATTCATGCTTAGATGTCAGCATAATAACATGGCTACTTCTCATTTACCCAAAAGAAGTAATAAAGGATGCCCCAAAGCAAATCCGCAGCTTCATTTTAAAAAAATTCTGAATGGATGATCGTAGTGTTCATCAGTTCAGGGAAAACATCTGAAATAAAAACAATAGTGTTAGTTTGATTGACATGTCTATACTTGACTTCATTATATATATATATATATATATATATATATATATATATATATATATAGAAAGTGCACACCTATCGCCTCAGTGAAAATATACATTTGTTTGAGAATTGTCAACTTGATGTTAAATAATTTAATAAGCTGCATATAAAGTATATATGTACGATAAAGCTGGGAGACTGACTTCACAGTGCTCAGCTGCACAGATCAGATGGGCTGTCCATTCACACTTTTTACATTTTCAAAACATTTTAATTATTTCTCATGACTGTTTTTGAACTGTACTAAGTTAAAACAAAAAATGACAAAGTCTCTTATATCCCAAATTCATTGAGATCACAACTATGCCAAAGTAGGCCACGTGCTCAGCTCAAGCATCTTTAGAACTTAAAATGTATTCTCTCATCTTTTATGCCAGGATTTCATAATTAAAGGAACATTTTAAGAAATAAGCCATCCTTTATTTAAACCAAATCAATTCATATTTGTGCTTTTTTATCACTGTACATATATCACATTTCCATTCTCTCTCTCTCTCTCTCTCTCTCTCTCTCTCTCTCTCTCTCTCTCTCTCTCTTCATTCTTCAAAACCAGTACTTTATATTATTTGCAACTATATAAAAATTAAGCATGAGAGGTGTTTCATTTTTCATAATCAGTTGAGACCTGTGAAATAGTTTGATGATTTTATCATCTATAACCCAAATATTATTATTTTTATTTATTACCAGTTATTTATATAGCACACACATATGTCGCAGCGCTTTGCAGAGAATTTTTGGCCATTCACATCAGTCCCTGCCCCAGTGAAGCTTACAATCTATGTTCCCTATCACATGCACACTAGGGTTAATTTTTTGTTGGGGACATGCATTAACATGCAGTATATTTTTGGAGTGTGGGAGGAAACCGGAGTACCCTGAGGAAACCCACGCAAGCACAGGGAGAAGATACAAACTCCACACAGGTAGGGCTGTGGTGGGAATTGAACCCACAAGCTCAGTGATGTGAGGCAGTAACGCTAACCATTACACTGTCTGTGCAGTATCCTTTCCTCACAGCACCCAATGCAATATTGGGAGTGTAATTAGAAATATTTGAATTGTTACTACAGTAGAAATATCATTGTGGAACATGAACTGTGTGCAGCTGTCTCAATTGTTACACACACATCACAAATGTGTAAGTTTACTAAAAGTGTGTTCTGTAAAACACTAAGGGGTCTATTCATTATCACTTAATTTCTACAGAAGCAGGTGAAAATGAACATTTTATCCTGCTTTTGTAGAAAGTAAGTTTTCGGGCCATTCATCAAAAAGAGAAAGCAGTAGATAGCACTGATATCTCCTCTGCTTACCTTTCTCTCACAATGTGGCCCACTGTCCCCAAACTCTAGTCTGTTGACTTAAATTCATCAAGCTCCGAAAATATAATATTTTTGGAGCTTGACTGCAGGAGCATTCGCCACCTTCAGATGGCATTTGCTCCAGCAACCCACTCCTTCCCTATACATCCCTCCGCCCCTGGCAGGCTCCTTCTGCTGGACACCGGGGCTTTTGTGTACCTATGTGAACTTTAGCTCATGCAGTTGCACTAGCAGTGCCGAGTCAGTCTCTGCAGGGCTAAGTTTCCCTCCTCTGAATGGAGCATTGAAAAGATTTGGGGAAACAGTTGACTTTTGGATCAGCTGTCTCCATGCCGGAGCAATGATGGAATTTCTCTGGCGCTCGCCACCAAGTTGAAATGTTAATTATCAGGCCCGATAATTAACATAATGAATAGAGCCCTGTCACAATTGGTGTCTGCGAGTTACCTGTCTCAGGTGATGATCGGGTTTCAACGGAGGCCGGCATGACTGGAACCACAGGTGATGTAGATAGCTCTATTTACAAGACTTGTGTAGCAGTGAAAACTGCCTTTGATGATAAATGACAGGAACTGGAGGGACTGGACTGGGACCGGCAGGAAGACTTGTTGAATTGAACTGATGAACTAAGAACTTGACTCTGGACTGGAACAACGTGGACTGAACTGATGAGCTTGGAACTTGACTCTGGACTGGAACAACGTGGACTGAACTGATGAGCTTGGAACTTGACTCTGGACTGGAACAACGTGGATAGAACTGGTGAGCTTGGAACTTGACTCTGGACTGGAATAATGTGACAATGGCTGAAGGGAAGTCAGGTAATGCTGAGATGAGGGCTAAACAGGGTAATCTGGAATTTCTATGACAAAGGCTGGAACTCAGGTGCAGGCTGGATTGGATAATTGGGAATAACAGGTTTGCAGGAAGGAATGGGTAGGTTTGGGAATTTTAGGTTCAGGGAGGGAGTAGGTAGATAAAAGGGGCAGGAGTTGATCCACAGCAGGAAGCAAGGCAGGGTGACACGATGCAGGTTTACAGAGTGCCAGGGACCAATCAGGAGTAGGACTAGCAGCAGAGCACAGGCCAGGTATTGCTGTAACAGGATGTCTGGACGCCAGGTATTACTGTAGCAGGTTTTCGGGATGCACCAGGGGTTGCTATCAGCAGGCTTACTGGATTGCCAGGTATAGCTGTAGCAGGTTTTCTGGATGCACTGGGGGTTGCTGCCAGCAGGTTTACTGAATTGCCAAGTATAGCTGTAACAGGTTTTCTGGATTGCTCCAGGGGTTGCTGTAGCAGGTTTCAGGGATACACTTGAATGCAGAAACAGCATGAACCATACACCACAGGAAGATGAGATGTTCAGGCCCAGAATGCTATCAGGAGAGGATATATATACCATGGGTCTGGCAGCAATTGGTGGATACAGACAGGTGGTCTGGCAGTAGCATTCTGAGTGGTGGAAGGCACAACATGCACAGGGAGTATTCATCTCTGCAGCTGAGAATCAGAACCACACCTGCGATTTCAATCAGGGCTAGCAGTGCTCACAGACAGAGGAGAGGCCAGGTGCAATAATCAGAGCAAATCCTCCAGGCAAATTACACACACAGATCCATGGGGCAGCTGACAGGGGTAAGTCTCAAGGCAAAAGGGTGACAACTAGACAGGGTCGTGACAGTACCCCCCTCTTTATGGGTGGACTCCGGACACCAAAACAAAAACTTCCTTCAGAAATCTTCCCAATTCTCAATTTGTTGGAGTACTTGGAGTGGAAAGTATACAAAGGAGATAGTTCAAGACCTTCGCCGATTCTTCTTTTTGCTGCGAGAACGTTTTGTGCCAACCAACGGACCAAGAATCTTTGGTAACTCCTGTGAAAATATGTGGCTGGGAAGGACAGGATCAGAATTTTGGGAGGAACAGTAGCAGAAAGTGGACAAGGAGGTGTGTGCACAAGTCATGTTCTGGGTTACAGATTGAAAAGTGCTGCTCTCTTGGGATGCCTGGAATTCGGCACGCTGGCCCTTGAAAACTTGACCTTGTTCGGATTTCAGAGGAGTGGAGGATGAATTCTTGGTAGCACAAACAGAGTGTTTGGACAATATTTTGGAACTGAGAACTTCGCTAGAATTTTGGTTTACAGGGTAAGGACCAAATTCTTTGACAACAGCTTCACTGAAAGTCTTTATATTTTGAAGCATTGGATCTTTGGAGTTGTAAATAAGGGCAACCCAGTCCCAAGCTTTACCTTGAAAAGATGAGATAATAAACTCTACAATATTAGTAGACTTGACTCCACATGACAAAGAAGAATTCATCATATCGAAGAATTGTTTCAATAAAGCATAGTATTGAGATAAGTCCCCATCAAAATAAATGCATGGTGAAGTATCCGATGAATCCTGTGTGTTCAAGGATTGTGGAGCACTTTCAGGTGCCTGGCAGGAGGAAACTTGAGGATGCTCCGATTGATGAGGAGTCGAAAAAACTGAAGCTGACTGATGTTCGGAATTCGGACCAATTGATGGAACTGGGAGGAGTCCTGGGGAGCTAGAGACAGTAGCATCAACAATCAAAGCTGAGAACAGGCTACAGAGATTATCATCTTCTGAAACGATATTTGCAGGAGACGCTGAACAGGAATCATGATCAGATTTTGTAGTACAAGACACTTTTCCCTGATAACAGGAACTTAAAACCCCCTCCTGAAGCATGAGACTTGAGACCCCCTCCTGGGGTGCGAGACTTGAGACCCCCTCCTGTGGTGCGAGACTTGAGACCCCCTCCTGGGGTGGAAAACTTGAAACCTCTCCTGGGGCTGCTGACTGGAGTCCCCTGTTGGGACGGGCAGAATCCAGGCTGGGACCGGAACGGGCAGAATCCGGGCTGGGACCGGAACGGGCAGAATCTGGGCTGGGACTGGAATGGGCAGAATCCGGGCTGGGACCGGAACGGGCAGAATACGGGCTGGGTCCGGAACGGGCAGAATCCGGGCTGGGACCGGAATGGGCAGAATCTGGGCTGGGACCGGAACGGGCACTGAGACGTTGACACTTGGAACCACTGCTGGAGTTGCAAAGGAAACAGTCTTTAATGAAGTGGTCAGAACACCCACAATAGAGGCAGAGCTGTAAATCTTTGCGCCGCTGGCATTCGGCCACAGAGAGCTTGGGGTGTGGGTAACTACGATGTCTGACATTACGTGGTTCGGAAGAATCCTTGTTTCTTAGGGATTCCAAGGCAGAGGTTTTAGTCAAGACAGAGGAAGAAATTCAGGAATGATCTGAAAAATTTTGCTGAGTAGAGCCTGAAGCTGTTCCAGCAGTCGATGGAAGGTAGTTAGGGGTTCAGGTAAGGTTTGGGTAACATCTAGCCGGTTATTCAGGATTTTCAAAAGCTGTAGCACTTGATGCTATACGGCCTCCTGTGAATCCAAGCGGGTGACCAGGTTACAGAAAGCATCTAGTCCCTTAATAGGTACTTGATCCGCCACCATCGTTGGGCCTGAACATTCTGTCACAATTGTTGTCTGCGAGTTACCTGTCTCAGGTGGTGATCGGGTTTCAATGGAGGCCGACATGACTGGAACCACAGATTATGTAGATAGCTCTATTTACAAGACTGGTGTAGCAGTGAATGTATCCACATTAAATAAAGGGACCGGACTGAGACCGGCAGGAAGACTTGTTAAATTGAACTGATGAACTGGGAACTTGACTCTGGACTGGAACAACGTGGACTTAACTGATGAGCTTGGAACTTGACTCTGGACTGGAACAACGTGGATTGAACTGATGAGCTTGGAACTTGACTCTGGACTGGAATAATGTGACAATGGCTGAAGGGTAGTCAGGTAATGCTGAGATGAGGGCTAAACAGGGTAATCTGGAATTTCTATGACAAAGGCTGGAACTCAGGTGCAGGCTGGATTGGATAATTGGGAATAACAGGTTTCAGGAAGGAATGGGTAGGTTTGGGAATTTTAGGTTCAGGGAGGGAGTAGGTAGATAAAAGGGGCAGGAGTTGATCCACAGCAGGAAGCAAGGCAGGGTGACACGATGCAGGTTTACAGAGTGCCAGGGACCAACCAGGAGTAGGACTAGCAGCAGAGTACTGGCCAGGTATTGCTGTAACAGGACGTCTGGATGCCAGGTATTACTGTAGCAGGTTTTCTGGCAGTAGCATTCTGAGTGGTGGAAGGCACAACATGCAGAGGGAGTATTCATCTCTGCAGCTCTGAGAATCAGAACCACACCTGCGATTCCAATCAGGGCTAGCAGTGCTCACAGACAGAGGAGAGGCCAGGTGCAATTATCAGAGCAAATCCTCCAGGCAAATTACACACACAGATCCATGGGGCAGCTGACAGGGGTAAGTCTCAAGGCAAAAGGGTGACAACTAGACAGGGTCGTGACAGAGCCCTTAGGGTTTTTTTAATAATTTGCAACAATAAGGCTGATTTTCTAACAAGTGAGTGGTACAATTTATGAAGATCTGTAAAAGGCTGAACTTGGTGCTTCACCGAACAGTCTGGTTGCCTTAGCCGGTTCACTCATGTGCAGTGGACTGGTAACCCAGTTTAGGCCTCCAGTTCCACATTTTGATAAAAGAAAACTGTTAACAAAAATATTTATTTAAATAAAGCATTTTTTCTATGAAATGGCAATAGTGATAGGAGGATCGTGGTGTCGTGGTGGTACCATATTCATTCTAAGATAGGCTTTGCATGGGGAATCTGTTGTCGATGGTAGTTAGCAAAGGCTACCTCTAGAGATGAGCCAAGGAGCTTGTTGAATAGGGAAAAGTCCTTATGGCTTATCTACATCAAATAAATATACCCATAAATCATACCACCCAAATTTTTAAGTTGGAAAATCAGGACAGTGTGCACATAAGAAGGGACATAGTCAAGCATCAATGAGGCCAAGCATCACAGGCCACTTAAGGTTTCCCTGAAGTTCTGGGCTGCCCTCAGTCCCTCCCTCTCTCTTAAAAACACCACTTTGATCCCTCTTGTACCAGTGGTTTAGTAAATAAACTTGTAATGTGTTACCAGGATTACAGCTGTCTCTAGTGGCAAATGTGGAAACTGAAGTACTGTATGCTACATTTTCCATTGATTGTTTACTTTCTTTATTTTCTGTATGAGTTTGGTATTTTCCTTTTCTTAACATTATTTGTAAAAAAACACTTTAAAATTTTAGCATCAAGATAAAATAAAAGCAAATAACAATTGGATTGTTAATTATTGATATTTTCTTTAATTAAATATATATTATGTTTTAATACAATTAATTATGATATTCTGGTTAAAATGAGCACCTATGAAATGCATGAGACAAAGACAAGTTGGATTATAGGCCCTGATTCAGACCCACTCGCGAGCGGCTGTCCGCTCGCAAGTGGGTCGATGTTCTGCACTGAGCATGCGCACGACGGAGGGAGCTCCGTCGTGCGCATGCACCAGACGCGACGAGCGAAGGAAAGTCCTTCGCTCGTTGTGTCTGATCAAAGGGGGCGTGCTGTCGATGTTGATTGACAGCACGCCCCCTTTGGTGGGCGTGCCTCCCTGACGGGGGCGTTCCCACGGGAACGCCTCCCGTCAGAAGCCGGCCCACTGACATCACTAGTGATGTCAGTGGGAGTGATTTTGGCTCTGATAGAGCCAAATTCACTCCGGGGCTTGCGGTTGAAAACCTCAACCGCAGGCTCTGGCTCGCAGTTTCGATGGTCGCGATGGTCACGACCATCGTGGCCATCAAACTGCACGCTCGTATAGGCTGTGGGAGGTGACCCACAGCTATACGAGCGTCCAGGAGGACGCTCCATTTTTATGGAGGGCGGCCCTCATTCAGAGCGTGCGCTCTGCTCAGAGCGTACGGCTCTGAATGAGGGCCATAGTTTGCAGGATAATGTTTTGTTTACATATTTAGTGCAAAAATAATGTGTTTGGTCATGTTGAAGCCATATGAATTTGCTAAGCTTCCAAATGTTTGTACTCATTAATTAAGTTCCAGTGATGACAGTAATGTTCCTCCTTATGTTTCTTCTCCAAAGATATCAGACAGACACATTAGTTTCACAGATAAATGGACTATGATCAATATTTGCATATGCATTTTCCTTGCTCCTTTTTAATTCCTGGCCTAAGACACGTACTACAAAGGCAAAGTGCACAATTGTTAACTAATGGAATAAATGGAAGCCTGAGTATCCTGGCACCTGCTGATCTTATTTGGTACTGCTGCATCAAATTCTTTATGGGTGGTATACCAGGCTGAAAAAATGTAAAACCACATTTAATAGACGGTTACCCGGTACAGATTGCAGCTGACCTTCACTTGGTTGTGCAGTACTCTGCAGGTTGTCTTTATCACTACCCCTCTTCTTTATTTTCCTTGTCTTTTTTCTTTTCTTTTTGTTCTTAATTTTATTTGATTCTCTATATTTGTCTATGCTACGTTAATATTAATATATAACAATCGGTTGACTATTTATTGTGTTGTTTAAACCATTGATATGCATCAATGTATTGTTTGCATTATACTTTGTATGTTTTGTATTTACTCTTTGATATACTGCATCTTATATCAACTTTTCTAAATAAAGAGAGAAAAAAAATGTAAAGCCACAGCTAAAAATTAAATATATGCTTGCATACCTAAATACTTAGCAAAGTTTATTTTACGGATTCAAACACTAAATGAGTTGTAATCAATAACTGTGTTAACCACTATGCAAAATGCAGGATATATCTTGTAGTAAAAGACAAAGTTTATAGATAATTCCTTTATATTATATATACTCTACTAACCTATTGCATGCTATTGGGAAAAAATAGCTCCTTCTTTGGGCAATAATTACAACAATAACCAGAATATATATCAAATAAAAAATCCAAGTGCCACTAGTCACATCCTACTCCAAACTGATCTATATATGAGTGATGCTACACACCTAAGAGAGAATCTGCCTTAATCTCTCAATATAAATAGTACAAACAAATACAAACTGAGGTGGAGCTGCACAAAATAACAGACCAGTATTCTCATAAAACACAAATGTTTTATTAAAGAGTATATTAAGAATAATGACACGTTGTAAGATTAATATACATATATTCCATATAGTTAATAAACCATACACACAACAACTCCAATATATATAGCTCACCAGCTGGGGGAATTAAAAAACCCTCAAATAGATACAATGTATCAGTCCAAATCCTGTGTATCACTAAAACCGATGGTAATATTGTATCCACATTAAATAAAGGTTCCGTCTAGCAGAGGCTTGGAATAAAAAACTGTATTTGTCAATGGATCCAGGAGCAGTGTACATCCATGTACAATGGTTAAATTAATTTGTGTATATAGACCTGCTCACCCGGCCATCCAGAAAGCTCTGATAATTAAACTGATGGTAACCGGATCGAACTGCACGCAGGCAGTACAGTATGGCCCCTGCTCCTGCTCACAGGTAGTGAGCACAGTGGGCCGTAGTCAATTAGAGGAGAAAAGCTTTTTTCGCCTGTTTTTTGGCGAAAATATTGCCTAAAAACTTTTCACCTAATTCAATTCCATGACCATTTTGCCTAAGAGGAAACTCGATACATTGAATTCGGCAAAAAAGATTCTCCAATGAATAGCAGGTGAAAAGAAGTGCAAAATCTTTATTTTGGGGTGCAAACATGGGGAAATGACTCAGAACCCTTGGGACAGCCCCCAAAAGGACAAATCTGCAAAAAAAAACAAACCTAAGAACACCCCAAAAACGACATGCCATTTTTGGGATGAAAATGTAAAAAGTGGGGGGACAAGCATAAAAACTAGTGAAATACGCTTCTTGGGGGGCTGCAAGGATGGGTCAGGTGTTTTTGGATAGCAGGTGCATGCAGCAGGTGGATTTTTCAAATTTTTTAAAAGTTCACTTTAGAGCTCACTTTTTTAAAAAAGTTCACATTTTTCGCCGAAGATGCATGCGGCGCAAAATGGGCGTGGTCACTTAAAAATGGGGCATGTCAACATGACACACACCCTTTATCGTCACTCAAAACATTCCTATCCATATGCACCTTAACCCCAGTAGTGCCCCTTATACAGTACCTCCAGTATGCAATGTCCCCAGTTGTGGTCTCTCTTATTCAGGCACATAGTAGTGCCCCTTATATAATTTCCCGAGTAGTGGTCCCCCTTATACAGCCCCCCATTAGTTCCCCTTATTCAGTGCCCCAGTAGTGGTCCACCCTATGAAGTGCCTCGAGTAGTGTTCCCCCTTATGCAGTGCCCCTTATATAGTGCCCCCAGTAGCAGTCCCCACAATGCAGTGCCCCCAGTAGTAGTACCCCCCTTATGCAGCACCCTTTATATAGTGCCCCCAGTAGTAGTCCTCCCTATGCAGTGTCCCCAGTAGTGGTACCCCTTATGCAGGCCCCCAGTAGTGATCCCCCCTATCCAGTGCCCCCTATAGTGGTCCTCCCTATTTAGTGCCCCCCAGCAGTGGTCCCCCCAGTGCAGTGCCCCTAGCAGTAAGCCTCTTATATAGTGGTGCCCCCAGCAATAGTCCCCCTACCCCCATGCAGTGCTCCCAGCAGTAGTCCCCCCCAGGCAGTGCCCCCAGTAGTGATCCCCCCTATCCAGTGCCCCCTGTAGTGGTCCTCCCTATTTAGTGCCCCCTGTAGTGGACCCCCCTATGAAGTGCCCCCAGTAGAGTTCCCCCCTTATATAGTGAACCCTGTAGTGGTCCCCCCTATGAACTTCCCCCAGTAGTGTTCTCCCTTATATAGTGCCCCCTGTAGTGGTCCCCCCTATGAAGTGTCCCCAGTAGTGGTCCCCCTTATGCAGACCCCCAGTAGTGATCCCCCCTATCCAGTGAGCCTTATACAGTGCCCCCTGTAGTGGTCCTTCCTGTTATTGCCCCCAGTAGTGGTCCTCCCAGTGCAGTGCCCCTAGTAGGAAGCATCTTATATAGTGCCCCCAGTAGTAGTCCCCAGTAGAAGTGTGCCCAGTAGTAGCCCCCCAAGTAGTAGACACCAGAAGTGCCCCACCCCCAGTAGAGGTCCCCCCAGTAATGGTGCCACCAGTAGTAGCCCGTAGTAGTAGCCCCTCCCAAGTTGTGCCCCCAGTAGTGCAGGCATGTTAAAAAAAAATACACTTATCTGAATCCACGTTCTGGCTCCAGACACCGCTCCCACTCCCGCCGCCGCCGCATGTCAGTCCTCTCGGGCTGGCGCAATAAGCATTATGGGAGAGACGTCATGACGTCTCTCCCATTACCCACTGCATGAGCCGGAAGGCGGAGCTCATGAGTGAGCTCCAGCCTGTCTCTTGCAGTGGGCACTGCAGCCAATGAGAGTCTGTCTGACTCTCATTGGCTGCTGATTCACACACACATTGCTGCAACTCGGCGGTGATGTGTGTGCAGCAGCAGCAGCCAACGAGTCTTCTGACTCTCATTGGCTGCTGATTAACACACACATCGTCGCCAGCGATGTGTGTGTTATGCACAGCATGAGCCCGCCTGCCACCCTCCTCCTGGCGCTATTGGGCAAGCACTCAGGGAGAGGGAAGGGGCTCAGCTGTGCAGCACAGGACCGGCACAGGGAAGCCTAGCGCCGGTCCTAGGTAAATGTGTAGCGCTGACCACACACACTGTGGTTGGTGCTAAACTGCCTAACTAGGGGCGCCGCCGGTCCTACGGGGTCCAGGGCACACGCCCTGCTCAACCCCCCTTAGTTACGCCACTGCTTTAGACATAAAAATATCCTAGCACCCATTTTTAAGTACCCCAAATATGAATGGACTACTTATTTTCACCAAACAATACTGCTTTATGCCATTCTTCATCACTTTTATAAAGATGGTTATTAGTACACATCTATATTGTTTTCCTATGTTAGTGTATCTTATTCTGGGATACAGACTGATTTCCCCAATTCTTTCAGTACTTTTCGCCTGTTCCGCATTCGCCTATTTCCGTTTCGCCTGTTTTGCAATTAAATTAGGTGAAAAGCGAGGATGTGCACGGAATGAATTCGCCTCTGAAACAGGCGAATGAGGCAAAATGTTGGACAGGCGAAAACGTTCCTATTTTTCGACTAATTGAATACGGGTCAGTATCTGATGGTCACAGGGGGTATAAACCGCTACTGCTGGTGTGGGGGCTGAGACCATGCATTAGAAGTGCCATCTCAATGGTATCACATGGCAGCTCCCCTGGTAGCTGATTTTAGCAGATCGGTTCCAGACTGTGTATTGGTATGGAGGTGGTATGGATCACACTCAGTGGTGGGTACTCCTGGTACGGACACTCCGTTAAACTTGATGCGCTTCACCGCACTAGGCAGCTCTCTCAAAAGGCGGAAATAGCAGTGCTAGGAGGATGCACATTAAATATTGGTTCTGTTCATTACTTCAGGTTATTCAAATAAACAATTATTGATGATATGGTGGTTATTGCATAAAAATAGATGGAATAATGTCATAGCAAAATTTAATAATAAACAACCCTTGTGTACACGGTCAAATATATACAATATGATAAAATACATAAAATATACACAGCATATATTATATTATGGTGATTAAATAAATCATGCGTAATAATATCCACCTGATCCAAAATAATTGATATAATGTGCATTGAATATATAAACCTCCCAACATGATGGAAGGGAAAATTGGGATTATTCAATGCTCATCCCTGATAACAAACTAGAAAACCCCCCAAATGGGCTAGACCACACCACTAGATCTAGAATATATAGTTTCAGCTCCAAAAATTATGATATTTCATAAAACATGATACTGCTAAGGATATGAAAATGCTGTATTTGTGGCAGGGTTGGAAAAAAAAAGTTAAACATTTTTTTTTTTTTACCAATCCTGGTTAGAAAGCTTTAAAACATGGTTAAACATGATTTCTAATACATAGCAATGTTTCACAGTATTAATATAATATGCAGGATTATTTTTTTTCCATTCCCAGACCTCAAATGTCCTGCGGCTCACTCTCACCGTTGGGTCCCGCCGGCTACAGTATTGGGACCAAGTGCCAGGATCAGAAGATACGCTGCATCTTAGTGAATCGTAAACCTCAATTCAGGGTGCTTGGTGGGAAGGAAAGCCTCTTTAGCTCAGTCTGGACAATGTAAAGGTAAGCAAGACAGCAACTAGTTTTGTCCAACACTTTGCACTTTTTTAAGCTCAAAAAGAGAGTGAGCCACAGGATATTTGAGGTCCGGGTGAAGGATCTAACACAGAGAGCTGCCGCAGAGTGCTACAACAACATAGGATCACTAACAAAGTCTTTTGGTGTTGGAAGGAATTTATTAAAGCAGCCGTTGCTTGTGCTATGAAACTAAGGGGTAAATTGACTAAAGTGAGAGTTTTTAGAAGTTTTAGAAGAGATGTTGCCCATAGCAACCAATCTGATTCTAGCTATTATCTTCTAAAAGGTGCTGGTTAAAAAATAAGTAGAATCTGATTGGTTGCTATGGGCAACATCTCTTCTAAAACTCACTTCTAAAAACTCTCACTTTAGTAAGTTTACCCCTAAGAGGAAGGTAAGTCTCATATGTTACACACGGACATTAAGCAGTCCATTGAGATTTTACATGATCCTCTGTTTCTCCTTATCCGGTCTATACTTATAGATTTCATCTGCCTCATTTATATATATCCAGCTGGACTTTTATTCACTACCATTTATATGGTTCATATTTTGTGTTGTATATATGGTTTATGTGTCATTATTTTTATATGATAGTTCATTGTATGACCAGCAGCGCTGATTCTATGTATATTCTAGACTGAACACATATACATTATTGCAGTGACTAGTTAGTTTTTATTGTGTAGCAAAATATCATTATTGTTACAATAAATTATTATACTGTGTCAATTGCTGGCTGTTTCTATCCAACACAGGGTTTTCTCTTTAATGCCTCTCAGATGTAGCAGTACACGCCTACTTTAATGCACGTTCATAGGTGTTGCTTTCACAATCTGCCTGAAAAGATTTTTCAAAAGTAGGCAAGTATGCGACAATGACGTACATTAATAGTGAGAAACAGATGCGCTGGAGCTGGCTTAGCATTTGCAGATATTTATGCTTCTATCCTGTATGTCATATTAAAAAAGGCACAGATGAATGATTTTAATCTCCCCTGTGCTTCAGATATATTTCATAGTTGTTGTAAACACTGAAGAATCACTGTTACTTATAAGTCAGAATGAGAAAACATAATGAATAGTGAAAGCTCAAAAGGGAATTTCACAACATCCATTTAATAATTTGGAAACAGCAAATAGATTAGACAGCACTGTACACATTATATAATCCACATTTACAATCCTGAACTATTGCTTGCCTGGGATACGGGGTTATAAATTATAGTGGTATTGGGTTCTATTTTTTCTGTTTTTAAATGTGCTTAAAAAAAGTGTAAATTGAGTGAGATACAGTGTTAAGATAATTAATGAGTGAGGTAAGTAACCTGAAAGTGAGAAGTATCTAGTGAAATTATTATAATTCATTCTATTGCTGAAAGTGTCAATCAGATTTATTTTCTGCATAATGTTTTTTGCTTATTAATAATGAAATTTCCTAACAGTGGGCCTGATTCAGCACGGATCGCTATTGGGATTATGCATGCAGTTCTGCTGTGAAAATATGCTAATATTTGCATCTGCTTGGCCAGCATAGAGACGCCCACTACCGCATTCTCATATTCATAAGACGTCGCAGACCTGCGTATACATCGGTAACATCAAGTAACATCGGACCCTCACGCAGAAATACAGCAGGTATGACCTTTCTCAGAAATTGCAAGTCTCGTCACATGGAGTGAGTACTCAACTTGCAAATGCTATTGAAGTGGTTATTTTCTGCACACCTATGCAACGGCGTTCAAACGGACAGGCACGGCTGCATTTCTCTGACCACAGTACACAGTTATTTTTAGATATATGTATGCGGACTGTTTGGATGTAAAGCATACTTACCTACTTTTTAGATAAGCTTTATGGGAGCAGCTTGGACAGCTGCTCCTGCAGGCTGATTCGGGGGCGGGGCCGGGCTGGTGATGTAATTAGGCAGACCCCTTTCCATGGAAAAGTCAGCAATTGCGGGTCTGCGACGATGGGGTACGGCTAAATGATACAAATCGCATTGTTTAGCCCCGTCCCCTACCCGCAGACCCGCAAATTCCCCATTAAATCTCCCCATCCTGCCCGCTTCACTGGGAAGTGGGCAGGATGCGGAAGATCTGCCTACACTGCCGGGGGCTACCCGAAAAATCGGGAGCCTCCCGCGACTTTCGGGAGTGTAGGCAAGTATGATGTACTGTAAAGTTAATTTCAAACTTTAATTTCCTATTTACAATTTCCATACAGTTATTCTCTTTCCCCACTTAAAGCACTTGGCAATAATCCAGCAGCACAGACAGAGTTTTTTCCTCATTGACTACGCTTACTTCAAAAATGGAAAAAACACAAACTTTTAAAACCCTAAAAAAATTATTAATAATAAAGCATTATTTCAAATCGGAATAACCAAAAAATCATTATTTTTTTAGCATTTCTATCTTCAACAAGATATTTTTATTTTTAATTGGTACTTACAGAACTGATTAGGCAAAGTCAATATTTCTGGTTTCACTGCATATCTGTTAGCACTTGGCTACCATGGATATATTTTCTTAGTAAATCATGGTGATAAGAGTTATTGTATTGCTGCAATAAGTGGTGAAAGAAAACCGTCCCTATTGCCAATAATAAATAGATCCCAAAGTGTTCAGACAATGGCCCTCATTCAGAGCCGTACGCTCTGAGCAGAGCGCACGCTATGAATGAGGGCCGGACACCATAAAAATGGAGCGCCACCCACAGCCTATACGAGCGTGCAGTTTGATGGCCGCGATGGTCGTGACCATCGCGACCATCGAAACAGCGAGCCGGAGCCTGCGGTTGAGGTTTTCAACCGCAAGGCTCGGAGTGATTTTGGCTCTATCAGAGCCAAAATCACTCCCACTGACATCACTAGTGATGTCAGTGGGCCGGCTTCTGACGGGAGGCGTTCCCGTGGGAACGCCCCCGTCAGGGAGGCACGCCCCCGGCACGCCCACCAAAGGGGGCGTGCTGTCAATCAACATCGACAGCACGCCCCCTTTGATCAGACACAACGAGCGAAGGACTTTCATTCGCTCGTCACGTCTGGCGCATGCGCACGATGGAGCTCCCTCCGTCATGCGCATGCTCAGTGCAGACCATCGACCCACTTGCGAGCGGACAGCCGCTTGCGAGTGGGTCTGAATCAGGGCCACTGTGTGCTCCAAAACCAGAACAAACATCCAACAGCCGCCGGCCGGTGGCTGTGTGTTTGTTTTAATTAGCAGCAGGACCAGTGCTAGGCTTCCATTCACCCAGCACTGTCCTGTGCTGCATGGCTGCGCCCCTTCCCTCCCCATGAGCGCTTACCCAATAGCACTAGCGGGAGGGTAGAGGGCAGGCTCAGGAAGGAAGCAGGGTTGCGCTCCGGGCGATGGACCTCCTAATCCGTGCTTAAAGCCGGAGCCCGCCACTTATCAACAGTCAATGAGAGTCTGCCAGACTCTCATTGGCTGCTGCGCCCACTGCCGGAAGCCAGGCTGAAGCCCACTCATGAGCTCCATCTTCCAGCTCCTGCAGTGGGTAATGGGAGAGATGTCATGATGTCTCTCCCATACTGCAGAGCAGGTCTGCCCGGGAGGACAGAGGAGCTAATGGCTGCAGCAGGAGCAGGGATTCAGGTAAGTGGATTTTTTAAAATATTTTTTAAATGTGTATGTCTGCTGGGGGGGAGGCACCGCTACTGGCTACTGGGGTCACTACTGGGGACTACTACTAAGGATGGGACTACTACTGGGGGCACTGCTTCAGGGGGGACCACTACTGGGGACTACTACTAAGGAGGGGACTACTACCACTGCACAGGTGGGACCACTACAAGGGGCACTGCATAGGGGGGATAACTACTGGGGGCCTGCATAAGGGGGACAACTACTGGGGCACTGTATAAGGGGCACTACTGGGGGCCTGCATAAGGGGGATCACTCCTTGGGGCACTGTATAAGGGGCACTGCATATGGGGGATCAACACAGGGGGCCTGCATATGGGGGATCACTACCGGGGGCACTGTATAAGGGGAACTAATGGGGGCTGCATAAGGGGGACCACTACAGGGGGTACTGTATAAGGGACACTGCATATGGGGGATTACTACTGGGGGCACTTTATAAGGGGAACTAATTGGGGGCTGCATAAGTGGGACAACTACAGTGGGTACTGTATAAGGGACATTACTGGGGGCCTGCATAAGAGGAACCACTACTGGGGACATTGCATACTGTGGTACTGTATAAGGGGCACTACTGGGGGCCTGAATAAGGGGGACCACTACTAGGGGTACTGCATAGCGGAATTGTATAAGGTGCACTGCATTAAGGTGCATATGGAAAGAAATTTTCCCAGTGACAAGAAAGGGGTGTGTGTCATGTTGACACACCCTATTTTTCAGTGATCATGCCCATTGTGACCACAACCATTTTTCACCGTGTTGGGTTTTTGGGGGGCTCCATTTTTCAATTTGCCCTGGGCTCCATATACCCTAGTTACACCACTGGTGACAATTAAAGCTCAGTTGTATGACATGTACAATACACATACACTTTTAATACCAAAACAATATGGCAAACTTATCTTACTTACACAGGGTAAATAAAAGATTTTTCCATAAACTTAAAAAATAAACATCATCTTTTGGGCATATTAAATTGGCTTTGTTAATTTTACCAATAAAATTAACACACCCATTGCAGCAATTATTCAATTAACGTGGTTATGCATGCTCCCAATAGCTGTGGTATTCAAATTAAAAAAACTGTTGTATTTTTTTGGGGAAGTAATAGTAATATTTATTACTGTTTCAGAGAAAAAACATTGTTATGTAAAAATGCATTAAATGGTTGATTTTTGCAGTTTTTGTAAAAAGTTAAAAAATTATAAAAAGCAAACAAATTTTATTTAATTACACCAAATTAAATTAAACATCCAAAAAATAGAAAAAAGAGATTTCGGGGTAATGTAGGCCAATTTAAATTTTTTTTTTTTTTAAAAAAGCTATTATTTTCATTTAAATAAATGCTTTAGTTGAATTTGAGGTGCAAAAAAATAAAAAAAAATTAAAGTTGGGATAATTTGAGGCCATTTTTTAACAAGCAAAATTGACCTCTAATTATTGGGCTATTATAGGAAACTTCCAAATGCTTAATTAGTCTTTAGGGGGTGTCCAAGGGGTTCTGAAGCAAGTCCCGACAATTTGTCCTTAGAAAAATTATTCTAGGAAAAATTGGAGCTCTGAAGCTGCGAGAAAAAAGCTGTGTTAATTTTTATATAAATTTCCGCACCTGAGTTTCTCACAGGCAATTGGTTAGGAATAACCTTGTGGCTGCAGGGAAAAAAAAGTTTTTTCTAATTAATATGGCCAAATGAATATGCCCCTATGTTACAGTATATCATTGTATGCATTTAACTCTATTCCAAAGCAAATACATCTACATGTCTTTATAATTTGACATTCTTCTATTAGTGAAATAGAAATCAGAATTGTCTGCTGTATGCAGAATTGTATTCACCTTTGCAGTGCACCTGCCTCCTATCTCTACACTTGGTTTGGTACTCATCATCCTTTTCAGTATGCTCTTGCACTAGCCAACAGATGCATTAACATGCCCTCACTGAGCTTTGCCTACATGAGAGCGCCCTGTTATAGTTCAGTTCTGTTGATATATGTGTACTATTTTGTGATATACAGTTATTAAATAGTAGACACCAGCAGAAAGTAGTGTTGTAGACACACCAGCCAGATAGACTTAACCAGTAGTTAGGGTTTATTGCAGTGAATGATTTTTGTACATTCCTAATCATGGTTACACATACAAGTAGAGCGGATTATGCAGCAAACACTCCAGTCGTGAATGTAGGCAGTATTGCAGGATATAGCAGGTCCCCCATAGAACTAAGTACTACCTGTCTGTGTAGTACTGTGGCACTCAAACATAGTAACCCAAGATGGTGCTGCACAAGTGCAGACTCATGGTAGCCATCCTGGTAAAGGATAGACACTTCATCTAATAGAGCATCATGGAGGTAGCACAGTAGCGCACACCATATACCAACACCCCCACTCACTGCAAGATCTCGCCATGTTACATAAACATATGCACAGTTTTTTTTTGCACCCTAAAATGGATTGAGGGTTAAACATGTAATAAGTTCACCTATCAAGATATTCAAGTGTATTCTAAACCACATTTCTCTAGAGAAAAGACCAACAAATGTGATGTAATCCCTCTTGTGAGCATATCATCAGGATTATTCTAATTTGTTATATGGCCCACGGCTACAGATCCATTCCCCACTATCTCACAAATAAAGTCATGTCTGATTTTAATGTGTTTGGATTGTCCATGGTGCTTGGTGCTATAGGACAGATCAATTGCACCTATATTGTCACATTCCATGTTTACAAGACTTAGGGCCTGATTCAGACCCACTCGCGAGCGGCTGTCCGCTCGCAAGTGGGTCGATGTTATGGACTGAGCATGCGCACGACGGAGGGAGCTCCGTCGTGCGCATGCGCCAGACGCGACGAGCGAAGGAAAGTCCTTCGCTCGTTGTGTCCGATCAAAGGGGGCGTGCTGTCAATGTTGATTGACAGCACGCCCCCTTTGGTGGGCGTGCCGGGGGCGTGCCTCCCTGACGGGGGCGTTCCCACGGGAACGCCTCCCGTCAGAAGCCGGCCCACTGACATCACTAGTGATGTCAGTGGGAGTGATTTTGGCTCTGATAGAGCCAAAATCACTCCGGAGCTTGCGGTTGAAAACCTCAACCGCAGGCTCCGGCTCGCAAATTCGATGGTCGCGATGGTCTCGACCATCGCGACCATCACACTGCACGCTCGTATAGCCTGTGGGTGGTGACCCACAGCTATACGAGCGTCCAGGAGGACGCTCCATGAAAATGGAGCCCGGCCCTCATTCAGAGCGTGCGCTCTGCTCAGAGCGTACGGCTCTGAATGAGGGCCTTAATTCACATAAAGTATCTTTAAGATGTCATTCTTCATTGGCTGATTCTGTTAGTGCCATGTATTCCACCTCAGTGGTGGATAGGGCTACAGTGGATTGTTTCCTGCTTGACCAGTTCACCGCTGCTCCTGCCAGTAGAAATACATATCCCATATAAGAATGATGATCATCCTCTTTTGTTCAGCAATTGGCATCACAGAATGATTTCAGTGTAGAATTTTCAGACTTGGTAAATGACAGCTCTAAGGAAGATGATTTTTTTAAGTACAGTATGTTAAGATTGTCCTAAGTGCTGTCTCCCAGGATTAATGCCAAAATGGCTTAATCTGCTTACTGCATGCATGATGTCAGGGTGGGTTTCAACACCTGCATACATTAAAAACCCAATAGTGTTCCTATATGGAACCTTTATCATGCTTTCTGCTTCCTCTTCACTCATTGGTGACTTGGCTTTAGTTAGTTTGATGCCTTTGGGCCTAATTCAGAAATGCATGGTATGCTGATGTTTTCACAAATGGAGCAATTTTTTTCCACTTCACAATCGTCTGAGTCGTACTGTGCGTGCATCAAGGTACATTACTGTAGTTACATGCTTTGAGTCTTTAATTGGAGTGTGATTGACAGGCAGATAGCATTTGACGGTGGCAACAGGGAGGGTCAGCTAAAAAGGCTGGCATGCCTTGATTGGCTTGGGGGAGTGTCCCATCCTATGTCTGCAATCCCATAGCCTGGCTGTATTAGCTTCTACAGCTACCACTAGAAAATCGAATTCATGTGTTAAGATCTGTAGAAACATCATCAACTTGGACTCCTACAGACATTAATTGCTGCGATACGACCATCATCTTATCAATGTAGTCACTCATATTTGTGCATTCACTCAGTATTATACAGTATTTGTCAGATTAATTCTTCTCATGAGACCCTTATCCTACTACACCACCTTCAGGGCTATCCACATGTCATGTACTGGGTTAATAGTAACCTTCTACAGCTACTCACATTTAAGTTGCATTTCCATTGTGTACTTCCATATGGCATAGTTTTCTGAGCCCCTAAGCGTTGTGAAACTCACCATGGATGCAGCTACTGTAGGCATGCTATGCACTGAAATACTTTGCAGCCTCACTGTTTAACTTCTCTAACATACAGAGTTCTATGGCATCTGGGGTGTCTGGATGCCTGGGCCCATAACTTGTTAATATGTGTGTACTATTTTGTTTTGTACGCAGTTTTTTAAACAGTAGACACCAGTGGGCAGTATTGTTGTAGACACAACAACCAGAAATACTTAATCAGGAGCTTGGGCTTAATTCAGTGAACAAGTTTTGTACAGCCATACTCACAGTTACACATATAAGTATCGGAGATGGAGCGGAGCATACAGTGGACCATCTGGTCATGTATGTAGGCGGTAATTCAGGATATATCAGGTCCATAATGGAGAAAAGTACTACATATTTGTGATGTACTGTGGTGCTCAAACACAGTAACCAGGGCAAAAGATATTCTGGGCCCCAGTACAACAAGTTCCTGGGGCCCCCCCGACCATACATAGTGTCATGGCCAGGGTTTCTCGGCATGGTAGTCACTGGGTATTACCTGTGAGGTCGTTATGGCGGGGAGTCTCTGGTGCTGGTATTTGGCGAGGGGCATTGGCTGCGCGTGGTTCTGTGCAGGCACATTGTCACTAGGCCTGGTGAGGTCTGGCGGTGTTTCCGTTCCATTGGCATGGGCGCCGCCATCTTGCCTGCGGCCATGTGATTCCGGATGTCCAATCCTGGTAGGTCATGTGCTCAATCCAGCCAGTCACGGTGTGGCACTGAGTATTTAGGAAGGTACAGAGCCTTCCTTCCTTTGCCAGTGCAACGTGTTTCTCAGCAATGGCTGAGAGAGAGTACCTGTGCCTTACCTGCCTGCCTGTCTGTTATGCTACTAGCCTGAACCTTGCCTGCTCCAACCTGCTGGAATTACCCTGCGACCTCCACATACCTTTCACCTGCCTGAGTACCAGAACCTGCTGTTCCCTGCACCTTGCCTCCCTTCACGTCCAGCTGGACTTCATTACCACAGCCTGCATTTGTTACAGCTCATCATTCCTGCATTGAGTTACAGCTCATCATATCTGCACTCTGTTACAGCTCACCATATTTGTTTACTGGACTGTTCCTGCCTGTCACTATCTGGACATTTCCCATTAACCCCCACTACAGTTATCAAGTGCACTTTAGTGCTATACCTGGACTTTTTATTTGCCATTCCCATGTCTTCTAAGTCACTTATTAAAAACTTCACTTTTTCTAAGTCTGCTTCTGTGTCTGCTCCTATCACCACCCCGGATCCACAATAAATTCAGAACCTCACACATAGTACATGACATTTCTGCCGTCTATTGGAGGGGGGGGACAGGGCAAGATCTCATTGGCCGCAGCATATAGCAGCCAGATTAGTGTTCCCGCTAGACCGCAGGCAGGGCACTGAGGTTTGCAAGCAGGGAGTCTCTGCGAGCACCTTTGGAGCTCATGCTCCCGAAAACTGAGGAGGCGTGTCTTTGTGACATGCCCCAATTTGTCACACTTGGGGGCATGCCCAGCACGTACATCGGTTAGGCTTCCCCCAAGCTCACCCTCATGCACACGGTGTCTATTTGTAATTGGTACAGGAGATGCTATAGCATGTATTATACAATCACTATAATTTATATATATTTATATATATATACAGTATATATATATTAGGGGTGTGCACCGGCCACTTTTCTTGTTTTGTGTTTTGGATCTGGATCTTTCTTTGTGTTTTGGATCTGGATTGGTTTTGCCAAAACCACCCTTCCGTGTTTTGGGTTCTGGGTTTTGTGTTTTGGATCTGTATTTATTTGAAAAAAAGCATAAAAACAGCTAAAATCACAGAATTTGTGGGTTTTTCTGCTCCTATGCTAGTATTAACCTCAATAACCTTAATTTCCACTCATTTCCAGTCTATTCTAAACACCTCACAATAGTATTTTTATGTCCAAAAGGTTGCACTGAGGTAGCTGGATGACTATGCTAAGCGACACGAGTGGGTGGCACAAACACGTGGCCAATCTAGGAGTGACACTGCAGTGGCAGACAGGATGGCAGTTTGAAAAACTAGGCCCCAAACAGTACATAATGCAAAGAAAAAAAGAAGTGCAAGATGGAATTGTCCTTGGGCCCTCCCACCCACCCTTATGTTGTATAAACAGGACATGCACACTTTAACTAACCAATCATTTCAGCACCAGGGTCTGCCACACGACTGTGGCTGAAATGATTGGTTCGTTTGGGCCCCCACAAAAGAAGCTGGCAATTAATCTGTCCCTGCACAAACTGGCTATACGGAGGCAAGATGTCGTCCTCATCCTCCTCATCCACCGATTCCTCACCCTCTTCAGTGTTGTGTACATCCTCATCCTCACAGAGTATTAATTTGTCCCCGCTGGAATCCAGCACCACAGGTCCCTCTGTACGTTCTGGAGGCTGGTCTCCCTGGAAGACTTGATAATTCATTTTTATGAACATCATCTTCTCCACATTTTGTGGAAGCAACCTCCTACGCCTTTCGCTGACAAGGTTCCCGGCTGCACTAAACACTCTTTCGGAGTACACACTGGAGGGGGGGCAACTCAGGTAAAATAGAGCCAGTTTGTACAGGGGCATCCAAATTGCCTCTTTTTCCTGCCAGTACAAGTACGGACTGTCCGACATGCCTACCTGGATGCTGTCACCGATGTAATCCTCCACCATTCTGTCAATGGTGACAGTATCATATGCAGTGACAGTAGACATGTCAGAAATTGTTGCCAGGTCCTTCAGTCCGGACCAGATGTCCAAACTTGGTCCTGCCTGCCCTGCATCACCGCCAGCGGGTTGCTTAGGATACCTAAGTTGTTTCCTGGCAGCCCCAGTTGCGGGAAAAAATGAAGGAGCGGTTGTTCCACTTCAGCTGACAGTGTTTTCACCAGCAGGTCTTTGCATCTCTGCAGGCTTGTGTCGGCAGGAAAGAGAGACACCACATAGGCTTTAAACCTAGGATCAAGCACGGTGGCCAAAATGTAGTGGTCTGATTTCAACAGATTGACCACCCTGGAATCCTGGCAAAGATAAGGAAGGGCTTCATCCACAAGTCCCACATGCTGAGCGGAATCGCTCCGTCTTAGCTCCTCCTTCACTTTCTCCAGCTGCTTCTGCAAAAGCCTGATGAGGGGAATGACCTGACTCAAGCTGGCAGTGTCTGAACTGATTTCACGTGTGGCAAGTTCGAACGGCTGGAGAACCTTGCACAACACGGAAATCATTCTCCACTGTGCTTGAGTCAGGTTCATACCCCCTCCTTTGCCTATGTCATAGATGTATAGCAAAAGGCCATTCAAGCCTATACATAGATGTATAGGCTTGAATGGCCTTTTGCTGCTCCTCCATCCTCTGAAGCATATCGAGGGTTGAGTTCCACCGCGTCACAACCTCTTGCTTCAGGTGATGGCGGGGCAGGTTCAAGAGTGTTTGCTCCAGTCTTAGGCACGCAGTCGCTGAATGGAAAAAGTGGGCAGAAATTTTTCGGGCCACCTAAAGTGTCTCCTGCATGCCCCTGTCGCTTTTCAGAAAATTCTGCACCACCAAATTTATTGTGTGAGCAAAACATGGGACGTACTGGAATTTGCCCAGATGTAATGCCCGCACAATATTGGTGGCATTGTCAGATATCACAAATCCCCAGGAGAGTCCAAGTGGGTTAAGCCAATGGGCGATGATTTCCCTCAGATTCTCTAAGAGGTGTGCCTCTTACTGAAACTGGTGATAGCGTAGCCTGCCTTGGAACGAGCTGACATTTCTGAGATACTGCTACTGGTGACGCTGCTGTTGTTGCTGCGTAAGGTGATACATCTACCCAGTGGGCTGTTGCAGTCATATAGTCCTTAGTCTGCCCTGTTCCATTTGTCCACATGTCCGTGGTTAAGTGGACATTGGGTACAACCGCATTTTTTAGGACACTGAGGACACTTTTTCTGATGTTTCTGTACAGTCTCGGTATCGCCTGCCTAGTGAAGTGGAATCTAGACGGGATTTGGAACCGGGGACACACTACCTCCATCAATTGTCTAAATCCCACTGCACTAATGGCGAATACTGGATGCACATCTAACACCAACATAGCTGTCAAGGCCTCAGTTATCCGCTATGATTCAGGATGACTGTTGTTGTACTTCATCCTCCTCGCTACAGACTGTTGGAGGGTCAATTGTTTAGTAAAAGTAGTGGTGTTCTTACTTCCTCTCTGGGATGATGAATGACTCCCAGCAGCAACAGCAGCAGTGGCAGCAGTAGGCGTAGCAATGCAGGATCCTCTGGAGGAACCCGGATAGGAGAGTCAGTCATGCCAGTGACATGGCCTGCAGGACTACTTCCGATCCTGACTAAGGAGGAAATTGATGAGGAGGGAGTTGACGGTGTGGTTTGCAGGTGCTTGGATACAACAGGACAAAGGGATTTAGGTGTCCCTGGACTGCTTACGGTCTTAGCCAAAGTTTCTGAACTTGACAGTAACTTTTTATGAACGTGCTGCAGGTGATGTATAAGGGAGGATGTTCCTAGGTGGTTAACGTCCTTACCCCTACTTATTTCACCTTTACATATGGTACATATTGCAAAACAGTTGTTGTCCAGATTTGGGTTGAAATATTGCCAGACCAAAGAGGTGGAATGTGTGGTCTTCTGCCAAGGCATGAACGTGATGGGCTTTTTCATCCCACGGACACAACTGTCTCCCCCGGAGCCTGATTTAAACAAACCACATCACCATCAGAATCCTCCTCGCCAACTTCCTCCTCAGTGTCAGCTACACCTGTATCCTCATCCTGTTGTACTTCAACAGTGACATCTACAATTTGCATATCAGCAAGTGGACTGTGGGTGCTCCTTTCAGCACTTGCTGAGGGCGTGCAAATGGTGGAAAGAGCCACCTCTTCCCGTCCAGTGCTGGGAAGGTCAGGCATCGCAACTGTCACCACACTTGGACTCTCCTTGGGGATTTGTGATATCTTCTTAGAACGCACAGTTCTTCGCTGTGCTTATGCCAACTTAACTTGTTTGATTTTTGTAGTGGGAGGAGGGCTTCCATTGTCATGTGAAGCTGAACCACTAGTCATGAACATAGGGAAAGACCTTAGCCGTTCCTTGCCACTCCGTGTCGTAAATGGCATATTGGCAAGTTTACGTTTCTCCTCAGATGATTTAAATGTTTTTTTTAAGGTCATTTCCTGAACTTTGTCATTTGGGATTGTATATGCCCTCTACTATGACATTGGGCATTGGCCCTGGCAGACGACGTTGATGGCATGTTATCGTCTATGTCATGACTAGTGGCAGCAGCTTCAGCACTAGGAGGAAGTGGTTCTTGATCTTTCCCTATTTTATTTTTATCGGAGAAAGTTTGGTCCTCCATTTATGTTATATTGATATATACGTGCGGCTAAGGTGCACACAAACACAGAAAATTATTTTTTATTTTTGTTGGAGACTAGTGTACTTTGTGGGTTACACCACCCTTTAAGAAATGAGCCAGCTGGCCCTTTACTAATGGAACACAGGCGCACGCTTGGCGCTGCTCCTTTGTTGGTGCACGTGCAGCTACAGTGCACACAATTCACAAAGACAAAAAAATATTTTTTTATTTTTTGTGGAGTGCACTTTGGGGGTTACACCACCCTTTAACAGACAGACGCACTCTTGGCGCTGCTGCTTTGAGGATGCACGTACAGTGCAGACAATTCACAAACACAGAAGAAAATTTTTTATTTTTGTTGGAGTGCACTTTGGGGGTTACACCACCCTTTAACGGACAGATGCAAGCTTGGCGCTGCTGCTTTGAGGATGCATGTACAGTGCACACAATTCACAAACACAGAAAAAATGTTTTATTTTTGTTGGAGTGCACTTTGGGGGTTACACCACCCTTTAACAGACAGATGCATGCCTGGTGCTGCAGCTTTGAGGATGCATGTACAGTGCACACAATTCACAAACACAGAAGAAAATGTTTTATTTTTGTTGGAGTGCACTTTGGGGGTTACACCACCCTTTAACGGAAAAAGACGCACGCTTGGCGCTGCTGCTTTGAGGATGCACGTACAGTGCAGACAATTCACAAACACAGAACAAAATGTTTTATTTTTGTTGGAGTGCACTTTGGGGGTTACACCACCCTTTAACAGACAGATGCACGCTTGGTGCTGCTGCTTTGAGGATGCACGTACAGTGCACACAATTCACAAACACAGAAGAAAATATTTTATTTTTGTTGGAGTGCACTTTGTGGGTTACACCACCCTTTAACAGATAGATGCACACGCTTGGCGCTGCTGCTTTGAGGATGCATGTACAGTGCAGACAATTCACAAACACAGAAGAAAATGTTTTATTTTTGTTGGAGTGCACTTTGTGGGTTACACCACCCTTTAACAGATAGATGCACACGCTTGGCGCTGCTGCATTGAGGATGCACGTACAGTGCACACAATTCACAAACACCGAAAAAAAGATATATTTTTTGGAGTGCACTTTGGGGGTTACAGCACCCTTTAATGGACGAGCCAGCCGGCCCTTTACTTATGACATAGGCGCACGCTTGGCGGTACTTTGTTGATGCACGTACGGCTACATGCGGCTACTGCGCACACAATTCACAAACACAGAAAAAAAGATATATTTTTTGGAGTGCACTTTGGGGGTTACAGCACCCTTTAACGGATGAGCCAGCCGGCCCTTTACTTATGACACAGGCGCACGCTTGGCGCTACTTTGTTGATGCACGTGCGGCTACTGTGCACACAATTCACAAACACAGAAAAAAAAATATTTTTTTTGCAGTTGGGGGGAGCACCGCTCATGGACAGAGCACCCCCTGGACAACACTACAGCACCCCTTTAAGACTGGGACACTGCACAACACAGCCCAGCCAGCCCCTATGGATAACAAACTGCACAACACAGCCCTGCCAGCCCCTATGGACTTTGGAGGAGTGGACACAGCCCCTGTGGACAATAGCAGCACAGCACAACACAGCCAGCCCCTATGGACTTTGGAATCATCAATTAAGAAGGAAGTCTAGGAGCAGAGCATTTTGTACTGGATGGAAGGGGTCATGCTGGAGGGTCTGCACACACACACATATATGTGTATGTATAAACAAACAAAAACATATGCATATCACATATATACATATATATATATATATATATATATATTACACACATACACATTTGGATATAACTATCTATATATATATATATATATGTAGATAAATATGACCCATATTTATATATATATATAGGTATGTATATATATATATATGTGTATATATACACAGTACATATATATATATATATATATATTCAGTATATCTAGCATGAATATGGCCCTCATTCAGAGCCGTACGCTCTGAGCAGAGCGCACGCTCTGAATGAGGGCCGGGCTCCATTTTCATGGAGCGTCCTCCTGGACACTCGTATAGCTGTGGGTCACCACCCACAGGCTATACGAGCGTGCATTGTGATGGTCGCGATGGTCGAGACCATCGCGACCATCGAATTTGCGAGCCGGAGCCTGCGGTTGAGGTTTTCAACCGCAAGCTCCGGAGTGATTTTGGCTCCAACAGAGCCAAAATCACTCCCACTGACATCACTAGTGATGTCAGTGGGCCGGCTTCTGACGGGAGGCGTTCCCTTAGGAACGCCCCCGTCAGGGAGGCACGCCCCCGGCACGCCCACCAAAGGGGGCGTGCTGTCAATCAACATTGACAGCACGCCCCCTTTGATCGGACACAACGAGCGAAGGACTTTCCTTCGCTCGTCGCGTCTGGCGCATGCGCACGATGGAGCTCCCTCCGTCGTGCGCATGCTCAGTCCATAACATCGACCCACTTGCGAGCGGACAGCCGCTCGCGAGTGGGTCTGAAACAGGCCCTATGTCAGGTATATAACACACAAGTATGGATGCAGTTGTCATATTTATAAATTAAAATGATACAAACCGCAGCACCATCACACTCACAGTCATCGGCGCTCTCCTCGGCTCTTCCCTTAGTCACACACAGAGCCCAGGATCACCCAGCCCAGCCTTCCTTTCTGTGTGGTGTCTCCCAGACTGTCCCCGTCCGCTTTCTAGAGCCTGCCCTGGTAAAGAGTGAGAGCCTCACGAGATGATGACGTCATCATCTCACAATGCTTTCACTCTTCTAAAGGGTTGGGAACCATGGCATTAGCTCCGCAGCGGCTGGGAGTTACATACTGTACCATCCGGTGGCCAAGACTTCCCACCACCCGAACGACCGCCGCCGGCGCAGGTTTTAATAAAGATTACTCTTTTTTTAAATAAAAAGGTAAAAAAAAACCCCAACACACGATTATTGGTGTGCTGCGGCCTGGGCCCCCTGACATAGCCGGGCCCGGGTAATCAGTACCCGCTCCCCCCCCCCTGTTGGCGCCCCTGACAGTAACCTAAGATAGCACAATGCATGCGCAGACTGTCTAATGGTAACCATTTTGGTAAGGGATAAATGCTTCATCTAATGGAGCATCATGGAGGTAGCACACTCCATATACCAACAAGTTCCACCTCCTCAGTTATACGTACCGACTAACATTTAGTTATGGAGTATACAGAATTAGTATGATATCCCGACAGTTGGGATGCCGGCTGTCAATAGACTGACAGCGGCATACCGATGCCTACAATCCCGATAGGGGAATGGTAAGTAGTGTTTCCCTGTCCTATTCACCCCCTAAGCCCCCTTTCCTGCTCCCTAACACTAACCTTCCCTACCCTGCACCATAACCCTCCTAGTAAGGGGAAGTAGTCATCTTGCCGGCACACGGGATATAGCGATGCCTGAATCCCGCCGCACAGCAATCTGCCGACACCGATATCCCGAAGGTGACCAGGATACCGACGTCGGCAGCTCGAACCGCTGGAATCTCGATCATCCGGATGAATAAGTAACTAGTTCTCTCTCTCATGGAAGGGGGGGGGTAGGTTTAGCCACCCACACGGGGAGATTAGGATTAGGCACTGCCCGGGGAGGGTTAGGCTAGGGGAAGGGAGGGTTAGGCTAGGGGAAGGGAGGGTTAGGCACCAATGAGGGGAGGTTAGGTTTAGGGTGCAGGAAGGGGGGTTAGGGTTAGGCACCACTGGGGAGAGGTTAGGGTTAGGCATCCCCTAGGGAGGTTAGGATTAGGCACCACCAAGGGAGGGTTAGTGTTAGGGGGGAAGGGGGAGATTCGGGTATGTACCTAACCCTGTCAGTATTCTGCACCATGCGGGCTTCCACTGCCAGGATTTCATATCATACCGATACCCTGATAAGTGCCTAAACCTAACCCTCCTCACTAAGTGCCTAACCGTAACCCTCCATCCCTTAGTGCCGAACCCTAACCTCCCCCCGGTGGTGCCTAACACTAACCCTGTCCTGTCTGGAGCCTACCCCTAACCTCCCCCCTCCCACAGCCTAACCCTAATTCCCCCCGGGGTGCCTAAACCTAACCCTCCCCCCCACAGCCAACACCAACCCAGCCCCACTATACTTATGACCGGGATGTTGGCTGTCAAGATTCCAGCGTGGCATCTCCAGCCGTGTCGGGATTCTGGCACCGTTCTTCTAATGCTGACCGGGATTCCGGCACCGGGATTCCGGCAGCCGGCATGCGGCCCATTGGTATATTAACCGGAATCCCGAGTATACACAGTGAGAAAGCACACTCTGCAAACCAGAGTAGTTTCAATTCAGCATCAGTCCCTGAGTGAATACATATACTCATCCTTGTAGAATCAGTTTGGCCTATATACAGAAATAAGAATATACTGAAATCTATATTTAGATCACTTAAAGTATTTGGATCTCACAGAGTTAATAAAAACAATCTGTAGGAGATAACATTATCCCTGCCATTCACAGTATGTACATGTATTTTGAATGAAATGTACTGTAGAAGAAGACTGCATCTATTATAGTGATTGCCGGAAGAAATAGACCACCTCTCTGTTTCAATGAATACATTGTTGTGAAATAACAAAACATAGTGGAACATTGCTTCATTATATGATTGAATTGAATCCACACATAACAGATAAAGCCAGAGGAAGGGGGCTCTTCATTAAAGTTGTAAGAAGATGAGAAAAATTATATGTACTGGGTTCTTCTTGCTTTGTTTTATATAAAATACATCTGTGCTTATTATATGCTAATATACCATAGTACAGATGTATATATGTTATTATAAAACAGTATTACTAAATATGTGTGATTTTTATTAATACCCTACTCATGCATATAATTGCCCTCAACTAAGCATAACCTCTACTTTGTTCTAGACATTAAGGGGGTATATATACTAAAGTGCAGGTTTATAGAAATGGAGATTCTAGCTATTATCCTGTACAAGGTGCTAGATACTTGATAAGTAGAGTCTGATTGGTTGCTATGGGCAACATCTCCACTTCTATAAACCTACACTTTAGCAAATATGCCCCTAGTAAAGGTGGATAGATTGGATATAAGTAAGCACGGTCATATATAAAGTTACCAAAGAAGCAGTACAAAATCTACTTCCCCTTGCTGTAATACCAAGGGCAAGTGCACGGCTGATTGCAGATTCCCGATTATCATGAATCTGCGCGTGTGCAGGAACCATTCTGCAAGTGTGCAGAATGGGTCCTGTGTAGTCACGCACAGACCCTTGAATGCCTCTGCCTGATTGACAGAGATATTTAAGGGGTGGTGCGGGGGCGGCCAGCGTTCCTGGAAATAGGGGCGTGTCTGGGAGTGGCCAGCCCAGGATCTGCTTCCTGAGCTCGCAAGCCGGCCAGCCTGAGTAAACTGAGGCTTACTCAGCTGACCTGAGGCCCGGTGCCATCCACCATCGTGACTATTGACCACCGATGGTCTTGATTGTGATCCATACCTGCAACCTCCATCGCAGTACTGGAATTGCAAATGCAGCAGGAGGTGACATCAGTGCCAGATAAAGGTCCACGTGGGCCTGGAGCTGAAAATTGTGAAGGGCCTACTGTGTGCTATGGAGGGTTTTTCGAGCACCACAGGAATGATGCTAGTGATATGGGAGGTGTGACTGGTAATGTGGGGGTGTGGTCTGGGCAGGGGATATATTAATAGTGTGACAGCTTGCTTGGTGTTTGGACCTTGGGTGGCCGGACGTGGGGGGTATGTCCCGGGGTTTCAGTGGGTGGGGCTTCATTCCGCGGGTGCTTTCCA
The DNA here is from genome assembly GCA_031769625.1 of Taudactylus pleione. NCBI lineage: Eukaryota > Metazoa > Chordata > Amphibia > Anura > Myobatrachidae > Taudactylus > Taudactylus pleione. The sequence continues at coordinate 22,000,837 of JAUIMM010000052.1, read as the reverse complement.
GGGTAAAAACTCAGCTTGCCTTCCCCCATTCCCATTAGATGTTACCAATGGCTTTCTTAAATACAGATGTGAACATTGAAAACACTAAATGCTTGTAGGGTGATGGCAAAAGCTGTTCTTAGTCCCGTTACATTAAGGTGACAATGCCTTCTGCATTTATTCTGCGGTGTCTTCATTTTTAATTGGAGCATGCAAGTTCTACTGTCTCGGTATTCAAATGTAAGTATCACTGTCTGCACTATACTACCTCACCTACCGCAGAGAACATTGCAGTGACCGCCATATAAAATAGAGATCATTGCAGTGCCCGCCATATAAAACAGAGAGCATCGCAGTGATTATCATATAAAACAGAGAGCATCACAGTGACCACCATACAATACTGAGAAAATAAAGTGGCAATGATATAATACAGAGAGCATCATCGCAGTGACTGCCATATAAGAGCATTGCAGTGATTGCCATGTAATGCAGAAAAGATACAGTGACCACCACACAATACAGAGAGAGTCAGTAACCATCTTATAATACTTAGACTATCAGATAATGTAAAATACAACAAGATTTTCTCCAATAAATTTTCCAACTTTCTGAAAACTATCTGTGTGGTGAAGGCGGCAAGTTACAAATGACAGAGAGCACACTGGAAGCAAGAAAACTTCAAAGGTAGAATAATAGAATAAAGGGTAAAAAAAGAATACATTAGGACAATGAACAACATAGTTGGTTTAACCAAATGAATAAAGCAGACTGAAGCTTGCAATATAGCACACCAGTTACCCTTGTAAATGAATTGATTTTAGTTTTAGTTTATTTAATTCTCATTGTTGAGAGAAATTCAAACCACTTTCCCCCTCCCCCACCTCTTTCACAGATGTATGCACAGTGAGGAGGGATCACCTAAGAGTATATAGTAAAAATGTGGGAAATATCATTACAGCTTGACTCTCATAGCATAATATTTTATGATGTTGTCATATGGAACCAGCAAAGGGTTATATTACTTTACATATAGCAAATACATTTATTAATAGCATGAAATGGTGCATTCTACACCCTGCTAATTGTGATGGTAGAGTCTACACTCTAAATAGAAGAGACCTTATCACAAAATGGTGCCCATACATCTGCGACGGATTGTCGCGATGCAGCAATGCGATTGGAAATGCCAATGTGCTGGGTGGAAACGCCGACCGCCCACCATCGATGTCCAGCAATCCGTCGCAGGATCCCTGAAATTTTACATGTTAAATATTCCTGATTTGATGATCACTTTTTGATCGCGATCGTCATATCGGGAAAATCCAACATGTTGGAATTCTGCGATCCTGCGATGCCGGGTTGTAGCATCGCGGCAATCCATCGCTGATGTATGGGGCCCTTAATTGAGGAACTTGAAAATGCTAGGACACTTGTACCTGCGCTGCTGATAGGTCAGTAACAAATATCTAGACACAGATGACAGAGTAATTAACTTATTTTTCACCTAATTCTGATACGTTATTTGAGATGTATAGAAATTATGTGTGTGTGTGTGTGTGTGTGTGTATATACATTAGTTGTTGTTACTTTATTTATTTAGCTTTATATGTTATGCATGATAATTTAGAATGAAACTAATAAACAAAAGGCAAGGAATGAAAAAGTATACTTAATTGTAATGTAATGGTATATATTTAAATATTGTATTTTATTAAAGTTCAAGGCTTCTCTATGTGAAGTTTTAACTGCATGAAATTAAACTAAGGCTGGGTACACACGTAAAGATTTTCTGTCCAACCATCCAACTAGTTGATTTGCTTTCATACCTTACCAGTTTTTCATTCCAACCAATCAACTAGTTGGACGGTTGGACAGAAAATCTTTACGTGTGTGCCCAGCCTAATGAGGCACTTTTACACAATACCCTTGTCTTGAAACAGCTCCCTGGAGGAGCGAAACATGTTGACATAGAAGGCGCAGATTTGCTTGTGACTGCATTTGCACTGTTCATATAGACGCCTGGACCAGCGTGTGCAACCATTACATTTTATGAATAATTACAAGGATTCACGCTATTGAGTAGTGCCTCTAGCAGCTGGACACCGAGAAGGTATCCCCACCTTCCTATAAGGATTGAAATTATGAGGTTTGGTGTCCGCGCTCTGTGGCGCTATTGTATCAATAACTGTTGGTGAGCTATAGAATGTATTCTTAATGTATTTCTTGTGATATGAGAATGAATTATGATTGATAGGTGATATGTGTGCTTAGGATATGAGATCCTAATACCAAAGTCTTTATAATAAAGTCTTTATAATAAAAGTCCTGGTGTGAACCACCTGTGGAAAGCTGTAGGATGGTAGTTCTTAAACAACAATCCTGTTAGTAAATACTGATTGGCTAAAACTTTGGGCAGTGTGTTCATCTGTTTGTAGGTCAAAGTTTCTATTGGTAAATAAGTATTGTGCTTAAAGAGTAAAGCTGAAACTTCTATAATTCCCTCTGCAGAATAGTGCACTATGAATAATAACAGCATAATGAGCACTACAAGACACTGCATTAGAAGTAATGGGAAAAAGACACACCCAAAATGGCCACCCGCATAGAGGAGACATTATCTCCACTAACATTAACAGTGGAGACTAGTACAACGGGTGCGCTGTAATTATAAACATGGACACTATCTCATGTTACACTGTGTCTGCGCATAGACTATAGAGCATGCGCATGACACTTTGCACATCACATGATAATGATAGTAACACAGGAGAGATCACGCTCTAGCGGATGATGCAGAGGGCGCGAATACACTGGAAAACCGGAAGCAACGGATCAAGGATCATATGGACTCATCTCACAAGGTATTTAAACCCCAATCCGGGGCTACCAGTTCACCTACCCTTGAAAAAGTCCCCACATGGGATGAAACGCGTTGGGGCATTACCATCTTTGACAAAACGTGACTTTTATTTTTAACCCATAGACCATATGCATGTATGATCTACAATTGTAATTATCTCTGACACCTAGTGTTGCCACACCAGGCATAGGTGCAGAGCAATAAATGTAATTTTACCCCTTCTACAATATACATAGTGTTCTGTCCAGGTTTGATTGGACTTTATGTCCTTTGCCCTTCACACCCATAACTCAAACAAACACACAAGGAGGTGCACTTGGTGGACCAGCAAGAGTACGTCGAGATCTGGGTAAGTCCCACATGCTACTTATCTTCTGCACCATAGTGCCCACCAGCACCTGATACTGCGTTTTGTTTTTGTGAACCCTTGAGGTGGAGTGGCTGTTTCCTGGTACAGAGACCAATTGGAGAGGGGAGAATACACCTGTAACACGCTATCTATATCCAAGAATTCTAATATCATCCAATAGAAACTTTGACCTACAAACAGATGAACACACTGCCCAAAGTTTTAGCCAATCAGTATTTACTACCAGGATTGTTGTTTAAGAACTACCATCCTACAGCTTGCCACAGGTGGTTCACACCAGGACTTTTATTATAAAGACTTTATTATAAAGACTTCGGTATTAGGATCTCATATCCTAAGCAAACATATCACCTATCAATCATAATTCATTCTCATATCACAAGAAATACATTAAGAATACATTCTATAGCTCACCAACAGTTATTGATACAATAGCGCCTCAGAGAAGGGGACACCAAACCTCATAATTCCAACCATTACATTTGGCTGAAAAGAAATCTTCATCACCATTTACAGAGACTAATCGCACATTAAAGGAGCACCTAGCAGTAGAACGGCTGCCTAATTCAATCTCGCTGAGGTCTCCTAAGACGGACCACATTTACAAGCAGACAGCAGTGCGGTTATATTAGTATACTCTGGATTTGTATGGTGAGATGCCAATATTGTTGCTGTTATCAGCATAAGCATATGCAAAGGTTACATCTCCACTTTGCCATCTGTGTACAAATGAGATCTTATACAGCCAAAGTCTTTTTCTTACACTAGGAGACCATATCTCCTTTATCATTTGGATATTAAGGCCCGTATTGAATTGCCGGTGAAAAGTCCCGGACTTTACGCCTGGTGTACTTTATGCCTACATCGCATGTTTGGGCTCCGGGAAAGTATGGTGTGCGCCCCCGCTATTCGCCCTATTCAATTGGAAAAGATGCAAAAATGCTTTCCTCCGAAACTTGGAAAGGCGGAAAGTCCTGGCAAAAATGGGAAAATCAGCCTGACACCCCCCAAAAGATGCACTGACATGGGGGATCACTATGGATACTCCAAAATAGCCCTGCTGAAGGTATATGGGGTGCTTGAATGGTCTCAATAGGTGCTATTTAGCATCTTTGCACAGGTGGTGAAGAATAGCATTTAGCAGTATTTTTTGGTAAAAAAATTTGGGGTACATGAAAATGGGTGCAAGTATGGTTAAAATTCACCAAAGTGAGGTTTTAAATAACATAAATAACGCACCTTCAGCAATGACCTGCAATTAAAAAAACACCTGAGGCAAACTTGGGGGATCCCCTGGAGTCTATTTTGCTAGTTTTTAAGTTTGTCCCCCAAGTTTGTTTTTTTTCACCCCCAAAACTAAAGTACTGTTTTGGGGTGATCTCATGTCTTTTTTAAACTTTTTTTAATGCAGTTTACCTTTGGAGGACTGTCCCAATGCTGCAGGGGTGTTCCCGCTGCTTTGCACCCAAAAACCCCAATTCTGCACTTTTTCTCGCCTGCTTTCTCTGGCGAATCTTTTCCGCTGGTAACAAGGCGCAGACTTTTTGCACCGGCGAAAAGTATTTGCAATTGAATCGGGCGGAAAGTTTCCGCCTGGTGAAATGATGTCATCGGCAAAACTTTTCCGCCGATCTTGGCTTTTCGCCGGCAATTGAATACGGCCCTGCATGTGGTTACAGAGGTGTCTATGGAGACTTAAACAAGCAAGTCACAAGCAATTTAAAAGAACAAGCTACTAGTGCCATTTTTAACATATTAAATATGTGGTTTTTGTTTTTATGTGTTTTTAATTATGCATATCATGGGTTGTGAATAAATCTGTATAATTATTAGTTTTTGAGAAGCCTTGAAGTCTTTTATTCAAACAAACGATATGCAGGTGTTTATTACCAGATAACTATAGCGCAGTCCTACTCTTTAGTTTTTTGTGTGGTTACCTATCATGATCAGCACCTCTCACATCTAAATCTTTGAACATTTTAAACCTGCCCCACCTGCAGTGCAACATGGTTTTACCAAGGTGTACGGTACTTTTTTTTTGCTTTACTCCCACCTCAGAATCAGGCACCAAATGAGCTACTGCTTCAGTTGTGCCTATTTTTAAACTGCTGTGTATGATATCGCAATTCATAGTGTTTGTTTCTGAAGGACCATACATTTGTACTCAATGCTAGATAGGTAGGACATACTTGCCAACTCAAGGAGACTCCCTGAAATGGTAGCAATCTCCCTGATTCCCTGAAGAGTCTAGCAATCTCCCTGATTGCACCTTACCCTCATTATGAAGCTGCTATTTAAAGAAAAAATAGATATATATATACATTCAAATGGGATCATTAGTATCATTTCCCTGCATTGGTTATAAGGCACAATGATCCCTATGGCTACATGCAAGTATTAGTGTGTTTTCATTAACAAGTAGATCTTAGTAACTGCTTTGGAGCTAATTTACATTTGGATGTAAGTCAGATTTATGACACGCCTCTCAGATGTATAAGTACACGTACACTTTACCGCTGTGCTCATAGGTGTCACTTTCACAAGCTCCCTGAAATGTTTTTTCAAAAGTAGGCAAGTATGAGGTAGGTCCATTATTTTAATTGGATGTCAATATAGTCACATTTATGCATAATAATAATAATAATAATAATAATAATAATAATAATAATAATACATTGATTTTATAGAGAGGTACCAGATAACTCATTCCTCCACTAGAACAGTTTCCCAGAAAACAATGAGATTCACAATATGTCACCTAGGTGTATATTTACTAAATGTCAATTTTAATAGATTTTGATCAATTTAAAATCAATAACAATCGATCAAAATTGATAAACATTGATGTTGTGTTTCTGGGACTAGAGATATCTGCTGTGGTTCCCATATTTTTGATTGCAATAGCAGCTCCCATAGCTCTCTATGGGGGCTGCAATAATGTGAGATTTACGAAGCACATTCCAGAGCTTGGCCCGTTAGCTAACACAATTTTAAGATGGATTTAGCCATTGTAGCTTATGAGCTACATATCACAGGTTTTACCAGGAGAGGGATTCTTAGGATCCCTCCCCAGTAATAGACACCCACATACTGTATATACTGTCTGATGACCACACATGTGCAGTAGGTCCCACAGTAAACAATAAAGTAATCGCTGATTCAATCAATTTACTTTATACATCACAGGGACAACCCTGATTGGAGCCCCTGTCCCTAAATGTGCTTTTTAATACATCTCGGCAGTAAAGAATTTCTTATTGTGGATGAATATTGGCGATAAGAAATTCTAATTATCTAATCAGTTGGGAACAGTTAACCTGCAGATCTGTGAACACTTACAGTAGCCAGCGGCCACAATGAGAAGTCCAGGGAAAGGTGAGGAAATGCAGTGTTCAGGTTCCATGGGCCATGGCATAATTACAGGCAGAGGAGACTTCTCCAGTGGCCATCCTGCTTCCCTCCAATGCAGGCCGGGCTCTTGCATAATTAATATTAGAAGGAGAGAGGCAGATCAGCCTAGGATTATGGTAAAGATAAATGTTGATATAGCACTGTGTGTCAGATGGCTGGCTGGTAGGTACTTTGGTGTGCCTCGGGCCCCAAATTAGTGGATTTGTACCAGCTTGGTGGGGGTAGATGGCACCCTGCCCCCCAGCCCAGCCTACCCTTGGCTTCAAGCATGCAAAACTTTAAAATGTATTTTTTCCCAAAGACGTCACAGTCATGTCCACATCCTGATTCAAAATTCCCAAATTTTGGGAGTTATGCCATCCCCAAGATATTTGGTTAAAGTAAATAAATTATTGCATTAAACCAAACAACCTCATAATGGTGAAGTAGTTGATATTTAGTCAGTTCACTAAGTACACTCTGTAACAAAGTGTATCTAACTATTTACTAGTTTTATGTCTGGTGTGTGACTGTTTGCACAACCATGTCATATACTCAATAATATATTGTCTGAACTGAGAAATTTGAGTATCTTTTAAAAATAATGTAACTTTGCTGCAAGTGTGAGCTGTACTGAGAAGCAAATGCCAGTACGTGCTTACCTTTTAACCCTCCCTCAGGGAGACCCTCATGGAATGGTCCAAAGGGCTAGTGCAGGGGTAAGGTCATGTGAAATGCAGCATCATGGCCCTAGATTCCACTGTGGAATGCCACAATTTGTGGTAGCAGAGAGCTGGGCCATGAAGATGCAATTTGAATGCCCAAATTTCCCAAATTTCTACTGAAATTTGGAAGTCTCCCAGAGATTCAGGGAGAGTATGGAAATATTGTTGGAAGGCAAGCAGAGCAATAAATGGCAGTGCTTTTTATATTGATTTTAGTAAAATACTCAGCGGACCTTAAAAATTAAAGCAGGGTTTCTTAAGTACAGGTCCAAATACTCCCAATGGGTAGAGTTGCTGAGAGGAGGTGGCAGGTACTGATTACCAGAGTCTGTTCTAGGCTCCCCAAGCCAGTCATGGAGGCTTAGTAACTCTCCACTCGCAGGGAATTCTTTTTTTTTATGGGTTTTGCTATGCCTCCTGTCTAGCACCATGGCCCATTAGCTATCTGGATGGCGCTACCAATGGGTCATGTTTAAGGACTTTTGGAAGACTGCACAGATGAATTGATCTGTGGACTATTTTTTCATAATTGTTCCCATATAGCAAAATCGTCATAAATGTCCCTGTTGTGGGCACATTTTCTTTGTTGTAATTAAGTTTGTATTAAAAATGTTCTGTTTGCTGAAGAAAAAGACATAATATACGACGTGTCCTTTAAAACTGCACCAAGATGTAATGCTGCAATGCTATGCAACAGGGGATGGTATGCTGTGCCGTTATTTCACTAAACCTGACGCTGCATTTTATTTTGTGGATGTGGTTTAAATCCCATGTTACTTGAATAATATTTGAAATCTAATATAGCTACATGGTGATGATCGGCATGTCACATTCTGCATATGGTAAGCAGAATGGAAATACATCTGTGTAGTACAACTCCTGTAAATTCATTAAATGAAACATGTACATAAAATATATATGAAATAAATAAGGATTCGATGTTGCATCATTCCCACCAGATTTGATATACCGTAATATAAAGTTAAGAAACTTTGTTTCCCTATGTGTAGATTGTAAATGCTAGGGAGCAGGGCCCCCTCTCGCCTTATGTCTTATGGTTTAGTAAAGTACTGCTGCTCATGATATGTTCAAATTGTTCTGCCTGAATGTGCAGAAATGTAGGATAGGTTGGACCTAGATTAATAAACGATGAGGATTATTACAGTAACACATTTTTTTTGCAATACTGGAGAAAATATAGGGACTGGGATTACATACGATTAAAGCATTCACCTTGTTAAAGAAAGTAAAAAAAAAACTGTAATAAAAAAAATCAAATAATATTTCAGATTATACATCTTTGCTCCATACACCATGTAGCACGCCGTGCTATTTGTGCCCTGCCATGCTATTTGCTCCCTGCCGTGTTATTCGTGCCCTGCCGTGCCGCTGTTTGGCATTGTAAATCACTACACATATGAAGTATGAGGTATTTCCCCAATAACAAACACACGTGCAACCGCCAGTGACGCCGACGCGTGCGTTTCACCTTAAGCTTTATCAAGGCTGAACCCGATTGTTCACCTCGGCCAAATATTTAAGAGGAACCAAGTCCCAATCATGTTGTTATCCCAGATCACGTGATATTAATAGCCAATAGACAAACCCTTTACCTGGGATTACGTGTTGTATATACTTCATATTGATACTTGCTCTATGTGATGGCAACTAATGTTAATGTGCCAATAGATTAGTGAGACCAGTAGAATAGTACCTGACAGTCCACTGATATATATACCATTTAGACTGTTACTGACTTCGTGGTAACTGCTGAGTCCTCCTAATGTTATAAAAAATAAATGAAGCTAGCTCACTGTTTTTCAACTCGTTACTCTAACTGCTATTGATACCCCAGCAATTACTGCAGCTTGCTGAGGAGTGCAAATTCTGAAATATCAATTATATTTAGTATGATGTGCGTGGGATCAATAAAATTTCTGTCTCTCTGCAGATAACAGTATTGTTATTAAACAATCAATGATATTGATACTCACTTGCTTATTATTAGTTTCTAACTTGAAAATTATGTTGCAATATCAATAAGCAACAATTAATTACATTGTTTGCTAGAGCCTGAGAAGTTGTAGAAACATATCAGTTCCTCTTTCTTCTATAATTGCCAATGTATGCAATTTTTAAAGCAATATACTTCAAATATCCCCGAATTGAATGTACATACAGTGAGATTTTGATACAACTTGGATAAACTTTTTTATTTGCAGTATATAATCACCAAACACGCACATCCTAATGCTATCTCTATGGAACAGTTTGAGCTGGTTAACATAAATTGCTGAATCTTTTGACTAGCTATATTACAATTGACATCTATGTCTATTAATACACGAATCATAGTACAGTGCAATTTGGACACAATTTTGTCAAAAATTTGTATGTTATAAGTTTGAAGTGTGAACGATTATATTTGCAATTCTCATATAAGTGTATCAATACCCTAATACAATAACAATACATTAGTGGACCGGCCTTTTTAATAAACATGTGTGTTTTGTCCAATAATTATTTTATTCCTTATATTTCACTGTTTATATTCCCTACATCGGGATATTTTTAAGTAATGATTCATTAAAAGTTATATATTAATTGACATAAATAATTTTTGTGCACCCAAAATACAACTCCTTTTTTTCTTTTTGTCCATTGTATGATCTAACCTAGTTGAATAGGGCTGCACCCCCAATATCCAATTAACCATTGGGATTTTTAATATATAGGGGTTATGTAATTTATTATTAGTGTGCAGATACTTTTCCCTCTTCCCCTATCCTCCAATCTAAATGTATCTGCATAATCCCAGCACTGTGACTGAGGTCGCAGCCTGGGATCACCATCGGAATAATCGTGACCATCGGTCGTGATTGTTGTCCCTTCGGCCAGGCATGCGGCAGCTGAGGCTTACTGCAGCCTGTCCATATCCTGGCAGCTTGAGAGGCCAGGAGGTCTGCATCCACTGATGCAGACCCTGGCCCCATCCCCCCCCCCCCGCTCCGCCTCCCAAAGGCTCCAGCCTGTCAATCAGGCTGCGTCTGGGAGGCTCTGCGAGCTAAATCTTAGACCAAGGCCTGCACATGTGCAGTACACATCCTGCACATGTGCAGTCCTCCCATCATCAGAGATGTGCACTAACCATCTAACATATATAGAAACTATGTTCAGGAATTGAATTAAAGTACTTAAAGGTGACCCACCATATACCACTAACCTGGGTTCTGCTACAGCAATATACTGTATATTTGATTTTACACTGTATATTGGTTTTCATAACTTATAGTGATATGGTGGTATTAAGAGTGCAACGTTTCTGCACATACTGCCTCAGAGTTTGAGCTTAGTGTATAGGTGCTATGGATCTGATGTATATAAGAGGGCATGAGGGGCTCTGAGGCATTTAAGGGTGCATGAAGGGACTCTCACATAATGGGATGAGGGGGCACTAATAATATATAAGGTGCATGTGGAGCAGATGGCATATAAAGGAGAATGTGGGGAAGTATGAGAAATGAAATGGTTGTGATCATGCTGCAGTTCTGGTCATGCCCTTGTAGGGAATTTGAAAAGTTGGTAACCATAGTTATGACTGTGTAAAGCTTTTTATTACATGGCGTGGAGTGTGTCTTAAAATGTGCTTTTTTTGCCAAAGTGCACATATGGATCCCTTTACTGTTTAGGTGAGCCCTGCCACATTCCTCTTCACCGCCACCACTCCCAGTTGGTATTCATCACCAGTCAGCGGTGTCACTATGAGAGTGCGGGGATGCGGATCACACTGGCTGACACCCTCCGAGTGGTGACATCAAAATGCTGACTCCTCCTCAGTTACTAGGAGCTGGGCACTGCACTGTGATGTTAAATTTGGATGCCATGGCTCGCCCACTATAATTTGAGGCTTCAGATTCTTTTTCCAAAAGACCAAAAGTGAGAAACTGAAGAGCACGCTGCCAAGTGCAAATATACATCTGATGTGACCTTTACCATTTATATTGTGCCAGTATACATTGTGGTTGTACCCGTATATATGCCTTATTTGATTCCACTGCACATCAATAGCAGATTTTCAATACAACCAATCTTATTAAAAAAAACAGGAAGATATTTATTTTCATTTATTCAGGCATGTCTTTATACAGTAAATAAGATTCAACTTCTTGTTCAAATGAAGTAATGAAGTGTGAAATAGCTTATCCTAAATTTGAATAACAATTAGCAGAATAGATTGTTTATTAAAGTGGCAAGCTCATCACTGTCACAGTACTCTGATAAATGGAAGAACAGTTTAACATGGTTTAGTCTTTCTAAACCTCATTCACATGGTATACAGTATTTGTCTTCAAGGTTGTGGATGGTGTTGTCAACAAAGCAGATAATGGGGATTACCCAAATAAGTTTACTGCTGCAATTCTAAATTCAACTTCAAGGTTTTATTTGATCTTCATGCACCCAACATCGATTTTATTCACAGTAGGCTCATTCCAGCCTTCACCCTACTGTTGCACACTGGATAGATAAGAGCATTCAGAATTATTCAGCGTTCCCTGACAAGCCCAATCCTGAATTTGTCCATAGTACATGATCAAAAAGGATTCACTGTTATCCATAAGAAACACAGATGCAATGTGCTTTGACATTCTATAGCAATGCAAGGGAAATATAAGATGCAGCATGAACGCATCTTGTGCTTTATAATTCCGTTTGTTCTATGTTGTATATGCTCCTTGTGAATACTGACTTTGTGTTCCTCATAGGAATTAATTATCTCTATTTCAAGACCATGGCGCAAATGTAATAGCTTCTAATTTATTGGTCCCAGCACAATTTCACAAAAATAGCCACTAGCTTTAACGTGGCAATTAGTTTAAAGGTTGTTTTTGCATTAAAACTTGTTGCCACTTTAATGTAATGGCTATATGGCTGGAATCACGCTGGGAGCCTATTACTGTACATTTTGTCCCATATCTGAGATGTTTTCTGTTCCATCCAACGCTCGCTCAGTGGACTGGAGGTCAGAGAGAGGGGTAAGCGACACTGGGGCTAATTTAGCATTGCACGTAAGTGTAATGCTGCATGCAGATTTATGATTATCAGGAATCCGTGCATGTGCACGACCCATTCTGCGAATGTGTAGAACAGGTCATGCATGATAGAACACAGCCCCTGCTATACCTCTGCCTGACTGACAGGCAGGGGCATTTAAGGGATGCTGCAGGGGTGGGGATGGCCAGCATTCCCGAAAACAGGGTATTTCAGCCCCATTTTCCGGGAGTAACAAGGCCAGGGGCTGTGTCCACGAAAGCAGATTCCTGGCCTCGCGTGCCGGCCAGCCTGCGTAAGTAGTGCTTGGATTGCAAATGCAGCGGTGGGTGTCACCACCTGCTGCATTTGCATATTGGCAAGGATGGAATTGTGAAGCTGCTTGTGTGCAGCTTTGCAATTGTGTCCTAAGCTGAATCATCCCCTCTGACTTTATCCTAAACATAGCAGTGTCTGTTAGCAAAGGTACAGTATGTAGTGAACACTTTCACAGATTCACAGAACAGCAACCAGATACTGTGTATCATCTACCAGTAACAGGAGGCATTTATTTTAAACTGAATGCATTAAAGCTAAAAAAAACACATTAGTTCACAATTTGCAGCTTAACACTGATTGATAAATATGAGCCATGTGGACATGACAAGAACATGAGCAAACATGCAAACAGATGTATTTTTAATACCCTGCTTAACACGACAAATCTCCATAAATAGCATTAAATTATGATCTGCTTGTTTTCTGCTCCAAGTTAAATCTATAATGACTTACTTCCAGCTTAGGAAGCCTGTGGCTCTAGATGTTGTGGAACTACAAGTCTCATTCTCTACTAGCTGACAGCACATTCAAGCACTCCTTAGTTCTATAACACAGGTTGGCTATCTTGAATTTACATTAACTGTTGTGATGTGTTTTGGCACCCTTTAGTGCAGTGCTTATTTTCCTGTAAAGATAAGAGCTTTATTTTACTGTCCCCAATCCTATTTCATTATAACAATGGATTAAAGCACAAACATGTGGTTTACAGCTTACTAAAAAACATTTGTTATATCTTGTAATCAGAGGCGCAACTACTGGCGGTACAGCCAGTGCTTTACACTGGTAAAGTCAGTGGCATTAGCAGAACTGATAATGAATATGAGAGACTCATTATTGTACACCACCCGGACGGCCAGTCACTGCAGGTCTTATTGAGGGAGAAGGCCTCCAGACTGAAAAGGGCACAAATAATGTATTAGTCTAAAGGGGTAACATATTATTAGTTATAGAGTAAGAGGGGTACATGTACTTGTATTTTCCTGGTAACCAACTGACTTAATTTTTAAAGTTAGTGGCTCATGCACAGTTGGATTTAAATGCATTTAAAAAAAAGTATGCCCTCTGCCTTGGATAGCATAACATGCTGGTAGCACTAGGGCTATTCCAGACATTCTGGGCTGTAGGTATTTGGTTATATATCAGGGAGATGCAGGGGGCATGTGATGCACACATGGGCATGTGACAAATGCTTGGGGTATTTGGGGCACACAGGGGGCATGTGGGGAACATGCTGCGTGGCAACATTTAACAGAGACATTGAGGAAATTTTTCAGGCTGCACCCACCCTGGTGAATGTCCTCCCAAGCACAATAAGGCTTTCCACTAGTCTCCAAATATTCAAGCATTCCCTGAAAATTCACCTTTTCAGACAAGCTTATCAGATTCCAGAACCACCGACATAACCTTCATAGCTTCCCTATCTAACTCCCTTCTTACAGTATACACATACAGTATCATCACATATTTTTCTTTCTTCAATTTCACATCCTCCTGACCCTAGGCCAACTTTCCTGTGTGACTGAATCATACAGCTCACCAAAAACATCTGCAATCTGGCTGGACCAAATTGCAATACGTAGCACCTATCCTTGTGTAGCAACACCTATTTCCCTATAGATTGAAAGGTTGTGAGCAGGGCCCTCTTGCTTTTATGTCTGTCTGTTACTACCCAGTCTTGTTCTATTAATGTTGTTTTCATTTGTAAAGCACAAAGGAATATGCTGTGCTATATATGAAACTGTTAATAAATAATAACAAATCTGTGTTACACTAGATGCACACTTGATCAACCCAGTGGCTGGCCGATATGCCCCCAATTGGGCAATTTTGTAAGCTATACACACTTACCAATTAGCCACTCAATATATCTGGCCAGACATCACAACTGGGCGGGCATTTAAATTTGCCCACCCAGTTGTAATGTCAGCGTCAGTGACCTCTGCAGCCAGTGTACGGACAGTCGGTGGGTCACCCATACACACAGCCAGATGTACCGGTATCTGGCTGGTATATCAGTATCGATTGTGCTGCAGGCCTGAATTGACATGTCTGTGAACTACGTCGTTCACAGACATATCGTGTGTACACACCCGCCGATGCACTAGTAAAATATAGTTTGTTGTCTGCAGTGTGTACCCAGCTTTAGCTCTATGTACTATAAAATCCTCCCCTTCCTTCTCCTCCCTGTGCCTTCACGATACATGGTGAGAGCTGTGTGACTGGCAGCAATAAGTTACCTCCATACAACTTTTGTGAAGGATGATTTGTAGAAGGAAAATTAAGAAAAATTAGATGCATGCTGAAAAGGTACTCAACTTGCTAAAAAATGTGGAATTGCTACTTTAATCTGTTCCATAGAAAACATCAATGAATTAGGTAGCACTGGAGTTTTTGTTAAACAAATGTTACAAAAAAATCTATTTTGCAACACTAAATCAGGTATGCAAAATAAAAATATTACTGAAATTATAAAACAATATTTTGTAACAAGAAATAATATATTGTGTCTATAACATAAGTTATTTTCATAATAAACCATAAAAAGGCTTATGCTAGCTGCAGTGCAGTGGCATCCAAAATCAATATTACATAATTTGTGTTTATGAAGTTGTTTGAGGTTTTCTACATACTGTAATAAATTATGTTTACAGAACTACAGAATAGCTAGAATATTCCACAAAATATGTCAATCAATCCAAACACTATACATAAAACTTCGCAGTGCTACAACCAAATCTTTTGCATTGATACATAAATAATAGCACTCATTATTAACATAGCACATCATTAAAAATACAAATATTTTTATAGTGTGTTCCTTATCATAGGAATCATGGGCAGTGTCACAATATTTGGCCTGGTCCTTTGCTCCTTATACAATGGAGACTTGTATAGCAGTTAATTCAAAGGGCTCGGTACAGGATGCCGGTGCTCAGGATCCCGGTGGTCAGAATCCCGATGCTGGCATCCCGACAGGGTTGAAATGTTGGCATTAGTGATGTCGACATTTTAACCATGTCGACATCAATGTCGGCCTTTTTCTGTCTACATTGTCAGTGTTAACATGCTGAAATCCGACATTGTGACTGCATACCAAAATATCAATCATCTCTTCCCACAATTATGTTATTTACTTTCTGTATAAACTGGGAGACAGTAAAATGAAGTAAAGAAACCCTGGAAATCAGAGTGTTGACAATGAGTATTCTATCATTATTTACTTCTCTAACAATTCCATTTCACACTTCATTTTTCTTTATTTCACTTTCCTAAGCTGTAGATGTAGCTTTTGTTCACAGTTGGGATTGCCAGCTCACCCATTTAATATAAGAACAAGAAACCCAGCAGTCCAGGGAACACTTACTTGATTATGTCAAAATGTGTCTCCTCTATTTCACTTACACCTCTAAATTATGAGTAATAGCAGGTAACGCGTTTGAGGCAGCAGCACCTGCCCATAATGATATTTTTGCATTTTTATACCTGACAGCAGTCCCACTTTTTGAACAGTCATGGTTTCCAGACCGTGAATAGGACAGCACTTTGCCAACATAGGTGGGGTTTTTTAAATTGCGAGTTTGTTTTATCTCAATTTTTCATTAAGGGACGTTAGCAGGTATGGAGCCATGTGCCCACATGTAACACCAGGATATAATAATGACTTAATCACTCATATTTGAGCTGTTACAGATATCATGCTTATTTGTTCATCACTGTAAACATGACATACAATATATGCATGCTGCATTGATTATCTGCTACCCCAAGTAAGTGTATCACAGCACCAGATGGTTCTTAGATGCAGTGAAGCTAGGTGGTGGTTTTTCATACAGTATATTATTCGGTTAAGCAAACTGCAGTGCAACATTGCAGCCTGTAGTGAGAATATATGAAAATTAGTATTCTTCAATGGTGTTCTCAACAAGGCCCTGCACACTGGCACCACTCGCACACCACTAGCTATGGCCCTGTATACTCCAAACATTGGTACTGTTCCATATTGAAATGTTGCCACATTCAAAAAATAGACATAGTCACTACAAGGAAGCATTTCTATTACTCTTAAAGTACTAGCTTGCTCCCAATTCCTCTCCCCTAAAAGGACCCTTGAATTGCCACATGCACAAAACTCCAAAATGTATGGACAAAAATGTTGACTGGCAAGATTGAAGGTCAGGCAGTGGCGTCATAAGAGAGGTTCGGGGGGTGACACCGAAATGCCGATTCCTCCTCAGCTCCTGACAAAGTGAGGGAGCTGGCACTGCACATAGGCTGGTCCCCGGGGCAGTTTGCATCTCCGGACCCCCAGAGTGACTAAAACGGGGGTTTGGGTTGTGAGACCACACCCCTACCCATGGGGGCACGCCCCCTACCTGCCAGGTCATGCCCCCTTTTTTGCTTTGATGCACGCACTGCTCTCCTCTTCGGGGCCCGCACCGGGTGTCACTAGGGTGAGTGACGCCACTAAGGACAGGTTCCTCAAAAATTTTTTACCTAGCATGTATGTGTGTGTCCATGTGATAAGAAAGATAGATTGTAAGCTCCAGTGGTGGGAATGACAGTGGCAGGTGGGGAGTTTGCCTGGTGCAATACACCTGTCAAACCGTAATTCAGGTGTCCTAAGGCTCAGGGAGAGCAGATACTGTGGATACTGTTAAGAAATAATAAATAGATATGCAAAGCAAATAGTCTGAAAGGTCTATTATCAGAAACCTGATAGTGGTGATAAGTCTGACTTTGTTATAGCCAAGGCAACTGAGGCAGTAATTCCAGATGTGAAGCATGTGTGAGCCCAGACTTGGGCTTTAACGTGGATAAATAAAGTTTGTATAAAAATGTTCATTTATATATTAATATTTCAACATATAAATAATTTTTTAGGAAGACGGGTGACCAAGGCTGTAATGAAAACTATGGAAACAGTTGATGATTTGGAACAAAATTATTTTATGCTATGTTCAGGTTAAGTCTGAACCAATAATGTAATGTTCAATACAATAACCTATCATGTGGGCACCTGTGTCATATTTCCCTATTTTTGAAAAATAATTTCAGGGAGACAAGTGTTGTCTTGCACTGCCATCTGCGGAGAGTGTTCTGCTGCACCCCAGGGCTATTAACATTGAATTTTAATATATTAGCTAATCCCTGTAATAACATTTGGTAAAAGGGAGATACATATTACACCTCCAAGCAATAACATTTTCCAACAATTTATTTAGTACATGGCCACTAGCACTCTAGACAGATGAGCTTTAATGAGTGAGGAATTTCAAGAGATGACAGATGAAAAATGCCCAATTTGAGCAATAAGAGCTGCCTTTATGCCAAGTTGGACAGCGCTTCTCTATCTTAACTACATGCCCATTCTATATATAAAGACCCTTACTTAACTTAACTTCCTTAACAAACATTATGCAGTGTATACCCAACATGCTGCCAAACTTAATCACCATGCTATCATGAGCTCTGCAGCTTATTTGCAGCTCTTGCCCCAGCCTGCACGTTGCGATCCTCCTGCAAAGTCAAGACTCGCACATGCACACTACAGCCAATGGAGGCGGCATTCACAGTTCTGCGATCTTTGATTACCAACCAGGGGCAGTGGATGATTTTCCATTAATCTGAGAGTCTCCAAAACATTATGTGAGGGTAGGCTACTAAGTAAAAATCAAGCAACCAGGGCTGGACACATCAGATCATAAGAAGCTACTAAATTATCTTATAATCATACTTACCTACTTTATAAATATCCATTCTGAGAGCTATGGCTAGAGGCCGGTTCTGGGGGTGGAACCGGACTGATGACCCAAATTAGGCTCCGTCCTTTTCCCAAAAAGTCTGCAATTCACAGACTCACGAGAAGAAGTGGGGCTAAATGACGCAAATTGCGCTGTTTAGCCTCGCCCCCTCCTCGCGGGTCCGCAAACTCCCCATTAAATCTCTCCATCCTGCCCACTTCACTAGGAAGTGGGCAGGATGCAGGAGATCTGTCAACACTACCGGGGGTGCGGGGGGGCTACCCAAAAAATCGTGAGCCTCCCGCAACTTCCGGGAGTCTAGGCAAGTATAATGTGACACTGAAGCTGCTGTTACACCAGTGCCATGCCAGGGCACTTCAGCACCCGGAGCATGCCCTAGCTGCCCTTCATCAAGCATACATGACATCACATGCACCTTAAAGAAAAGCTGGGTACATGTGCCATCATTGGTACGGCCCTTTGTTAAACATCTACATTATGATTTTCTAGAGCTTCATATTAGGGTGAAAAAGTTGAATGTGTAAGGTTAAGCTGTTGACGATCATAATTAGAGCAAATTTCTTTAACACAACATCATATATTTTAACCTGAATTAGAAATGACAAATCATTTGAAAATCAAGGACTATTTTCCTAGAGTTGTTGTTTTTGACTTTGGTTTAAAATCCTTTTAAAATGGTCTCTAAACAGCAAAGAAAACATCTCCATAGCAACCATACATAATATTTAGCTTTTTTCATCTCTATTTTCATTCCTTGTAGCTGTTGAATATTTCAGACATACAACAACTGGATCAATGTACCATGAAGCTAAAGGGATGAACAATCACAGTCAGACCACTCTTACCCAGTTGCAGCAAAACATTATGAAAATTATAAATAGCATTATTGCTACATATAAATAAGGTAATTTTACTAAGTTAAAAGGAAAACTGAGAAAATCCTAAAATTGTTTGAGGATACAGTATGTCAAGACAAAAATAAACGTAAATGAAAATCCCCCTCTCCTCAAATAGCAGAACTGTGGGGGTCCAATTCATCAGTAATGATGATGATACATTAGCTGTATTTTAATGTATAGTTAATGAAAAATAGAATAAATTATGTGTGCCCACCCACCAATGATCCTCTCAAAAATAAGTGAATGAAGCACCATTGCTTATAGAATAGTCTGGTTACCACTAATGGGTGAATGGTGCAATAACCTGCACCAGGATTTGTCAGGTTTGGCTGCTTACATGATAACAGGGGAACCCACTGCTTGGGGCCTCTGGCTTCAGTCCATTCTATATGGGACTGAATTCCAGAAGTGTGCAGGACCTGCAAACAAAAATGCTCTCCCTACCCCAGGAAAAATCTGCCCTGTGCTGATAGCACTGCATGTCCTCTCAAAACCCCTTGCCAGTGAGTGTTGAGGCAATTAGTTTAAATTCATACAGTAAGTGCCCGGCATGCCTTGGCAATGTGCTCTAAGGCCACATAGTAAAATAGGGTGAATCAGCCAGTGAATGAACACTACCAGTGAATTAACATTTTCTGGATTAAAGTATAACAAGCATTCATTTTCTCAGATAATCATAACAAGTGTCTAATTTTATGCTTTGAAGCCTTCAGGTGTTAGATGGATTCTACTTGGATCATAAAGTCACATGACTAGTTTGCAAATGGATTTTTGTTTCCAGTTTTAACAAGTCTGAACATATTTGTTTTCAAAATACTAAGGTAATGTACTAAACACTTATAAAATACCACCAGTGGCGGAACTCCCGGAGGCACTGGAGTCATTTGCCGCTGGGCATCAGCCCTGAAGGGGGCACCTCGTTCCATTGTCACCCGGAGCTGCAAGGAGAAGGAGCGCCGCTGATCGGTGAGCCACCTCCAGTGGCATAACTACAGAGGGTGCAGGGGGTGCGGTCGCACCCCCTGCACCCTCCAATTGCTGTGCGCTCGCTGAGTGTGTTACCAGCGGGTGCCCAGCTCCCTCTCTCCCCCCGGCGGTAGCCGGAGGACGGAGCTCACTTCTGAGCTCCGGCATCTGGGTCCTGCAGTGCACTATGGGAGTGACGTCATGACGTCACTCCCATAGTTCCGAGGAGCGGGCACTGGGGACGGACAGCAGCAGACACTGGAGCGGGGTTTAAGGTAAGTATTTTTTTTGTATGTGTGTGTGTGCGTGCGAGGGGGGGCACTACAGGGGGCTTATTACAGGGGGCTTACTACTGGGGGCACTACAGGGGGCTTACTACAGGGAGCATGCATTACAGGGGGCTTACTACAGGAGACTTACTACTGAGGGCATTACAGGGGGCTTACTACTGGGGGTACTACAGGGGGCTTACTACTGGGGACTTATTACAGGGGGCACTACAGGGGGCTTACTACAGGGGGTTAACTACAGGGGGTTTACTACTGGGGTACTACAGGGGGCTTACTACAAGGGCTTACTACTGGGGGCGCTACAGGGGGCTTACTACTGGGGGCACTACAGGAGGCATTATAGGGGACTTACTACTGGGGGCATTACAGGGGGCTTACTACTGGAGGCACTACAGGGGCCTTACTACTGGGGGCATCGTATGGGGGCACTACAGCAGCATTACTACTGGGGGCATCATATGGGGCACTACAGGGGCATTACTACTGGGGGCAGTACAGGGGACTTACTACTGGGGGTACTACAGGGGCCTTACTACAGGGGTCACTGCATAGGGGGACCACTACTGGAGGTACTGCATAGGGGGACCACTACTGGAGGCACTGCATAGGGGGACCACTACTGGGAGGCACTACATAGGCGGGCACTGCATAGGGGGACCTCCACTGAGGGCACTGCATAGAGGGACCACTACTGGCGGCATTGTATAAAAGGAACTGCATAGGGGGGTGGTGGCAGCTGGGGCTGGCATAGGTGCTGGGGGGTGGTATATTTTAATTTGGGGGGGTGGGGGGCACCAACGTTTATCTTGCCTCTGGGCACCTGGGATGAAGTTACACTACTGAATACCACTGTACAGTGTTTATACCTCAGGGGATATGCATATGGGTAAAGGCTTTAAAAGGGGTATATTTTGACACTCTGGAGATTAAAAACTATGTGGATAGCACTGGATACTATAAGAGTGGAGTGTTCATTTACTGGATACCATGATCGTTTTTTTTTTCCAGTAAATTAACAAATTAATTTTGGGGGGTTTACAGATTTTTATTGTTTCTTCCTTATAATCACAGTTAAATTAGGTTAAATTATGCCAAATGGAAAAAATGATAACTAAATAATAGGGATGTGCGCTGACCCCCGTGTTTTGGTTTTGGACCTCCCCTGGTTTTGGATCTGGATTGGTTTTGCCAAAACCTCACCTCTGTGTTTTGTTTTTGGGTTTTGGTTTTGGATCTGGATTTTTTCTTAAAAAATAAAAAAAACAACTAAAATCACATAAAATGGGCCTTTTTTTGTTCCTACAGTATAAGTAACCTCAATAACATTATTTCCAGTCAATTTTGACCACCTCACAGCTCACAATATTGATTTTTTTTCATCTAGTTAAAAGGCCAAAAGGTTGCATCCAGCTTGCTGGCTCAAAACTGATTGATATAATTATTAATAGAGTTGAGGACTGTGCAAAGATGATGGTTGGGATACCCTTGAGGAATAAATAATTGATAGTTGATAGTTGGTGCAGCCCCTGGCTGTAAAATTTAAAATAAATTAATTAAAAAACAATTCATTGGTGCAGCCCCTGGCTGTAAAATTGATAATAAATTAAAAAAACAATTCATTGATGCAGCCCCGGGCTGAATAATTAATAATAAAAATAAATTCATTGGTGCAGCCCCTGGCTGTAAAATTGATAATAAATTAATTTAAAAACAAATCATTTGTTCCTAAACCAAACATAACATTAATTTAAAATGTCAGGCAGCAATGCCCCAACCAGCACATAATGGAAAGGAAAATGGTGCAAGATGGAATAGTCCTTGGACTCTCCCACCCACCCTTATGTTGAATACGAAACAGGACATTCACAGTTTAACAAAGCAATCATTTCAGCGAAAAGGACTGCCAATTGTGGCTGAAATTATTGGTTTGTTTGGACCCCCATAAAACAAGCTGCCAATGTGCATTGGACATGGAAATAAAAAAGATCCCATACACAAACTGGCTATACATTACAAGTTGTCGTCGTCCTCCCCAACAGTGTGTACATCCTCTTCTTCACACAATATTAATTAGTTCCCGCTGGAATCCACCATAGGCGCCTCTGTCATTTATTGATGTTAATGTTGGTAATGTTTTCCTCATGGAATTTGTAATTCATTTTAAGGAACATCATCTTTCCACATTTTGAGGAAGTAACCTCCTATGCCGATCACTGACAAGGTTGTTGCCAGTTGCACTGAAAACTCTTTTGGAGTACACACTGGAGGGTGGGCAACTTAAGTATTGCAAAGCCAGTTTGTGTATGGGACTCCAAATTGCCTCTTTCCTGCCAGTACTGAAAGGGACTGTCTGACATGCAAATTAGGATGTTATTTCTGAGATAGTCCTCCACCATTCTGTGAATGGATACTGTATCACACATAGTCACGGTAGAAGACACTAGTAGGCAGTTATCTCAGGCCCGACCAGATGTAATTTTTTTGTGAAAGATCTGCATGACCAGCAGGCATTCTGTAAGGAAAATTGAGTATTTTCCTGGTAGCTGCAGAAACTGAAGGAGGAGATGATGGCGTTTCAACTGCGACTGCAGCTAACAATTTTTTTACCAACAGCTCTTTGCATAGTTTTAGATTTCGGTCTGTTGGAAAAAAACTCACAAGATAGGACTTAAACCTATGATCCAGAATGATCTCCAAAATATATTTTTCAGATTTCAATAGATTGACGACTCTTGGATCTTGGTGAATTGAATCAAGGACTTGATCAACCAGTCCGACATAACTTGTGCAATCACTCCGTTGCAGTTCCTCCTTCAGTTTCTCCAGCTGTTTTTGCAAAAGTCTGATGAGGGGAATGACCTGACTCAAGCTGGCAGTGTGTGAACTAACTTCACGTGTGGTAAGTTCAAAGGGTTTGAGAACCTTGCACAACACGGAACTTATTATCTACTGCGCTTGAGTAATGTGCATTCCCCCTCCACGGCCGATGTCATAGCCGTTGTATAGCTCTGGATGGCCTCTTGCTGTTCCTCCATCCGCTGAAGCATATAGAGGGTAGAATTCCACTGAGTTACTATCTTTTGCTTCAGCTTTTGGCAGGGCAAATTTAACAGTACCTGCTGGTCATGCAATCTTTGACAAGTGGTTGCTGAATGTCTAAAATGTCCAGATATTTTGCGGTCCACCGAGAGCATCTCCTGCATGCCTTAATTGTGTGAGCAAAACATGGGACGTGTTGGAATTCGCCCACATGTAATGCTCTCACAATATTGGTGGCATTGTCTGAAATCACAAATCCCGAGGAGAGTCCAAGTGGGGTAAGCCATTTAGCAATGATTTCCCTGACTTTTTCTAAGAGGTTCTCAGCGGTATGACTCTTAGTGAAACCAGTTATACAAAGAGTAGC
Organism: Taudactylus pleione; assembly: GCA_031769625.1. Taxonomy (NCBI): domain Eukaryota; kingdom Metazoa; phylum Chordata; class Amphibia; order Anura; family Myobatrachidae; genus Taudactylus; species Taudactylus pleione. The sequence goes on along the minus strand of JAUIMM010000052.1, from coordinate 21,976,820 downwards.
CTGCCTCTGTATCAGCTGTCTTTTGGTAGATGTTGCTGCTGCTGTTGCTGTTGTAGGCAATACACCTACCCAGTGGGCTGTCACAGTCATGTAATCCTTAGTTTGCCATGGCCCACTTGTCGTCATATCAGTGGTCAAGTGGACAGTGGATACAACGACATTTCTGAGGAAATTAATAAGGTTTTTTTTAATGCCCTTGTACAGACTTGGAATTGCTGTTCTAGCAAAGTGGAATCTAGAAGGGACACAGGACCTCAATTAACTGTCGAAAACCCACTGCAGTAATGGCAGATACTGGACGCACATCTAATACCAGCTTAGCTGTTATGGCATCAGTAATCCGCTGTGCAACTGGGTGATTGCTGTCATACTTGTTTGCCCTTGCAAACGATTGTTTGAAAGTTAATTGTTTTTTGGAGGATACACTACAAGTAGTCTTCCTCCTGGTCCCCTTCTGGGATGAAGATCCGCTGACAGCAACAGCAGCAGCAACAGGCATAGTCATCAAGGATCCTTCTGAGGAATTACGGATAGGAGAGGAGTCAATCATGCTTTGGATGCAGCTGGACTACTCCCGATGACGAATGAGGATGTTGATGATGCAGGTGTTGGTGGTGGAAATCGAAGGTGCTTGGATCCCACAGAGAGGGAGCAGGTAGGTGACACTGGACTTGTTACATTTTGAGTTTTGGAGCTTGGCGACATACACTTTCATATTTGATGAATGCGCTCCAAGTGACATAACAAGGAGGAGGTTCCTAGGTGGTTTAGGTCCCTCCATCTACTCACTCTTGCTTGGCAATGGTTACATATGGCTTGACAACTGTTGTCTGGATTGGGGTGGAAATAATTTCACACATGAGAAGTGGATTTTTTTGTCTTTTGCCCCGGCATGACAACAATGGGCTTTGGCTTTTTCAATCCATGGGCAACAGCTGTTGCCTTATTTACACAAAGGACATCCTCGGCATCAACATCCTCATCACCAACATCTTCATCATCAACATCCTCATCATCCTTAGCGCCTTCAACTACCAAAATATCCTCCTCCACCATGTGAAATTCCACAGAAGCATCCTCACTGACTACATCTGCAAGATGTTGACTGCCCTTCCTCACATTTACAGAGGGCACACAAATGTTGGAACTTGGAGGATCCTCCAGTACACTAGTATTTAGGTCTGGCTCATACATGGCAACCGCGGACACACTTGCACTCTCCTCTGGGATTTGTGATTTCGATTTCTCAGGACACACAGTTGGTTTTTCCGGAGCTGTCTTACTCTTATTAACAACTTTCAATTTTTTAATGGTACCACCACCACTACTACTACAAGCAAAAGGGCTATCAGAACCAGCAGTCATCATAAATAAAGGCCAAGGCCTTATCCTTTCCTTGCCACTTTGTGTAGTTAATGGCATATTGCCAATTTTTTGTTTATCTAAAGGCAACTTGCCTTTTGATTTTTTTTCTTTTTCTTTACTACAGTAAAAGTAGCTTTACCATATCCATAGTGTGACTTAAGCCCTGAGGCATGGGCCTTCATGGAGGACAAGGAAGTTGACGGCCTTGCATTATCATGATGACTGCTGGCGGCAGCTACAACATGTGGTTCTTGGCCTTGCTCTCCTGTCATGTGACAGCCCTCCATATTTTCTGCAGTCTTGAAGCAGTGTCACAAGCATCAATAGTGTAGCCAAGGTGCGGTTACAAAACTCACACACTTGCAGTCGTGCGCACACAGAAAAAAAATAGACAAAAGACACTATTTTTTTTTTTCGGGTCCAGAATTTGGGCCCAGAGCACAGATTGATGACAACTGGAGTCGGGCAGCACTAGGTTGCAACTTGCGTTGCTGCTGTATCTTGTGCGGCTAAGCCTAACACAGACACACACAGAAAATAAATAGACAAAAGACAGTTGTTGTTTTTTTTCGGGTCCAGAACTTGGCCCAGAGCACAGATTGATGATGACTGGAGTCGGGCAGCACTAGGTTGCTTTGCTGTATCTTGTGCGGCTAAGCCTAACACGCACACACAGAAAAAAAATAAAAAGACAATACATATACTGTATTTTTTTTTTTTCGGGTCCAGAACTTGGGCCCAGATGGACGCAGAAAACAGCACAGCACCAGCCCAGATGGATCAGCACCAGCCCAGATGGATGCAGCAGACAGCACATCACCAGCCCAGATGGATCAGCAACAGTACCAGCCCAGATGGACACAGTAGACAGCACAGCAGTGACAGCACCAGATGGATCAACAGTGTACCAGCCCAGGACACAGCACACAGCACAGCACCAGCACAGGTAAGTAGTACTACCTCTCCCAGCCCTACACTACCCACCCTCCCTGTTCAATCTCCACAGCCGGAATGAAATGGCGGCCGCCGCGTGGTCCCTTATATACATAGAGACGAAAGCTTGCGAGCCGCAAGATTTTGTCTCTATGGTTTTGCTTCGGTTTGAGATCCGGGCTGGCGGGGGAACCGAATGCATGTTCAGTTCTCGCCCCGGATCTCAAAATTCACGTGGGTTCAGATCTCTGAGATCCGAACCCGCTCATCTCTACTAAATAACATAAACATTTAATGGAGCCAGTAATTGAACAGAGTTGTTCATTGACTGGTTAATATCTGTTCATTTACTGGTTAATAGTTTCCCAGAGGTTTTTATTTCTAAATAGGCCTATTTCTTTTCTACAAATAGATGGACTTTAGGGACCAATATTTTGCCAAAGTCTGCAAGTGTTTTGGGTACAGAAAAGAAGCACTGGGGGTGATTCAGAGGTGCGCGCTATTGCAGCGTGACTGTGTCTATTGCCATAGTGCCACTGCATCTTTAAGCTAATGCAGTAGTCAATGGGTTTCGTACAGAGAAGCTTACTGGCTGTGGTGCTAATCTTCTGCTTCATGTATTAAGACACAGTATCGGTCACACAATCGAACACTGCATCAACCTTATGGAGACGCAGCATCGCCATCTGAACATGGCCGCTGGAATCAATACAACTGTGGCAACACACAGTCACTGACCGCAACATGCCTATGTCTGGCTAGCTACCCTCCTGTTGCCACCCAGAAATGCCCACTTATATTGTCTCTGCATCTAAATTAGTTCTGCGGCTCCCAGCACAGTGTGGATCAGACTCTAGCGTGTGGTATTGGGCCACTGTCTGCTGCCTTGGAAGCTATTATCAGTGGCACTCTAATGCTGGGTACACACTAGGTGCCTAAACCTGGTCTATTTTGGTGCGACATGTGCGCAAAACTGAAACAATATCAGTTAATTTTAGATGGGCGGTCGAGCGCTCAAAAACAACTGAATTCCCCTCTGAGAAGTCAATCAAGAACTCTAATGAAGAGAATATAGATAGAGGCCAACACATGGTCAAAACTTTATATACGAGTATTAATGAATATGTTATTGTAGATTGAGGGAACAGTTTATCCAGGAATAGTGAAAGATAAAATCCATAACCAAGTAAGCACCATGACCATGTTGGGTCTGAATTATGGTAGGACAATAACTGTCACGTCTGAGGGTTGGTTTGGACTGGAACAGGCATGGAAGGCTGAAGAGCAGACTTAGGAGGTGTGAATAAACCTGGGTGACTTGAGCCAGGACCTCCTCATGTAATGCGGTGAGAAGAAAAAGGAGCTGCAGAGGATCTTTTAATAACATTATCCTGCACCAGTATGCAATGAACCTATATTTTTAATTATCTGATCGTCATTGGTTCTGTATCCATATATTAATAATCATAGGAACACAATCTCCATAATTGTTAAATACAACCCCAATGCAGTGCTACCCTAATGCTATAAGTCAAGGACCGATGTATTCAAGTATGAAGAAAAAGAAGCATTATGCTGAGTGCACGCTGAACCAAAAAATATATATAATGTTTTATATTTTATTGCTATACATTAAAAAATATACACCATATTTTCTGAGAGACGGTGAAATATTAAAATGTTAGTGTGCAAAAAGAAAGAACAGTGCATTCAAAATATCTATATAGATTCTTCGGGCTCCTGTTCTTTAATTATGAACCTCAAGTATTTCACTAAATGAAAAAGCTATATTGTTTATATAGTACCCTGTGAGAACAGTACCTATTATTGCTGCATTTGTATCTTTGTCCAGTGAATTTACTCTGATTGTTATATTATTTACTAATTTCACACTGCAATATGTTAGTAGTGAGAATTAGATGAGATGTATATGGTTATTATTGTAAATGGTGACCTTAATGTCTGATGCCAATAATCTAAATCAAACACGATATATACGTGTTAAGGGTTATATTCCCAAAACAATAAGTGATTATGCACCATACATAGATCTCACTACACCGTGCCCCAGACACTAATCATAAGCACTATTATCACTTTCCAATGAGGCTATCTTCTTCTATTTCCAGCCGCTATTAAGTCTATCCGAGCCGTGGCCACGTCTATTGATTGCTTCGGTTACAGGGAGACTCCCACTATGCTCTCCCCGCTCTGGGGTGCCTATATAGTCAGTGTTGTGGATATCTGTATTAGTTGCACTTGCAGTGGTAGGCATTTATTTATGTCATCATCACACTGGACAGATTAGACATCGTTTAAATCATATCATGCACAGTATGGTTCTTTAGAATGAAGAGTAGCCGTACTGAAGCCAACTGCCGTTTCACCACAGGCTTAATCAAGGCTCTAACCCGAGCCACCATATCTGCGGTCTTTTATCACCTCTGTCCCTCTCCGATTGGTTGGTATCCCTGTCAATCAGGGTATTACTCAGCAGTCATTAACAGTTATAATTTAATAGTTTTATTAATCTTAATTTATCCCAGACTATTGTATATATCCTAAACACTCTTAGGGGTACATTTACTAAAGTGAGAGTTATTAGAAGTGAGTTTTAGAAGAGATGTTGCCCATAGCAACCAATCAGATTCTAGCTATTATCTTCTAGAAGGTGCTAGTTAAATGTTAAGTAGAATTTGGTTGCTATGGGCAACATCTCTTCTAAAACTCACTTCTAAAAACTCTCACTTTAGTAAATGTACCCCCTAGTGTTGAGATGTAATCCATGTTGGATAAGTGTTTATATTTTTAGGAACCAACAAATACTTATATGTTTAATTTAGACCTGTCATCTCCACTGTGGTTCCCTTATTCACCTTATAGAACATACAATCCAATTTAATTCTCCTTTATAATATAAATTATTCCTACAATAAATATATACTATCAATTATATATGATATACCAATAGATACCTCAATAACTTATATGGAATTATTAAGAAAAGATTTTTGTTATATCTTATTAATCATGTAGTGTAATATTCCTCACATATTATATCTATAATACTTGGAAACAATCCATCTACAATTATCATAAACACACATTGTGTAGAAATGTAATCCATATTGGATGGATGTTTATATATTTAAGAATCAAGAGATATTTCTATATATATTGGACCTATCATCTCTACTATAGTTCCCTTATTTTCCTAGTCAATATACAATCCAATTTAATCCTCCCAATTAATATACAATATCCCTGCAAGAAGTATATAGGGTCGAATGTAGGCAGTACACAAATAGATTCCTTAAAAAATTATGAGAAGTTATTGAAAATGATGTTATTTCTTATTAATCATGCATATAGTACAGTGTTCCTTACATATTGTGTAAATTATACCTAACTCTATAATGCTATCATAAATTGATATTAATTTCAATATTTTATCCTTCATGGTGTATTGGTGAGTGTGGAATTAGTGAAATGAGTCATATGGATTAAAAAATAATAAAGTGAATGAAACTGTGAAACACCCCAATGCATTGTGAACACTAAAGGACCTACTGTAAATGATGATATCATATAGGACGAACAAATAAGTGATATTGATTTTATATAAACCTATATAAATCCTAAAATAGTGATTCAATGTAGCTATATGTTAGTATTATAAGTGCTAGATAATAAATTTAAAAAGTGTGTATCTATCTAGATATATAACTTTGTGTATGTGAGAAAAAATAAGTGAAAACAACATGGTGAGGATATTGTGAAGCAGACTAATGAATTTATAATATCTAATAAACTTACTTTAATATATTATTATAATGAAAATAGTCATAATCTGACCATATACATGTGTTTATATTCATAAAGGATGTGTGAATAACTCCAATCCAATAATATAGCTTTATTTTGTCATGCCATTTATATGGGTAGCCAATATAAAGAACGATAGGTAGTGTTGTATAGTTCGAAATAAGGATTTTCCCTATAGGAATAGGCTTTTGGAACTAAATTTATGGCCTATGGATTAAACTATATTCTCAAAAGAGCAGAATGTCCCATAGCACTCAATCTGGTGTCCTTCGGAGAAATGTATGAATTATTTGGTATTTTTAAAGAAAAGCCGAGAATTGGTTGCATTTATTCATTCCTTGTGGGTCTACACTGTCCATAAGGAATATCCACTTTGTTTCTTTTTTCAATAATTCCTTCATTACATCGCTGCCTTTAAATTCCCAGATGTACACATTCTAGTGCAAAGGCTTTAAAATTTTTACGATTCCCCTGATGATTTTGTAAAAAAAATGTGCCACACTGGTTATTTTCTTGAATTTGCATACAGTATATCTGTGGATGCATTTTTGATATTTCTTGCATGTTCCGTGATTCTTATTCTCAGTTGTCTTCCAGTCATTCCTATGTATTTCTTTCCACAGGGACATACTAGGCAATATATTACCCCTACTGTCTTGCAGTTTATATAGTCATGTATTTTCCTATCCTTACCAAAATGGTATTTGATTTCTTTAGTTTGTTCATTGTATCCACATGTACTACATGACTTACAAGGGAAACATCCCATAATTCTAATTTTTGTGGTTTTTCCCATCCCGTAGGTTGGGCAAAACCTACAGGATGGGTTTGGGGATTTTCTCCCGGTAGTATAAATCTTCTCTCCTAATGAGTCTTTTAAATCTGGGTCAGTTGTTATGACATTCCAATGTCTTTGTAGGATATCTTGTATTTGTTTGTATTCATTACAGAATGTTCCTATAAATCTGACTTTTTGATCCTCTTTACGCTCTTTTTTTATTTGAAATGAAAAGGGACTTCCTCTCACTGTTTACAGCAGCTCTGTAATCTTTTTTGATTATTCTCTTACTGTATCCCCTTCTTTTCAATTTGTCTTCGAGTTCTTTTGCTCTCCTTTGGAATTTTTCATCATTAGAGCAATTGCGACGTATCCTTAAAAACTCTCCCTTTGGCACTCCAAGTATAGTTGCTGGATGATGTGAGCTTGTGTAATGAAGAATATTGTTTGTCGCTGTAATTTTTCTATAGAGATCTGAGGAGATTCCACCATCCTCTTCTATCTCAATAATCAGTTCTATAATGGTTATTGATTTTTGACTCAAATCTGAAGTCAAATTGAGATTCAGAGAGTTTTGATTCAATGTATCAATGAACTTCACCAGGAGTTCCTTTTCTCCTTCCCAAATTATCAATATATCATCTATATAATGAAACCAGCTTATCACATGGTTTGTATATCTGTTGTCTGAAAAAACAAACTCCTTCTCCCACCACCCAAGGTACATATTAGCATACATAGGCGCACATGTGCTGCCCATTGCTGTACCTCGGGTTTGGAGATAGAATCTCGTTGAAAACAAAATAATTTTTGGTTAACACTAATTTAAATAATTTTATAATGATTTTGTCAAACTTGTGTTTTTATCTCATATTCAAGAAGTAATCCACAGCTTTAAGCTTTGTCATGATCTATACTAGTATACAATGACTCTACATCACAAATGCAGAGCCATGTATTAGATGTTACATTCAGATTCTCAATTTTGCCCAATCCAATGTGTCTCTAGTATATGATGGTAGTTCTGTGACAAATCCTCTGACCTGTTTATCAATGAAGGTACTTGCCTTCTCTGTCAGGATCCCAATACCTGATGCTATGGGTATTCCAGTTGGTTTATTGGGGTTCTTATGTACCTTAGGTAGGGCATAAAATGTGGGTATCTTTGGATTCTCCACAAACAAAAAATAGTTTTCTCTTTTCATGATAGTTCCTTCACAAAAGCTTTTTTCAATTAGCTGTTGATAGGTCTTAAGAAAATTAGCTGTAGGATTAAATATCATTCTCTGATAACACAATTCATCATTTAATTGTCTCATAACTTCCTCAAGATAAATATCTTTCTTCCAAATTATCATGTTTCCACCTTTGCCAGATGGCTTTATCTCAACATCATCCCATTTGTTGATTTCTTGCAGTGCACTAAATTCATCCTTAGTTAGATTTGGGTGGCAAATCTCCTTCTTAGTTTTATAGAGTTCATCAAGATCTTTAGATACAAGATCCAGGTATATCTTTGCTTACGGACAAATTTGATAGCTGGGAAAAAAGGTTGATTTTTTTTTAATTCAGTATCACGATAATTTTTGTTTTCCATTTTCTGGGTGCCTTGATTTCCTATAATAACTCTTCAAGAGCATTAATAGCCTTAATTTCATGCTCATTGGTCTCTAAAATTCTGTTAGTAATATGATCATCCTTATTATTACTGTAAAATTTCTTAAAAGAGTATTTTCCTTTTAAACAAGTTGAGATCCTTTTCTACAATAAACCTGTCCATTGTTTTCATCGGGGAGAAGGATAAACCCTTTGCTAAAATGTTATAATGATGCTTATTTAATGTTCTTTCACTCAAAGTAATTATCTTCAAGAAATCTTCTGGGGTTATCTCCTTAAGGAGTTGTACTTTCTCTCAGTCCCCTTTCTCTTTTTCTTCTGTTTCTTACTGCTAAGTCCCCTTCTAGTTCTCTTATGGATCCTGATTATGGGGGTACGCTGGGACCTGCCCCTAAAAATGTTGCCTCCTCTGTGTATTCCCTACGGAGTAATCTGATACCTCAGTTTCTGATGTTTCAGCTTCTGATTAGAATATTTTTGATCTCTCCCAATATTCCTTTAGAATGGATTTTTTCTATTCCACCTGAAGACTGTCCCATTTAAATAATCACTTTTATCTCTTAAAATTTTTTGTTGTTTCCTTTCTATTATGTTCTTTTCAGCTGTTTCAACCTCATTCTTATATTTTAATATGTTTTCAGAAACTGTTGCAGACCCTCAAATTGTTTCAACTTCTCACCAATGATAGAAATCTCCTCTGTATATTGTTTAATTTTATTTTCATCATGTTACATGAGTATGTTAATTAGTTTTTTTGAACAGTCCAGCAGAGCATCCTCCTATTCTTTTTTCAATGTTTCATCTAACTCATATGTCGGGAAAATGTTGGGTCATTGTTGGGTTTCAATCAACTAGGTATTAATTTATAATTCTGATAATTATCAAACATTGTTCTGTTTCAAAAGGACTTTGTCTGTTTCAGTAATAGATTTTTCAGTAATAGTAGATCATTTGACCAATGAGCTGCAGAGGATGATGGGCCTGAAGACGAGAACAAGAATGGAATGTCTTTATTAAAAAGCAGGTTGGAATGAGAACTGGAGATGATAATGAATGAATGAGCAGAATCGGATTGGGACCGATGATGGTAGATTGAGAGCTGGATTGGTTTGAGACCAATGTTGATTATTTGAAGAACTTAATTGATATGAGTCCGATATTAATGAATTGATGAACTTGATAGGTTGGGACTGATGTTGATGAATTGAAGAACTAAATTGATATGAGTCCAATGTTGGAAGCATCGTATGAGACCGATGGTTGGAGGTATTGGCTGGAACCGATGGTGGCTGTAAGAACAAATCTCAGTGGTAAAAACCAGTCTAGTGTGCAAGATGGTATAGGAAACTTGTTTACCAGATATAAGAATTGGATATAATGGACTGGGACCGTTCAGATACAGAATACCTGGGAACTCAGCACTAAGCTGTAACTTCAGCAAGAATTGACATTGTACTGACAACAGAGGCCAGTCTGGAAATAGAATTTATAGTGGAGGATCACCAGGGATTAGATGCTGCAAACAGCTGGTCTGGGAGTCCAACATGGGTGCACCCATACTGTGGTTTAGGAGGGAACTCTGGCATGCAGCCGTGTGCCATCATGCTGGGAAGACAGGCTGTGAGCAAGGAGCTGTGGAGAGCCATCTCCATGCTCAGTAAAAGGACACTTAGCAGACAGGGTAGGAGCAGCACAGATAGACCTCAGCACTAGCCAGGAGCGATGTGCAGCGTGAGCAGACCTCTGTGCTATCCTGACCAGACACTGGATCAGTAAGAAAGAGGTTTTAATAGTCCGAAGTGTGACAATAACATGGTGAAGGAAAAATAATTGCTCCCAGTATAACTGGTTCAAGAAGATATGGAGTATACAGTGTTCCTGTAATATGTAAATATAGGCAATAGATGCTTAATAGCATTTAAACATGAATATATATTTTTTCTTCATTTTATTATTAATTTACTTGTACTAAAGATTTAACATACCATCGAAGTAAGTTGACTTGTTGCCTTTGTTTTATTAAAAGAAACACTGCCTTACAATACATTGATATCTCTATAATAGTTAAATCTAGACAATTAATTTTGTGAGATTGCACTAATTGGGTTTCAATTATTGCAAACATTTATTTTCTTGCACAATTTTTACCCATTTCCCTAACTAATGTTTAAAAAATGTTTTATGTCCCAAAAAATTTCCCTTTTTTCAAAGCTGTTACATTTATTTTTGTTTTGAGTTTAGCTAGCAAAGAGCATAACTGGTAAATGCAATCAGTACAGGGCCGTAACTAGGGTGGTGCGACCAGTGCCATGGCACAGGGCACCACAGGGCAGGGGGCGCCTATCAATTTTTCTGCTTATTATCATTCTCACTTGTAGCATCCTCTTCTTTTATCCCCAGCATATCCTGGCTGCCACAGGAGTACCCCTATCTTTTCCCTGGCCCTTCCCCATGAAGCCATGGCCCTTTTTCAGGTGCAATATCTTATGTCCCTATTTAAAAAAATGAGAGGGGGGTGCCAATTCTCTCTGGCACAGGGCACCAAAAGTCTAGTTACGGCTCTGATCCAGTCACACAGGTATAAGTCATGAATGTGTTAAATCCCAAAAAGACTAAAGGGTGTATTTACTAAATGTCAATTTTAATTGATTTTAATCAATTTAAAATTGATCAAATTATTTTTGATTTGTTTTTTTGATTTGTTAGTAAATCTGTGATTTAGCCCCATTAACACAAAATCAACTTTTAGTAAATTTACCCCCAACGGGTAGCGTTACTAAACAGACAAGTTGTGGCATTGCCCATAGCACCCAATCACATTCTATCATTTTGTAAAATGCAATAGAGAAATGATAGCTAGAATCTGATTGCTATGGGCAAATACCACCACTTCTGTTTTAGAAGCTTTAGTAAATCTACCTCTAAATCTGTGCACAATCAGATCAAATCCATAAAAAGAATGCAAGAAATCAAAGATTGTCTGCAATTCTGCCTTGCTAAAACTAATTATCTTACCATAAGAGGACAGGAGTTTGAAATACAGTGGATCACATTATATAAAAATCAAGATCCTTAAAAATCATTTAAACTTTTATGTATTTGGAAAGATACAAGCTCATATTTCAAATATTTCTGTAAGCACTCCTGTTAAATAGCTTTGTGGTCATTGTGAATATGTTAAAAATAGTTTTCATTATGTAGAGGCATCTCTATCAGAAGAAATCATTGTAGGGAATGCCATCACTTAGTACTTGTGACTGAAATCAAGATAAACTGACAGTGGTACAGGAATGATTTAAACGGGAAGCAATCGGGAAGCCGACTGCCTATATACCGGCAGCCGGCTTCCTGACTGTCTTATCCCGGCAAGGGTGAAATGCCGGGCGTCTACATCTAGCATTTCCCCGATGCCGGGAGACCGGCGCCCGGCATCACAATCGTAGTGATGCCGGGCGCCGCGAGCGGACAGTCACGGGTGGGAGGGTTAGGTTTAGGACTCCCGGGGGGGACTTAGGGTTAGGCACCCCCCGGAAGAGTTAGGGTTAAGCTAGGGGGAGGGAGGGTTAGGCACCCCCGGGGGGGACTTAGGGTTAGGCACCCCCCCAGGGGACTTAGGTTTAGGTAGTGGGGAAGGGGGTGGTTAGGGTTAGGCACTTAGAGGGGGAATTAGGGTTAGGCACTTGGGGGGGAAGTTAGGGTTAGGCACCCCTAAGGAGGGTTAGGGTTAGGGGGGTTAGGTTAGTGGATACTTACCTATCCACGATCGGGATTTCCAGCGCTGTCGGGCTTCCGCTGCGTCACATTCTGCTCCTGTCGGGCTGCCATTCCATTTAAACATACATACAAAAATGAAAGTGCAGCAAACTAACTGGTAGTTGCTTGCAATGCTGAAGCAGGGAGTTGGATAAAGGTGTGTCCAGGTTGTAATGAAAGCTGGTGTCTGAGTTGTAGGGTATCCAGAAGCTCAGAAGATACTTTTCAATTGTTTCAAAGTTGTAAAGAGTTCTATTTTAACTCTTGTCCTCCTGTCTAACTATATAAATTATGCTGTGCATGTAATACCAATTAGAAAAAAAAACACTTTGAAATAAAAACATATGCAGCCTTATAACAGGCCTGCAGCCTGTACCCTACTAAATATATAGTGAAGCAAACATGTGTAGTAACTGATTGCACCCCAACCCCCCTGTAACCTCACCCACACCAAATGCAAGTCATAAAAGTCTAAAACAACCAGATCCTAAACAGCATTCCATGTATCTAGGAGTTAATACATAGTTCTATAGTCGGAATTTAAGTCACTCTGGATTATGAAGATATTAACTAATGACAATATACCGAGAAAATCAATATATTCAAACAGCACTGGTATTTCTTTATCAGATGACTGGTGCCAATAGATCTTTTACTTAGAAAATCAGTGTATTCAAACAGCACTGGTATTTCTATATCAGATGACAGGTGTCAATAGATCTTTTACCTAGAAAATCAGTATATGCAAACAGCACTTGTATTTCTATATCAGATGACCGATGCCAATAGATCTTTTACCTGCAAGGTGAGAAGGGGAAAAGCAGTCATATCATCATCCCTCACTGATCGCAGAGGATAAAGCTAGTAAGATCTCCTGTCTAACTCTGTTAATTATGCTGTGCATGTAATACCACTTAGAAAAAAAAACACTGAAATAAAAACCTATGCAGCCTTGTAACAGGCCTGCAACCCTTTGCCCAATGGTAGAATTGGTTTCTGTCAGCTGACACTATCCTCCAATGGACTGCTACCCTAGGATATTTAGCCGGGCTCCAGACAACAGGAATTTGCCTGTACAACGTTGTTACTTCCTGTGTATACTAGCTGTTGCAGTGTTCCAGGTTCCAAGCTCCTTTCTTCCAGCGATACTCTCCTAGTGTTTTCCCACAGTGTGGGTGTGTACTCAGTATGTTACCAGAGTACTATCTCTGAAGTGTCAACCTCCTGTGCCAGTTCTGCATCTAGAAACACAGTGTATGTACTTAGTATGTCACCCGAGTACAATCTCCTAGTGTCATCCTCCTGTGCCAGTTTAGCGTCTGAAGCTACAGTGTGTGTACTTAATACATTATCCAAGTACAATCTCCTAGTGCCATTCTCCTGTGCTACTCCTGCGTCTGGATCAACAGGGTGTGTACCCAGTACGTCACCCAAGTGCAAAACTTCCAGTATCATTCTCCTGCACTTTTCCTGTGATAGTGTACTTCTGTTTCCCACTTGTGCCATATACCTGACCAAAGGGCCGCAACCTGCTGACTGGGTGCAGTTTAAACCTAAATCTCGCTTGGAGGGGTCACTGGTGAACACCTCCCATTAAATTAGACTCTGCGCCTTTGCTCAGGTCTAGCAAACATCCGGTAGTTGTGGATGAGGAAGGCATATATCCAGGCCCCTTGCCTCCGATTCCTTTCTGAAGGGTTCCCATAATCTGGCGATGCTTAAATATCGTATGATTGATCACATCCCAGCCTCTCTCAGAGAAGGTGATTGTGGTCAGAAATTATTGCAGTGTGAATCCAGATGGATGATGAGGCTGGGTACTTTGATCCCTAATGGTCTGAATGATCACATTGGCTTAAATTGTTTTTGATTGCTATATTATATAACTGAATTTGATTGCATTTTGTTATTATCTCTGATGCATGTGGCTATGATTGTATATGCATTATACGTATATAGTATCTTTCTTATTTTGCTAAGATCTGGATTAGTTATGTATTTTGCATCTATTATTGCTGGATATGTTTCCCCATTGATCGCTACATTGTTCTGTCACTGTTGCTTTGTTTTGTACATATTGTAACTATGGTGATGGGTTGTCACGTGATATCACCGTAGATGCGTCTGGCACCTGATGTGATGATGTCACATTTGTGCGTCTCCAGCCGGAGCCTGTGGCTGTGTTCAGCTTTCACGTGGTGATGTTCCTATTTAAGGTAAGATGTCTCATTGTATTTTTTATCCCTGATGACAAATGACAAAGTAAATCTTTGAGACATTGGAATACTATATACCACTGACTCTCATCAGATTGTAGAAAAGACAACAGCTTAATCAACTCACAGGTTTTTCATATGGCATAGTTGACGTTTACATCCTCTTAGGGATCTTTGTCAAGACACCATTGTATCAAATCACAGGATCACCAGTCTCCAGAATACAAACAACACCGTAACCACAGCCAGTTTAAATAGCTGCATGCAAATGAAAAGGCCTGCCCTCCCAGATTGCCGAGGGGCTCATCTAATTAAAACCAGGACGTAACCACATACAGATAAATACATAGGTAATCACAGCCCTAAAACTTAAAATCAGATAGTACATGTGCGGCAGGTTGAAATCTTTGAAGTTGGAATCCCAACAAGAGCGCAAAATACCTTAAATCTGTAACCCATAGCTTAATCAAGATGGCACCGGAAAGATGGTCCCTACAGTTAAGCATAATAGATTCAATTAGTCTGCGGACCACTATAAATTTGGAAGAAAATTGAGATTGAGGGAATTCTTTGTAAACAAGAATACTGAGCAAGGTTCTACATTGGGTCTTATTAAACCTAGTTCCTAGTAACTTCTCCACAAAAAATTGCTTTAAGGACACTGATTTAAAATATTAGGTTGGTAATTTGACAGGCCAATAAGGGCAGTGCTGTGGTTGTGCAGGACTGGCATGCATATGACCAGGATATACGCTGACAATTATCTAATGTGGACACATATGTGAACTTAACTGTGAATCCTATGTATAATATTAAAAGAAGTGTTGATCAGACTATTGACCTGGCGGTTCAACATAATTGGACAGAAAACTAGATAGCTGGGTTTTTGAAGGTTGAACATCCAATTCATCCAATTATCTACATATTTTCTAAACTATATAAGACCTTGGTTGAACCGCCAGGTTGCCCTAAAATCTCTGCTAGGGGTTCAGGCCTTCATTCAGAGGCGGCTGTACGGTCTACAACTGCACAGCCGCCTCGATGTTTGTCTAGTGCGAATGCGCACGAGGGAGCCGGCTCCTTCGTGCGAATGCGTGAGACCCGCTACGACCGACAGCGCCGGTCGTAGCAGGTCTCTTTCCAAAGGGGGCGAGCTGTCGATGTTGATTGACAGCTCGCCCCATTTGGAAGGTGGGCCGGGGGGGTGGCAGCCCAAACGGAGGTGTTCCCGTTTGGGGGAGGCCCCACTGACATCACTAGTGATGTCAATGGAGAGCTTCCGGCTCTGACAGAGCCAGAAGCTCTCCGGGGCTTACGACAAGTGAGACCCTACCTTAGGGTCTAGTCATAAGCCCCAATGGTCACGATGGTCAATGACCATCGCGACCATCACCCTAGCGGTCGTTAGAGCGGTGGGTGTTAACCCACAGCCTAACAACCGAAACAGAGGCGGGCGGTCAGGATGCAAGCAGCCGCCCAGTTTCTGAGTGACCGCTTGCATCCGACCGCCTCTGAATGAGGCCCTCAGTTATCTAACCACTTGCAATATTTGTGGACAATGTTTTACAAGACCCTGTACGTAGGATGCTTAGTTTTATTGGTGATTCCACCGATTTTTTGGGATAAGATTTGTGCATTGGGTGAATGGCATCAATGGATGTCAGTTCATTAAATACATTTACACTGCATGAAGAGGGATTGGATGCTATGAGAGAGGCTCTGCTGAGTAATCCCCACAATGGTCCTCCAATCAATTTTTTTGGATTTAGCGAGATTGGTCTTGACTAAAAATTATTTTATTTAATGGAATGATTTTTTTCTACAAAAAAATCAGGACCGCTATGGGGTCTAATTTAGCAAAATATTGTTTGGCCTTTTTCACCACTGTTTTACTCTAAGTTGTCAATGTATTAATTCAACGTATTGTAGAGGATGGTAGTTTTCTTATTTTCAAGGGATAAGTGTATCCATACGAGGAGTGGGCAAAACCTTTTGTTTAGTCTTCTCTAGGGTATTTTTGTCATAACCCCTGTCAATAAATTTATTCACCATCTGATTGAGATCATTCTCCATTTGTGTTTCATCTCTAGTTATTCATCTAATATGTAAGAGTTGAGAATAAGTTTAACCCCTACTTAGTGATAAAAGATGAAAACTATTGTTTTGTAATATGGTGTTCCTATCATATGGCCTTTATTTTATATAGTTACCGACCTCCCATTGTTAGTGATTTGGAAAATTATGCCCAGCTACTGTACAAGAGGGGATCTAATTTAAAGGATCAATTGGTAAAATATGATATAGTCCCAATAAAAAAAGAATAGTCCAAAACAACATTTCTTAATACAAAGAGTTGGATGTTATAGATGTCTAGGGTCTTTAACCTGTAGCTCTGTTAGTGGGCAATTCGTTTGATCATCCAAATTCTGGGAAAAAATATACTATCAATTTTCCTGTCACTTTTACTACAAAATGTGTAATTTACTTACTAACATGTCCTTGCGTGCTACATTGTGTAGGTAAGGAGCAATGGCAGTTCAAGAATGTATGGCAAATCATCAATCTGCCATGCAAATGGCTTTAGCCACTGGTAATAGTGATCAACCAGTGGCACATCTTTGTGTGTTGGCAAACATAGTGCTACATTTATAGTACTGTGTGTGTGTATGTATATATATATATATAGTCCATTAAGTCCAATAATCCCGGTACTCCGGAACCCCCTCAGGGGTAACTTGCTCTGGTGCCTTCCTTTAAGGGGGCAAAGGCTCCAAATACATACAACAAATAAGGCATCACTCAGAGACTGGATAAAGTTTGTTTGTATCCAGTCTCTGAGTGATGCCTTATTTGTTCTATATATATATATATATATATATATATAATATATATTTATTGAAAAAAGAGCGCACTCACCAGAGCTTGTAGAACAATCAAAAGAGGGATTTATTCCAACAGTCACATCCTATGAAAGTACGATGTTTGGTCTAAATAAGACCTTCTTCAGGCAAAGACAATGAGTCAATTGACTGTATAACCACCACAGTGACAATCCACTACTACTGTATATGTACCCTACCCACTTGCCAAAAACACCCACAGGTGATTACACCAGAAATGACATCATGGTGGGTTAATCTCACCACTATGCTGCTTCAAATTATTGGATTATTGTGACCAGGAGAGCACTAGCAGGGCAGTCAGGCTGTGTTACCAGTCTGACCTCCTATCCCAGGCTGTGGTAGTGGTCTGCAGCAAGGTCATATGCTGTGCCTGTGGGGGGTCTTCTTGCACAAGGCTGATGATGGAGGGCACAAGGATCTGGTGCAGAGATAACTGTCCCATGAACTTGCTCTATAACCCTCAGCTGGTTTCACCCCCGGGGCCTGACTGCCCTGCTAGTGCTCTCTTGGTCACAATAATCCAGTGGGTGGACTCCGATGTGCAGCGGGGAAGAAACCCCTTGAACAGAAGACTGTGCCAGATGTGGAGTGCTTTGACAGTGCTCTAAAAAGTGTTGTGATATGCTTAATATACAAGTATATATACGGTACGCGCATATATAATTAGTATACAAATGATTACGACTGTACTAAATACTGCACTATCAGGTGCTGGTCCTTGTCTCCCTTTTTTCTAGGTTCACCTGACTTACCAATCGGTTAATTCAAGGACATAGAAGCCACCTATTTAGAAAAAGGAGTATAGTGTGACGAAAATATTGAAGGAGGAAATAGACTCCCTGAACGGCTTTATTATCATTTCTCTGAGTGATTGAATGATTTAAGAGACAGCGCCACAGTTCTAATCTTGCATTATATATATATATATATATATATATAAATATAACTGTGTAGTCATTCAAGTCATTCCTCAAGATAAAGGTCATAAGACTACACAATCTTTTTGTATCTATTCTGGAACACCTGTAAGTGCACTAGTTATATTGCATATGGTTTGGGCTGACTAAGGCACAGGAGGGCATCAGGGGGAGTAGTGAATAATAACCTTGAGTTGGTGTGGAGTGCCGACTTACATTGTTTATATACACTGTATGTATGTATATATATATATATATATATATATATATATATACAGAAAAAGCTCGCTGCACACACTAATATCCATAGTCCAGGAAGTGCATGGCACATAAATATTAGATAAATGCAAAAAAAGAGCCAGCACATCCAAAATAATGCAAAAGTAGAAATGTATGTAGTCATCAAAAAATCCAGCAGCAGTTTATAAAGTGCATGTTCAGCATAGAGTATCAAATTTCCAAAGAGGCATGATAACCACAAAATCCATAGACAATAGTTAGCATAAGTGTCAGGGTGGTCAGATGAGGAAGGTGCGGTGGTAAGCACCGAAAAAGGTGTCGGACGGACCGAGGATTATGACCACTGAGAATGACAGGCTGATTATTTGACCACCCTTATTATTGCTAATATTGTATCAAGGACACTGTACCACATGTGGGCAACATCATCATCAAGTAGCTACATATTGTATTGTCTTATGAGGACCCATGTTTTTTTTTTTAGAAGTCTTTTAACCACAGCAAAATGTCCTAATAGATTATATTAGATCTTTTTTTCACAGTTATATTTTACCTCTTTTTCGATGGTGCAATTTATACATGAATACTTATTATGAATAGGGACACCTACTGCAGGGGTGTTCCAATTTTACCTATTTATTGATATAATTAGGTACATCTGCATGGGCTTGATTTTCATCCATTTATTGTGTTTTCAGTGTGTGTAATCTACATGTGTATTTTTTATTTATTACAGCATCAGTTCTAGTGTTTTTCACAGTTCTAGTGTTTAAAACACAGTTCTAGTGTTTTCGCTATATAAAGGTATTGCCCATGTCCATAAGGGCTTGTGGTAATGTATTTCTGTCAGAGGTGATACATGTTACTCAGATCAGTTGTAAGTCCTTTTTTAAGTGGGCAAGTATGAAAACTATCTGCAGCAAGTAGCATGTTTTTATCTCTTCTCTTAGTACAGACAGTCGTCACAAATTGGCCACAAAAAATTCCAACAGTAACATCCCAAAAAATTATATTAGCGCTAAAAGTGAATCTAATACTGATGTTCAAACTATTCAGATCATTGAAAGAGGCAAAGAGATTTTGTTCGCCTCCAGCCCACACCATTAACAAGTTGTCTACATAACAAATATAAAATGTAACATACTTGAAAAAAGGATGGGCCATAAAATGGTTTCTCATATGCGTACATGAAAAGGTTAGCATGGTGGCACCATGTTAGACCCCATTGCAGTCCCACAGCATTGTAAATAAAGCATATTATTGAAAAAAAACATTCTTATACAAGATTACATCAATTAACAACAGCATAATATATACAGGTGGACCTGAGTACTTCAGGTTTATTTTCAGAAACAAGCAACTAACCATAAAGGTCCTTTTATCAAATTACATATATAGCTTGATAAAGGATCTTTATGAGCCACACCATTGCAGTTTCTGCAAATAATATAATATGCAAATGATGATATTGGATAGCCATTCTTTCCCTGTTGCTACATTATATTAATTTGGTTCTGGGATCCACTCCTATATAGAAAAATAGATAGATAGATATCCATTTTGCATAAAAAAAATAATCCACAGGATTACAGCAATATATTTCTATACTAATTAATATAGGGGCACATATATTTATTTTAATTCATAGTAAGAAAGTCATGTGCTAGGCCATGGCTGCTGTCCCTTTTTCTCCCATAGAGCTCTGTGAGAGCACACTAAACCAATGTAGATTGCCATAGAGACAGCCAGCTGCCAACAAAGTCAACCTGGTATTTCTGTGACTGCATAAAATACGTTTTTTAAGTGCAGCAGTGGAGAAGTTAATATGTGGAACTAATGTGGCTGTAGGCAGCTAATCGTGATCACCTACCAGGAGAAGCAGACATTGGTTGCCTAGCAGGGGGTCCCAGAGCAGGAGAGATTTACATTAGTTGCAGGGAATAATTAATATTAAATCACTGATGGTTTGTACAATCACCCACACAGTGCAGGCAGTGGCTCTAAATGACTGGTATTCAGGACATATGGGTGGTGGACATGGAAGGGGCAGTGCTGTGTGGTGTACATTGAGGGCATAACAAAAAATATTGTCGGCCTCTGCAACATTGATGGCAAACCATTGGACAATGGTGGCAAACAATCAATGTTCAATGGCTATCCCTATCATGTCTAGATTTAGAATATTCTAATGTTGGGAGGTATGATAATTTAGAATAATTAAACCACAATCAGATTAGGTCTTTACAGAAAGTAAACCATGTTTTACTTAGACATTGAATTAATAGAAATTTAATTTAAATAAATGTCATATTGCCATTTAAGAAACAATTATTTTGTAACTGTATTTTCTATATGTTCCTGTTTATTAAGTACATTATTATACCAAAGCTGCCATGTGCAGAATACAATCTGCAAATACTGTGTTGGTCATCTGCTGATTTAACCTTTGTCAGAACATGTGAAGAACTGTTAATTCAATATGTAAGACAGTAAATAATGTGGTATGTAGAGGCTGGAATTATGCATTTATGACTATACGCTGGTTATAACATGTTGGATATTTGGGCCCCATGATTTCTAATAAATTGAAAACATTTTCACAAGCATATCAATTCAATTCTTCCGTGTTGTTACAGTTGGTATAACGTGATCCTTTACAAGGTAATTTGTATGATATGCTTAACAAAGAACAATGTCAATCTTCCAGGAAATTCCAATGCTATTAAGAATAAATATCTTTCACTATATATCAATTTTGGTGTAATATATGAAATAAGATAAATGATGAGTTTATTGACACTTTAAAATCAATTACATTGCAAAATCATATCTGTATGGAATTTCATGTGCATGGTGATTTTTAAATTCCATTCTCCAGCCACAATGTATGACATTTCAAAATGGTCCGATTACATTGTCAAGGATGATGTCCATGAATTACATATTCTTTTGTATATAATGCACAGACAGTCCTAATTTAGTACAATACATTTTCTGAAAGAACTCTTAAATACATGACAAAACATTGACGATGGTAATTGCAGATGATAGCAATGTGCTAGTTTTCAATGGTTCATCAGGGATAAAAGTGATAATGATAAGTGCATCAGTGAACAGGTTGACCTATACACAAAGAGTTGGGAGCAAATAAAAAGAGGAGCAAAAAAAGAGCAATTTGCACCTTGGTAAAACCATATTTGCACTGCTAGTGGGGCACATTTAAAATATGCAGAGGGATTTATAGTTGGGAAACCGGTGTGTCTTATAAGGATAGACACCACCTGGGGAGGGTTAGTTTTATGGTGCGGGAAGGGGGTGTTAGGGTTAGGCACCACTGGGGGAGAGGTTAGGGTTAGGCACCACCAGGGGAGGTCAGGGTTGGGGGGGGGTGGGTGAGAGTTAGGGTATTGGCAGGATACTTCACCATTGGGATTCCAGCATTGGGATATGTTACCGCCAGTGATTCAACCGCCAGCATATCATAATGATTCTCTTATGAGGCCTATACATCTGCAATGTACCCCAATTCCCTGTTCTGCCAACACCAGGGTATCTTGGAAATCAAACATTTTGAAAATCCTTGATTCACCAATCCTAACCAAAAACTGATTGGGATCGTCGAGTCAGGGATTTTTAACATTCAGTTTCTCCACACTCGGAAAATTATCATAGATGTCAGATTGGCAGAACGGGAAATTTGGACCGTAGATTTATGGCCTGCATTAGCTAACTTTTGCATTTTAATGTAAAAATTATTCTGTCCACTATATGTTTGCTACATGCAAAAGCAACCAGTAATGCCCTGCATGCAAAAATATAAATAAATGCATTTGCATTCCTTGCATTGCAACATGGTTTGTTCCAGGAGGAAATGCTCCATTTTTGATTTGTTCCTAACCCTGAATCATGCCCAAAGCCACCAAACTGAGACCCATGAGAGAATTTACATTACTAAAATCACCATTGTATGACTTTAGTGGTGGCATCGGGGTCAGTGACACCTGGGGCAGTAAACAGCCCCCCCCTCATGCGTTGGTGACGTGTGCTCGAAAAAGGGGCATGGTCTCTCGAGAAGGAGCTTGCCCTCCTTTAGCTTTGCATGACCAGCATTTCTGAAGATGCTGGGCTGCACTGTGAGACTGCGACTGTACTGCCGGCTTCTCCCCAGGGACAAGAGCTGGGTGCTACACAGTAATGTCATATTGCATCACCAAGCTCGCTGTCACTGCAGAGAAGCAAGCATTTTGGTATTACCCCATGGAAGGGTGACACCTGGGTGCAGTCCACACCCCCTGCACCACCCTTGTGGTGCTTATGCATTACCTATTTAAAAAGATAAAAATGTAAGAAATAAATCCCAATATTATGAACATAATATTTAAAGCATAAACATATTTTTTGATGTGGAATTATGCTTGACCATAAAGTAAAATGAGGAGTGACTAAAATCTGCTCAAGAAAATGGGCAGGTCTGGATGACTTACTGCTGCAGGATTAGCAAAAATAAATGTCAAAATATATGCAAAACCTGCAAAACAATATTTTGCAGGACAATTTATTTAATGAACCTGGCACAGTTGTAGATGGCATTCTAATTAAATCAGATTAATCCCGATTTTGGTCACACCATAAAGTTAAGGCACACATAACGGCCAGAAATGTAACTACCTCAGGTAGCAGTTATCCCTAGTCCCACGCATGCTCCATCCTATATGTTCCATGAATTTTTTCGCTTATTCTCCACTTGGCTGCAAAATTTCACATATTTCACTGGTGGATTTTGGATTTCTACCTCAAATATATTACACCTCAGAATTAATTAACTGTTGTAATCACTGCTCTATTCATGGACAATTCCATGATGCACCTTTACAACTGAAGTGCATAACACATTCCATAAAATGGTGATGCAAAAAGTGGAATTTAACTGCTTCACTAGTTCACTGCTAATGATGAGTGGGACTCCTTGTAAGCACTGCAGGGGGTAAATTTACTAAAGTTAAAGTTTTTAGAATTGAGTTTTAAAAGTGATGTTGCCCATAGCAACCAATCCGATTCTAGCTAATATCTTCTAGGAGGTGCTAGTTAAATGTTAAGTAGAATCTGATTTTTGCTATGGGCAACATCACTTTTAAAACTCTCTTCTAAAAACCCCCAGGGGTTCAAATGAGGGGGGAAAACACAAAAGGTTCCCCTTTATAGCTTTTGTTGCTGAAAGCTGGTATGGGGTGTGGCTGGATTACATAATCATGTCAGAGGTGATCATATCATTATGCCCTTTCCCATCCAGGCAAAACAATGCCAACATTTTTAATTTACATTCTGGTATGCACAGACTCAGATGAGAAAGAATGTCCTGATGTGATGTGTTCTTTACTGTCAGTTATATAATACATGAATAAGGGTGCAAAGAGCAGTGTAGTCTGAAATATATCTAAATGTTTAAATTAATGATAGAGGTAAGTGAAATGTGACAGTAGGTTGTGATAAGTAGTTGCACTTTCAGTTTGTAGAAAACATCTGTGAAGCCTCCACTGCCAATCCACACTTATCACATACATGACAGGCAGGCTATGACTATGCTTAATATCAATTATTTAATTCTTCATATGTCGTTTATATTTACATGGCAGGGCCGTAGCTAGGGTAGTGCAGCTGGTGCCATCGCACATGGCACCACAGGTCAGGGGGCGCTGTTTGGGCCTGTCAAATTTCTGTTTATTATCATTTTTGCTTGTAGCTTCCTCTTATTTCATCCCCAGCATCTCCTGGTCTCCCCTATCTCTTCCCTGGCCCTTCCCCATGAAGCCATTGCCCTTTTTTGGGTGCATTATGTTGCTTTGAAAAATGAGAGAGGGCGCCAATGCTCTTTCTGGCACAGGGCACCAATAAGTCTAGTTACGGCTCTGTTACATGGTTATTATTTTTTATTGGTAACCATTTGATTCACATACACTATATTGCCAAATTATCTCACCATGGGTAATATGTGTATGCCTTTATCTGTAAAAGAAGGCATGTGTCTTACTTACAGTTAGTTTAAACTGTCATGCATTTTTCTTTAAACAATTTTTGATTGTATTATACTTTTTAACAATATCTAGTATACCCTTCATATTGAACTGGCAAGTTTTTTTTTTTGGCAATTGGTATTCGCTAACATAAATATATATATATTTTAAGACTATGGGGTATATTTACTAAGCAGCGATTTTAAAATCCAGGTGGTTTGCTGTGGTTTACAAGTGAACAATTTTATCCCACGGATCTACTAAGCTGAAATTCCCTACAAAACTGAACATCAAAGTGCCATCAATGATTTCCCATTAGAAGTAAAGAAACCCCAGATTTACTAAGTAGGTTTAAAACTTGTCATTAACCCATAGACAAACCTGCTGCAAAAATGTAGGTGACAGACAAGAGAGTTCAAAAAGCACACTGTTTTTAGCTATCTGGTCAATCAGGAGAGGAATCCCACTACACTTATAATGAGGCAATCATTATGTATTGAATAACAAGGCAGATAACATTGATCATTCTCTTATAATGTATTGAATATCTTAGTGGGAAAATGATTGTTTAATTTTTTTAGGAGAACAATGTTTATTAATTATATTAAAGGGGCAATTAAATTAATTGGTGTTTAAAAATGTTTTTAATGCTGGGCAACATTATTTTATGATGTGGGCAGGGGCGGATTGGCCGTAAACTTCAGCGGGAACTTTCCCGGTGGTCCGACGGCTCAGGGGGCTGCTGGCTGCACATTTTGTTTTTTTATATATATCTATATTAAACTTTTTTCACCGGCCCTGAGTTGGCACTTCCGGGTACTGCGGCAGCCGCGGGGCAGGCCATAACAGAGCAGGGGGAGGCGGTCCAGGCCAGAGTACAGGAGGAGGGTGAGTGTGGCCCCCACCCCGCCTCCCTCCCTCGCCCTCCCCCTCTTACCTCCTCCTCTCTGCTTAATGCTGGGGCTTTGACGTCACAATTCAGTGACCAGCCCCGGCGGCGGTGCGAACACCAGAAGAGACGGAGGACATGGCCTGCTGCCTCCTGCTGTGCTGTTACCGATCACAACAGGATCGGTGACTGGGTGAGTCACTCACAACATTCTCTCTCTCTTCTCCCTGTCTCTCTCTGCTCCGTCACTCTCTCACTCTGCTCCCTGTCACTCTACTCCCTTTCACTCTCTCACTCTGCTCCCTGTCACTCTCTCACTCTGCTCCCTGTCATTCTCTCTCTGCTCCCTGACTCTCTCTTACTCTGCTCCCTGACTCTCGCTCTCTGCTCCTTTACTCTCTCTCTTCTCCCTGTCTGTCTCACTCTGTTCCCTGTCTCTCTCTCTCACTACTGCCTGTCTCTCTTACTGCTGTATGTCTCTCTCTCACTACTGCCTGTCTATCTCTTACTGCTCCCTGTCTCTCTCTTTTCTCTGTTTCTCTCTCTGCTTCCTGTCTGTCTCACTGCTCTCTGTCTCTCTCTCTCACTGCTCCCTGTCTCACTGCTCCCTCTCTCACTGCTCCCTGTCTCGCTCTCACACTGCTCTCTCTCTCTCTCACTGCTCCGTTTATCTCACTGCTTCCTGTTTCTCTCACTGCTCCCTGTCTCTCTCTCACTGCTCTCTGTCTCACTGCTCCCTGTCTCACTGCTCCCTGTCTCGCTCTCACACTGCTCCCTATCTCACTGCTCCCTGTCTCTCTCTCACTGCTCCCTGTCTCTCTGTCTCTCTGCTCCCTGTCTCACTGCTCCCTGTCTCTCTCTCACTGCTATCTGTCTCTCTCTCACTGCTCCCTGTCTCACTGCTCTCTCTAACAATGCTCCTTGTCTTGCTCTCACACTGCTCCCTGTCTCACTGCTCCCTCTAACAATGCTCCCTGTCTTGCTCTCACACTGCTCCCTGTCTTGCTCTCACACTGCTCCCTGTCTTGCTCTCACACTGCTCCCTGTCTCGCTCTCACACTGCTCCCTGTCTCACTCTCACACTGCTCCCAGTCTTGCTCTCACACTGCTCCCTGTCTCTCTCTCTCACTGCTCTACACTGATGTACTATAAGGGGAAATCTGGTAAAACCCCAGAAAATGCAGTTTTCGGGGTTTTACCGCATTTTCCATATGTACAAAGCACCGGAATGCGGTGCATTCTAAAGCTTTGTCCCGATGGGTAATGCAATCTTCAGACGGCGTAACCCAATAAAAGCCTATGGGCTTCTTATCGAGATGTTTCACCTGGGAGGGATCCAATCGGATCCCTCCCATCACCCCCCACAGCCAGCGTCCTTCTGCACATGTGCAGAAGGAAGATAGAGGGAATTCTGGGTGTTAAACCTGGAAGTCCCTCTGTTCGGAGCCATCTCAAAGGACAACTCTTATCGGGAGAGCTGTCCTTTGTGATACTCTGGGTACATACTGCGGTAATCAACCACGGTATGTACCTGAAGACTGGCGGGATGTGCCGCATCGCGGATGCAAAGCTAATACATCCCACCTCTTGTCTCTCTCTTTTCTCACTGTCTCTCTATACTTACCTTCCAGTCCTCCAGCATCTCATGATACCCCCCTCTTCCTTAATTGAACATTGACTTTATAGCCACTACATGTTGATGACACTGGCTTTATTCCTACAGAAACAGGCGGCTTCCAGACCATGTGATCTCCTGCATGAGTAGTGACCACCGACTTAAGATGCTGCCTGTCCAGAAAGAATCAGTTTCTTCAGAGGTTCCCTATTGCAGAGCAATCATACAGGTAAAAATATGCTCATTCACATGCTCGCTCTGTTTTTTCACTGTAGAGAGGTACTGGGGGCATGCCTATCCGCTCCCAGTGCTGTGGGTATGCCCTCAGCATGACAAAACGGGGAAAGAATGGCTTGCAAACACAAAGCCACACCCCCTTGTCACAAAACCACGCCCCTTTTTCGGCACGCCCCGCACATAGGTCCGCTTTAGGTGAATTTTCCAGGGCCACTTTAAATTCCCAATCAGCCCCTGGATGTGGGCACCATTTATATAGCCATAAAATAATAAAAAAATTGCCACCATCATGAGAACACTTTAAACACCAATAAACAGTTAATTGGAATTGTCCCTTTAATTAATAAATAATACTGGTTTCTTAATGAAATGAAGCAATAATTTGCCCCCTAATATGTCAATAAAATAGTATTTCCCCATAAGGAAATTATCAATATTATCTTTATTCAATACATAATGATTGCCCTCCTTTTAAGTGTATTGTGATTCCTCACCTTATGTTTGGCCATATATATTTGTGGATTTTACAGCGGTTTTGTGGCTGTTTTGTGATGGTTTGGGCAAAATACCTGGCAAAAAAATCCCCTACAAAACCGCTGTAAAACAGATGATGTCGACAGTTGTTTACAAAACCCCATCAATACAGCTGAATGGTAAATTTACCCCTATAGTTTTACTAGTCAGCAACAGACAAAATCACTGCAAGTTTGCAAGATTCTGTAAACTTGCAAACCCTTTTAGCTGGAAGATTAGCCAAAAATTGACCTTATTTAGTAACGAGTTTTATGATTCACAATGAGTGATCGAGTGATAAAACTCATTGTGTATGATAATGGTGCTCCAGCTAATCAGCTCCCAACTGTCATCAGTTTGGAAAATGACAGTTGGGAACTGATTGGCTGGAGCACCACTTATGATACGCAACAAGTTTTATCACTCGTGGTGAATAATAAAACTCTTTGATAAATAAGGCCCTGTGTCTGGAAAGCTTGGAATGATTTCTATTTCTTATCTGTATTTTTCTGTATTTTTGTAATAAAAGTGACTTATAAAGTAATTTTCTTTCTATTATGTTACTTATACAGTATTTTTGTTTTGTGGCAACCTTTAAACAAAGTTATTAGGCAAATAGGCTACCTAATTCTTTTGCTTAACACAATCTATTGGCAGCCCTTTGAGTTAATTGTTTTTTTTTAGCATATGCTTGTAACCACTCAACTTGCTGCATCCATACCGGGTTTTTCTTGGCAAGCCGACGGCCTCAAGGGCTTCCTGGAGGCTGATGGATGTTTTTTTTCTCCTTTCTTATTTATTAATATTTCAATGGTATCGGAGCAGGATGGGATTGACATTGGCATAAGTATATGATAAGTTTAGAACTAAACAGGAAATATATGTATATTATACAACTGATTGCAAAAGTGAAAGAGCAGTTTAAATGACAGAAAACAATATATTTTGTGACTACTGAACTGTATATTGGCAGAGGTAAGCTATCTGTGATCTGCACTATACAAAGCTGCATGCACAGCCAAGGTTTCCTTTTCATTATTCTGGGCATTTGCTATGCATTCTAAGGAATCTCCACGGTAACTGAAGTTTACAGTACATAACTTTATTATTATCTTTTATTTAAATGGTGCCACAAGGTTTCTGCAGCGCTTTACAAAGTACATAAACAGTTGAACGCACAAGAAAACAGTACAGGACAAGGACATGGATTTTCAACATTGCAGCATTAGCAATCATAACATTTAAATAAGTAGCAGGGTGTCAGCAATCAAATGTTAGGTGCCATTGTGGGGAGTTATGAGTAAATGATAGTATGAGTAAGGGAAGGAGAATCACACGAGGGAAGAGGGCCCTGCTTGTGAGAGCTTTCATTCTAAAGGGAAGGGGCATATAGGGGTGACACATATGGGAGAGATAGTGAGGAAGGATCATGGAGCAGTGGGTTAGGATGAGAGCTGGAAAGCTTTGATGAAGAAGTGTGTCTTGAGAGCCCATTTGAAGACTAGTAGAGAGGTGGAGAGTCTGATAGAGATTGGAAGAAAATTCCAAAGATGGGGAGATAAGGTCAGAGATGTAAATGGGAGAGGATTTGGTGAGGGCTTTGTGAGTGGGAGAAGTTTTCTGAAGGGGAAGTGGGGCCAGTGTAGGGCTTGCAGGAGAGGGGATGCAGATGTAGTGTGTTTGGAGAGGAAAATGAGTTGAGCAGCAGCACTGAGGACAGATTGGAGTGGAGAGAGATGGGAATCCAAAACTAGGAGGTTACAGTAGTCCAATCTTGAGATGACCAGTGAGTGGATGAGGGTCTTAGTTACTCCCTGGGTGAGAAAGGGTCTGATCCTGGAGATATTTCTAAGATGGAGACAGCAGGACTACAAGAGTTGTGTGGTGTGAAGGAGAGGGAGGAGTCAAAGATAACTCCAAGACAGCACACTTGTGGGCTAGAGGAGATGGCTGTATCATCAATAGATAATGAAATTGTTGGAAGTGAGGTTATGTGGGAGGGAGGGAAGATGATCATCTCAGTCTTAGACATGTTGGGTTTAAGAAAGTGCAGGAACATCCAGGCAGAAATGGCACAGAGACAGTTGGAGATACAAGTGAGGAGAGAGGGGGAGAAGTCAGGGGAGGAAAGGTAGATCTGAGTATCATCAGCATACAGATGATATTGGAGACCAAAAGAGCTGATAAGCTCACCTAAGGAAGACATATAGAGGGAGAAAAGGAGAAGTCCAGGAACAGAAACTTGGGGAATACGAACTGGTAGTAGTAGTGGGGAAGAAGTAGAGTCATAAGAGGAGATGGAGAACTTATGGGCAGTATCACATAGACAGAGGGAGTGAAGGATTTGCAGGAGTAAGGGTAGTCCACAGTGTCAAAAGCAGCAGAGAGGTCAAGGAGAATAAGCAGATAGTAATGGCCCTTGAATTTGGCAGCGTGAAGATCATTGCTGACTTTCAGGAGGGCAGTTTCTGTGGAGTGAATGAAAACCAGACCAAAATGGGTCAAGCAGGGATTGGGAGGAGAGAAAGGCAGTGAGGCGGTTGTAGACATTCCGCTCAAGGAATTTGGAGGCAAAAGGAATGAGAGAAATGGGTCGGTAGTTGAAAAAAGAGTTAAGATCAAGGGTAGGTTTTTTTAAGAATGGGAGAGACAAGGGCATGCTTGAATGAAGAGGGGACAGTGCCTGATAAGAGGAAGAGATTGAAGAGATGGGCAAGATGAGAACAGGCAACAGGAGAGAGGTTGCAGAGGAGGTGGGAGGGGATAGGGTGAAGAGGAGAGGTGGAAGGGGTGAGAACTGGATGAGAGCCATGACTTAATCTCCAGAAACTGGTGAGAGAGAGGTCAAAGTTGATAGGATGGAAGGTGAGAGGTAGGCTGGAAAAGGAAGTAATGTGGTGCTGGGGGTCTAGCGGGATGTGATTTACTGACGTATGGTGTCAATATTGGATGTGAAGTGGGTGGAAAAGTCGACGGCAAAGAGTGAAGAGGGAAGTGAGAAGGAGGGGCAGAGAAGGGAGTTGAAAGGGGAAAGAGATGTTGGGGGTTGGAGGACTGGGAGGAGATAAGGGTCTTGAAGTATGGTTTGACAATTAAGTCATTTTGATGCTCCTCACTGAGCAATGCTTTGCCTTAATACACTGGGGGCCTGGTTCAGTGATGCATGAAATTCCAATGTTGGATGCAACGGAACAATTGGTTATCGACGGCAATAGTAGAAAGGATTTATTTGCAAAGTGTGTGACAGACAGTCAGCATTTGGAGGAGGTAACGGGGGGTGGCTACAAAAAGGCAGGCATGTTTTCTGGGATTGCCCTAGTGAGCCTCTGCAAATTTGTATGCAGGTGGAGAGGCCCCACTATTTTTCGTGACGCTCCTTCTGAGATAACATAGGCTTCATCTGAGGTTCTATGTGCAGCCAATGTTTTCTATGTTTTTGTTTTTGTATGTAAGCGGCAGATGTGAGATGACGGAGGTGGGCGTCTTTTTGCACAAATGGTCGCACCATGTGGGATCACAGCAGCGATGCCCATTGCGTGCATCTCTGAATTAGGACCTGTAGTTCTTGGTCAGAAAATTGTGCTCCAAGGCAGGCAAAAGCCATCTAACCTCTCAAATTGTGACTGCTGAATTGTCTACAAGTCATGGACTCCTAAAAAAACATGTCTGAGAATAAAATATATTAAAATAATATATGACACACAATAGGGAAAAAACACCAAATTCTTCTAGTTTGCAGTTTTATCTATCAGCAATAATTAAAAATAGAGACTACAGAGACTATGATTTAGATCAAAACAAATAAAATAAAACCATCTAATGAAACTGTTCTAAAGCAGGGCAACAAACCAGTACCAACTGGTCACTGAAATGACATATTGTAATGTCTAGCTGTCACTAGTGGTTATCTACAGTTTTGTACCATATCAATTTGATAACCCTGAAGCTTTGTGTACCGAAAGCTTTGGTCTGAAGGAGTTGACAATGGAATATTTGCCTAAACCCAAACAATATATATTAGAAAAAAATAAAGGTTAAACAATTCGGTAATGAACACCTTAAGTTTTGTTAACCTCTTAGCAAAGGGGTTAATCTATAATGATTAGTGCTTGTAGTAAAGGTAGACAGGGGTGTAAGTTCATACCAGGAGCCCGAAGGTGAGAGAGTTCTTGGTGCCACCCCCCTTACCCCCACTGCTCGCTACAAACACCACAGTCCCAGGACCACTCACAATCACTCCCCCTAAACCACATTCACTACCAACACCCCAACACACACGCTTTCTCCCCTGCATTCATTGCCAACATCCTAGCAGAACCCAAAGATACACTCTTCTCCCCCTGCATTCACTGCCAACACCATAGTAGCTCCAAGACACACACCCTCCCTCCCTGCATTCACTAACACCTTAGCAGCACTTAGACACACACTCCCCACCCCCTGTATTCACTACTAACACCACCTGTTGCTGACCAGAGTCTTCCATTCTTGCTGTTTGCTGCTCGCTCAGCAACAGCAGAAGAAGAAGGTCCTATATGTGTGAGGGGAAGAGCCATTAGGAGGGAAGGGCCATGCACTCCAGCCTCTTCCCTACCTCTTTTATGTACATTGGTGGTTTCCTTGATGGAGATTCATTCCTAGAGTCCGGACTCCAGAGTGGGGGCCATGGGAGATGGAGGACCGTGGCATATACCCCCCTGGGCTCCCTGCTGCTTCCTGTTCTGTGGTGCATAAAGCAGAACCTAGTTAAATGGAGGAGAACAATGTGAGCCTTCAGGGCTGGCGCCCGGAGGTGGTCGCCTTCCATTGTCTCCTGTATTTCTGCCAGTGAAGGCAGATAATATTTTTGCATTGGAAGAAAAAATATATCACACTATATCACACTAAATATCACCAAAATCCTGGTGCCAGAATCCCGACTGCTGGTATCCCAACAGTAATAATCAAAGTTAGGCGGAGAGTTAGGTTTAGGGTTAGGCACTAGGGGGAGGGTTAGGCTGCGGGGGGAGGGATGGGCTATCGGGGAAGGGTTAGGGATAGGCTGTGGGGGGAGGGTTAGGTTTAGGCTGTGGGAGGGGAAGGTTAGGCAGAGGGTTAGCATTACTTGCAAGGTGTTGGGATTCTGGCTGTTGGGATGCCGCTGTCGGTATTGTGACTGCTGGCATCACGACTGCTGGGATCCCATACCCAACCAGATTCAAGACAAGTTTAAAATAGAAGAGAAGCCTCTGGAAGCTGTTATTTGTAACACAGGTAGTAATGACCTGTTTTGTAATGATACAAAACTTTGCACATTTTTACTAGGGGTGTGCACCGGCCACTTTTCGTGTTTTGTGTTTTGGTTTTGGATCTGGATCTTTCTTCGTGTTTTGGATCTGGATTGGTTTTGCCAAAACCACCCTTCCGTGTTTTGGGTTCTGGGTTTTGTGTTTTGGATCTGTATTTTTTTGAAAAAAAGCATAAAAACAGCTAAAATCACAGAATTTGTAGGTTTTTCTGCTCCTATGCTATTATTAACCTCAATAACCTTAATTTCCACTAATTTCCAGTCTATTCTGAACACCTCACAATAGTGTTTTTATGTCCAAAAGGTTGCACCGAGGTAGCTGGATGACTATGCTAAGCGACACGAGTGGGCGGCACAAACACGTGACCCATCTAGGCGTGAAACTGCAGTGGCGGACAGGATGGCAGTTTGAAAAACTAGGCCCCAAACTGTACATAATGCAAAGAAAAAAAAGAGGTGCAAGATGGAATTGTCCTTGGGCCCTCCCACCCACCCTTATGTTGTATAAACAGGACATGCACACTTTAACAAACCAATCATTTCAGCGCCAGGGTCTGCCACACAACTGTGGCTGAAATGATTGGTTCGTTTGGGCCCCCACAAAACAAGCTGGCAATTAATCTGTCCCTGCACAAACTGGCTCTACGGAGGCAAGATGTCATCCTCATCCTCCTCATCCACCGATTCCTCACCCTCTTCAGTGTGTACATCCTCATCCTCACAGAGTATTAATTCGTCCCTGCTGGAACCACAGGTCCCTCTGTACGTTCTGGAGGCTGGTCTCCCTGGAAGAGTTGAATTGTTGAAGTTGTATGAACATCATCTTCTCCACATTTTGTGGAAGCAACCTCCTACGCCTTTCGCTGACAAGGTTCCCGGCTGCACTAAAAACTCTTTCGGAGTACACACTGGAGGGGGGGCAACTCAGGTAAAATAGAGCCAGTTTGTACAGGGACCTCCAAATTGCTTCTTTTTCCTGCCAGTACAGGTACGGACTGTCTGACATGCCTACTTGGATGCTGTCAACGATGTAATCCTTTAACAGACAGACGCACGCTTGTCGCTGCTGCTTTGAGGATTCAAGTGCGGCTACAGCCCACACAATTCACAAAGACAGAAAAAAAAAAAGAATATTTTTATTGTTTGTGGAGCACACTTTGAGGGTTACACCACCCTTTAACAGACAGACGCACGCTTGTCGCTGCTGCTTTGAGGATGCAAGTGCGGCTACAGCCCACACAATTCACAAAGACAGAAAAAAGAAGAAGAATATTTTAATTGTTTGTGTAGAACACTTTGAGGTGTCACCACCCTTTAACAGACAGACGCACGCTTGTCGCTGCTGCTTTAAGGATGCAGGTGCGGCTACAGCCCACACATTTCACAAAGACCGAAAAAAAAAGAACAATATTTTAATTGTTTATGTAGAACACTTTGAGGTGTCACCACCCTTTAACAGACAGACGCACGCTTGTCGCTGCTGCTTTAAGGATGCAGGTGCGGCTACAGCCCACACAAATCACATAGACAGAAAAAAAAAGAACAATATTTTAATTGTTTCTGTAGCACACTTTGAGGGTGTCACCACCCTTTAACAGACAGACGCACGCTTGTCGCTGCTGCTTTGAGGATGCAAGTGTGGCTACATCGCACACAAGTCACAAACACATTAAAAAAATAGTTTTTTATTTTTTGGAACACTTTGAGAGTTACACCACACTTTAACAGACAGACGCACGCTTTTCGCTGCTGCTTTAAGGATGCAGGTGCGGCTACAGCCCACACATTTCACAAAGACCGAAAAAAAAAGAACAATATTTTAATTGTTTGTGTAGAACACTTTGAGGGTGTCACCACCCTTTAACAGACAGACGCACGCTTGTCGCTGCTGCTTTAAGGATGCAGGTGCGGCTACAGCCCACACAATTCACATAGACAGAAAAAAGAAGAAGAATATTTTTATTGTTTGTGTAGCACACTTTGAGGGTGTCACCACCCTTTAACAGACAGACGCACGCTTGTCGCTGCTGCTTTAAGGATGCAGGTGCGGCTACATCGCACACAAGTCACAAACAAATTAAAAAAATAGTTTTTTATTTTTTGGAGCACTTTGAGAGTTACACCACCCTTTAACAGACAGACGCACGCTTGTCGCTGCTGCTTTAAGGATGCAGGTGCGGCTACAGCCCACACATTTCACAAAGACCAAAAAAAAAAGAACAATATTTGAATTGTTTGTGTAGCACACTTTGAGGGTGTCACCACCCTTTAACAGACATACGCACGCTTGTCGCTGCTGCTTTAAGGATGCAGGTGCGGCTACAGCC
The DNA here is from genome assembly GCA_031769625.1 of Taudactylus pleione. Taxonomy (NCBI): domain Eukaryota; kingdom Metazoa; phylum Chordata; class Amphibia; order Anura; family Myobatrachidae; genus Taudactylus; species Taudactylus pleione. Next base: position 21,941,394 of record JAUIMM010000052.1, on the reverse strand, counting down.
CACACATTTCACAAAGACCAAAAAAAAAAGAACAATATTTTAATTGTTTGTGTAGCACACTTTGAGGGTGTCACCACCCTTTAACAGACAGACGCACGCTTGTCGCTGCTGCTTTAAGGATGCAGGTGCGGCTACAGCCCACACAATTCACAAAGACAGAAAAAAGAACAATATTTTAATTGTTTGTGTAGCACACTTTGAGGGTGTCACCACCCTTTAACAGACAGACGCACGCTTGTCGCTGCTGCTTTAAGGATGCAGGTGCGGCTACAGCCCACACAATTCACAAAGACAGAAAAAAAAGAACAATATTTTAATTGTTTGTGTAGCACACTTTGAGGGTGTCACCACCCTTTAACAGACAGACGCACGCTTGTCGCTGCTGCTTTGAGGATGCAGGTGGAATCTAGACGGGATTTGGAACCGAGGACACACTACCTCCATCAATTGTCTAAATCCCACTGCACTAATGTCGGATACCGGACGCATGTCTAACACCAACATAGCAGTCAAGGCCTCAGTTATACGTTTTGCTTCAGGATGACTGCTGTCGTACTTCATCCTCATCGCTAGGGACTGTTGGAGGGTCAATTGTTTAGTAAAAGTAGTGATGTTCCTACTTCCTCTCTGGGATGATGAACAACTCCCAGCAGCAGCAACAGCACTAGGAGGAAGAGGTTCTTGATCTTTCCCTATTTTATTTTTATCGGAGAAAGTTTGGTCCTCCATTTATGTTATATTGATATATATACGTGTGGCTAAAGCGCACACAAACACAGAAAATATTATTTTATTTTTGCTGGAGAGTTGTGCACTTTGTGGGTTACACCACCCTTTAAGAAATGAGCCAGCCGGCTCTTTACTTATGGGACACAGGCGCACGCTTGGCGCTGCTCCTTTGTTGATGCACGTGCAGCCACAGTGCACACAATTCACAAACACAGAAAATAATTTTTTTTTTGGTTTGGACTGGAGTGTACTTTCGGGGGTTACAGCACCCTTAACGGTCAAGCCAGCCGGCCCTTTACTTATGACACAGGCGCACGCTTGGCACTACTTTGTTGATGCACGTGCGGCTACTGCGCACACAATTCACAAACACAGAAAATAATTTTTTTTTAGGTTTGGACTGGAGTGTACTTTCGGGGGTTACAGCACCCTTAACGGTCAAGCCAGCCGGCCCTTTACTTATGACACAGGCGCACGCTTGGCACTACTTTGTTGATGCACGTGCGGCTACTGCGCACACAATTCACAAACACAGAAAATAATTTTTTTTTGGTTTGGACTGGAGTGTACTTTCGGGGGTTACAGCACCCTTTAACGGTCAAGCCAGCCGGCCCTTTACTTATGACACAGGCGCACGTTTGGCACTACTTTGTTGATGCACGTGCGGCTACTGCGCACACAATTCACAAACACAGAAAATTATTTTTTTTTTGGTTTGGACTGGAGTGTACTTTCGGGGGTTACAGCACCCTTAACGGTCAAGCCAGCCGGCCCTTTACTTATGAAACAGGCGCACGCTTGGCACTACTTTGTTGATGCACGTGCGGCTACTGCGCACACAATTCACAAACACAGAAAATAATTTTTTTTTTGGTTTGGGCTGGAGTGTACTTTGGGGGTTACAGCACCCTTTAACGGTCAAGCCAGCCGGCCCTTTACTTATGACACAGGCGCACGCTTGGCACTACTTTGTTGATGCACATGCGGCTACTGCGCACACAATTCACAAACACAGAAAATAATTTTTTTTTTGGTTTGGACTGGAGTGTACTTTCGGGGGTTACAGCACCCTTAACGGTCAAGCCAGCCGGCCCTTTACTTATGACACAGGCGCACGCTTGGCACTACTTTGTTGATGCACGTGCGGCTACTGCGCACACAATTCACAAACACAGAAAATAATTTTTTTTTTGGTTTGGACTGGAGTGTACTTTGGGGGTTACAGCACCCTTTAACGGTCAAGCCAGCCGGCCCTTTACTTATGACACAGGCGCACGCTTGGCACTACTTTGTTGATGCACGTGCGGCTACTGCGCACACAATTCACAAACACAGAAAATAATTTTTTTTTTGGTTTGGACTGGAGTGTACTTTCGGGGGTTACAGCACCCTTAACGGTCAAGCCAGCCGGCCCTTTACTTATGACACAGGCGCACGCTTGGCACTACTTTGTTGATGCACGTGCGGCTACTGCGCACACAATTCACAAACACAGAAAATAATTTTTTTTTTGGTTTGGACTGGAGTGTACTTTCGGGGGTTACAGCACCCTTAACGGTCAAGCCAGCCGGCCCTTTACTTATGACACAGGCGCACGCTTGGCACTACTTTGTTGATGCACGTGCGGCTACTGCGCACACAATTCACAAACACAGAAAATAATTTTTTTTTGGTTTGGACTGGAGTGTACTTTCGGGGGTTACAGCACCCTTTAACGGTCAAGCCAGCCGGCCCTTTACTTATGACACAGGCGCACGCTTGGCACTACTTTGTTGATGCACGTGCGGCTACTGCGCACACAATTCACAAACACAGAAAATATATTATTTTTTTAGCACTTGGGGGGAGCACCCCTGATGGACAGAGCACCCCCTGGACAACACTACAGCACCTCTTTAGGACTGGGCCACTGCACAGGACTTTGGAGTGGACACAGCCCCTATGGAGAACTGACTGCACAACACAGTCCAGCCAGCCCCTATGGACTTTGAAGTAGTGGACACAGCCCCTATTAACAACAGCAGCACAGCACAACACAGCCAGCCCCTATGGACTTTGAAGTAGTGGACAACAGCAGCACTACACTACACTACACTACACAGCCCTAACTCCCACCCTCCCTCTTCACTGTCCACAGCCGAGTGAGAAAATGGCGCCGACGTGGGTACCTTATATAGGATCCAAAACCCGCGAGACTCGGAAGGCGGGAAGATGACGTTTTGCCTCGATTTCAGAATCCGAGTCAGGCGGGAAAAGTCGAGCCTGACTCGGATCGGACTCGGATCGGGGGGGCTCGGGGGGGTTCGGATTTCAGAAATCCGAACCCGCTCACCCCTAATTTTTACTTAATGCTGCATTAAAACTATTCCAAGGTAGCCCCTGCCACACACACACACACACACATACACTAAACTTGGCAAGTCTCCCAGAATGGGCAGGAGGCTCCCGAATTTCGGGTTGTGATCTCAGATGCACATAAGAGTATCCAAGTCTCCCGAAGCTGCCAGGGTCCACCCAGCTTTATTTATTTATATATATATATATATATATATATATAGATATATATATGTGTATATATATATATATATATATATATATATAATTATATAATATGTGTGTGTGTGATTAAGCAGCACTCCTCATAATGGTAAAGAGAAATCACAAATGCAGGTGTCCTCTAAGCAGGTCTCACAGGAGACATGTACAATAAGCATGAGGTACTGTAGACGACGGAGACGTTTCAATGTGAAGTGAAAATGCCCTGACGAAAATGTTCAATTAACATTGAAATGTGTGTGTATGTGTGTATGTAATGCAACCACACCATCAATACTTTATGATGAAATTATCCCAAATTGCATTGAATAAATGTATAATGTCCTATTTATTAGAATTATTCAACATATTTCACCACTCTCAGCAAATGACTGCGTAAAATTACTCACACATAAAATAAAGGTCAATCTTTGAATCTAGGGGCCTGATTCAGCTTGGATCGCAAGTCTGTGGCCTCATGTAGTCGGCCGATGTTTGCATTCTGCGCATGCGTATGCACCACAGTGTGCGTGCGCGAACTGGCCGATTCAATTGGGAAGTGATAGCAGTGAGCACGCGGTCTCATCATTCAGTGATTGACAGGAAGTGACCATTTGTGGGTGTGACAGGGGGTGGTCAGTGAAACGCATGCGTGCCAGCGCATTTCAACGCCGTTACAGGAGCGTGCATAATTAAGCCCCTGCGACGGCATACGCAGCCTAAGCTCTCACTGTGTGCAGGAAGTTTAGCAGTTTGTGAGTGAGGTCAGGTCAACCTCAACCATGGGTCCGATGGTTCTCGATGTTACCGATGCTTTTGCTGCCTTGCTAATTATTACAGATTTGAGTGAAGGGAAGGGGGTGGCTTTATGAAGTGCTGGGCGTCTGTATCTTGTGCTGCTGCGGCATTGCGATCACATTCATTTGCATAATTTTGCAGCGGCCGGGTGCGTACGTTTGAAATCATGCGATCCAAGCTGCATTAGGCCCTAGGATGATATTATGAAGATGAGGGCAATAATGGAGAATGAACATGAGAAAGAGGCTTAATAAGGAGTGGTAATAAAAAGTGGCTGACAGGCTTGTTACCCCAGGTTTACGTAACTTTGAGACTTTCAAGTTACAACTTGTTCAAAGAACGCAACTTTGAGACTCATTTTATGCTAAATTGTTTACATTCATCGTATATTTGAGACTTTGGGCCTGATTCAGAGATGGATGCTAAAGCAATCGCAGCTGTGTTTTCATATGCAATGTAGCTGCGAAAAGATGCTAATGTCTGCACAGATCACCCGAGCATAGAGACGCCCGCTGCTGCCTTCTTACCTATGCGCAACAACGCATACCTGCCTAAATATTGGTAACATCGACGCACATCAGGGGCCATTTTGGCCTTGCGGGAGGTAAGACAAGCCACAGACTTGGCAGCTCTCCAGACACGCAGAGGGCTCTCATGCTGCATATGCAATCGCAGATGCTAATGTATGCACGCCCATGAAATGGTGCTCAAACGTACAGACACGCCTGTGTTTTTCTAACCACTCCCCTGTTACCACCATCAAATTTTGACAACCTGTCACTCACTTTGCGATGGATTCCTATGTGTGTCAGTAATGGCAATCTGAACACAGGGCCTGATTTTGACCTGTTCGCGAGCGCTGAGCGCTCGCAAGCGGGTTGATGGTGCCCTAGTGCACATGCACATGACGGTGGGAGCTCCATTGTGCGCATGCGCGAAACCCGAATAGCGACGGCCAAGCTGTCGCTATGGGTCTCGCACCAAAGGGGGCGTGCTGTCGATGTTGATTGACAGCACGCCCCCTTTGGTGGGCGTGCCAGGGGCGTGGCTGCCCAGACGGAGGCGTTCCCATGGGAACGCCTACCGTCTGGGGCCGGCCCCACTGACATCACTAGTGATGTCAGTGGGAGTGCTTTTGGCTCTGATAGAGCCAAAAGCACTCCTGGGCTTGCAACAGCGAGACCCTACTGCAGGGTCTCGTTGCAAGCCCGATGGTCGAGATGGTCTTGACCATCGCGACCATCTTTTTGGCCGCTCGCATAAGTTGTTGGTGGTCACCCACAGCTATGCGAGCGGCCAGGAGGCCGCTCCACTAAGAGGTAGGAGGGCCCTGATTCAGAGTGAGCACTCTTATCAGAGCGTCCGGCTCTGAATCAGGCCTACAGCGCACACACAGTGCAGCTAAAACGCATGTGCAATGGCAAACAATTGCTGGATCTGCGGAAATTGTGTACATCTCTGAATCAGGCCCTTTGATATATACACCTGAAGAAGTCTCTTTTAGGGACAAAACGTGTAGGGGTTTGATGCCGTATCTAACTGTCACGGTTGAAGTCCCTGTCATTGAGCTCACACCCAGAAGGGTTCTGGCAGGATCTAATTCCACCTCTTCTAAAGTGACGTTACTACAGTATGACAACTTTTTATCAAATCATGTAAGCATTTTTGTATACATTTACAATTATTTTATCAAGAATAAAATATATTCTAATGTGAAGTAAGTAGTGACCTCAGGCCTTCTTTTTGGGTGTTTTTTTGATTTTTGGTGAGTGGGTATATCTCCAGACCACACTGGAATTCCAACTAGTTATCATTATTAAGAAATCTCTGGTTGCTCAAGAAGGAAGAATAAAAAACATTCAGAGACACTTGGGTCTGTAATTGTTTCACTGATGAACATATTAAACTACCATTAATCAGATTTGTAAAGCACTATTGTTTAAGCCAGGGGTGTTTTAAGAGAGGAGGGGTCCTATGCGTAGACTCAGGGCCTGATTCACATTGGTTCGCAAGGCTGCGTTTGCACGCACTCCACACGCTGTGAAAATATGCTAATTAATGCAATCGCACGGCAACCGCAGCACTATACTATGACGCTATTCAAGGTATAAAGCCTGCCCACTTCCCATGACATGCATCCGCAAGTCAGTGAAAACATCGGTAACATCGAGTAACATCAGAACCTTCCACACACTTGTGGTTGACCTGACCCTACCGCAGAAACTGCTAAACTTCCTTTCGCCATCTAGACTTCTGCCAGCATACGCTATCGCAGAGGCTTAATTATGCATGCCCCTGTAATGGCGTTTAAACGCCCAGGAACACCTGCGTTTTTCTGACCACCCCCCATCACCAGAAAAACAAAGATCAACCAAAGCGCTTAAATGACACTGGTAATATCTGTAGCTGCAGCAGTTAAAAATAAGGGGAAATTGCAACCCCACATGAAAACATATATGGACAAGAAACTGCGCTAATATACAGACAGAATAAAATAATTGTTTAAACCAAAAATTAATCAAATTAGTTAAGGGGTTAATAGATATTAAATGGTGGATAGGTTTGTGAATGCTGAATTAACCACAAATATCTGAAGCAATAAAAATAATATCAAACATGCTATTTAATAATATATTAATTACATAAATGACATACATATGACAATAAGAACCACATGATCCACAACAAAGTACAATAAAAAGGTAACTAGATAAATTTGCTGATGCAAAAACTGGTATGAATAAAATAGTTAAATAAGAGTCTTTGTATGGAGTAGATCCAATTGCATCAAGTAACAGTGTTAATCACACTAGTTAGTTAATAGCGTTATATATTGCAACATTGTAACTGCAAGCCTGCAATTAATGTATCCTTTTCAATATCCACAGTAATATGTTATCTGGAGTTTGTATTTGACGAAATGGTTTTCTAGGGAGTTCAGGGTTTCACCCTAACGGGTGCACAGTGATGAAAAAGGATAGTAATACTGACCGGCCTCAAACTTTCAAGTGGCTGCTGGTATATAACATATTCTCTATCCAGCTGTATGAGAATAATAGCCGGAGAGAAACACGGCCTCCGTGTCTCGCGGTTGTGAGGTCTCAGGTAATATGGCTCTTTGTCCGGCTGGACAGTGATAATAGCCTGCCGGTGACCAGGGCCAGAGGTGAGCAGGAAGGTGTAGATGGATATGTGAGCGCGGCCGCGGCTTTTCAAATCCTCTGCACCAAACACTTATCGGATCTCCCCACACCAAATTAGGGCTGCGAGCACTGGCACAATATGCAGGAGTTTGTTAAATAATTAAAATGCCCATGCACTCAACTTCTTTTTCATGTATTGGTATCCAAGGTGTGGTTTGAGCGGCAGACATTCACTCTGAAGCATAAATCCAATTTAAAACACAATCCCTCAGCTTGTCAGCACAGATTTCCTGCACACAGCCAGCTATCAGGCTGGTTATAATGACTCTCTTCCTGCACACACTGCTTGTAAGCCCCCATCACCACCCTCAAATGGTCACTTCCTATCAATCACTATGTGAAGACTCTGCATGCTCCCTGCGATCGCTTTCCAATTGCTGTGTCTGGTTTGCGCAGAATGCAAACATCGGCTGGCTGTGTGCGAACGCAGCCTTGCGAACCAACCTGAATCATGCCCTCAGTGTGGTCCCCCTCCTCTCTCATGTGGTGCCATGGAGACACAGTGCAGTAGATTCTGGCTTAGTGCCAGATTCTACTGTGCATGCACGGTCTCAGAGAAAATGGCGCCCATGTTGTTTTCCCGGGGACAACAGTACTGCGCATGTGTGAGTTTTGCTGCTCTGCAGCGCCGGCCTGGCGATGTAGAGCAGCACTCTGGTGACTTCGGACAGGTAAGTATAAAACTATATGGGTGCAGGGTGTGCGGTGTGGGCCTCCCAGGACCCAGGGATCTGTGTGCACTGCACACCCTGCACCCATTATAGATATGTCCCTGGTTTAAGCTCCCTCTATGTTTTGTTTTTTTGGAGTGATATTTGTTTAGGATTCTGCTAACAAAGGATCTTTCTAGAGGTGCAGCTGTCTCTTTTGGTGCAAATAAGGGCAGTATTTTTTGTAATGTCCTATTTATTTTTTAAATTATTCAACATATTTCACAACTCTCAGCAAATGAGTAGATAAAATGACTCACACACAAATTAAAGATCAATTTTTGAATCTAGGATGATATTATGAAGATAATTATGGAGAATGAGCATGAGACAGAAGCTTACTAAGGAATGGTATTAAAAGGTAGTTACTGGAAAATGATGATGCTGAAAGGCTAATGTTAATGACGAGGGTGAGGATTAATTGGTGGAAAGTGGGATGACCTGGGGCTAGAGTGCAGTCAAGATAGCAACACACTTGCCCCACACACAATAGCGAGGGCTGATCAGGGGGAGAGAGGCCATTTGTCCAGGATCCAGAGTACACCCAGAGGGAGCCAAAGCAGGGAAGATACAGGGAAGCTAATCAGGGAACTGGGGCAGACACACAGCACAAGTACACAGCACATACTAAGCTATGCCCCCACCGGCAAAAACCTCTGCTGGGGGATACGTTCAATATCCCATCAGCAAAGATTCCGGCGGTCAGAATGCCGATGCCAGAATCCCGACACTTATCTGAATTCCGGCTCCGGCATCACAACTGCCAGAATCCCAAAGGTAAGTAGCAGAGTTGGGGGCAGGGTTAGGCACTAGAGGTAGGGTTAGGCACTAAGGTGGGGGTTAGGTTTAGGCACCGGGGAGGGAGGGTTAGGTTTAGGCACTAGGGGGAGGTTAGGTTTAAGCTCCGGGTAGGGAGGGTTAGGGGTTAGGTATACCTTGAGCCTTCGGGATGGTAACCTAGTTAGGAAGCCGACGTCGGGATTCTGACCACTGGGATCCCGAACACCGGCATCCCATACCCAACTCCTCTGCTGGACACCACTTCCAACATGCATTAACTACAAAGGAATAGAGAAAACAGGGCAACAGAAAAGAAAGCAAAAGAGCAACAGGGAGAGGTAGGGTAAGATATAGACTGGGAAAAGAAGGGAGGCGAAAGAAGAAGGGGTCAGACATGCATTCGGAGGACAACAGAAAGGGGGAGGGATACTAAAAGACAAGGATGAGAAAGGAGAATGTTAGATAGTGAGATAGGAAAAATGAGGCAGAGAGACGGGGAAGAGGGTGAGAGAGATGAGAGAAGAGAAGAAACTAAAATGACGGGCACTATAGTTAGTAATCCAGCAAATTATAGATCTAAAATGTTACTACAGGTTGAGTCTCCCATATCCGAAATGCTCGGGACCACGAGCATTTTGGATTTTGGATTATTCCGGTTTTCGGAATACCTGGGGTGGGGGCCCGGCGGGTGTCACGGGAGGCCCCGGCGTGTGCTGCGGGTGAGTCCGGAATGTGTTGCAGTGGTCCGGCGGGTGATACAGGGGTCCGGCGGGGTTTTTGCGGTGGTCCGGCAGGTGCTACAGGGATCCGGCGGGTGTCGTGAGGGGTCCGGCGACTGAGGCGGAAGGGTCCTGCAGGTAAGGAGGAAGGGTCTGGTGGGTGCTGCGGCTGTCACGAGGGGTCCGGCGGGTGCTGCGGCTGTAACGAGGGGACCGGCAGCTGCCGCTGGGGGTCCGGCGGGTGATGCGGGGGGTGGCCTGGCATGTGGCCCACGCCGCTAGTCATTGGCCGCTGATACACCTGATGTCATGACGTCAGGTAACGTCGTGACTTCACATATGCACCTAAATATTCCGGTTTTTGGAATATTTCGGTTTTTGGAATAACGGATATGGGAGACTCAACCTGTATATAACAATCCCTATTGATTTAATTTAAATATGTGCAAGGACCCCCTATGTTTTGGTTTTGATTCTAAAACCATCTCCATGTTTTGGTTTTGTCAAAATCACACTCATGTTTTGGCTTTGGTTTTGTATTTCAATAAAATTGGTCAAAGCAGGTAAACTCATGCAATTGTAAACTGTTTCTGTTCCTACATAATTTATATTGCTAACATTCATTTTCACTCAATTTTCTAATGACCACCTTATTTTCATCAACAAAGACTGCAGAAACTGGCTGACTGTCGAAATATAGAGATAGACACACAGGCACAAACATAACGCAGTACAATAAAAGATGTTGTGGCACAGCAGTGGAAGATAGGTTGGCCATTTTAGAAAAAATATAAACCAAAGTATATATTTGACCCCTCCCTCTAAAAAAAATAATAATACAAATATTTTTTTTTATTTAAAAATCCAAGTGGTTTCAGTGTTAAGGGTATTTTATGAGAGGCAACACCAGATACCTAATAGCAAGTAACAAAAATGCAGTGTACAACCCAAGGACAATGTCATCTTGCATTGTTTTCCCATTGTATTATTTTTGCTAAAATGATAATTTATACTGCTGCTGCTGCTATCCCTCTCCATACCACACATGCTGTACTAGATTGAGAATGAAATAAAATGATTTTCTCAAATCACTTGACTGCAGACTCAGGCCTTTCGGTATCTTCATTTCTAAATGAAAATGTATTACTGTATCTATTATCACTCTCATGTTAAACATGATGCTTTAAGAATCTAATCAAATCAGTACCTAATGAAAACAGTACCTAATCAAAAATATAAATTAATGTCACATATTGACTTTCTCAAACCATTTCATTTCTTAGATTTGCTAGTCAAGCATGTTGGTATCTCTTATTTTTTTCATATGATCACTGTGGCATAGATCATCCTCTACAAGGTTAGACATAGCGCTGTAATTTATAATCTATTGTAATAGATAGTAGCCTATGTTTAAATGATATTCAGAAAGCGTATATATGTAGGAAGGGCTATTTATTTATTTGTTTATATTTAGTTGTATATGCATATCTAATTGTTTAGGATTATATTTTGAGATATTTATATAATTTTTATATCTATATATTTTTACTTTTTCTTTTTTCTTTTTTTATTTATATACAAATTAATTGGTGTCAATTGTATATACTTTTAATTTTGTAATGAGTCAGTAATGATATATTTTATATATTTATATGAGATCATGTATATATATGTTAAACAATGATTCAACGTTAATACTACTATATAAGAGTTTGGCAAATGAACAAACCCCATGTAAGACAAGTCTAGGGGTGTTGATTGACATCTGTAACTCTTAATTATATGCAGCTGATGGAAATTGAGGTACTATTTAAACATGGAAAATTTGAGCCACACATCTATTCACTTCCTGATGAAGCCGCTGATCTTTATACAGGCGGAGAAACGCGTAGCAGAATAGACGGCAGTAAGCTTTATACTGTCCGTGTGATCACACTGTCCGTTGTTGTGCCGGCTTAGTCAGCCCGACATCCGTATTACACATTGCCGCTGCGGAGAATACAGGCGTACAGGTGTCCGACACATTGCCGCCGTGGAGACTACAGGTGTGCAGGCCTCTGGAGGATAGAGGAGGCAGACCTGGTACTTTGTTTTTGTGTAGGCTCAGTTTACCTGACAACCTTATCAGCTATTTCTGCTGCAGAGAATACAAGTATACAAACCTCCGGATAACAGAGGGAGGAAAACCCAGTATTCGTTACAAACGTGAGTGCACCACGTATTGTCAAATAGCATACCTTTTCTATACGGACTGATTTTGCAGTCTTTTACCCTCCTGGAGGAGTATGTCCATAATATATATGTATTGACTCATTATTGGATTCAAGCAAATTCAGCGCAAATAAGAGCTAGCTATATTGAAACAATTTTACAGACATTCGCTATCTATCAGTCCATTGCAACAAACTATCTAAGGTGTATATTTTGATTTGATTTCTTTACTTATCCGGATTTACAGATATTAACAAATATCTTACCTCAATAATTCTGGACTTCTTTTGGATACATTATTTGATCTTTCTTGTGTCAGAATTTTAAATGTTAACTAAGTTCAGTTGTTATATTTTTTAATTTAAATTTTTTTTTTTTTATTGTGTTTAGTCTAACTAATATCCATTTGGATTCTAAGTGTGGATTTGTCTAGAGGAGGCAATTTTTCCCATTGTGACATCTTTATTATATATATATATATATATATATATACAATTTTATATGAATATTAATAAATATTTGATATCAAGATTGCGCTTCATTGTTCTATTAGTATTAGATAGTAACCTGTTGGTTTTCTTTAACCTGAGAATAGCCTGAATAACTTGTTGAAGTACATTGTAGTTCCTTTACATGAATACTCTTTCTCAAAGCATTATGGGGTCTATTTACTAAGCAGTGTTAGGAGACAGAGTGAAACGTGATAAGAAAGTGATAAGGTACCAGCCAATCAGCTCCCAACTGTCATTTTTCAAACACAGCCTGTGAGATGACAGTTGGGAGCTGATTGGCTGGCACCTTATCACTTTCTTATCACTTTTCACTCTGTCTCCTAACACTGCTTAGTAAATAGACCCCTATATGTTGTAAAATGGGTACTTGAAATGAGGACTCCAGACAGGCAGGTACTTGGTAAAGCAGTGGCTTTTTAATGGTTGCAGACACTGCACCATAGCATACGTGAGGTTTAGGCCTGGACACATACACAGGCACATAATAGAAAATAAGCAAACAACATAAAAGTAAATGTCTCAGCACTCTTTATGCTACCCTAATGCTAACCACCACCCCCAGCCTATCGCCTGGCCAGTTTGTCCGGCATCAGGAGCAAGGAGCATCAGGTGTGTGGGAGTTTTAAACCCTTCCTGTTTTCCAGAGATTATTCCAGCTGGGTCTGTGTAAAAGTGCAAACCTGGAATTCCACACCTCCGCTGCTAATGCAGAACACACAGGTTTCACTCCAGCCTCCCTTGGAGGAAGCTGATTCCACCAGAATGTGGGCAATTCAGGTGAGACAACTCCTGTCACCACAATGTTTTTTTTTTGCCATTTGCTAATGTTGTTGTTGTTGTGGTATCTTAGACTTTTTTAAAAATGAGAACTCTCTTTATGGCCTGTATTCAATTTGAGGCAAAAAGCCGTTTTCGCGTGTTTTTGGCGGAAACTTTTCGCCGATGACGTAATTTCGCCAGGTTGAAAAGTATCGCCGTATTCAATTTGAAAGACTTTCCGCCTAGGCGGAAAGTCAATGCAATGTAATAGGCAAAAAAGTTTCGCCTATGAATAGCAGGCGGAAAAAAGTGCAGAATTGGGGTTTTGGGGTGCAACGTTGCAGGAATTCCTGTGCAGCCTTCAGACAGTCCCCCAAAGGTAAAATGTGTCAAAAAATGTTTAAAAATCTCGCAAGAACACCCTAAAAAATCACTTTGATTTTGGGGGCGAAAAAAAAAATGTTGGGGGACAAAGTTAAAAACTAGCAAACTTGATTCTGGGTGGTCCCCAAGTATGCCCCATGTGTTTTTTTTTCATTGCAGGGGCTTGCGGAAGGTGGATTTTTCACGTTTTTTTAAACTTAACTTTAGCAACTGTAAAATATGCTGGCCCCCATTCTCAAGTACCCCAAATTTGCTGGGATAAGTTATTTTCTGCAAAAAACTCCTGAATACTATTCTTCACCACTTATACAAAAACGCTATTTAGCAGCTATTTAGCCCGTTTAAAAACACCAAATACCTTCAGCAAGCCAAATCGGGGGCTATCATAGGGAACCCCCATGTCAGAGCATCTTTTGGGGGATTTCAGGGGGATTTCCCCAAATCTGACAGTACTTTCCGCTTGTTTAAGTTTCGCCGCGTCCCGTTTTCGCCTACTTTCAAATTGAATACGGGGATAAGCGGGCACGCGCGTGATACTTTTCTGCCTGCAAAACACGCAATGTAGGCGAAAAGTCTGGGAGGCGAAAAAGTATAGCGGCTCCGCTCAAATTAAATACGGCTCTATGTCTGACATTTTGCTGTATAATATGGTAAAGAAAGACATCAATTGGCATTCTCAAACCATTACATCTCTGTGATTTAACTGGATAGTTTGTTGTGGTATCTTGTTTTATTCACATGCTGCAATAGTTATAGTTTAGATAAATGAACAAAACCTTAATGGCCCCATCTGCGGAATGGTCACTCATCCTCTTTTCAGTTAGGCATTGGTCACAGTTGGGAAATAGTTGCAATATGTGTCATTATGGGCGTGATTATGAATATGACACAAATGTAGGTGTAAAATGTAAGGGACTAGCTTTTGCATACCCTAATCTGCAGATTGAGATATAGAAACCATATAACTGATAGAGGTCAATTTGAATGTAAAGCAATATATGTTTTATTATGGTGTATTGTTGTTCCTGTGAAGTGTCACATCTAAGCCCCTCAAACAACAAAACACTTTGAAATGGATTGTTTTAAGGGTTCTGCTGCAGATAGTAAAACATGCACAGTGACAGCAACCTGTATTTTACTGCTAGAAATAAGATACTGCTCTTCACAAAATTTCCAACTGTAACCACTTCAATTTTGCTATCAGAGATATGATGATACTGCTTCCCTCACACACCAAGACCTAACTGTAGCCACTAAAGTTGGCCATACATGCTACAATTATCGGGGCGATCCGCCCAATATGCATGTGTCGCCCTGATAATTGTAGTGTGTGTGTGTGCGGGTGACCGAGAGTCAAATATTGCTTGGTCGGGCATGCCGGATGGTCCAGCATGCCCGTCCGATGCGATATTTAAGGGTAAACTATTGGCCGCATCGGGCTGTGTATGCCCAGCTGCGGCCGACAGACAGACATTTCCTGTGTTCCTTCCCATGGAATGACTAGGAAAATGTCTCCTCCCCCGGGGCGGAGCGCAGATGTCGGGCTGATACACTGTGAGAGAAATCACAGTGTATGCCGCACACATCTGCAGTTGGCAGGCTGCCAGATAAAATGTCTGTCGGTCTGACAGACATTTTATCTGGACGTGTATGCCCAGCTTTAGATTTTTTTTCAAATAAGAATTATTTGTTGACTTTTTTTCTGGTTCTTTAATGTGCAGTCCTGCCGCCACAACATCCTTAGGCTGTGCTACTGCCCCTAACACAACAATACCCAACATTAACACTGTAACTATTAAAAGGTCACAATAATATGTTTATTTTGTTGATTTTCTTGAGGCACTTTAATGTGCACAGTAACATGCCCACAGCATCTTACTATCAGAGATGTGATAGAAACATAGAAACATAGAATTTGATGGCAGATAAGAACCACTTGGCCCATCTATTATTATTATTATTATTATCCTTTATTTATATGGCGCCACAAGGGTTCCGCAGCGCCTTACATAGCACATAAACATAGTGCACAAACATAGTACATAGACATAGTACATAGACAGTTGAGCAGAACAAGAAAACAGTGTCATACAGTTTAAGACAATGCAATACAAGTACATTGTATATAAACACTGCTGCAAAAGAAGCAGGATGGCAAAAGTCACGGGTTAGGTGCTTTTGAGTATAGAGCAGATAATATAAGTAAAGAAAGGATAAGCACAAGAGGAAAGAGGGCCCTGCTCGTGAGAGCTTACATTCTAGAGGGGATGGGCAAACAGACAGGGGTGACACGGATGGGGTAGACAGTGAGCATGGGACAGAGGGTTAGGATGACAGATGGGTGGATTCCTATTTTACAGTATGTGTGGAAGTCATTTGAATTAAGATATATGCCACTGACATTCTACTTTAAGAGGCAGTTTTTGTAGGTGTCTGTGGAAAGCCATGGCTGTTATATCAGTTTACGTGAAGTCTGACGGGTAGCTGAAGCCACTTCATGAAGGGCTATTTAGAGAGTTTGGTTAACGTATAAACCAGCAGTCTCAGGTAAATAGAAATTGGTCAAAGTAGTTATTGTAAAGAGATGTTCAGATGTAAAATAATAAGTTGTGATCAAGTGTGAATTCTATAGGCACATTTATTGATTTGGAGCGTGATGGGAGACATGTGAGGTTTGCAGGATATTTATTCCATAGTATATCCGCTGTCCGTGTGTGGAGCCTGGATTTGGTGATATGTCACCAGATAATAAAAGCAGAAGAATGGAGAAGTAGATATAGTTGTAGGTGTGTAAAAAATTTTTATAGTGACACAATGAGGCTGTAATAGTCAATTTTTGATGAAAAGAAAGCTCATTAGTTTTTAGAGGAGGTGAGTGACTCAATAGGGCGGCAGTGTGCCCAGAGAGGGGAGATGCAGGGAGAGTTAGGGATGTTATATCCTTAGAGAAAATACAAAGGAGGGAGTTGAAAAAAAGAAATGTGTAGTACATGGTGAGTTTTCGGTTTGTTTTTTTTAGACAAATTTTAAAATAATCTGTATCTTAATCTGAAATTACCTTAGATGTTGGTCAATGTTTGTTCAACTGTTTGATTAACTGTTATGTAATCACACTTTGTGCATTTAACACTTAGTGTTTTTAACCCCAGCTGCAAACAGCCCCAGCTGCCCCTAGACTGAATATAAGGAGTGGTATCCCTTGATTAAGACAGGCTACAACTGACTCAATTGGCTTGCTGATCAAAGGAGATAACTTGCTCTGAGTTGGAGCAAAAACCAGGCCAGATATATACCATAAACTATGCTTCACTGACCAATACAGACCATCTAGTCTGCCCCTTTTCATGTATCCTTTAGGCAACTTCAACCCTATTTGCTCCTTATGTCTCTCAAGGTGATTATATGATACTGACCTTCACACAATACCCAAACGTATTCCACTTTGCTTTTAACAAGAATTCAAAATTGTTGGGTTTTTTTTGGTGCTTTAATGCGCAGTCACATGTCCACAGCAGCATTCTGCATTCAGAAATGTGATGATATGATACTGCCCCTTACACGACACACAACAAAACGCAAATGTAACCATTTGGATTTTAACAAGAATATTTTTTTGGGGTGGGAATTCAGAGATGTGCTGATACTGCCCCTCAATCTACTCAACTGTAATTACTTGGATTTTAACAAGAATAGAATACATTTGGGGGAATTTTTTATCACAGTAATATGAAGTCTACAGCCGCCTTGTATTATATCAGAATACTCAACTGTAACCCAAACAGTGAACTAGCAGCCACTCTTGGGGGTATACTTATTAAAGTGAGAGTTTTTAGAAGTGGAGATGTTGCCCATAGCAACCAATCAGATTCTAGATACTATCTTCTAGAAGGTGCTAGATAAAGGTGAAGTAGAAAATGATTGGTTGCTATGGGTGACATTTCCACTTCTAAAAACTCTCACTTTAGTAAATATACCCCTTACACCCTCTTACCTTGTCTCACCTAATTTTCAGATCTGAATTTGGTGAGCAACACTGAACTATGACTCAATTTCGAATTAGCACCCAAAATCTGGTTGTGAGACTTAAGCCAGATACACATAGAGCGATGTCGGGCCGATATGCCATTTTGTAACAACATATCACCTACATCGCTCAGTATGCATGCATGTTTGTGCGTTCCCGCTGTCGCTAGTGACGTTCGCCAGGTTTGATGTGTTGCCCATCAAACTTAGCGATATCGCTAGCAGCCCATGTATTGTTAATGAATGACATAACAGTGATCATTACATTGTTCATTAAAGTTGTCCAGTGTGGAAGCACAACCACTGTTGACGGGCATTTGTTCCGATGTCTGAATGAATGCCCGTCTCTCCAGTGTTCACCTAGCTTTAGATTAGAGATGAGCGGGTCCGGTTCTCCGAGAACTGGACCCACCTGAACTTCATGTTCCGAGACGACATCCGAGTCCGGCACGAGTTTTCCCGCCTGACTCGGATCCAAAAATGAGGCAAAAAGCGTAATCCTCCCACTGTTGTTTTGGATTATATAAAAGGTCCCCGCGATCGGCACCATTTTCACTCTGACTGTGAAGAGAGAAACTAATCAGTCACTGTCAGTCACTCAGTGTGTGTGTCCAGTCAGGGTCTTGGGCTGAAGGCTGCTGCTGTGTTGTACATAATAGGCTTAGTCTGCAGTATATAAAGGGGGACTTCCTTCAGTGGGTTCTGCAGCTGCTGTGTCACTTGTCCTGTCAATTTACTGTGGCTGCTTCTGTGTCGTTGTCCTGTCCATCAGGCTAGGGCTGCAGCCCATAAAGGGGTGCTGTGTTGTCCACGGGTGGTGCTCTGTCAATTATAAGTGCTCTTCTCCAGTGTAAAAAAAAATGAAAGTACTTTTTTTCTTTTTTTGTGTGTGTGCATTAGCAACTTAGCTGCGCTACTATTGTTCGGGGACACTGCTGCAGTTTATCATCCACGTATTTCTGACTCTGCATGTGGTCTGTCTGCACGCGGCAGGAATGCTTTGTTGTCCATAAAGAAGGGGTGCTGTCTGTGTTGTTCATCAAGGGGCTGCTGCCTCATTCAGGGGTGCTCTTCCCCAGTGTCAAAAAAAAGAAAAGTGCTTTTTTTTGTATGTGTGTGTGCGTTAGCAACTTAGCTGCGCTATTAGTTTGGTGTCACTGCAGCAGTTTATCGTCCACATATTTACACAGGTGGTCTGCCCACGCTCAGCAGGGATGCTTTGTTGTCCATAAAAAAGGGATGCTGCCTCATTCAGGGGTGCTCTTCCCCAGTGTAAACAAAATAAAAGTGAAATTAAATTAATATCAATCCACAAAAAAAAAAGAGAAACTTTTTTGTGTGTGTGATTATTAGCAACCTAGCTGCGCTATTATTGTTCGGTGACACTGCTACAGTTTATCGTCCACATATTTGTGACTCTGCAGGTGGTCTGTCCGCACTCGGCAATGGTGCTTGTTGTTCATCAAGGGGCTGCAGCCTATTTGGAGTGCTCTTCCCCAGTGGAAACAAAATAAAAGATGAAATTAAATTAATATCAATCCACAAAAAAAAAAAGATATTTTTTTTTGTGTGTGTGCATTAGCAACTTAGGTGCACTATTGTTCGGTGACACTGCCGCAGTTTACTGTCCACATATTTGTGACTCTGCAGGTGGTCTGTCCGCACTCAGCAGAGGTGCTTTGTTGTCCATAAAAAGGGGTGCTGTCTGTGTTGTTCATTAAGAGGCTGCTGCCTCATTCAGGGGTGCTCTTCCCCAGTGTTAAAAAAAATATTGTTCGGTGAGACTGCCAGTCAGACCGCAGTGTAAGTTTGTTGATATGGAGGACCATCAAGTGAGAGGAGAGCAGAAACCACATACCAGTCTTGCAGCTGCTGCCAGCAGTCATGTTGATGATGCAAGACCGTCAACGTCATCAACAAAGGCCAATGCACAAGGGCTTAAGTCAAAATCAAACAAGCAATGTTTTACAGTGTTAAAGAAAAAAATTTAAAAGCCAAGTTAGCTGCAGAGAAACAAAAAATTGGCAATATGCCATTTACTACACAAAGTGGCAAGGAAAGGATATATTTATGACTGGTGGTTCTGCATCTTATGATGATGTAAGCCCTTCTCCCTGTAGAAATGTCAAAAAAATTTAAATCGCTAAGAAACATGAACCAATTGAGTTTTCAGAAAAGTCACAGATCCAAATGAGGCCCAGGTTGCCATGTGTGATGATGATGAGGATGTTGTTTGTGTAAATCAGGCAACAGTTGTTGCTCACGGTATGATAAAGTCCATTGTCATGCCAGGGTAAAAGACAAAAAAATCAACTTCTCATGTGTGGAATTATTTTCACCGAAATCTGGACAACAGTTGTCAAACCATCTTTAACCTTTGCCAAGCAAGAGTGAGTAGAGGTAAGGGCCTTAACAGTCTAGGAACCACCTCACTGTTACATCACTTGCAGCGCATTCATCAAATTCAAAAGTGTTTGCAAAATTCAGAAACTTTGACTAAAAACATAACAATCAGTCCAGCATCACCTAGCTGGTCCCTTCTATCTGTTAGATTCAAGCACCTGCAATCTCCACCACTAACACCTGCATCATCAACATCCTCATTCGTGAAAGTAGTCCTGCTGCATCCAGTTTCATAAGCATGACTGACTCCTCTCCTATCCGTGATTCCTCAGAAGGATCCTTGAGTGCTACGCCTGTTGCAGCTGCTACGAGCAGATCTTCATCCCAGAAAGGGACCAGGAAGACTACTTTTAGTAGTTTAACAAAACAAATGACTGTCAGACAATCCTTGCAAAGGGGAACAAGTGACAGTGCACAGCAGATTACTGACGCCATAATAGCTATGCTGGTATTAGATGTGCGTCCAGTATCTGCCATTAATGCAGTGGGTTTTAGACAGTTAATTGAGGTCCTGTGTCCCCATTACATGTCCCTTCTAGATTCCACTTCCATAGAACAGCAATTCCCAGTCTGTACAAGGACATTAAAATAAACCTTATTAGTGTCCTCTGAAATGCCATTGTACCCATTATCCACCTAACCACAGATATGTGGGCAAGTGGGATAGGACAAACTAGAGATGACATGACTGTGACAGCCTACTGGGTAGGTGTATTGCCTCCAACAGTGCAAACAACAAAAGCAGCAGCATCTAACAAATGCCAGGTCATTCAGAGGCAGGCTACTCTGTCTATCATTGGTTACTCTAAGAGGCATACCACTTAGAAAAACTCAGGGAAATCATTGCAATATGGCTTACCCCGCTTGGACTCTCCTCTGGATTTGTAATTTCTGGCAATGCTATAAATATTGTGCGAGCATTACATCTGGGCGAATTTGAAAATGTCCCATGTTTTGCTCACACAATTAATTTGGTCATGCAACAGGGGCATGCAGGAGATGCTCTCTGTGGCTTGAAAGATTTCAGGATATTTTTGACATTCAGCACCTGCGTGTTGAAGATTGCAGCACCAGCAAGTACTGTTGAATTTGAGGTGCCATCAGCTGAAGAGGTAGTAAATAGGTGAAATTCTACCCTTTATATGCTTCAGTGGATGGAGGAGCAGCAAAAGGCCATCCAAGGCTACACATGATGCACCTTAGTCAAGTGCAGTGGAAAATAATTTCCGTGTTGTGCTAGGTTCTCAAACCCTTTGAACTTGCCACATGTGAAGTTAGTTCAGACACTGGCAGCTTGAGTCAGGTCATTCCCCTAAACAGACACTTGCAAAAGCAGCTGGAGAAACTGAAGGAGGAACTGAAACAGTGATTCCGCTAAGTATGTCGGGCTTGTAGATCAAGCACCTCATTCGCTTAATCAGGATCCGAGTCATCAATCTCTTGAAATCAGATCACTATGTTTTGGCAACCATACTTTATCCTACGTTTAAGTCATACCTTGTGTCTTTCTTTCAAATGGACATAAATCTGAAGACATGCAAAGAGCTGTTGGTGAAAAATTTGTCAGCTCAAGCGGCACATGACACGGCAGCATCTCCTCCTTCAGTTTCTGCGGCTGCCAGGAAAAAACAAAATTCTCCTAAGAGACCCATTGCTGGTGATGCAGATCAGCCAGCAAAACCTGATGACATCTGGTCGGGTCTGAAAGAACTGCCTACAATGAGTGACATGTCTACCGTGACTTTGTCTGATATGGTCACCAATCAGAGACTGGTGGATGATTATTTTAGGGATAGCATCCAAATAGACATGTCAGACAGTCTGTTTCACTACAGGCAGGAAAAAGAGGCAATTTACAGTCCCTTACACAAACTGGCATTGCTGTACTTAAGTTGCCCACGCTCCAGTGTGTACTCTGAAAGACATTTCAGGGCAGCTGGGAACCTTGTCAGTGTTCGTCATAGGAGGTTACTTCCCCAAAATGTGGAAAAGATTATGTTTATCAAAATGAATTACAAATTCCATGAGGAAGACCTTTACCAGCAATTAAGTAAAAAAAATACAGAGGCAGCTGTAATGGTGGATTCCAGTGGGGACGAATTAATATTGTGTGAAGAAGAGGATGTACACACTGATGGGGATGATGATGATGACATCTGATCTTACCTATGTTGGAAAGCCAGTTTGTGTATGGGATAATTTCCACCAATGTCCAGCTTGTTTTGTGGGGGTCCAAACAAACCAATCATTTCAGCCACAAGTGGCAGTCCCTGTCTCTGAAGTGATTGGTTTGTTAAACTGTGATGTCCTGTTTCATATATACATAAGGGTGGGTGGGAGGGCCCAAGGACAATTCCATCTTGCACCACTTTTCTTTGCATTATGTGCTGTTTGGGGCATTGCTGCCTGACATTTTTATTTTTATGGTTTATGAATGACCAGACATTGTAATGGCTACAGACAACATCTCCTGTATGCCCCTTTCATTAAAAAAAATTCTGAACCACCAAGTTGATGGGGTAGGCAAATATGAGCAGCAGCACAGATAATCTTCCTGCCAGGATGTGTGCAATAAAGTGCAAATACATTTAATACAAAAATGAGTTGTGTATATTGAGCACATACATAAATATTTACATGGTACATACAGTGCATAAAGTAGGCTTAGGTAACCTGAAGCACACCACCTGTTGTTGAGAAATAATTCCAGTAGGCCCAGCAAACATCACAGATGCTGGGAGCTCTAGTTCAGCTGGAGAACTACAGGCTGCTTTCCTCTGATGTAAACAGCAAGTCTTGGTCCCATGGTTACAAACTAGTAAACATCTGTTTACTGTATCTTCTAGCAGTACCTCCACAAGCAAGGTCACCTCATTTCTATTAGATATATAAAAAATTAAAAAACCTCCTCCAGATCAAAGATGTCGTTTAGGAACTGAAGAACTTGATACTAGATTGATCTTCCCTCATTATATTTTTAAAATAAATAAATTATAAACTAATCAATCCTTCTGTCCTTTCCCTGTCTTCAGTCCATAAACATATTCCAACTCCATCGTGCCTCTGACCTAGTTAAGGAAAACATTCTTGGTTTTTAAAATTCCTAGAGGTCATATAATTTATTAAACTGCCATCCTGTCTACCACTGCAATGCCCCTTTGTGCCATGTTGGAAGCTGAACTGCCACATGTTAGAGCCACCCACTGCTGTCGCCTAGCTTTGTCTGCCAGCTAGCTGGATGTAATCTTTTGGCCCTAAACTAGATGAAAAAAAATCACTATTGAGCTGTGAGGTAGTCAAAATTGACTGGAAATAAATGTTATTGAGGTTAGTAATTGTGTAGGAACAAAAACAGGCCCAAATTATGTGATTTTAGCTGTTTTTATGATTTAATTTTTTTTTTAAATACAGATCTAAAACCAAAACACGCAAGGGGAGATTTTGGCAAAATCAAATCCAGATCCAAAGCATGAGGAGGTACAAATCCAAAACCAAAACACGGTGGTCAGCGAACATCCCTACTTTAGATGAGTCACCTCCATTTTCAATTAAAGCAGTTTTCTGAACCATGAATTTCCCAGTACAATGTACTGAGTAATCTCAGCAGCCAACATATGTCTAGGTATATAAATTAGCCAGTAATTCTGGAACTTTAGAAAAACATGAGCTAAATTCAAGTTTGACATTCAGGCTCAACCATGTTGACCTGGGTTCCAACATACTGGTTTTTAGAGTTAAATATTGACCATGTATAGTATTTTTAATTGTTTTCCTTGCAAATAGTGAACTTGAATATAGATTTTTTTTTTTTGCTTTTTAAACATAATCAAAAACTTAAAAAATTAGGATGGATGCAGCATTATGCTTTTAGGGGACACATATATGGTGAAATATAACCTTTCAAATAGCCCCTAAATTGTTGCAATCTATTATCTTAAGAGAGAAAATATTGATTACTGAATAAAAAGATTTTTTATAGATACTGTATTGTTAAACTATGCAAGAAAAGTATTTTACTTGGTAATACCATGGTCCTGTTCTAACTTCTATCACTGTGTGATAAAGCTCTAGAAAAGTGAAGCTATTTTCCTGTTGATGCTTCTCTTCTGTCATTGTGCCAACTGTGAAGCTCATATGTATCGTTACTTTTTTATTCTATTGAGGAACAAAAACAAACAAAAAACTTTCTCTACGGTTTCTCTCAGAGCACTTTTATTTCAGACACCAAACATCGAATAGCAAAACTCTTCCCACACAACGGGCATACAAAACAATCAGCAAAGTATGTTGTCTCTACAGCTGTTACCCACAATGTTCCAAACTGGGGGGGACAGACACATCTAGAATTCCCAATTCAAGTAAAGATGCTCTAAGTATAACTCTCCATAGTTTGAAATTTTAACTTGGATTTAGGGACTTGCATTTAATGGTAAGCTAGGGTACCAGAAACAAAAAAAAGTTTTTAAATTGAAACTGCTACCTACCATATCAATCTGCACTGCAAAAATACAAGTGGATACAAATACAAATTTCATGCGGTACATTGTCTATTTTTCAAAATGGTATGTTTTGTTGGGCTGCAATATTAATACTGCATATTTTATGCATTTCATTCACATAAAAAGCCCCGGCATTAACATTTCCAAGTCCACATTTTATGATGAAAATCTAAATATAGAATCCTGATTTCTGCTGTTTTGGAAGGGTGGATTAACCACTTCACTGCTGAGGGTTTTCTCACCCTTGTACAGTACTAAGGTCATATTTTCACATTTCAGATGTCACATTCCAACATCAAAATCCAACATCAAAATCAATGATTTTTTTAATGTGGTACCCACACAAATTATACCTTGCTTTACTCAAAAGACTTTGTGTTTACAGAATATGACATTTAGTTTTTTTACTCATTCTAACATGTCAAAATTGTCTTAACCCAAATAGCCAAAAAAGTGATTTCTTTTAAAGAAAGGGAACCAAAGGCAAACATGATTTTTTTTCCATCTTATAGCTTAATTCTTTGTGGTTCTTGTTTTGTCAAAAATTCAACTTTCCAAAATAGTAAAAAGTCAGATTCTTTATGCAGGTTTTGTCAAAAAAATCTGCATTTGAAATCAAAAGGCATTTTTTAAATTCCATTTTCGCTGTTTTGTTTTTTTCTGTTTTATAAAGTATACAACCTACTGGATTATGGAAATATAGAACACACAGAGCGCAGAGAGATTTATTATGTTTAAAAAAAAATGTGTATTTCAGATTAAAACATAAATTAATTTAAATTATATGTTTTAATCTGAAATATACAACATTTTTGAAACTATGGGCAACAGCTGTTGCCTTACTTACACAAAGGACATCCTTGGCATCAACATCCTCATCACCAACATCTTCATCATCACCATCCTAATCACCAACATCTTCATCATCAACATCCTCATCATCCTTAGCGCCTTCAACTACCAAAATATCCTCCTCCTCCATGTGCAATTCCACAGAAGCATCCTCACTGACTACATCTGCAAGATGTTGACTGCCCTTCCCCACATTTACAGAGGGCACACAAATGTTGGAACTTGGAGGATCCTCCAGTACACTAGTATTTAGGTCTGGCTCACACATGGTAACCGCGGACAAACTTGCGCTCTCCTCAGGGATTTGTGATTTCGATCTCTCAGGGCACACAGTCAGGCCCACCGAGAGCAGCGGCGGGCCTGAGTAATAGGGGGCATGGACTAATCGTGGGAGGCGTGGCCATGCCCCCTTACCCCCCCAAAAAAAGTTTTGCAGCGCCACAAAGCAGCGCTACACGCTGGGGAGGGGGGCGCTCTGAGCCCCCTCAGCCCGGCGCAAAGCCAGGAGGGCACGATCAGTGTGATCGCTTCCCCTCACAGGCATAGGAGACTGCTGTGCCTGCTGCTCAGCAGCCACAAGCAGTCTCCCACAGCAGCTCACCACACGCTGTTCTGGGCTGCTGTGAAGGCGGGGGAGGCAGCGCCTGGCCCCTCAGGAAGCCCGGGCCTGGGTAATCTGTACCCGCCCCCCCCTCTCGGCGCCCCTGCACACAGTTGGTTTTTCCGGAGCTGTCTTACTCTTCTTAAGAACTTTCAACTTTTTAATGTTACCACCACCACTACTACTACAAGCAGAAGGGCTGTCAGATCCAGCAGTCACCATAAATAAAGGCCAAGGCCTTATCCTTTCCTTGCCACTTCGTGTAGTGAATGGCATATTGCCAATTTTTTGTTTATCTAAAGGCAACTTGCCATTCGATTTTTTTTTCTTTACTACAGTAAAAGTAGCTTTACCATATCCATGGCGTAACTTAAGCCCTGGGGCATGGGCCTTCATGGAGGACAAGGAAGTTGACAGACTTGCATTTTCATGATGACTGCTGGCGGCAGCTACAATATGTGGTTCTTGGCCTTGCTCTCCTGTCATGTGACAGCCCTCCATATTTTCTGCGGTCTTGAAGCAGTGTCACAAGCACCAATAGTGTAGCCAAGGTGCGGTTACAAAATTCACACACATGCAATCGTGCGCACACAGAAAAAATATTGACAAAAAAAGACACTATTTGTTTCATTTTTTTTTCGGGTCCACAACTTGGACACAGAGCACCGATTGATGATGACTGGAGTCGGACAGCACTAGGTTGCAACTTGCGTTGCTGGCTGTATCTTGTGCGGCTAAGCCTAACACGCACACACACAGAACAAACTTAGAGCAAAAAACAAATACACTATTAATTTTATTTTTTGGGGGGTCCACAACTTCGGCCCAGAGCACCAATTGATGACGACTGGAGTCGGGCAGCACTAGGTTGCTGCTGTATCTTGTGCGGCTAAGCCTAATACACACACACATAAAAAAAATTACAAAAAAAGAAATAGACAAAAGACAGTTTTTTTTTTTTTCAGGTCCACAACTTGGGCCCAAAGCACCGATTAATGATGACTGGAGTCGGGCAGCACTACATTGCTGCTGTATCTTGTGCGGCTACGCCTAACAAGCGCGCACACACACAGAAAAAATGTTACAAAAAAAAAAACATTATTTGTTTTATTTTTTTTCGGGTACACAACTTGGGCCCAGAGCACCGATTGATGATGACTGGAGTCGGGCAGTGCTAGGTTGCAACTTGCGTTGCTGGCTGTATCTTGTGCGGCTAAGCCTAACACACACACACATAGTGTATTTTTTTTTGCTCTAATTTTGTTCTATTTGTTTTATTTTTCTTTTGGGTCCACAACTTGGACCCAGGGCACAGATTGATGATGACTGGAGTCGGGCAGCACTAGGTTGCGTTGCTGTATCTTGTGCAGCTAAGCCTAACACGCACACAGAGAAAAAAATAAAAAGACAAATTTTTTGTTGGGAGGGGGGGTCAGGAACTTGGGCCCAGATGGATGCAGCAGACCGCACAGCACCAGACCAGATGGATCAGCACCAGCCCAGATGGACACAGCAGACAGCACAGCAGTGACAGCACCAGAAGGATCAGCAGTGCACCAGCTCAGGACACAGCAGACAGCACAGCACCAGCACCTCTCCCAGCCCTACACTTCCCACCCTCCCTGTTCAGTCTCCACAGCCGGAGTGAAATGGCATCCGCCGCGTGGTCTCTTATATACAACATAGATCATAGAGACGAAAGCTTGCGAGCCATGAGATTTTCGACTCTATGGTTTTGCCTCGGCTTGAGATCCGGGGCCAGCGGAGGAACCAAATGCACATTCAGTTCTCACCCCGGATCTCAAAATTCGGGTGGGTTCGGATCTCTGAGATCCGAACCCGCTCATCTCTAAAATATATATATATATATTTTTTGCATGCATGCAGGGTAAATACTGTCTGTTTTTTCATGTAGGCCACAAATGCTGGACAGCTTTATTTTTACACTATAATTTAGATCTGCATATGTGTATATATGTATATATATATATATATATATACAGCAGCACTCCAAGGGACTTTACAACACAATTATTAAGCCATAAATGTATTCTTCCAATGTTTCAGATAACAATTTATTTCTTCAAGGATATCTATCCTTGAAGAAAGATAGATATCCTAATAATTGTGATAATAGATATAATAATTGTGTTGTAAGGTCCCCTGGAGTACAGCTGTTTCTACATATATCTGGGAGTGTGTCTGGACCATTGGCGGTGCACCCGGGCCATTGCTGAACTGGAGGAGCGCCGGCCTTTGTTTGGAAATATATATATATATATATATATTACAAATTGGTTACTGCTGGGACGCTTCAATCAAAGTCACCCAGTATATAAATGTATTGTATGTATTTTTTTATTCACCCCTGATGAAGTCTCGATAAGAGATGAAACGCGTAGAGTTCATGTGAAAGGTGGACATAACACTTAATACCCCCTCGCTTGGAAGGTGTAGAGAAGTCAATTTTTATTTCCAAAGTGGATGTTGATATACTATCAATTCTGTGTCCATCTGTCACTTTTGGATTATTTTAATAAAAGTGTATTTTAATGTTGATGATATTTCATTAATATTGGCCTTTGGCCTTTTTTGGGTGTTTTTCTGGTACGAGGGTATCTTTTGTAGTGCCTCAAGGAGGATATAAACAAGCTCTGTTATAAGGACTAATCGATCAGTAGTGTGAACAAGCACGAATATCGGTGAAACTGCATCATTTGGAACCTATATGTCCCGGAAGGACTACAACATATAGCATAAGAAATGTATGTTTTCTTTGATTGAAGCGCCCCAGCAGTAACCAATTTGTATTATTTTCAGATCAGTCCTACTAACAGAGGACTTACTGAAGGGTGCAGCTATGTTTGATCTCAGCGCATGTTAGGTTTTTCTGTGTGTATATATATATATATATATATATATATACTGTATGGGTGTGTATATATGTATACTGTATGTGAGCAAAAATGTCTAGTTAAGGCTCTTTTTATGGCAGCTCAACAATGACAAGACAAAGGGTGTAGCCCATACTTGCCTACTTTTTAATTATCCTCTCTCAGCGAGAGGAGTGTCTATAAGATGTGTCAGCATCGTGACATCATGATGTCCCATTTTGCAGCCATGTACTGGGTGAAACACTGGTGCAAGGAGCCAAAGACATAGTCATACAGCTCTCCCTGCACAGACGGCATCAGCAGAAATGGTAATGTGGAGACCTGCAGTAGGCATAGGAAGCGGGCAGCCAGCAGCACCCAGACTGGAATCAACCTTCCTGCTCCTCCAAGAGCAAGCAGTCCCAGCCAAGGAACACGGCCATCAAGAGGGCCTGTATGCGGATGCTGAATAAGCGATTGGCGGCCCGGGACCAAATTCACACCTGCTGATGGCACACAATGGAGTTGAGAGGCTGCTGAAGGAACACAGGAGGAGTTGAGTTACTGGGTAGGTCACAATGTGTAAAGGGTATTACTGTGTGGCATAATGTTATAAGGGGTATTACTGTGTACTGTGTTATAAGGGGCACTATTATGTGACATAATGTATTACAAGGGGCACTACTACTGCGTAGCATACTGTACATTGTAAAGGGCATCATTGTGTGTGGCATAATGTGTAATGGGCATTACTGTGTGGCATAATGTGTTATAAGGGGCATTACTGTGTGTGGCATAATGTGTAAGGGGCACTACTGCTGTGTGCATTATGTGTATAAGGAGTACTACTATGATGCATAACATGAAAGGGGTCTGGCATAATGTGAATTGGCTCTACTATGTGATGTAATGTGAATAAGGGGCACTACTGTGTGACATAAAATGTATTTATTTTTATTTATAAACAGTTATTTATATAGCACACACATATTCCGCAGCGTCTTACAGAGAGAATATGTTGCCCATTCACATCAGTCCCTGCCCCAGTGGAGCTTACAATCTATATTCCATTCCACATGCGCACACACACAGGTTAAATTTTTGTGGGGAACCAATCAACCTACCAGTATATTTTTGGAGTGTGGGTGGAAACCGGAGTACCCGGAGAAAATCCACGCAAGCACAGGGAGAATATACAAACTCC
Source organism: Taudactylus pleione (assembly GCA_031769625.1). Taxonomy (NCBI): domain Eukaryota; kingdom Metazoa; phylum Chordata; class Amphibia; order Anura; family Myobatrachidae; genus Taudactylus; species Taudactylus pleione. Next base: position 21,911,599 of record JAUIMM010000052.1, on the reverse strand, counting down.
ACACAGTTCGGACCATGATGGGATTTGAACCCATGACCTCATTGTTGTGAGGCAGTAACGCTAACCATTACACCATCTGTGCTGCCCTAAAATCAATAAGGAACACTACTGTGCGGTGTAATGTGACAGAGGGGCACTACTGTGCAGTGTAATGTGACGAAGGGGCACTACTGTGCGTTGTAATGTGATGAAGGGGCACTACTGTGCTGTGTAATTTGACTAGGGGCACTACTGTGTAGCAACAATTTGAATTGGGAGTACTATTGTGTGGTCACAACCTTTCCCAGCAAGACCACACCTGTGTTTTTTGGCGCACACTCTCTGTGCCTCAATTTTTAATGGGGGGCACCAATGCTCTCTATGTACACAGGGCACAATGTGTAGTTATGGCTCTACTTTGGTGTGCACAGATGTGTCTTCCTCTGTGTTCAGCACCCCTTCCCACAAAAATTCTAATTCTCTATAACTGCTAAGCTAGGTCTTGGTCCTTTACTTTGTGTGTGACCTCCACCAATAAAGTGCTAGCTTTACTTAACAGAACCAACCAAATACCAAATGTTTGACTATGGCACATGTTTGCATCCCCTGCAGGATAAGCTCTGTAATATGTGTATTTTAATACAGAGAATAATGTACACTTGTATGTTGCTCTAATATTAATTATATTTGTACTTAGAGCATAGACTAGGAAGTTGGAGGACTCACGAATGGTAAGGGGAGGAGTCTGTGCCAGGAACCAGATGCTATCGCGAGGTGGGCCTGTGTGCTTTAAATGCCAGGGCCTATTTTTAGTCCCAGTCCAACCCTGGTGATAACTATGTCCTGTTGAATAGGCCCTATTGTCTGATGATCACCATACAATAAGAAATAAGAGGGCACATATGTTGAAAGAGGAGAATAATTTCATTCAATACAGGGTGCCAAATTTGTGTACGGGGTGGTATAGGTGAGATAGGGCACAATATGCCCTTTCACCACCTATGGAAAACTGTTTTTTTTCTACAGCACTGGGCGATATTGTCTGGTGATAAGACAATAGCTGCTAAGGGGGCACATAATTTGAAAAAGGGCACTAGCATCTGTCATATGTTAGTGACCCCACATTTAGAGTTGTAATTATGATAGGGCATGTAGTGCCCTCCTGCCCATATATGGAATATTTCTTTTCTGTATCACAGTGAAATATTATCACCAGAAAACATGGTATAATCATGGGAGGTGTGCTCACGCCCCCTTGAGAAAAATAAAAACATGTTCGCAGCATGGCTTTGCGAACTGGGAGGGAGGGGCACTTTGAGCCCCTCAGCCAGGCACAAATCCAGGTGTAAAGATAATAAAATAATAAGGCGCTGTCAGGAGTGGTTTGACCAAGCAGCTGCTCAAAGGGAGATGGTTAGTCTCCTAGATAAACAATAAAAAACAACTAAAGCAGCGCTCCAATTAAAAAGTAAAAATACACATTTTAATAATACAAGTCAAGTTTAAAGATCATTATTTAACTCACAAACAATGTATATGAATGAATGTAAGCACAAACGATGTTCAATGACAGACATGCATGTCTAAATATAAGCTCTTAAAATAGAAACACACCCTTTATAGGCACAGTCTGTTATGCACCAAGCAGAGTTCAATGGGCAATTGGAACTTCAGTGTGAGAATTTGAAATATTACCGGCTCGTCATATTCTATAGCATGAGGTTTTATTAGTGAGGGTCTAAAATATGCCAAAGACCCATGCATCCAGAGGTAATCTTCAGTGGCACTGAAGCAAATTGAAACAAAGATGAACCAAGACCCACAAAGAAATCCACGCCTCGAGGCAATCGCTGGTGGCACCGTTCCTAGTGAGCACTGCTGGACAATCCAATGGTGGACCGAGTCCCTCACTATGACCCCACAGGTCCGAGACTGTAGAATACACTCTTGGGTCTAGAACTAATTTCAGTATGCACACCTTGGTAGTTCCAGACACAATAAACACAGTGTCCACGGTGCTGCAAAAAGTAAGGTGCCGATGCCTAGAACAGGGTGTCACTCCAACGCGTTTCCTTCCGGACTGGCAGCTTTTTCAAGGTGAGTGAAGGGAGTGTCCTCTTTCAGATGATGTGCCCCCTTAGTAGTTATTGTCATCAGACAATAACTGAAACAGTACACAACAGATGGAGGCGTCTAAAGCCCATATCTCCTCTCAGGTGTAGTAGGTATCAAATCCCGACAGTGGCAGCCCGGCAAGGGAGAAGATCTCGATCATCCCTAAGGTAAGTATCACTAACCTAATTCCTCCCCCTAACCCTAACCCTCCCTTAGGGGTGCCTAACCCAAACCTCCCCCCCAAGTGCCTAACCCTAATCCCCCCTCTAAGTGCCTAAACCTAACCCCCCCTTCCCCGCTGACTAAACCTAAGTCCCCCGGGGGGTGCCTAACCTCCCCCCGGGTAGCGCCTAACCCTAACTTCACCTTCCCCTAGCCTAAACCTAACCCTCCCGGGGTGGTGCCTAACCCATAAGTCCTAAACCTAACCCTCCCCCTCCCCACGGCTGTCAGCGCCCTGCTTACCTTCATTCGGTATGCCAGGCATCCGGCGTATGGTTAATGACAGACGTCGAGTTTTCGACACCTGTCATTAGTACCACACCGGGATTAGAGAGTCTGGAAGCCGGCGGTCGGCATTTAGACCATCGGCTTCCAGACTATATTATCCCCTCCTCTCTATCTTGTGTTAAATAAAAGGTGCTTACAGCTTTACAGTTTTTTCAAGAGAATAGAACATAACATATGTTGCAGTTTCAGTTGTTTCTAATGTTGGAAAGACTTACAGATGTGTCCACAAGCATCTATCCTCAATTCACTCCAAATAGCCCAGGTGTGGCGAGCCATGGACTTTGCTATTTAGCCGCATCATGCAACTTTTTTAAAAATGTGTATCTTAATCTGATACTTTATACCAATTCCTTTCCGACAAATAATACGAATCCTAAGTACTAGTGACTTAGGGCCTGACTCAGGGATGTATGCTAATGTTGCAGCCACCTGTATTTGTATTGAGATGCACCCTGGTGGCTTTGCAAATCCAAGTGACTGCATACAAACATGCAACATCGGTCACAGAACAGTCAATTATCAGCCTTCTGAGTAACCCTATGGTAGCACAGAACAGCAGAGGAAACAGAGATGCCAGAACCATTTTTACTGCAAACAGAATCGCAGGCCTGAGACATACTCCAAAAATGACACCAGGGGTGCCGAGAGGGGGGGAGTAGTGGGTACTAATTGCCCGGTCTTGCTGGAGGGGCCCGGCGGGGCCCGGGTCTGGCACCGCTACTCCCCTTTTACATTACAGCAGCCCAGCACACACTGCTGTGTGCTGGGCTGCACTGGGAAACTGCTCGCGGCTGCTAAGAAGCAGCCACAGCAGTCTCATTTGCCTGTGGGGGGAGTGAGCTAGCTGATCGCACCCCCACTGGTTATGCACCGAGCGCCCCCCTCAGCCAGCGCGCAGCGCATTGACAAAACTTTTTTTTATCTCTTGAAGGGGGCGTGGCCACCCATCCCGCAATTAGGTCACGCCCCCTTTTACCCGGGCCCGCCGCGACTCTTGGCGGGCCTGAATGACACACATGCATTGTTGCCGCGCACAAACAGTCCCTGCCTGTCAATCACTTTCAGAATAAATCCTTACTGCGAGCAGCAAAGTAAATGAATCTAGACACATGCGCAGAGTACCGATAATCTCCCAACCACGTAAACATCAGCATTGCGTCCATTTCTAAATCAGGCCCTTAGTACACTATTAGTGATTTAAGACAAAATTCTGGACAAAATAAGTAATCCTGGTAAAAAGGCAAAATACAGAGGTCCTGTACGAGTGACTCACACCACGCATTCCTGTACTTGGGCCTGATTTATCACAGATCGCTATTGTGATTGCAGCTGCGATTACGCACGCAGGTCTGCTGCGAAACTATGCTAATGACTGCAATTAGTACAGAGACGCCCAAAGCCAGCATAGAGACTACCGCTCTCGCACATCCGTAACACCTTGCAGTACTGCGTATACATCTGGAACATAGAGTAACATCAGCTCTATCTAAATACATGTTAATAAAGAAATAAGGAGTACATTTAGCATTATGATTTTAGATATAGATTAGCTCTTGGGAAAATTGTAGGATACAAAATGGGGTAATTTCACAGTTTGGGTTTTAAGTTATATTATAGCTATCTAACTGATGGGACTGGGATCCAATGGTTGATGTTGTTTGCCATTTGGTCTTTATTAATTGGACTCAAGACAGCAAAAGTGAATATCATCTCCCTTAAATAAGGCAACTTATTTCATATCTTACTAGAAATTCAGGCAGAAGCTCATTTAAGGCTACTATTCAGGCTTATTAATAACTCTAATGGAGCTTTTTTTGCAGTTATATTCAAATGCCCCCACTGTGCTGTAGTGCAGTGTATCTTTGCCTTGCTTGCCGACATTCTGGCTGCCCCCTTGGGACAGCCAGGTCAGCATAGCAGGGGGAGTGTCGGGGCCATGATGTTTTATTGGGGGCAGAGCGGGGGCATGATGATGTGTAGTGGAGGCATGGCCCCGTCCCCCATTACACAATGCAGAGATTACTGGCATTGTGAAGCAGGGGCGAGGCCACAATGAATCGATTTGGTAAGTCAGCGCTTCCCCCGCTGTGGGGGTGTTGTGTGATGGTGCTGGTGTGCCCATGGGGGGATAGGCAGGCGGCCTGGAGACTTGCCCACTTTTCCTTGCCTTCGGGAGCCTCCCAGCCATTCCTGGAGTAGCAAGTATGATCTTAGGACTTTGCATTCTGGGTAGACACAGTGGCACAAAAATCCCAATATGACTAATAAACAAAGCTAGAATATAATTTTACTGTTCTATAAAACTCATCTGGCATGAATAATAAGAATACAAATGAACAAAGGAAGACTGCACAGGATAAAAAATAATACATGGAATACATGGATAAAGAGACCAACATATGTATTATCATTTAGGGCAGAGATGGGGAACCTCAGGCCGAGGGCCCGCAGAATAATTTGGTCTGGACCTCTGAGTATTTTTCTACTAGCTTCATCTGGCTAGCAGGGTGCCTATAATGGCACCTGCAGCCAGAATCTAAGCAGCAGTGCCGCCTGGAGCGTCCTTCATATATTACAAGTCATATAAGAATCTCACACCGGCGTCTGGAGGTTTAACCCTTAATCAGGTAATTATACATACTTATATGATCATTTTTATTAAATGTTATCAGTGTGTATAGTTACATAATTAAGGGTTAATCCTCCAGACGCCGGTGTGAGATTCTGAAAGGGTTAGGCACTTACCCCGATGGTTAGGTACTTACCCCAACGGTTAGGGTTAGGCACCAGGAGGAAGGGTTAGGATTTGGCACTTAACTGAGGGTTAGGGTTAGGCACTAGAAGGGACACTAGCAGAGCCGTAACTAGACTTTTTGGTGCCCTGTGCCAGAAAGAGCATTGGCGCCCCCCTCATTTTTCAAAGGGACATAATGCACCCAAAAAAGGGCCATGGCTTCATGGGGAAGGGCCAGGGAAGAGATAGGAGAGGCCAGGAGATGCTGGGGATGAAATAAGGGGAAGCTACAAGTGAGAATGATAATAAACAGGGAAAGTGACAGGCCCAAACAGCGCCCCCTGACCTGTGGTGCCCTGTGCCATGGCACCGGCTGCACTACCCTAGCTACGGCCCTGGACACTAGGGTCAGGCACCTACCCTGACGTTTAGGGTTAGGCAACGAGGAGAGGGTAAGGGTGAAGATTAGGGTTAGAAAACAAAAAACAGAACTCGGCTATTTGTGTGTCGACATGTTGTCCCTTTCGACATTTTGTCCCTGTCGACCTATTTTACTGTCTAACATCTGGTGTCTATCTAGACATTGTCAACCTTTTCACTGTCTATGTTTCAATCCACACCCTTCCAAATAAAGTGAGCAGCTGTATATAGATAGAGAGAATAGTCAGTCCTCATAAAAGGATAAATACATACATAAACACTGATACAACATTCTCAATAAAGTAATCAAAATGACTAGTAATGTGATTAAAAAGTATATCAGTATTTAATACTAGATTTTGATAAATATCAATAGAAGTGATCACAATAAAACATCTTTGAATGATAGCATATGAAGTATAACCCAATCAACACTATTATTCATTCAGTTCCAAGCATTAATAATAGTAATGAGACAGGTTTTTTGGCTATCCATAATTGAAGCATTTCTGCTGGTTTAAGTTGTAAATGTATCCAGCATATAAGAAATAGTTACGAGTTCTGTGCGATGGTATAAAGGGTTCCTTTAGCAATGATGACAATGCCTATTTAATTGAGTCCCCTGAGACACAGGGAATGGCTCCTGATGAGCTGAAGATGGTGGTTGGTAGATAAATACCAGTCACTAATGCGTTTCACTGTGTCTACTCACCGCTTTATCAAGGGTAATTTCTATGTCAGGAGCCAATTAACCTACCAGCATGATTTTGGAAAGTGGGAGGAAATTCAAAAACCTGGAGCAACCCCAACAAGCAGTTGTAAAACATACAAACTCCACACAGATAGGGCCTTAGCTGGGATTGAACTCATAACCTCAGTGCTGTGAAGCTGTAATGCTAATAACTACACAATTGTGCTTCCCCAAAGTACCTTTCATATTATTTTCTTACTTCTACTTTTATGCTAAACCCATAGTACACAGGGGTTCACAGACCTCAGGGGGGACATTAGCCATCATGTTCTGGGGCACAAAAGATGTACTATCAGAATGCCCGTTGAACAGATCTGATGTACAGTAGTTCATGTTGTCTGACCTATTTACATTGAATAATATATATCTCTACAGATGAATGATCAGTGGCATATGCATCATGGGCACATGGTGTGCAGCTGTGTCATCCATTCTATACATATCAGATGTTAACTTTCAAATTGTTTGGATGTTCTTTAACAAAAACAGTATTTTTACCTCTAATCAAAAGTTCTTCAACATACAAGGGAACCTTACAAAAGGTGACAAAATCTATCTCCAATATCTGACACAACTAAATAATTGCAACTACATTTTATCTCTGGTATATTCTTAAAATTCTGCTGGTGTGGTCGCATCTGATGCGACCACAACAGGCTGTGCTTTCCCTGACATGCTCTCATCTGATGTGACAAGTCACAAACGCCCACTGGGCGGCTGTGGGAACATAATCATCCCGCAGCTGACAATCTTAGAGAGACCTCCCAGTCTCTCTGCACCTGCTGCTCCACCCCCAGTGTGTCCCAATCCAGCAGATTTCGGGCAGCTTGGCGGCATCCTGCAGAGAGGAGTAGCTGCCGGGGAACCAGCGCTGCCCTCCTCCTGTATGTGCCCAGTGGCTGCAGAGAGCAGCAGCTGCCAGGGAAGCCAGCACTGAATCTGTCTCCCCCTGTGTATACCCCAGCAGCCCCAGAGAGCAGCAACCAGCCCCTCTTCCCCATCCCCTCTAAGTATATACCCCGGCAGTTCAAGAGAGCTGAGCCACCATCAAAGTCAGCACTGCCCTCCCCCTGCATATACCCGGTGGCAGCAGGGGGTGGTGGTTCCAGGGAGTAAGGGGGTGGGAGGGGAGTATGGGAAGTGTTAAGGTGGGGTAAAATAATAATACAAAAAAAGAGAGAGGGGCTAAAATAATAATACAAACATTACACTTGTGATGGGGGGAGGAGGGTGTTGAAAAAACAGGGGTGGGGAGGGTGCAAAGTTATGGACACCAGGGTGGCACGAGACACCCCCTAATCATATATATATTTTTTTAAATGTAAATAGATTTTTAGAAATACTTTTTGAACTATATTACATTAAAAAAATCTGACAACTTCTGACTGGTTTTGCCAATAAAAAATCATCAGTTAAGTGGTTAAGGTTGTATCAGCACTTTTCAAAGGAATATTTCTCAATGTGTGCCTAAATTACTCAAATCTTTTCAATACAAAATATAGTACAGAAAAGCTTAGAAACTCATTTTTAACAAATGTAGGCCAGTACTTATTTGAATACTGTATATGCTTTCTTTAACAAGCTGAATATGCTACACCAATAACAAAAAACTTGTATTGCTTCTACCTCTAAGGTACAAAAATATGATGAAAGTGCAATTAGCTTTAGCACCTCGGAGATATTCTCCTATACAATTTATAGCTGCAAAACCAAATTGATCTGCAGTGAAGCATTTAATGAAACTGAGCAAGCCATAACATTTGAAGTTATCAAATATTACTGCAATAGTTTGCAAAATAAAATTACTGTTATGATGATTATAATTTTATAGTTTTAAGTTTAACATAAAAGGAATCAGAAGTTAACAATATAATAAATAAAGATGATATTCTCTTGTGTGTTTTTTGTGGAATCACCAGCAGTGGCATCACTTGGGTTGGTGACACCCAGTGCACTGTCCTCCCCCTGTCACCCCTCCTAAGGTCCTGTGCCACTGGGCAGCCCCTGCCTCTCTCCTGGGACAGGGGATGATGTACAAATGCACGTCAGCCATCACCACTGCTTGCCACTCGGGGATACCGAAATAACAGAACAACTCTGTTAACTTGGTGTCACCCCCTTGGATGGTGTCACCCAATGTGACCCGCACCTTCCACACCCCACTATTGATGTCACTGATCAGCAGACTAATTTAGCATTTTGCATTAGGAAAAGCAAATAATTTAACATTAGGAAATCAATTAGTATTAACTATGAAGGCAACTCATGAGCGGGCATGGCTTCGCGGCATGAGAATCCCTGTCCACCACACCGGGTGTCACCAAGGTTAGTGACGCCGCTGCTGTTATTGGTTCATCTACTTGTTTATCCTTCTTCCCATTCTACCTCTTTCGCTTCCTATCTCTCGTTCTGAAGGTGTCCATTTCTCCATTTGTTACACACTGTGCTGCGCTGGAGATGTAGTCATAATGTCCACATGCATAATGTGATATGGTAGTGTAAGACCGCACAAGCCTAGTTACACTGAGAATACATAACCAAAGCACCACTGCCAGTGTTAAATAATCAAACACCACTATCAAAATCCTGATTTCCAGGTGAAATATGCACAGTATGATAGCTTACAAAAATCCAAGTCAGAAAAGAAATATGAAGAAAAGCTGAAAAAGTAATTTTACACGATTTAAGGGAAATTTTGGCCTGGTCAGAATCAAATTTCTCTGTAATCTGAAAAAAAATCAGTACATTGAAAGGCTACTCCTGATCATAGTCAAATTACCCTTTAGATAAACATTTGCTTTCCCCATGTGCCTTTTTAGACTGTAACCCGAGGTGGATAAAGAGAGGAGGGGGCATGTTTGCAATCTCTGTGCAGGCCCCCATTTTTTACCAGTGCATTCACCAAGTAGACTTTGGCACTGTACTAGAGTTTACTGCATATGCACAGATCTCTGGGAATATGTTAAAGACACCATATTCCCGGTGATTGTTTTACAAATCTTCAGGAAATTGGCGTCAGGATAATTTTACCAGTGTTTTCTGCAGTGCTGATGGATAGGTAAGTATTGTCTATGGGTGCAGGGTGTGTGGTATGGACCCATAGACCCAGGAGCCCAAGTGCTCCGCACACCCTGCTCCAGACTTGCCTACCCTCCCGATTTGGCCGAGAGCCTCCCGAATATCGTGTGCCGCTCCCGGCCACCCTGGAAAGGCAGGCAAGCCTCCCGGCGGCCGCCATCCCTCCCGACCCCCCCAGAGTAAATAGAGAAGGACCCAGTGACACGATTCATGCTGAATAGCGTCATCGTGGCCCAGCCTCCTGCTTTACAATGCCATTTATTCTGGCATTGTGAAGAGGGGGTGGGGCCGCGATGAAGCAATCTACCAGCCATGCCCGTGGCTCCACCCCCAAAATGGAACTATCGTCCGGCCGCGCCCCCTGCTGTAAGCTGACATTCAGCTCCCTCCCGGAAAGAGGGAGCTGAATTTCGGCAGAGGCAGAAGTATGGGAGACAATGGTGGCGCCTGCCGCTGGGCGCCAACACTGAGGGGGCACCTCCTCCATCAGCCACAATATATTCACCCCACTTAGGGCTGTAAATATGGGGGATAGGGGGGCACTAAATGATAACTTGCCTCCAGGCATCTGTGATGAACTTACGCCACTGAATGTTGGCAAGTATGCCCTGTACCCAATTTAAATACGCACAAGACTGTATCCTCCTTGGGGACAGGAATCATTATTTTCTTCTATTTCTTCTATGGCTGTTAATGAAATTGTAGCTATTATTTCTCTATATTGCACATTAGTATTTATACTTTATTTTTGCATATAAAAGCCAAATGGCGCTATATACATGAAATGATATAGACATTGCGCATTTGCACTAAAATAACTAATGATTCACTACAAAGAAGATGACAGAGGTAAAGGCTAAATTCACAATTGTGGATAGTTCAATAAATGTGTTAATAACATGACTTTTTACTTAATTGCAAATACACAAACATCAGAAATATTTTTTAAGAACACTGCAGACAAAATGATACAAAATAAACATTTTAAACAAGGACTAGCTTAAGTTAACTCTAGATCATATTAAATAGGTAAACTTAATGAATGTTAAATATCTATAGATGGCTAACATCTAACATCTGGTGTTGCTACTGCATCTCAAAATTCTCAAAGATAAACATTGGTATGTGTGAATTTGATTATAAAACCACCATATTTAAAACAGTGTTTAGAGATACTTTTAATGCTTTTGTGAATATGGTCATAAATATATATATAAATAATAATAATTTTGATTACCAAACATTATGCTAGCTTGACGTTACAGCATGATCAAATAAGACAAATTATTATTTATTTTTGGTCCCTTATTTTCTATGAATATAAAAGCCTTTTAATTTATAACTAGTTACATATTTTAAACCACTCTTTTAAGTTATTTTAACTGTTTTTGTTCATTTGTTATTATTTTTGCTTCTCTTCCATGCCTCCCAACTAATGCTAAAATATCCCTCTTACAATAGCGCAAAATATATAGTTTTTAATTTAACACCATTGAGGAACTGTTATATTGAAACCTTACTCACTGTACTTTAACAGTTATATGCAACTTGGCAAGTTTAGTTTTTACACTTTGATATCTAGGTCAAATAGAAATAGGTGATATCCAACAAAACAAATGTTTAACAGGAATCCACTCCTAACACACTTCTCTGAAAAGGTGCCATAATATATTAGTAAAGATGCAGTGAGCTTCCAGTATACACTGAGAAAACTGAAAGAAAAGGTGACACACATAGGCCCTGTTTCAGAGGTGGACTCAGCCATGCTATTTGTCGCTAATGCCGTAATTGATTCAAAATATACTGAGATGCCCACTTAGTGGTGCTAATTCGACTCGGTGTGTCATTAGACGCACCATCGCTGCACCATCCGGTATGCACCAGCACTATGTTATGTGCAATTTCTCCATCTGAACATGTTGCCTATAATGCATCTTCAAACGCATACACACTCACGTCTGCCTAAAAACCTCGTTCCCCAGGAATGCCCCCTAAAATTCTCGGCTCCTGCCTCCAAATTCATTCTGCATCTCCATTGGGATGAATGAGCTGTGCGACTCAGACACATGTGCAGTAATTCCCACATTGGCCAACTGCATCAATATTGGCATTGCGTCCATCAGGCCCATAGAACCCAGGTGATTTCAGCTAAATTATAGACCATTGAAAGTCATATTAGTTCATTACTGCTAGAATTATGTTTTTTTTAACTTTTTTCATCTCCGTAAGGACTAATGAAAGAATGTAAATTGCTATTTTCTAATGGTAGCTTCACAGCATGCTGTTACTCAGGCTACTGTAGCTCAAATATGCTTTTATCAGTGTAAGCAAGGACCAGCATTATCTGTCAGTCAAATTATGTAATCAGTCATCCAAGGTCTGATTATAAACATATGAAATATTAATTGGTGCATTGTAGATTGGATAAGACAGTAAAGAAAAATAATTATTTCCTTTCTCATATATTCCACAGGAAACCAATCCACTATAGCATGTGCTTACATGTTTGTTTTCCTAAACATTGTTTTGCACAATGTATAACAAATAAGGGGTGATGCAATTAGATGTGAGTCAGTTCATCCCGCAAGTCAGTTTGTGCCTATGTGGCACTTACAGTGGCCCTGAATGCTCACATTTTTGTTTGCTGCCCCATAGGACTGTATATAAAATCTACGACTCTGGAGAGAAATAAGGGTGAGTTGATATTGCTGGCATTTCTATGTGGTTGCAATGGCTAATCACACCGCTTGCGGATAATTAAATCTACCTCATATTGTTAATTAATATAACTTTTACAGATCTCAAATAAGATTTACAAACATAAGGGCATGCTGAATGCAACTTATACAACTGTCACACAACTGAATTATTTCTGATATCAGGTAAATAAATAATTTATGTAAATAAATATAAATATAATTTGCAGATACATACAAATAGATTATATATACTGATCAGCCATAACAATAAAACCACCTGCTTAGTATTGTGTAGGTCCTACTCGTGCTGCCAAAACAGCTCTGACCCTTCAAGACATATACTCTACAAGGGGATGTAGTTACTATCCCGGTGGTCAGGATACCAGCGTTCAGAATACCAGCACCGGCAGTCGGAATCTCAGCACATCGCTAGCACCCTGGCGGTAAGTATTAGGGTTAGGTTTAGGCTGCGGGGAAGATGATGGTTAGAGTTAGGCTGCAGGAGGGGAGGGTTAGGAAAAGGCTGCAGAAAAGGTGGGTTAGGGATAGGCTACTGCCAGGATCCTGTACCCAACCCCTCTACAAGACCTCTGAAGGTGTCCTGTGATACAGCATCTGGCACTAAGATGTTAGCAGCAGATCCTTTAAGTCTTGTAAGTTGCAAGGTGGGGCCTCCATGGTTCATTTTTCCAGCACATCCCACAAGTCTGAGTCCTAATGGACTCAGACTTGGGGATTTTGGAACAAAGTCAACACCTGGAACATTTTGTCATGTTCTTCAAAGCATTCCTTAACAATGTTTGCAGTGTGGCAGGGTGCATTATTCTGTTGAAAGACCATCACGGATACCACTGCCATTAAAGAGTGTTCTCTGTATGCAGCAATGTTTAGGTAGGTGGTGTGTGTCAAAGTAACATCCACATGAATGCCAGGACCTAAGTTTACACATGAAGTTGAAGAAAAAGTTATTCATCAGAATAAACTACAGTACCTTCTTCCATTGCTCCAGGGTCCAGTTCTGACACTCACTTGCCCATTGTAGGCAATTTCGGTGGTAAACAGGGGTTAGCTTGGGCACTCTGACTGGTCTGTGTCTATGCTGCCCTGTACACTGCACTGCCCTGTGTGTTCTGATACCTTTATCTTAGGCGTGTACCTTTATATCAAAGATAGCATTAACCTTTTCAGCAATTTGTGCTACAGTAACTTTTTTGTGGGATTGGACCAGGCGGGCTAGCCTTCACTCTCCAAGAGCATCAATGAGCCTTATGTTCACTGGTTGCCTTTCCTTGGACCACTTTCAGTGGCAAACGCAGGATTTTTAGAGGGGGGTTTCCAAATGCTTGATTTTAGAGTGAGTGTGGCCAGTCCATGAATAATTAGCACTTAACCATCTTTAATATGTGTCATACAAAGTGTAATGTGCATCATAATTCCAGCATATCCAAGACCAGCGATCCCAGTAAGCCATTAAATGTGGCAGTAGGGCCATCCTGCCTGAGCTAAATGTTTTTATTTCAGATGGGGGCTCCATTCCAGAGCATTGGAGCAAGTCTGGGAGTCTGGGGGTACAGCAGAAGAACCTAGCACTACCCTGGGCATATATGTACATATTGGTCTTCTTATGCACTGAATAGTGTATTATACTATATTCATAATTTACCCTATTGATGGTCTATAGCATTGCACCCCTAACTGCATGTTTTCCAGATCTCCTAGTTGGTGCACAGGTGTATTTAATACTGGCTGACACATATTAAAAGATCAACAGGGGGTGCTATTTATTTAATTTGTGATTCTGAGAAGAACATGCAGTAAAATTCTATTATTTTACAATTTCTATTGTGGTTATGGGCTGGGGAGGGGGGTTTCCAGGCAACCGGAAACCCCCCCTGCGTGTGCCTATGACTTTTGATAGATGCTAACCACTGCGTACCAGGAACACCTCACAAAATATGTAGTTTTGGAGATGCTCTGACCCAGTCATCTAGCCATCAAAATTTGGCTTTTGTCTGTTGCTCATATCCTTAGGCTTGCCCATTTTTGCTTCCAACATATCAACTTCAAGAACTCAATGTTCATTTGCTACAGTACTTCATATATCCCACCCCACGACAGGTGCCATTGTAACAAGGTAATCAATGTTATTCGCTTCATCTATCAGCAGTTTTAATATTATGGTTTATCAGTGTATACATGTGTGTGTGTGCACATGTGTGTGATGTGTGACAGAAGCAAAGTCATCACATGTCTATGTTGTGGGCTTCGTTTTACAAAAGATGTTTTATTTTTAATCATTCAGATCAGCCCAGCAAAGTTTACAAATTATTTGCTACTCGAATGCCAGTAGGTTTTTCACTGTAGAACATCTGGATTAAACTCATGCAAACATGGGGATAACATACAAAATCCACACAGATTGTGCTCTTACAAGAAATGAACCCATGACTCTAACACAGTGATGCACCAATACTTGCCACTGTGCCACTTGCTGACTATAATAAAAGTTGTTGTTATTCTAGCACAGGACAATAAGTATAAATGCAGACTACTTTCATATCTGGACCAATTTTCTAAAATATCCAATATTCACAACCTAGGGTCCAGGATGGTAAAGTTTCCCCATATAATCACAAATGTTCACACATATTTATGATGATCCCTCTCTACACACATCTCTTGGTATGGTCATGATGATGACTTCCAGAATTATTATTAGAGTACAAATAGCAGTTCTTAGAGGTTCCTATTATCCCAAAGGAATGAGAATAGAGTGTGTACAAATCGCTGTAAGTAAATAATAACAAACATTGGGTAAATCAAGGCAGCCTAGCTCCACTGAATGTTTTTAAAAAAATTATAACTAAACCTAGACTCACTCAAAATAAAGTTGGAGAACTCTCAAATATATATACCAGCTTTGGATGAAAATTTATCTGTATGAATTTTACGGAGTAAGTCAATAAAAGGTAGTTTTGGGCAGTATGTTGTTAACACAAGTAACTGATTCATCAGCGGATGCAATGCCGATGTTTGAGCAAATATTTACCACTGAACATGCGTGTAAGTCACACTGCGCATACGTCGTTATTGCTTTGCAATTATGTACGCACAGAGGATTCATTCACAATACGAGTGTCATATGGTCATCGTGAGACCTCTCTGACTGTGGGGAGAGCTGCAGTATTTGAGGCTGGTCAGACCTGCCATAGATGCTGCATGACTGCTTGATGTCCATTGTTGGTACACAGGGGTGCGACACTGGATGGATATGAGAAGGCAGCAATGGCCATCTTTATGTCAGCTGTGCTTTGGCAGGCATTAGCATATTTTAAATGTTATATTTTTAAGCTCATTTATTTTTTAGCAAAATCAAGAATTGTGTATGCATTTATTTATTTATTTTTTAATATTATTATTTTGATTTCTTGATAAAATGCTAGTACCCAGCACTGTACATTGAGCATAAAACAAATTATGTGCAATAACATGACACAGTAGGTAAAGAATGGGGAAAACTGACACATACAGTAATGTAGCACAATAACAATTGTAGATGCAGGTGTGGATACCTACTGAATACATAAATGCACATTAATCAGGTAACTGAACATACATATTTATTAACCATATGTTATAAGTTGCAGTTTAACATGCCTGGCTGACATCATCCATGTATTCGGCTAGTATAAATACCTAATCTCAAACATTAGTGAGAGTTTTAGCATCCTGCTTATTGGCAGGCACTGCTAACTGTGCTATGGAGAAACATTCTGTAAAAACAGACTGCAGACTAAAGCATCATGAGAGGTTACTATAGTATTACACTTCTGGGCCCTAGCAGTGTCCTCCGAATCCTTCCCCCAGTACATGGGATGTCATGATATCCTTAATCTAGCCTACTGTGGCCAGACAGCTACCTCGCATGGGACCTTCATGAGTATTTATGTAGTTGGTCTCTTGTTAGTCCCTTCTCATATCCACCACTGTTTTGTCTCCCTGTACTCTATCACTGCATATTACTGTAATACTGCAACCAAGATCATTGCCACATCCACCCTTGGCCTAATCTATGGGATGTAGTTATCAGACCAGCGGACAGCATCGGTCTGAATCCTGACACCGAAAGTCCGACACAGGACTTAAGATAGGCGTCAAAATACTGACGCCTATCTTAATCCTGATACCGGAATCCAGAAGGACGGTAGCCCAAACGAGGTAAGTCAGGGGGCCCATAACATTAGCTGCAGGGGAGGGGGGGAGAGTGTTAGGTTTAGGCAGCATAGTGGGGTTAGGCTTATGTTTTTTTAGGGGGGGTTAGGGTTAGACACCCCACTAGGGGGGAGGGTTAGGGTTAGGCACCACTGGGGGGGTTAGGCACTGAGGAGGGAGGGTTAGGTTTAGGCACGAAAAGGGGAGACTTAGGTTTAGGCACTAACGGGGAGGGTTAGGGTGTGCGGTCGGGAAGGCTAGGGTTAGACTACAAGAAGGGAGGGTTAGGGTGAAAAGGGGGAAGGGTAAGTATACTTACCCGACCCCTGTCGGGATACCAACCTTCGGGATGCCGCTGTCTGTGTTTTGACAGAAGGCATCCCAACAGCCGGCATTATATACCGATTCCCTAATCTACCGCTGGTTCTTTTTGTCACTTATGTCTTTTTTTAATAAACTCTTTATTTATATTTTTGATAGTGAATGCAACACAAATATTAACACACACAAAAATTATTTGAATAATCTACAACTCAGATATATCAAATATTATATCCAAAAAATAAAAACTTACACAAAAAATACACATCAAACAAATTTTGATTTGTAATAAAAATATGTACAATAATAATAAAAAAAATATAAGAAAAAGAGTAAGAAAAAGAAAAGAAAAGAGGGGGGGATTAAAGAAAGGCAAAGTACGGTATAGTATATCGCTCATGAGAAGCCAAAATCACTCCATTCTGGGCAACTGTCTGTGCAATGTAGAGTACCAAGGGCCCCAGGTAGCATGAAACTTATTCACTGAATCGTGTATGCATTTCTTTTATTTGTATTATGTAATTTTGTCAGCTGTGTACTCTTCTACAAATTACAAACTCCCTGTGTTACAATATCTACATTTGTTTGAAACACACCATGATGCATTACTGTTCAGAAAACACATATTTACCTTACTTCTTTTAGGTAAATGCAGCACAGGAGCCATATATTGTCTGCCAATAATGTGAACATTAATAGGTTATGTTCATACTGTATGTTTATCTATGTTTGCAGCTTTTATTTTATTTTATAGAATTGTACACTGTTGCATATTATAATAATCTTTTACATAAGTTTGAAAAACCTTCTGCTTCTTCTTTACACATACATAGTGTATGTGATCAAAATATCAGGTGTTTGTATTGGGCACATAACACAAATATTGGAATAGAAGGTTGTTTACAAATGCAATTACAGCAACACTGCATTATGATTGAGACACTTCAACTACAAGGTGAAACAGAGTTGCCACAGAACATCTCCTGCATATAAAGGGAGAGATCATTATGCAGGGAGTTTGGCTTAATGGTATATGCATACCTTTACATATGATGCCTTTAGTTAAAAGTAATTTGAAGGCACATGCATACAATTATATATTTGGGGATGTTCCATACAAATACTTTTAAACATTATGTTTTTTTCAGAATCTCTAAGGGTGTGAAGTATACATACAGGTGAAAGAGTTGTTGAGTAAAGTCTGTCTGAACTGCCTCACACTTTCAGTGCTCTGCGAGTTGCTAGTTTGCAACAAGACCCCTACCTGATCACCATCTATTGCATTAAATGGGGAAGAAGGTTGATGTAATTCCAGATTATGCAATAGACAGCAGCAGAGCACAATACCAGACACTTTATCCATAGCATATAACAGGTTGGGTATGAAATCCTGGCTGTCGGGTTGCCGCTGGTCAGAATACCGACAGCAGCACCCCGACAGTCAGAATCCCGACACCCATAGGAGCGAACTGTGTTTTCCTAACCGCCACCCTAACCCTCCCTCCCCGTTGCCTAACCCTCTCTCCCCATTGCCTAACCCTAACCTTCTCCCTAGTGCCTAAGCCTAACCTCCCCCTCCCCACACCCTAAACTTAACACCCCCTCCCCAGTGCCGAAACCTAACCACCCCCTCCCCACACCCTAATCCTAACATTCCCTCCCCGGTGCCTAACCCTAACCCTCCCCCTAGTGCCTAACCCAGGGGCAGAACTATGGGAGCCAATGGAGGCACCTGCCGATGGGCTCCAGTTATGAAGGGGCACTTCCTCCATTGTTCACAACATATTCATCCTAATTAGAGCTGTAACTATGTACCCAGAGTGTACCATCATGGCCACCCAATACATGGCACCCCCTCCCAGCACCTGAGAAGAGCTCCATGTCAGACAATCAGCTGCTGCCTTCATCTATCTATAGCCTGTCTGCATGTGAATTGTTACATTACAGTGTCAGCAGCTGTGACGGGAGGGCACCAAGTTATAACATGCCTCCGGGTGTCTGGGATGAATTTACACCACACCCTTCCCCTAACAACATGATACTTACCTTAGGGATGCCGACGGTCGGGATACTGGTGCCGGGATACCAACCTGTTGGGATTTCGGCACCAGTATTTAGACCGTCGGCATCCGGCACTCCGGGATGCTGACTACATCCCCATATAACAATACACCAACAGATTTGTCAAGGACTACATCCCCATATAACAATACACCAACAGATGAACCTGAATTTACATTTTGATAGTTCAAAAGTGTGTTCTATTACTGATCTAGTGGGTCTGTGTGCCTCATTATACTCATGCTCACCAGAAGAATGCTGAAGTGACAACAAAATCAGAAGCCATGAGCAACAACCATAGCAAGAATCACCTGTAATTAAAAAGTGAATTTGTTTTAAAAAAAAAATTAGGAAAAATACACGTGTGTGGGTTTAAAATAAGGTTCCACCAAATGTAAACATACAGATGTGTCCAAATACATTTAGCCTCTTTGCGCGCTAAAGCCCTTCTAGTCATGCCAGGCCGTGGAGTGACTCTGAAGCGCGAACAACTTTTCGTGCGACTTGTTACATCCAAATGCAACTTACTGACACTTCAATAAAATTTGCAAAAATCTCAAAAAAACTTTTTACACATTGTCATTATGGTGTGTAGAATTTTGAGGACAAAAATGAATTTATTCCATTTTGGAATAAGGCTGTAACATAACAAAATGTGGAAAAAGTGAAGCGCTGTGAATACTTTCCGGATGCACTGTATTTTCTTTAAAATTTTCACTGGAGAGGTGTAGAATTTTATTGAACACAATAAAGGTTATGTTTTAATATATTTTTTCCTTGTGCGCCAACAAAGAGACATTCTATTTCCTTCTTGCTTGAGTGTATTCATTGTCTCTGGCAGCACCCCTAGAATTAGACGAAAAGCATTGGAGTTTAAGATTGACAACACTGGGCCATCTTATTAGCTACTGTGTGTGAGAGCTAATACCTACTAGTGCAGTAGAATTTCCCCTTCCCCAATCCCTGTTAAAAATAAAGAACCTAGGCCTGCATAGGCTCTGTGGTACTAAGGAAGCTGCCAATCCTCCTCTATATTGCCTCCTGAGCCCTTTCAGTCAGCTAAAGGAGTGCTGCGTGATAGGTAAAGGTACATTGCTGCAGGTGGTTCTGTCCCTTTTTATAGGCATCATGATAAAGTTTGGATGAATAGAATGTCTTTTTAGATACAAACTCTTCTGTGAAAATGGTAGCCTATTTTTCTTTGCATATCCTCTGCAGGTTTTCTCCAGGTTCTGTTGGATTTACCTATTAATTGGTTAGTCAATCCAGGATTTAAATTGTTGTCTATGTAAAAAAAATCAATAGTTGATATGATGGTCTATAGCCATCTAGAGGAGTTTTTTCCCTCAAAGTTCCATCAGATTTGCCTTTAGTAAATGACCAATGTGCAAATCCATATGCAAATTGCAGAAAATTGCAAAAAAAACTACTGATGCTTAGTATATTTACCCCATAGGCATAATTTCCCACTTCAGCTCCTGACTTTTATCTCCCCTTACAGATTGTGCCAGGAGTTTGAGAGCTAGTACAAACAGGACAAATGGAAACTATCTTGTATCTCTACTTAATGCAAGGTTCTTATTATTGCATATGGCAATATGCACAGTACGGTATATAGTTTCAAAATGTAAATTCTACAGCTACCCCTCTTCATAGTATCCAAGAGATAATGGTGGTCAATGGAATCAAAAGCTTTATTGGTATCAATGAACTATGACTCTTGTTGTTTAAACCAGATCTGTTGGTACTGTGGGTGTCTGTATACTTCAGTATTTGTATTTCCCTAATCATATCCATGCATGACATTTTTCAGTGATATGAGTAGGGTGAAAGTTGAATCCCATGACTATAATGCTTTTTAGTTTCATGATTTTCTTGTATATTACTGACTACTCTCCCATGAGTAATTGTTGTGGAGTGTCCAGACACGACTCTTGATAGATCAATTTGTATCAATATATATTACAAAAGTTATTATTTAAGTTTAACCATTGATATTTCTGTAAGAAATTAAGTATCTAAATAAATCAAAGATATGGTTCTGTAACAGCAAGTCTATAAGATCTTTGCAAATTTTCATAATCAACATAATTAATGTTTCTTTCATTGAGATTAGCAGCTAGCTCATCCTGTTGGAATATTTCCACCAATGATTCTAGTCATTTAGATGACTGGTACTTATAACCAGGGGTGCTGAGAGGATGGGAAAGCGGGTACAAATTACCCGGGCCCGGGCTTGATGCAGGGGCCTGGCAATGCTCCCCTCCCTCTTAAGTCACAGTAGCTCAGCACACACTGCTGAAGCAGCAGCCGGAGCAGTCTCCTATGCCTATGGGGGGAGCGATCATGCTGATTGCACCCCCCATTGGTTGTGCGCCGGGCTGAGGGCACACAGCGCCACCTCCCCAGTGCGCAGCGCCACGATGCGCCGCTGAAAAAATGATTCTTTTCATTCTTCTCTTCTAAGGGAGTGTGGCCACGCTTCCCGTGACTAGGCCATGCCCCCTGTCACCTGGGCCTGGCGCGGCTCTCGTCGGCCCTGCTTATAACATATAGAGGTAGACACGCCATTTCTAAAGTTAAAAAATCAACAGGTTTAATTAGGGGTGTAGATAAAGTGGGTGCTATTGCTATGAGGCCCACAGCAATAGCTGGCTCACTTCCCCTGTCCTCACCGGATGCTGTTTGTCTTTGGTAGACACTCAGCATCTGTGTTAAATACACTACAGAAATGGACAGTTTACAAACTACTTGTCATGATACTAGTATATACTATACAGTGTAATGAATACTCTAAATCTTGGAGAGTAATTTGTAGGCTGCCTTAAGTCCTTTTCTACTAGCAGCTGCTGCACTCATGATGCTGAGGAACTATGGCAGAGCCCACCACACATTTTCTAGTGAGAGCAGCAGCAGAGTGAACTAAGGCCCTGATTCAGAGCCGGACGCTCTGACAGAGCGCTCGCTCTGAATCAGGGCCGGGCTTTTTTTTTTTGGCTCGGCCTCTTGGCCGCTCGCATAGCTGTGGGTGACCACCCACAGCTATTGCGAGCAGCCATGATGATGGTCGTGATGGTCAAGACCATCGCGACCATCGGGCTTGCAACGAGACCCTTGTGGTAGGGTCTCATGGCCGCAAGCCCCAGAGAGATTTCGGCTCTAACAGAACCAGAATGTCTCCGCCTCCAAACGGCAGGCGTTCTCATGGGATTGCCTCCGTTTGGGCAGCCACCCCCCCGCCCCGCCCACCAAAGGGGGTGAGTTGTCACTCAACATCGACAGCTCGCCCCCTTTGGTGCAAGACCCGGAGCGACGGATTGCCGTCACTAGCTGGGTCTCACACATACACACGATGGAGCCGGCTCTGTCGTGCGCTTGTGTGTGGGCCACCATCAATCCCATTGAGAGCGCTCTGCTCTATGGCACACTATGATCTGGGGGCCATGTGTGGTATATTGTGAGCATGATACACTGTGTGGCAATGTGATCCGTGGGCACTATGTGGCATATTGATGTGGGGGCACTATCTGGAATGCTGTAATATTGAGGTACTGTGTGGCATACTGTGAACATGGGGCACCATGTAGAATACTGTGAACTGGGGGCACAACAGTGTACCATACTGTGTATAATACTATTAATATATAACATATTATAAACTCCAGAATCCTTAAATACATTTAATTAATATTTAAATTACTAAAACGTAGAAAGTGAGAAAAAGAAGTTAACAGAAAAAGGACCACAGTAGTTTTGTAGACGATATTTGCAGTTGTTAATCCAGCCACATGTGTAGGAGTTGGCACAGACAGCATATTTATCTCCAAATATCACCAATTTAGCAGGAAACAATATCACTTCCTTGGATTCTTTTTACCATCCATATAGGATCAACATTGATTCTGTATTAGGTTAAAAAAAAAAGTTTCCCATTTTCTCAGAAGAAAATGTCAAATTGAAATTTGCTACAAAATTCAACCTTTCTCTGTTGATCAACATTGATGAGCAGATGGATAATAAGGAAGCACAATGGTAAGTCAACTGATGGTAACCTGCTGGAAAACTTTCAAGACAGTGTCACAAAAAGTTCCACAAACAGGGCTCCCAAAAACTTGTCTGGGTTTTATTCCCTCAACTTTTTCAGGAAAGCCTATAAGTTACCTATGGTCTATATATCGTTTTGAACTTTTCTTCAATTCTTGCAGGATTCTTCGGTGGTTCATGTTCTCATGTCTTGACTGATATATGCCATGTTTTCTTGAATTTGGTCCCATTGTTGGTAAACATTATTCAACAATCAATAATTGCTTGCAACAAAGCATCTTGCTGAGTCCCCTCCTGATATACAGGATTTTATAGCTGATAGTTGCAACAATGCTGGAGCTCTACTTATTGTACAGTACATTCAACTGCTTCAGAAACCTGGCATCATGTGATCCAGTTCTGTGTTGTTATTATTATGCTGTTCTTGATATAATATTCATCAACAGTTGATTGTACTATAATCCTTGTTTTTAATAATTTTTCTAGGTCAAGTTCTTGAGAACCCTTTCTACAGAATTTCATCAAACTGCTGTCTCCATTGAATGGGCATCAGCTCAATCAAACTGTACAATAGGATGTCCTTGCAACCTCTTAGTTGTCAATGAGAAATATTTGTAAGCACTCTACAATGTCACCTTTAATTCTTTATTTTGCAAAAGAAGAATAAGAAATAGTAAGTGTCTAAAATTGGTTTTATGTGTTTTAAAGTGAACATTGCCATGATTGTGGAGGTCCATAAAATGAAATTGCTTTGTGTTGTATGTAGGCTATGGCTCAAATATAACATCCTGTAACATTTTTCTTGTTGCTTTGTAGAGATGCTTTCATGTAACTAATTTGATATGCCATAATGATCATTTTATAATTAAGTCAATCTCACATAATCCATTTTGTATTTTACATATAGCATTTATGACAAAAACTCAGGAAACATTTGTTTTAACAACTGGTTATATTAAAATTAAAATAAAAACCAGCGCCAATAGAATAGAGGAATCAGACAATAGTTCAGCAGTCAGATAAGGTTAAGTCAACCTTATTAAATGGGATAGAGCAAAGAAAAAAACTGCGCTCTAGAGTCTATGCCGGGACATCAGTTCAAAACATACAATAGAATAAAAAACAACATTTTATTGTATTAAGGCTAAATGCCAATTCAAAGAATTAATACATACACACAATAAAATACATACAAGAGAGTTGATCAGACTCTCAGTAATAGAAACGATGTTTTTCACCTGTGTATGTTGCGCCAGATGACAGCCGTCTCAATGCGGCGCTGAGATGGCTGTCATCTGGCGCAACATACACAGGTGAAAAACATTGTTTACGTTTTTCACCTTACAGTGTCCCGGCTGCTGATAATTCGCTATGAAGTATTTGGTATACTCTGGAGTAGGCTGGTAGCTGGCATCACCTCACGCTGACGGTATATACCTGGCTTTATACATTAACTATTCCTGTTGCCTACGGCTCCAGTTCTACATTCCCACGGCTGTTGCTGTGTTTACAGAGACACAGCCGCACATGTTGGAGGAGGCTGAATGTTGATATTTTTATTATAAGTGTGTTCCAATCAGCTGTGATTATATACAGCGTTGAGTTATTGATAAGGTACCTTCAGGAGAAAGAATTCCTATTACAATTTCGATATACCTCCTATATTGAATTCTACACGAGACTTTCTTTAGAAGGTTGGATATACCTTATCTGGTCATTTATATTTTACGAGACTTTTCTTAATATTAAGGATCTCCAGGGTCACAAGTATCATTACTATCAGTGTTTCTATATTGTTACACTCCAATATAGATTGGTTAATTATACCCACTTGTGTCATTTGTGTGTTTACATTTATTGTTCTTCTATTACTGAGAGTCTGATCAACTCTCTTGTATGTATTTTATTGTGTGTATGTATTAATTCTTTGAATTGGCATTTAGCCTTAATACAATAAAATGTTGTTTTTTATTCTATTGTATGTTTTGAACTGATGTCCCGGCATAGACTCTAGAGCGCAGTTTTTTCCTTTGGTTATATTAAAATGACTAATTAATGGAGTAAGGACTGCTAGTGATAAGCACAAGATAAATGAAATAATACTTGAAGGAAACATACAGGAACACATTGTGTTTTAATTCCTAATGTGTTACTATTTTAAGTCAAAGCTCTCGGAAATCTCTAAGTGTTAATTATAGCAATATCACACTACATCAGAATTGTCTGTTACTAACAGCCAACATAAGTGATGTATAAAATCAATTTGCAAGTTTCTCAGATTATGGGAATGTATTTAATGTGTTTCTCCCCAGCCGAGTAAACTTTATTTGAGTGACATAATTACAGTATATGCATTATTTTTAATCCAAAATATTTAGATTTTTTTTGTTTGACAATACAGAGTACCTTGTATTAATCAATGCAAAGATTTCCTGAATTAATTTTCATTCCATGATATAAGTAAGCAGAATTGAGAAAGATGACAAATGGGTGAATACTTTGCATAGCAATAGTATACTAATGTAAAATATTGACTGTACCTGCTTGTTAAGTAAGTATTCCATGCCTAAAGTAGGTAAAATTAAATAAGCTAAAATATATATATATATATATATATATTATAAAATAGAATAAAGTTTGTCAATAGGGGCAGGAAATAAGGTATTATTTGCTTTTGAAGAAAGCACAGCAGTTTTTCTGTGTTTCAAAATGCCTTGGCAGTGCCATGTGTAAGCAGTTACAAAACTGCAGCTCCACAACATAAATGTAATTTTGTGATTTATCAAGCCACATTTTGCATAATTTAGATTATTTATAAGGGAAGTGCAGACTTTAGCATGTAACAATTGCAGTAATTCCTGTAAGTGCAAAAGTCTGCATCCTTCTATGGGAGGACCTGGGTGGATCGGTTGATATAGAGAGTTAATGCATTCTTTAAGAATAATTATTTCAGAAGGTCTACAAAGAAGAAAGCAGAGAGTGAATGTATGAAAATAAAGATATAAGGCTCTATTTATTAACATTATTTTTACAAAAATAAAGTGAAAAGGGGTGTTTTTCTTCGGTGGGGGTTAGGTGGTCTTTCAGCACTGGTAATAAGAGCGTCAGCATTCAGACCACCGGGATGCCGAAGGCATACCATAAATAGAGCCCATAGAATTAAAGAGGTTTAATCATGAGCATAGGAAGGGGTTCTTCAGGGCCAGATTATGGGCCACATGGGATTGGATAGGAAAATGATCAAGTGTCTATTGTGAGAAGCTGAAGAGCTGTAATCAGCACTGTGTGGCTGTGGCCAATGCCATGTGGGCATGTGCACCCCCTACACAAACAGACCCAATGTTTGCCTTCATACATAAAATTAGAAAAATTGCATAATTTTAAAAGAAACATAGAAATGGCACTTTAATATGTATGATTTATGGCAGTCCATGTGGCCAGCTGTGTGACTGGTCATGATTCTATTATGATGATAGGACTATTTTTATGTGGAAGCCTGTAGTTGTAGTCCCTGCTGTCCCATTGTAAATCTGGCCCTGGGGTTCTTTACTGCAAGGGCGGAATGCTTTATCACATGATATAGTGATGGCAAATTCAATATGGGGCCCATTTATCATTACATATTTGTGGCTTATTTCATTAAAACACCCATTTTCAGGGATATTCACAAATATTAAGTATCCCTTAAATATACTAAGGAGGGACAGTAACGGATATCTCTAACATCTGCAGCGGTCTCTCCATTTACAACAGGATCTGTAACCCCCACAAGTTTCTATAGGTGATGAGATGCTATCAGATTACCATTGTTTGGCCTCCATAGCTAATGCCATCTAAAGACGGCATTGTTCTGCTGCAGCCTATGTGCTACACATCACAAAAAATTACTGGGACAGCTTTCCAGAGAACCCTCACCGGCAACGTCCACCGTGCATGCATGGTCTGTAGACCAAGGATGTGCAGGAGTCCTGAGAAGGGGAGTGAAGAGACCACTGATGCAGTCACTTCACTCTGCAGGGACAGGCTCTGGTGCCTGCGTGGGCTATTTAATGCATCCTGGTTCTATGATCGCATATGCAATGCAATCATGGGCGCTAAAATCACGCCCAGATCACATTGAGTATACAATTATTAATAAATGGGCTCCTAAATATTGGATGCCGTTTCTGCATGAAAAGGTATCTGAAGCTATAATTAGTAGAAAGTAAAATGTGATGATTGATCCAAGGGATTTATCTGATTGCCATTTGGGGGAGAAAGGGAAGGCAGACTGTTGCCATCAGGCTAGGATGGCAACAGTTATTGGCTTTTATTTTCCCTTCTTCTGGATCAACACAATTGTAGTTTATGATTTAATCAACCTCTGTCTTTTTTCACCTTACTATGGAACTTATAATTTTTCTACACTTTTTAGTTACATTTTTACATTTTGAGCTAACTGTACAGTATCCAACTTACCTTTTAATCTTTGGTTTCTATTTGGGTAACAGAAATATTAGGAGATACATACTGTACATGTATAACAATATTTCTGCAGCAGATCACTGTCTAGCTACAAGGGTGCTACTAACCGTACATTCAGTTTCCCTGTTTCTGTCTTATAATTACTCTTTTGTCATTGCTGAGACTGCCAGATAACATTCACTGCGAGTGTAGCCTAGGGCAGTGACACGGTTGAGTCAGAAAGAACAAAAATGACAGAGTTTGGGGAGACAGACACTAAATTTGCTTATTAGATTAGAAATAACAATGCTCTGAATTAAATACTGCATATGCAACCGCTGACACATTCCCTATGATGATGTTATCCTTACAGAAGTGAGATTGTCAGTTTAGTTAGACCTAGATCATCTATCACCAAGAATTACTGAATAACTCCATTTTATTTCCATGATATGAGAAAATAAAATTACCAAACATGCCAAAGGGGTGAATATTTTTATAGCCAATGTATATTAATTCAAATAATGGCTTTAGCCACTCTAATACCCCTTTTACACTGACCTGAAAATCCCAGGTTGATGCACGTGAACGCGGATTTTTGTCATTGTAAATGGAACCACCCGGGTCCAGGGACCCAGGCATCCAACTCGGGTAGCTTGCAGCGTTGACCACGGGTCATTCCCATGCCACCCTGCAGTGTAAACGGCGCAATACGGGTCAAGATGACTCAAATCGTGCCGCCTGATTGGCCGGCTTCAGTGGCGCTTGGAGATTACATTATCTCCAAGCGTCCACTGCAACTAGCGCCGGCCTAAGCAGCATGGAGCAGTGCACCCTACCCGCTCTCCCTGCATCTGGACGACTGCGGAGTGAGGTAAGAGGGTCGGGGAGGGGTAGGGAGGGGAAAAAGCGCTGCTCACCTGCACTGGAAGAGCCGGGTCAGTGCTGACCTGGCTCCGGTGTGAAGGGTGCCGACCTGGTGGTGTAAAAGGGGTCTGTCCCCGGACTGAACCAGGTTGGAAACAATTGGGTGCAGGGTTTTTTATTTTTTTGAGGGCCTCCAGAGCAGGTCCAATTATTCCTAAAATCCATATTTTAAGGAAAGATTGTTCCCACTTGCTCTGGAACCCTTTGGACAATTGGATGTTTCCAATTAGCTTAATTAGTCCTTAATTTCTCAACTGCAGTGCTGTTCTCCTCCTCCATCTCTTCTCCAATGTCGCAGACATCTTCCATGGATTTGGCACAGTACAGGTACTACTAACCCTGCAAACCACCACCCCTAATGCTGCACCCCACTACCCTTAACCCTGCACCCGCTCCCCGCAAACACTACACTACACCTCACCCAGCACCCGCTTAATGCACTGCACACACTACACTACCCCTAACCCTGCTCCCACGCTACACACACACTACACTGCCCTATACCTAACCCTGCTACCACTCCCTGCCACACTAACTATGCTACCCCTTACCCTTGGTCGAGAGGTCCGCATCATTTATTGAGGGCAAAATCTTGTGGCCAAGTAGCCTCAATATGCCATGCGGCATGAGACCAGGGAGTAGATGTATGAAGCAGTGAAAAGAGTGGAGTAGTGTGCCAGTGGAGAAGTTGCCTATAGCAACCAATCAGCTTCTATCTAACATTTTATAGAATGTACTTAAAAAATGCAAACTCAAAGCTGATTGGTTGCCATGGATAACTTCTCCACTGGCCTACTTCTCCACTCTTTTCACTGATTCATACATCTACCCCAGGTCCCTTGGGACTCTGCCTTCACAGAGAGTCTTTTTCACCTAAAAATGTGTCTTAGTCGCAATGTTATGTGACTAAGACACACCTGGAGACTGCACTGATCAATTTAATATGCAACACTTGTACAGTATATCTGTGTGCGACTTAGGGCAGTATTCAATTAGTTTCGCACCCACGATAAAGTTCCACCTACATCGCATCTTTTGGCCACGAAAACGTATTGCGCGCGTCCCCGCTATATGCCGTATTCAATTCCAAAAGATGCGAAACGTAGACACGCAAAAGCAGAACAGGCGGAAAGTGGTATCAGAATCGGGGGAAATCAGCCTGAACCCCCCCCAAAAAGATACAGAAACATTGGGGATCAATGTAGTAGTGCCCAATTAGTCCTATGAAAGCTGTTTGGGGTACAAAAACAAAACAGAAATCTATATCCAATGGCGCTGAAAAGTGGAACACTAAGAATGCTTGATGATATTGGTAGGTGTCTACACATACTGTAGCTGTTTATGGTTGCAAACCAAAAGGAAACACACAAAAAACAGTAAACAACAGCGCTGTGTACCACCTATAGTCTACATTAAAAATAAAAATGAAAAATAGAATGCAATACAAAAATTGTGTCAGAAATAAAAAATAATAATGTTAAATAATAAATCATGAAAGATACTTGAATAAAATTACAAATATAATAATATTAAACAGACATCATTGGCCAATGTAACAAATGTACATACTGTATACATATCAAAAAATGCGTCTAAAAACACTAAACATTAAAAAAGAGCCAAGAACACTGTAATAAATTATAACTAGTGACATATAAATCTGGCTCACCATATACACCTAATGTAGCAGCTGTTATTACAGGTGCTAAATGTATGGGCAGAGATCGTTATGGCTCCATGCATACAAGCCTGAAATCTGTTAAAGTTCCACAATAGAAAGTAAGGTGACTTTCAAAGAAATTGGGGTAGATGTATGAAGCTCAGAAGCGGTATCAGCGCACGTTATATGCGCTGATGCCGCTTCTCCCCGATGTATGATCGGGGGTCTGGGCGGTAAATGACAGGGGTGCTATGCGCCCCTGTCATTATCGGCGCTGCTATCTACAAGATAGCAGCGCCAAGCGGCAGGGCCATGTGCGAACGGTCATACCGCATGACCGTTCGGCCGGCTGTAGCTGTCATTATCGACAGCTACAGCCTGGCGCTAGCCTATACCCACAGCAGGGACAGCGCTGCCCCTGCTGCGGCTGCTGCCGGCTCCAGGCTGCACGTGGGGATCTCACGATACTTGCGAGATCCCACGCATGCTCAGTGGAGCCGGCCGGGACAGAGACACAGGGCATTAGCACTAGGCTGATGCGCTGCTGTCTCTAGCAGGTAGTGCCGGTGGGGGGAGTTATCGCTCCCCCTCTCCGGCCGATGAGATGTTCTTACATCTCATCGGTAGTGCTTCCTGCTGTGCATCGGTAAAGAGGCAAAGCAGGAAGCGTTATAGCGGTACTTAATGTGCCGCTTTCATACATCTACCCCATTGTCTTATCCGGGTAGATGATATAACAAATTTAAAGCATAATTCTCAGACTGGGTCCTGCTGAACACTGATGACCACTGTCCAGAAGTGTGTTTTTAGGAATTTAGAACAATTTTCCAGTAGCAATTTCAGTGCAGGTTTTATGGAGTTAATGTCCCACAGTGAGTGTAATGTGTGCAATGTGTCCTCACTCACCAACGCACCTCATGCTCCATCTGTCTCATAGCCAGGTCTGCAATTCATACCTCATAACAGAGACAACGTAACAGTCTGCAAACTCTGTCCGTCTCGTAACAAAAGGGCATGCACCTTTCTTGTGCTGATTTGTGGTAGATGACGCACTATTGTTCAGTCGTCAGATGACAGTGTGGCGGTCTGTCGGCTCCGCAAAGGAACATGCACTTTCTTCGTGCTAGACAGCGGTTGGTGACACACTAATGCTCAGCCACCAAATGGCGTCCTCTGTGCTGCCATCTACGCTATTTTGCGGCGATGGACTGGCAGGTCTGTGTTGTTCCGTGAATCAAGCGAGGAGCAATCTCTACACAGTGCTGCGGCAGATGACGCAATGGACAAACCTTTGGATGGTGTCTTCTGTGCTGCTGCCTGTGGTGTCTCGCAGCAGCATGTTGGCAGATAGAGATGTCTCTGTGGTCAGGCTCTGTCCAGCCCTGCTCCGTGCAGTTAGCCAAATGGCAGACTTTGACTCATTCGCTGCGCGCGCCCTTGTAGAGGTAAGTGTCGCAAGACCAGGACTTGTGTGGTGATAAAAAAAGGCACTAGTTAAAGTCCCTGACTAGTTTCTTCCCAAATGGGATTTCCTGAGAGGGGTAAGTTGGTAGAATTACCTCTAATTAGTGTCTTTGCACAAGTTGTGAAGAATGGCATAAAGCTGTATTTTTTGGAGAAGAAAGTAGTCCTGGCAAATTTAAGGTACCTTAAAATGGGTGCAAGCATCTTTTAATGTCTCTAAAGTGAAGTTTTAATAAAAGTGAAATTTCTCCGTCATACAAGCACCTGCTGTCCTAACAACACTTGGCCCCTTCTTAGAGCACCCCCAGAACCTTAGTAAACTAATTTTTGAATTTGTCCCCCCATTTTGTGCTTTTTCACCCCCCAAAATGAAAGTACTTTTTTGGGGTGTTCTTAAGTTTTTTCAGGATTTTTTTGACGCAGTTGTCCTTTGGGGGGCTGTCCCAAGGGTTCTGAGTGGTTTCCCCACCTTTGCACCCCAAAATAAAAAAAATGCACTTCTTTTCTCCTGCTTTTCAGAGGCGAATATTTTTCGCCTATTACATTGCATTGACTTTCTGCATATGCGAAAAGTATTTGGAATTGAATACGAAGATAAGTTTCCGACAGGCGAAAAAGTTGCAATTGGAGATACTTTTCGCGGATCTCGGCTTCTCGCATCTAATTGAATACGGGCCTTAGACTGAAAATGAAGCGCAATCGAGCTTGGTGTGGAAAAAAGCAATGGCCACTGCATCGTAGCACTTTGTATACAGATTCAGACTCAGTCGCGCACAGATATACAAGTGTCACATCCCAAATCAATCAGTGCAGTCTCCTGATGTATGTTAGTCGCATTGCATTGTGATGAAGATGCATTTTTGGGTGAAAAAGATGCAAAAAAGATGCTCAAAGAAAGTAGAGTTGCCGAGAGGGGCTGTTTATTATGACTGCAGCAATAGTGTATGAGGACACATCTTTAGATCATTTACATGTTCTAAAATCACTCTAACGGGGTTATTAATAAGCTTTTGAAGCATTTGTTTCCTATCATCTGTACCCAAAGTTCACGTTTTGACTATTTAATGATTAATGTACTGAAATGGTTCTTTTTATGGGAGAGCTTTATATTATTCTCCTCTTCCTTTCTACTGGATAAACAAATCAAAGTCAATACACAAGATTTAAAAGCTACTGCTGTGTAACTTTGCTGTCAAGGTATGACTTTCATATCAGATGAAAAGTATTCTTATTAATGCAGTTACAGTCTATGAATTTACACTTCACTAGGTGAAAAGGATGTTTTGCCACGCAAATGAGTTCTTTATTTTTGCCAGGCAAAAAATCATTTTGTTTTCAGGGCAAAAGAACAATATTTTACATCTAATTTTACTTTTTGTGAAGATCTTTTTATGATTTTTCACACTGATTAGAATAACAATCTCCCTAATTTGTGATAGTGCATGTTAACCCATGCTCTAATAATAAGAAAAGAAAATAATTGTGGCTCTCTTAATTAAGAAGAAGATAGCAAATTATTAGACTAAGTGGATGAAAATAAAGCAAACAAGAATTTACATGTGCATGTTAAGATGGCTGATATTAGAACAAGCCTGAATGAATGTATACACATTTTGTGATCCAATTCCATAACATTAAATTATTTCTGACTGGAAGTGCTTTTTACAATACCTATTTTTTTTACAGCAAATAAAACATTTATATTGTCAGATAGGCATTATTAATTTCTAAAGGTATATGTTCAGTTATGCTACAACATTTTTTTGTTTTAAATTAATTATATTAAATATATCTAAGTAGAATAAGTAACAATACAGTTATTGAAACTGTTTTGTCTGGAAGAATTAGTATATCCACCGTTCAACCAGTGGCAGTTGTGTGTCAATCACTGAGAAAGTAGTAGAATCAAAGTTATGGGTCTAAACTTGCTACAATATTAAGAGTGTATTTAACAAAATGATGTACATTTCTCTTAAACTTATGAATTACACTTTTTGACATTTTAATTTTTTTTAAACACTGCCATAAGATTTGTGGGGCCACAAGATAATTAACTATCATGAACTGTCAGTATGATATACTGACAATATTAAACAGTGTCTAAATACTCCCAGCAACATAAATGTGTTAAGCACACTGTAGTGCTCCCAGTTCATATTATGTCACATGGAAAACCCCGTTAACATTATGCCACAGTTTCCCCCAAGCTGGTGATGTAGCTATATGTAGGTTGCCCCTCAGGGTGTTCGGGCCTCTGGGTGATGGCCACATTTTTATTCTGGCTTTGATTTTAACAGGGATGTCTGCTTAAAGCTAAAATGATTGAACATTACAGTACAGTGCACTGTACATATACAGTGGGCTGCCCAGTATACAGTCAAATTATATTAGTTTTTTTCCATAGTTCACTGCAGTCTGCACAAACACTGGACACTCTGAACTGTAAGAGAGAACTCTGACAAGTTACAGTATGATGTAATACCAAAGTGGAAGAAAATGTAAACATTATTTAAATACAGACCTAATAATAATAATAATAATTATAATAATAATAAAATGTTTAAATATGATCATTGTCTGCAGTGGTCACAGAGCATATTAGACTAATGGTGCGTACACACTGGGCGATTAAAGTGGACGACTGAACGATAACGATATCGTTATCGTTCAGTCGTCCACTTTATCCTCCATTTTTAACACAAAAAAGATGAACGATGACGACGACGCGCGTTCCCGCGGGTCGTTCGTCATCATCGTTCATCGCGCTGACATGCAGGCCAACCTGACGACCTTGTCAGGTTGCTGCATGTCAGGGAATGGGTGAGAGAGCCCGGCGCTGAACGATATCGCTAATGATATCGTTCAGCGGCTGTGCTCAATGTCATGAACGACATTGAGCACAGCCTGCGGGGACACACTAGACGATATCGCTCAGGGAGCATATCGTCTAGTGTGTATGCACCTTTAGGCATTATTCATTTAAGAGTGATATGAGTCCTGTAATCTGTGTTCACTGCAAAATAGCGAATCAATTTGCAATTTAATTCCAATATTGTGATACATTTTCACAGCAAATTCACATTTTTTTGTGCGCACCTCCCTGAGCAGGAGGAAGTTAGGGATAATCTTTATTTCAAGGTAATAGTGAGGTGTTATATTGATAGGAAATGAGTATTTGAGCTTGCAGATGGGAGCTAAAGATATTTTAGAGATTTTTCATCCTTGTATAAAAACACTTAAAAATCACAATAAAAACATTTTAATGCACCTCAAAATACTGTAAAGACTTTAAGTTGCTAAAAAAGACTTGATGGCTATCATCTTGCCACCACAAGTAAAAACCTCAACCATTGACACCTTTAACCACTAAACTGGACAATAATGTCCTCAAAATAGTCAATTTATGTAAAGAACAACTATTTATACCTGAATCAGTATAATTTTATTAAGCAGATTTGTTAATAGAATTATACTGAATCAAGTTAAAATAGCTACAATTTACATAATTTGATAAGACATAAATCAATAATTTTGGGGACATTTAAAAAAAAAAAATATTTTACACTATTAAAAAAAGACTGCTGGCTAGGAGAAGGGTTAATACTGGAGGGAAGGCACAGCTGCACTGAGCCCAGGCTGCAGGAAGATTATCCTCCTTTCTTTCTTCCATTGCCAGATTCTCTTCCTGCAGCCATAGCTGGACGATCCTGTTAGGATTGCGATCTCTGTGAGTGCAGGAAGCCACAGCTGCAGTGAGACATGTGAGTTTGGGCTGTAAGAAAACTCTCTCTTGCAGCCAGGGCCGGACTGGGACTAAAAATAGGCCCTGGCATTTAAAGAACATACAGGCCCACATTGGCGTAGGCATCTGGCTCCTGGCATAGACTCCTCCCCTTCTCATTCCTGACTCCTCCTACTTCTTATGCTGCCCATCCACTAGAAGACAGGCAAAGGACTGCACGATTACGACATTGTAATCGTGCAGTCGTTTGTCAGTCTGTGCTGTGCCTACACTGAACGTTCAGTGTAGGCACATCAATCATCTGCTAACATGCTCAACCTGACATTATTGTCAGGTTGTCCAGCATGTTTGTCCGATAATAGGTGTCTAAAGTGACCAGCGGGAGCGCACATCGCTGGTCGTTTTAGACACTTTAGTGAACGATTTGCAAATGATTAATGAACGATTGAACGATAACAATAGTTATCGTTCAATCACTCAATTTAATCGCCTAGTGGATTTGCAGCATTAGTCTATGCTCTTACACATATAATTAATATTAGAACATACAAGTATAGATCATTCTCTGTATTAAAATACACACAACAGAGCTCATCCTGCAGAGGATTCAAACATGTGCCATAGTCAGATAGTTGGTATTTGTTGGTTCTGTTAGGTAAAGCTGGCACTTCATTGGTTTAGGTTACACACAAATAAGGGAAGGCATTTTCCCAATTGACCAAGTCCTACCTTAGCAGTTGTAGAGGATTAGATAGCTTTCACTGTAGGAATATTTTAGGGCAGGGGGTGCTGAACACAATGGACACATCTGTGCACACCAAAGCAGAGCCATAACTACACATTTTGATGCTCTGTGTACATAAAGAGCATTGGTGCCCCCCTCCACACCTTAAGTAGGGGAAGAGCTCACCATAGGCACATTTCGAAAATAAAGAGGGTGTAGTCTTACTGGGAAAGAGCATGACCACACAATAGTACCCGCAATTCAAATTATGCCACACAGTAATGCCCCTTAGTCAAATATACCGCACAGTAGTGCCCCTTAAACATTATGCCACACACCATAATGACTATTACACACATAGGTGAATCTATAGTCATTTGGTAATGGGCGGTTCCAGCAGGGCTCCCAAGATACTGGGCAGGCCCAGGTATGGTGAGAGTGCATGACTACATGGGAGGGCATGGCAACTCTCTCTCATTTATAGCATGATTAAAGTGTGAGCTGCTGTGAAACAGAGGTGTGAGTTGAGTTGTGTGTGGGAGCTGCATATTGGAGACATTGGTTACATCTGTACTCCCATGCCCCTAAAGAGACTTGGGTACTTTGTACCCATCCTCCTGGGTCCCAGTTCCAACCCATCATCAGAACTTTTGTTACCTTGACAGTTTGCCACCCTGTCTCATGAACATTACGTAGGTAACGTTTTCTAGCTTCAACTCTAGTCCCTGCGATGTGTTATGCTGGGCATACACTATACAATTATCGGGACGATCCGTCCGATATCAGTAGATCACCCTGATAATTCTACTTTGTGCGGGCGACCAAGGGTAAAATGTTGATTGGTTGGCATGCCAGATCAACTAGTATGCCCGTCCGATGCGATATTCTGTAAGTTAAATGTTGGCCAAATTGGGCAGTGTATGCCCAACCACGGCCAACTGACAGGGGGGATAAAATGAAAGGGGATATTTCCCCTTTCCTTCACCGGGAAGGTACAGGGAAATGTCTCCTCCTCAGTGGCAGAGCACAGATATCTCACAGTCACTGTAAAGATGTATTAAGCTCTGGGAAGTAATAAATTGGAAAGTGATAAACTACCAGTCAATCAGCTCCTAACTGTCACGTTACAGGCTATGTTTGAAAAATGACAGTTAGGAGCTGATTGGTTGGTGGTTTATCACTCTCCACTTTATCCCTTTCCAGAGTTTAGTACATCTGCCCCACAGTGTATGCCCGCAATATCTGTTGGGTGTCAGGCTACCAGATAAAATGTCTGTTGCAGTGTATGCACAGCATTAGGAATGATGTGACTGCATAAGCGATATATTCACTCCTCTTCTGGGACTCCTGCGCACTCCTGGTCTGCTGACTACTCATGTGCAGTGGCCATTGCTGGGGAGGATTCTGGGCTAACACCATCTTCAGATGGTGTAAGCTGCAGGAGCCAAACTGTTGAATGCTTCATATTGCGGAGCTTGGTAAATCTAATAACTTTGCATCCCCAACATAAATGGACCAAACACACTATATGGGGGTATATAGTGTGTTTGGTCCACTTATGTGGTTACCTTGACAAAGGTCCATGTACCGGACTAAAACGTCGATGTGAAGTCTCTGACTATTCTCTATGTGATATAATACAATAAATGAATACTGCTGGAAGACTGGTGAGTGTACCTCTGGGTATTACATATATGCATGTATGTATGTATGGGCTCAGTACAGCCACTTGTTCAAATCCCGACTCCGGAAGGCCAACTATTGAAAATCCAGACGCTGGCTGGTAAGTACCGATGCCGGCATCCTGACCGACATGGTATCCTAACAACTTCTTTCCCCTGTACCTAACCCTCCCCCTAGTGCAGTGATTTTCAACCTTTTTCAACTCGAGGCACACTACACAAGATTTTAAAACACCATCCAGCGATACAGCATGCGTGACCAATGAGAAAACATACACATTGGCTCCCACATAAAAAAATACATACACATTGGCCTCCTCAGAAATAAAACTCACTACATTGGCCTCCTCAGGAATAAAACTCACTACATTGGCCTCCTCAGAAATAAAACTTACTACATTGGCCTCCTCAGGAATAAAACTCACTACATTGGCCTCCTCAGGAATAAAACTCACTACATTGGACTCTTCAGAAATAAAGCACACTACATTGGCCTCCTCAGGAATAAAACTCACTACATTGGCCTCCTCAGGAATAAAACTCACTACATTGGACTCTTCAGAAATAAAACTCACTACATTGGCCTACTCAGAAATAAAACTCACTACATTGGCCTACTCAGAAATAAAACTCACTACATCGGCATCCTCAGAAAAAAAACTCACTACATTGGCCTCCTTGGGATTAAAACACACTACAGTACAAGTGCGCTGAGCTGACCGCTGTGGCACACTTGACAACCGTTCACAGCACACTAGTGTGCCACGGCACAGTGGTTAAAAAAACACTGCCCTAGTGCCTAACCTTAATCCTTAACTACACTACCTATCTTCAGGATGCCGGTGGTCCATACTGAACTTATCCACATTTATATATAATTTTATTAGTATGGATAAGTGAGGTTTACACAGCTTTAAATATTGGTCCGTACAGATTAATGTCTGTCATTGTGTTACTTAAGAAAACAACCAAATCAAACTTTTCCACAGGACGAAGGCAGATGGTCCATTATTTGATTTTACACTAAAGGCGCACATCCACTAGACGATATTAATGAGCGATTGCACAATTACGACATCGTAATCATACAATTGCTCATTAATTGTGCAAAAATCATGCACAAAATGTCGGAAATGACCAGCGATGCACGCTCCCGGTGGTCATTTCCGACGTCAATTATCACCCGAACATGCCGGTCAATCTGCCAATAATGACAGATTGACCATGTTCAGGGAGGGTGCAGGGGATGGGGAACGACGGTACGATTACGATGTTGTAATCGTACTGTCTTTCCCTAGTCACCTAGTGGATGTGCGGCTTTACAGCAAAGCATTTCTAATAGGGATGGGTGTAATTATAAAAAGTCCATTATTGTTCAGCCTTCAGTGGACCATAACCTAATGTGTGATTACCTTCTCTCCATCTGAGGGCCTTAGGTCTGAAAGTAAAGTCACGTACTCACTGGACGATAAATTGGATGATATGAACAATAATAACGTTATCGTTCATCGCCTTCAATATCGTCCAGTGTGTATGCAAGATATCGTTAACGATGCGCACTCCTACAGATCATTAACTATGTCTTTCATCGCCCAAACATGCTGAGCAACCTGATGATATCGTCAGGTTGTGCATGTTCAGGGATGAGGGAGGGTACCCTCACTGAACGATATCGTTATTGATATTGTTCAATGTGTGTGTGCTCAATGTCGTTAACGACATTGAGCCCAGCAGTGCAGA
Organism: Taudactylus pleione; assembly: GCA_031769625.1. NCBI lineage: Eukaryota > Metazoa > Chordata > Amphibia > Anura > Myobatrachidae > Taudactylus > Taudactylus pleione. The sequence continues at coordinate 21,872,293 of JAUIMM010000052.1, read as the reverse complement.
GGAAACACTAGACGATATTGCTCATGGAGCATATCATCCAGTGTGTATGTGGTTTTACACTCTGTATATAAAATGCAGAAGCATTATGCAAAGTGAGTACAATTTTTATTTTTGCAAGTAATGAAGATAATAATTGATAATAGACAAATTTAGAATGTGTAAGGTACATACAACTATATATTTAGCTTCCTTTTCCTATAAAATAAAAATAAACATATTCATACACACACACACACACACTATATATATATATATACAGTATATACACATATACATATATATATTGTACATACATATATACATATATTATATATACATATACTGTATATACAGTATATATATATATATATATACACACACACATATACATTCACATATATACATTTATATATACACATACATATATTTTATATATATACACACACACAAAGATATATATATACACACAAAGATACATTTATATACACATAACTAAGCACTTGCAAGGGGGTTCCAACCTCAGCACCTACCTGCAGGTTGGTGCTGCTATGATCATCGGATGGGCATGCTCCTGTGATCATGGAGAAGCGCTGGTTTGATTAGGAGTGGGGGGGCACCCACGGGAGGGGGGCTGTTATAGTCACGGAGGGGGGCGGGCACCCGTGGTGGGGGGTGGCTGTTGTGATGCATGGGTCCTCTTGTGATCGCAGGGGGAGGGGAGTTGGTGCTCTTGTGATCGTGGAAGGGGGCACCTGTGATCATGTACAGAGCACAGAGGAGCAGTAGCTCCACCTCCAGTCGACCATGGTTTACAGACACTAGAGCCCACATCTGCCTCTTATCATTTTTTTACATTTGCACTATGTGGCGGCGGCCATTTTGGGGGGGATTTTTCTATGAGGTGTGGAGAGAGACATATTCGCTGGGCATCTCAGCAGCTGGACTGGCCCATCTTGGCATCGGCCCTTCTGGCATTTGCCAGAACTGCCAGATGGCCAGTCCGGCCCTGCTTGCAGCCATAGCCAGGGAGAGAAAGGAGAGACTGGAGGTTGAGCCGCAGGTTTAGAGGGGCTAGCCAGGCACTGTGAGCCTGGCAACTGCAGAAAAACTAGCTTCCAGCAGATGCTAGTGAGCATTCTGACCCAGTCACATTAGATGCAACTGTACCAGGGAAAGCCCAGCTTGGTCAGGCAAGTGGATAAGAACCCACAATATTTTATTTATGGACACTAACAGCTTTCTATACTGTCCTATCTTAGTTGCCACTTTTTCAGGGTTCAGGATGATTCACACTTTTTCATGCACTAATCTCAAGTTGCCATTTGCAGAAAAATCCAAGAGATGTCTGTTAAACCCCATTTCTAATTGAATTTTACGATGCTCACAGAAATAAGCTGCAATCTGAGCAATTTTGAAGCCACAATTTCACTTTCACAAAATCATGCCTAATTGAAATGATCCCTAGTATGCCAGGAGCTCTGTATTGATCTTGTCTGAAATGTGTAACCAAATTCCAGATGGCTGAAATACGCAAGTGCTGAAAGTGACCGTATGCCTCTTATCGAACTTTGCAAAAAAGTGATATGCTCACCACAGCTGTATTTAGCATTCTGGTGTCAGACTTTCTCCCACTGGTATCAGTTATAAAAACTGACACCAGCAGCTGCCTCATTAGAAATCTAAATCCAGTAATGCAGAATTTGCTCAGCATAGGAGTCTACAGCATTAGATTTATATCACGCCGTGTGATATGATATTAAATAACAGCAATTAAAAATATATTAATTTGCTGATATTGCTGTACTATATTTGGAGAGCCCTCTTAAACCCTAAAGTTCACATGCTGGGTATACCTGAAGGCTCCACTTAAATCTAAAAGTCCTGTTAACTTACTACAGTATCTTTGGAAACACAGCAGCTCTGATTTTGGATTTCCCAGAAGGCCAGTTATCATTCTTGGAGACTTTGCATGAATCCTAATTCCATTAATCTCTGGTAAACTGTATACTTTATGTGCCTATAGACTGTGCTCCATTTGCAGAGGAAAATACCTATTACTACATTAGTACAATATGAAAACAAGTATGTCTGAGTAATCTAAATCATAAGATTAGAACTTCTGATATTTACCTGTATGTTATGTAAAGTACAATTGTTTGATGCATTCATATATTGTAATTGCACTTTTTAATTGCTATATATGCATGTTTTATATATTTTATTAAATCAGTTGTTATTGATGTCAACTCTGAGATTTAATTAATTCTAATTATAGTTTTATTTTATTATATCGGCGTGAGCTTAGAGATGCAGTTTCATTCTATAGTTTGTCTAAATCGGGTGTCGAACCTTTTTTCATTGAGTGCTATATTAAGAAAATTATTTTGAACAGAGGGCCACACATTTTTATCTCATAGTTTTCCCCCTTATGTGCCTGCTCTAAGTCCTCCCACTTATATGTCAGCCCAGAGTTCCCTCCCTTATGTGCCAGCCCAGTGTCCCCCCTAATGTGCCAAGCCAGAGTCATCCCCTTATGTGCCAGCCCCTAGTCATGCCCTTACGTATCAGCTCAGAGTCCTCGCTCCTGTGCCAGCACGGAGTTCCCTGCCTTATGTGCCACCTCAGAGTCCTCCCTCCTATGCCAGTCTGGAGTCCCCTCCCTTAAGTGCCAGCCCAGAGTCCTACTCCCTTATGTGGCAGCCAATCCTTTCCCCTTATGTGCAAGTCCCTCCTTGCTCTTTTATGCCAGTCAAGTCTGCTCCCTTATGTGCCAGCCCAGAATCTCCTCCCATATGTGCCAGCTCCGGGATCCTTTGTGTTATTTACCTATCTTGGTTTGTGTTCAAGTCCAGTCTGCGTAACTTGCCACTACATCAGACTTGTAGGATCCCCGCATGCCTCTGAGGTATGTCTGGACTCCATCGTGTGCAGCTGTACAAGTCAAGGCACCATTACCGTGCCAAACTGCATAAAAAATCTAAGCAATCTCCAGAGCTCTTTACACCTCTGTCCAGACAATGAGGCCATACTCTAGCAGGGGGAGGGCCAGTTTTGGGCCATGGGCCATTGTTTGGTAGCCACTGGTCTAAATTCTAAGAGAGCACTTTGATCTTTATCCTGCAGCTGCGCATTGATCTCTCAACAATAATAAATTACCTATATTGTCACAAAGGTAAAATTATTTTTGTGCCAGTCACAAATATTTTTTTCCCATTTGAAATCATGACAGCAACAAAAAGCTACCCAGGGTGATGATGAATTTTAAACTGTTTAGAAGTCATAATGAAATAGACAAGAAAATACATTGGCTACCATTCATAACTAATTAATAATGTAATTGGCTTCAGATTATTGTCTCAAAATTAAGGTTACATAAATTTCAAAGTTTGCCCCATGAAGAACATTTTGGTGCAATCAAATGTAAACAATGTTACGGAGAACAAGAGGTAGCTGGGTACTGGAGAAGACATAAAGAATAAAGTTTTGTTTTGTGAAACATGCAGGCCAAGCTGAACTACACAGAATACTGTGTTGCTAATTATTTCACCTCTGCAATGAAGCCCTTGGAAGAAACTAACTCCTGATTTCTATGGTAAATCTAATGATATGCACTATTTATTCATGATTAACTACTTTTTATTGAAATACTTTCTTGCCACTGGCATAGAGGATAAAGTATCCACTATTGTAACATATATGAATATTAGGTGATATACTATGTAACCATATAAAAGAAAGTAATTCTGGAAAAAAATTATTTTGTGTGTGGAATGATCCTAGTTTTTGAGCCATGAATTCTTGTTTATCTGTAGCAAATGTGCCTATGATCTTTTAAAATCTTTGCCATATAAACAATTACTTAAATTTGTGCCTAATGTTCATATTACAGGAATCCCATGCTTAGAGATTTTAATTGGTTCCTGAAAACTTAAGCACTAAGTGAAATAGCACTGAACAAAAATGCAATTCCATAAGAATCAATATAAATCAAACTAATTAATTCCCTGGTGAGATGTACTTAACAGTCTGCTCTGTGTTCCTCCTGCCAGTTTGTTATATTCCAAACTGTCAGGGCTAAGTCCCAGTACTCTGTACGGTACTGTCTACGCTACACTGTGTCTGCTGCGGCCCTGACACTACCTCTAATGGCTGCCATATTTTCCTGACCCCTGTGTCCACCACCAGGAGTTTAATCTGACACAATTACCTTACAAAGAACTTATATACTTGCATCAAACACATAGATGGCTGTGCACAGATGGCTGTGCACATACTCACCACTATTTATGTACCCAATCAAACATTAAAACTGCACAAATTAATTTAATCAGGCGTGGCATTAAATACACTTTGAACAATAACTACTGGTGCGAAGGGACATTTTTCAAGCAAGTAATGGGAACTGCAATGGGAACCTGCTTTTCACCTAGTTACGCCACTTAATTTGTGGTAAAGTGGTAGGACCCTTGGATCTGAAATGATATCCTATTCATATGGGAAGGAGAAGAATCAACTCTCCAATCATTTCTCGCATATATCAATAACAATCACCTAAACTTAGAATTCAGCTACAGCTGAAAAAAGGTTGATTATCTGGACTTGGAAATCTATGCAGAAAAAAAAAGCTCACTTGAATCCAAAACATAGATTAAAGAAGACCATTGTAATAACTATCTACTAGCAACCCACAATGGTTGCAAAATATACCAGGAGGACAAATCCAAAGATTAAGAATATACTACAACAATATCACAACCTTTGAAGAACAGAGTCAGAAACTAGAAGAACAATTCCAAGAAAGAAATTACCTAACCAGAAATGTTGATCTCACATTTGAAAAGTAAAAGCATTGAACAGAGAAGTACAAAGAAGAAAACTTCAATTCCCCCCCAAACACCATTCATCACACAATTTAATAGTAACACTATAGCTCTAAAGAAGATCTTAAAAGACATTGGTACCTCCTAAACTTGGATGAAAATCTTAAAGAAATAATGCCAGTCATGTCAAATATCATATATAAAAGAGCACAACCCCTCAAACACATCTTGACCACCAGTTGTATCATACCAGAAAATATAAAAGAGGAAAATGGAAAGATAGAATACCACTATTGCAATAACTATACAGGGTGTAAAAACCTTGGAAATCAAACCACAAATCCCATTACATCTTTTCAATCAAGAATTAACGGCATTACATTCCAAATCAAACCCACATGAATTGCAACACGGAAGGAGGAATATACCTCATAGAATGTCTTGTAGTTTACAGTGTGTAGGCCGCACAAAAAGAAAACTAAAAACACAAATAAATTAACATGTTTACTTTTTTAGTATCAAGAGGGGTCTCAATCATTTTCTTCAACATCATAACAGAAATCCAGAGGGATTTAAATTCAAAGGACTTGAACTGTAAACAAAGTTTGAAGCAGAGATTATATTGAAAGATTATCGAAAAGGCCTTGATTGTGGACATTAAAGGCTTCCATACACAGCTGCTTTGATGTCAATACATTACAACATCATCACACCACTGATAAAATGAATGTCAAAGGCTTTAATTTTATTTTATTGTATTTGTAATATATTTTTATTAAAGCATCACATCACAAAGCATGCATCGAATATGCCAATGCAGATTAGAACAAAATAAATAAAATAAAAATAATTCCATGTCTACAGTTGCTTGTAGTGACATAGATTATCAGTAATAACATGAGTACACATGTGCAAACACACATTGGGCTATCAGTTAATGTTAATATATCTTTTAAAACAGAAAACAGCTGATTCCTTCTACCAGGGATAGGAGGAACACGGAATTCAAGGGAGCAACAGTATCTCAAGAAGTGTAGTTATCAAGTACTATTGGGGGCTTTATATTTATTTAATGATGGTGAGTGCAATTAGCATCAATTCATGGAATTATTTAATCCCAGCCAAGCAGTGTACACCATTACTGTGTTTTAGTCCTCTTGAGATATCCATTGTCCACAATAATTCTTATTGATCAGAGGAGAATGACATGGATATCCAACTTGTCATGAACCAATACTTAATTTGTTGTATAACAACCACCAGAGGACACCAGTGAAAAATTGCATATAGTGTCCTTGTCACTGAAGGTTAGTAATTTTTTGCACATACGTAGAAGATTCAATACACACATGGAATAATACCCATTAAGGGGGATGGGTACAGGATGCTGATGCTCGGGATCCCAGCGGTCAGAATCCCGACACCGGCATCACGACAGGGTTAGGATACTGATGCCTGTCAGTAGGTATCCTAACCCTCCCCCTGTCCCTAACTTAACCCTAACCCTCCCTACCCAGTGCTTTAACCTAACCTCCCCTCTAGTGCCTAAACCTAGCCTGCCCCTCCTCACTTCCTAAACCTAACCCTCCCCCTTAGTGACTAACCCGAACCGTCCCCATAGTGCCTATCCCTATCCTCTAACCCCAAGCCCCCCCTAACCCCACTACTTACCTTCAGGATCCCAGCGGTTGGGATGCCAGCATGGTATTCTGACTAATGTCCGGATTTCGGTATCTGCATTATGACCGCCACAATTTCCGTGGTCGGTATATTGACCGCGTCCCCATTAAGGACCTGTCACACCTGATACACTTCAAATGAAGGTCCTCAGAACAATGGAATACCCCCTCTTATTCACAGACTTTCCAGTAGAGCTCAACTGAAAATTTCTTTGTTCCTAGCTGCAACTCTCAATCTCATACCACTGTCCCTTTGGAGTGAATCACAAGGTACTGTCTCATTTCTAGAGGGAATGTCTGTCTTTTTGAACAAAGTGCTTCTGACAGAGATTGGCAAAAATAAATTGTGTTCAGGGATTCAAGATCGAGTGGTGGACTGCACAAATTTCAAACCTGCTTTCTTTGCAGAGTTCCAGGTTCATCTTGGTTTATGTATGCTTCCCATTTGCTGGCAACAAGCCATATATGAAATGGGTACCATAAGGGCAAGTTTGCAAAGGGATGAAAGTTATACAGAGGGACATTAAAGCTCAAGATCCAGAGGTGACATTATTTATGTAGCTATCTCAAGCAGCCAAATAGTGGCTCAGAGCACTTACTAGCAATGTTAAGGCAGACCATCAGAATCTCCTAATATTGTACTTGTGTCAGTTAGTGTTGAGAATGGAAAATCTTTAATTTAAGGTTAGGCTATAAAATGGGTTAAATAAAGTAGATAAATATAGTTGCATATATAGCTCTATATTTGCATATAAACCTCATTGAATTGATCACTCACTACCACAACTCCAAGAGGAAGACCCTATGCGGGTCAAAACGCGTTGTGTGCACACCCACGATATCATTGCAATCTTCTCTCTGCTAGTCCCCGCACTAAGGCACTGCAGTTTGAGACCTTATACAGACGCACCACATGATCGGCTTCGATCACATGACCCGGAAGGAACAGAAGTCCAGGATGCTGTTGCAGAGTACCCATATCCGCTGACCAGAGGACACGGAACACGGACGGGAGGAGGAGGTATCCAGCCACAAACAGTGACAGGAAGACAGGTGAGTCTCTGTAATGGAAGGGGAAGCAGGCTGAGAGCGTGAGCGGTCTCGACCAGCGGTTCCCCTCCCCAGACAGGGGCCTGTAAGGCCATTAGCCAGAGTGCAGTACACAGTCCATAATTAGACATATCACTCACTCAGGCTGTTAGCTATTACAACCCCAGTCTGGAGCCCCTGCACCCTAGTCCGAGTGGTCTCCTCCTACCTGACCCGAAAACAACTTCAGCCCTCAACAGCAATACACCAGGACAAGCCACCTCCTATACTAGACTTGCTAATTAAAAACATCCTTATTACATGCACTGGAAGAGACAGCGGGATGCCGCTATTCTCCCCCCCCCACGCTCTATCACCAACATTGACATTATCATTATATTCCATACCAAGGGTCTCAGTGCAATTGACTTATTTTCTGACCAATTTACATCCAGTCAAGTGTCATTGTCAGTTCCTGATGAGTTACAGGTATATAATCATCAGTGTTAGAGGGGAGTGGGACTGATACTGCATAGTTACAAAAAATGATGGATGGTTGTAGTGCTCACAGGGATGCAGAGCTGACATAGAACATAACTAGAATGTGCACCTTTACATTGCACGGTAAGTTCTAACTAATATATCTCTCAGTAAACAATTTAGTAAAATCATTATTTTGTACTTACAAAATTATTTGTAACTGTAGCATCAGAAAGGACAATATAACCAGTGGGAAAGGCATCCACATAAAGTTAGTGTTATAACCTAATGTGACAGTAACTCATAAATAATTCCTTGGTTTGAAAGTAAAGTGCTTAAAAGAAGAAATCCATTCAGGGATTTGCTTGCATAAGTGACAGATAAAAAGTATAAAGTATTAATTATTCTAAGTGAAGTATCTATTTAACTATTGTCAGTTTAAAAAAAGGGTTAGAAATTGCAAGCAAGGACATATGTTCTCAAGAGTTTATCTGAAATGTACAAGCCAGGAACAGTTTTAACACAGACCTAAACTGTTTTGAATAAAACTGTTTATATCAAATCTACAGTCTTTTGAACAAAAGTCAAAGCCAACGCATTAATGAGACTCAAGATGAAAGAAATCAGGGACACATTTAGTGCAAATTGAGATTTGCTGTGGAACAGACCATTTCATAGAAGTGCAATGTGCCCGCTATATAAATTAGATTCACTTTTGCTCCACAACCCCTACATAGATTTCCACATTTTTATCTACTTTCTCAATATTGCCTCCAGGAGATCCTTGAGAGTGATGTCAAAATGGGAGGCCCAGTTTGCGGCCCTGCACTTTGCTGTAAAATGCTGCAATTTGCAACTTTGTGAATGGTGGGGTGTGGCCACAATGATACAATTCATCATTAATTGCATCATCACATCCCTCAGACCACCCACTTGGGGCCGGCCTACTCTCTTGGCAGTCCTGGAGAGATTGATGAACTCGGAGAGTCTCCTAAACATTCCTGAAGAGTAGACAAGCATGACAGTACAATTCAATAAAAATAAATTGTCAGCATGCTCACCCATAACACTCTACCAGCTTTAGCACTCTCCCTAGCACCCAGAAGAATAGTCAAGTCGCCTAGAGGCTGCCTGCGGCCACTATGCGTGCCACTTTCGGAGTGATGTATGCAGTTAGACAGCTGATGGCATGACTCGCACTGAACCATGCCATCTTATAACTAGGGCATGGCTACAATTACACAATCACACCATCACCCCCAGCACTGTTCACCTCTGCCTTACCATGCCCCCCTCCGTCTAGCCAACCTGGATGCAAAATGTACAGTAAATACAATTCAATGGGCCCAGACTCAGGAAAGATTTAGAAGAACTACAAAGGTAGAAAGCAGGAATTTCTGCATATTTGATGCAGTAAAAAGCTGCTCACTGTGTACATGAGACACTAGCACATGTACAACGTCACAGATGTAGCACAACAAAATTTGGCGTGAGGAAAAGCCACAGCTGCTCACATTGGAGTCCTTTTTACACAGATTTGGACTCTGTCACACAAGTGTGCAAATGTCGCAAACCCCAGTAGTCAGTGTATGCTAGCAATGCAGTTTAGTCACAGCCAGTTGTTTTTCTTATGCAATTAAGATGCACATTTTGAGTGAAGAAGGCACTAGGCACAGCCGAGTTGCACTGAACCTGGTGTGCTGAGAGGGGCTATTTGGCATGACTGAAGCCACAGTATAAAAGGACACATCTATACATGTAATACACTGAAAGGGTGATGTGTTGGTACAGAGGGCCTGATTCAGAGCCGCTCGTAAGCGGCCGCTCGTTCGCTCCGAGCGATGTTCCAACAACTGCGCATGCGTATGGGTTGTAATACGCATGCGCGAACCATTCATTGCGGTCGGAAATTGTGTGCTCGCATAATAGCGAATGCCAGCTAATTTGAGTGACAGGATGAGGCGTTTGTGGGTGGTAACAGGGGAAGGTGCTTGAAAACGGGGAGTGGAGATCCGAACGCAGACGTGCCAAAAGGTCAAAACGGGCATTTTAAGGGTGTGCATAACAAAGCAGCGTCATCGACCACGTCACTTGGTTGTTTCTTAGCCTGAACGGTTCGCATGATTGTGGTAGGAAAATCCAACCACAAGCACTGCGAGCAGTTCAGACGCCTATCGATGTACTCGATTAATCAGATAAATAGCGGAGATGACGTAGGATGCGAGCGGCCAGGGGCCGTCTTTACAAAATTGCGAGCGTATGTTTTGTTCGCTCGTTCAGACATAGAGGCGTCAACAGACCGCAAAGAGCGAGCGCTCAATTTAAATAGCCGACCCCTTTTTCTGAACGAGCGAGCGCAAATAGCGTCCGGCTCTGAATCAGGCCCAGTGTTAGTATTGCTGACCCACAGTAGGCTAAAAATAATACAGCTCATCTTATGCTGGTGTAGAGAATGGTCTGCAGAAAACCAGACATTAATAGACAAATTTGTAACTCATTGCATTCCTTGCATAAACTTTCTGATACAGCACAAGTTGTTTTAAGAAATACATCACGTCCAATGAGTCAAAAAAAGTGTAGCTTACTCAGCTAAAGCTGATTGCACAGAAATGAATGAAGACACAGACAGGATTACAGATTGCATATTAATGGGGACTAAACCCAAGGAGTAGCAGGAAAAAAGGTCACAATGTACACATAGCATGGCATTAAAATTGCAAGAACCTTTGAAGAGTTAAAATCCAGTATGTAAGTGCTAGATAACTCAGACAAACCATGTCTCCCGAATATCCAAATGTTGGCAAAGATATGAAATATATATCTGCATACTAATAAATATAGTGATGTGTGTCATAGCCATCATGCCTAGTGAAAGAAGGGGCAATGGCTCCCACCATAGTGACAGACCAGGAGAGGAAGGAAGTATAGGGGCCAGGGGCAAGGCAGTTGGCTGACTCAGCATATGCAGGGTTAATAATATATATATATATATATATATATATATATATATATATATATATATATAAGGGGTGTGCACAGGCCACTTTTCGTGTTTTGTGTTTGGTTTTGGATCTGGATCTTTCTTCGTGTTTTGGATCTGGATTGGTTTTGCCAAAACCACCCTTCCGTGTTTTGGGTTCTGGGTTTTGTGTTTTGGATCTGTATTTTTTTGAAAAAAAGCATAAAAACAGCTAAAATCACAGAATTTGTGGGTTTTTCTAATCCTATGCTATTATTAACCTCAATAACATTAATTTCCACTCATTTCCAGTCTATTCTGAACACCTCACAATATTGTTTTTAGTCCAAAAGGTTGCACCGAGTTAGCTGGATGACTATGCTAAGCGACACAAGTGGGTGGAACAAACACGTGGCCCATCTAGGAGTGAAACTGCAGTGGCAGACAGGATGGCAGTTTGAAAAACTAGGCCCCAAACAGTACATAATGCAAGAGAAAAAAAAGGTGCAAGATGGAATTGTCCTTGGGCCCTCCTACCCACCCTTATGTTGTATAAACAGGACATGCACACTGTAACAAAGCAATCATTTCAGTGCCAGGGTCTGCCACACGACTGTGGCTGAAATGATTGGTTTGTTTGGGCCCCCACAAAACAAGCTGGCAATTAATCTGTCCCTGCACAAACTGGCTCTACGGAGGCAAGATGTCGTCCTCATCCACCGATTCCTCACCCTCTTCAGTGTTGTGTACATCCTCATCCTCACAGAGTATTAACTCGTCCCCACTCCAATCCACCACCACAGGTCCCTCTGTACGTTCTGGAGGCTGGTCTCCCTGGAAGAGTTGATAATTCATTTTGATGAACATCATCTTCTCCACATTTTGTGGAAGCAACCTCCTACGCCTTTCGCTGACAAGGTTCCCGGCTGCACTAAACACTCTTTCGGAGTACACACTGGAGGGGGGGCAACTCAGGTAAAATAGAGCTAGTTTGTACAGGGGCCTCCAAATTGCCTCTTTTTCCTACCAGTACAGGTATGGACTGTCTGACATGCCTACTTGGATGCTGTCACCGATGTAATCCTCCACCATTCTGTCAATGGTGACAGTATCATATGTAGTGACAGTAGACATGTCAGAAATTGTTGCCAGGTCCTTCAGTCTGGACCAGATGTCCAAACTTGGTCCTGCCTGCCCTGCATAACCGCCAGCGGGTTGCTTAGGATACCTACGTTTTTTCCTGGCAGCCCCAGTTGCGGGAGAAAATGAAGAAGGAGCTGTTGACGTGTCACGTTCCGCTTCAGCTGACAGTGTGTTCACCAGCAGGTCTTTGCACCTCTGCAGGCTTGTGTCGGCCGGAAAGAGAGAACCTAGGATCGAGCACGGTGGCCAAAATGTAGTGGTCTGATTTCAACAGATTGACCACCCTGGAATCCTGGCAAAGCGAATGAAGGGCTTCATCCACAAGTCCCACATGCCAAGCGGAATCGCTCCGTCTTAGCTCCTCCTTCACTTTCTCCAGCTGCTTCTGCAAAAGCCTGATGAGGGGAATGATCTGACTCAAGCTGGCAGTGTCTGAACTGACTTCACGTGTGGCAAGTTCGAAGGGCTGGAGAACCTTGCACAACACGGAAATCATTCTCCACTGTGCTTGAGTCAGGTGCATACCCCCTCCTTTGCCTATGTCATAGGTGGATGTATAGGCTTGAATGGCCTTTTGCTGCTCCTCCATCCTCTGAAGCATATAGAGGGTTGCGTCACAACCTCTTGCTTCAGGTGATGGCGGGGCAGGTTCAAGAGTGTTTGCTGGCGCTCCAGTCTTCGACACGCAGTCGCTGAATGGCGAAAGTGGCCAGAATTTTTGTGGGCCACCCAAAGCATCTCCTGCACGCCCCTGTCGCTTTTCAGAAAATTCTGCACCACCAAGTTTATTGTGTGAGCAAAACATGGGACATACTGGAATTTGCCCAGATGTAATGCCCGCACAATATTGGTAGCATTGTCAGATATCACAAATCCCCAGGAGAGTCTAAGTGGGGTAAGCCACTGGGTGATGATTTCCCTCAGTTTCTCTAAGAGGTTGTCGGCGGTGTGCCTCTTACTGAAACCGGTGATACACAGCGTAGCCTGCCTTGGAACGAGCTGGCGTTTCTGAGATGCTGCTACTGGTGACGCTGCTGCTGTTGTTGCTGCGTAAGGTGATACATCTACCCAGTGGGCTGTCACAGTCATATAGTCCTTAGTCTGCCCTGTTCCACTTGTCCACATGTCCGTGGTTAAGTGGACATTGGGTACAACGGCATTTTTCAGGATACTGAGGACACTTTTTCTGACGTTTCTGTACAGTCTCGGTATCGCCTGCCTAGTGAAGTGGAACCTAGACGGGATTTGGAATCGGGGACACACTACCTCCATCAATTGTCTAAATCCCACTGCACTAATGGCAGATACCGAACGCACGTCTAACACCAACACAGCAGTCAAGGCCTCAGTTATACGTTTTGCTTCAGGATGACTGCTGTCGTACTTCATCCTCTTCGCTAAGGACTGTTGGAGGGTCAACTGTTTAGTAAAAGTAGTGGTGTTCCTACTTCCTCTCTGGGATGATGAACGACTCCCAGCAGCAGCAACAGCAGCAGCGGCAGCAGGAGGCATAGCAATGCAGGATCCTCCGGAGGAATCCCGGATAGGAGAGTCAGTCATGCCAGTGACATGGCCTGCAGGACTACTTCCGATCCTGATTAAGGAGGAAATTGACGAGGAGGGAGTTGATGGTGTGGTTTGCAGGCGCTTGGATACAACAGGACAACGGGATTTAGGTGTCCCTGGACTGCTTACGGTCTTAGCCAAAGTTTCTGAACTTGACAGTAACTTTTTATGAACGCGCTGCAGGTGCCATATAAGGGAGGATGTTCCTAGGTGGTTAACGTCCCTACCCCTACTTATTTCACCTTTACATATGGTACATATGGCAAGACAGTTGTTGTCCGGATTTGGATAGAAATATTGCCAGACCAAAGAGGTGGAATGTTTGGTCTTCTGCCCAGGCATGACCGTGATGGGCTTTTTCATCCCACGGACAACAACTGTCTCCCCCGGAGCCTGATTTAAACAAACCACATCACCATCAGAATCCTCCTCGCCAACGTCCTCCTCAGCGCCAGCTACACCAGTATCCTCATCCTGTTGTACTTCAACAGTGACATCTTCAATTTGCATATCAGCAAGTGGACTGTGGGTACTCCTTTCAGCACTTGCAGGGGGCGTGCAAATGGTGGAAAGAGCCACCTCTTCCTGTTCAGTGCTGGGAAGGGCAGGTATCGCAACCGCCACCACACTTGGACTCTCCTTGGGGATTTGTAATGTCTTCTTAGAATGCACAGTTCTTTGCTGTGCTTTTGCCAGCTTAACTCGTTTGATTTTTTTAGTGGGAGGAGGGCTTCCATCGTCATGTGAAGCTGAACCACTAGTCATGAACATACTAGTCATACTAGTATGACACACACTAGTCATATGGAAAGACCTTAGCCATTCCTTGCCACTCCGTGTCATAAATGGCATATTGACAAGTTTACGTTTCTCTTCAGATGATTTAAATGTTTTTTTTAAGGTCATTTTCCTTGAACTTTGTCATTTGGGATTGTATGTGGCCTCTACTATGACATTGGGCATCGGCCTTGGCAGACGACATTGATGGCATGTTATCGTCTATGTCATGACTAGTGGCAACAGCTTCAGCACTAGGAGGAAGTGGCTCTTGATCTTTCCCTATTTTATTTTTATTGGAGAAAGTTTGGTCCTCCATTTATGTTATATCGATTTGATATATACGTGCGGCTAAGGCGCACACAAACACAGAAAATCTTTTTTTATTTTTGCTTTTTTACACCACCCTTTAAGAAATGAGCCATCCGGCTCTTTACTTATGGGACACAGGCGCACGCTTGGCGCTGCTCCTTTGTTGATACACGTGCGGCTACTGCGCACACAATTCACAAACACAGAAAATAATTTTTTATTTGGTTTGGAGTGTACTTTGGGGGTTACAGCACCCTTTAACGGTCAAGCCAGCTGGCCCTTTACTTATGACACAGGCGCACACTTGGCACTACTTTGTTGATGCACGTGCGGCTACTGCGTACACAATTCACAAACACAGAAAATATTTTTTTATTTGGTTTGGAGTGTACTTTGGGGGTTACAGCACCCTTTAACGGTCAAGCCAGCTGGCCCTTTACTTATGACACAGGCGCACGCTTGGCACTACTTTGTTGATGCACGTGCGGCTACTGCGCACACAATTCACAAACACAGAAAATATTTTTTTATTTGGTTTGGAGTGTACTTTGGGGGTTACAGCACCCTTTAACGGTCAAGCAGCCGGCCCTTTACTTATGACACAGGCGCACGCTTGGCACTACTTTGTTGATGCACGTGCGGCTACTGCGCACACAATTCACAAACACAGAAAATATTTTTTTATTTGGTTTGGAGTGTACTTTGGGGGTTACAGCACTCTTTAACGGTCAAGCCAGCCGGCCCTTTACTTATGACACAAGCGCACGCTTGGCACTACTTTGTTGATGCACGTGCGGCTACTGCGCACACAATTCACAAACACAGAAAATATATATTTTTTTTGTTTGGAGTGTACTTTGGGGGTTACAGCACCCTTTAACGGACAAGCCAGCCGGCCCTTTACTAATGGGACACAGGTGCACGCTTGGCGCTGCTCCTTTGTTGATGCACGTGCGGCCACAGTGCACACAATTCACAAACACAGAAAAAATATTATTTTTTTTAGCACTTGGGGGGAGCACCGCTGATGGACAGAGCACCCCCTGGACAACACTACAGCACCCCTTTAGGACTGGGACACTGCACAGGACTTTGGAGTGGACACAGCCCCTATGGACAACTGACTGCACAACACAGTCCAGCCAGCCCCTATGGACTTTGAAGTAGTGGACACAGCCCCTATGTACAACAGCAGCACAGCACAACACAGCCAGCTCCTATGGACTTTGAAGTAGTGGACACAGCCCCTATGGACAACAGCAGCACAGCGCAGCACAGCACTACTCTGCACTACACTACACTACACAGCCCAGCCAGCCCTAACTCCCACCCTCCCTCTTCACTGTCCACAGCCAAGTGAGAAAATGGCGCCGACGCGAGTACCTTATATAGGATCCAAAACCCGCGAGACCCGGAAGGCGGGATGATGACGTTTTGCCTCGATTTCAGATCCGAGTCAGGCGGGGAAAGTCGAGCCTGACTCGGATCGGCCTCGGATCGGGGGGGTTCGGATTTCAGAAATCCGAACCCGCTCACCCCTAATATATATATATATATATATATATATATATATATACATACTCTGTAGGTGTAGTAAGTTGAAGGTACAATTGCAAACAACCACCTTGACTTGTGGGAATTTTATGAGAATATTGTGGACATGTATCAAACTCTGTATCAAACTGTGCAATCTCAGTCATACATATGTAGGGCCGGCGCTACCACTAGGCAAACTTAGGCAGCTGCCTAAGAGCGCTGGCCACTGCAGGGCGCCGCTGGATTGCTGTGTAGTGTGGTCTACACATAAGTGCAGTCTACACTACTCTACTAGCATAACAAACACACAGTTGCCAGCGCCGGCAGCTGTGTGTTTGTTTTAGCAGCCGATGACAGTCAGACAAACTCTCATCGGCTGCTGCGCCTACTGCCGGAGCTGGGATGGAGCTCACTCTTGAGCTCCAATTTCTGGCTCCCGCAGTGGGTGATGGGAGAGACATCATGACGTCTCTCCCATCATGCAGGGTGGGCCGACCTGGGAGGACGCCGGGCAGAGGAACAGATGCCAGAACGGGGATTAAGGTAAGTGGAGGTTTTTTTTTTCCATGTGTGTGTGTGTGTGTGTGTATGTGTCTGGCCGGGGGGGGAACTACTACTGGGGGTGCTACTGGAGGCACTGCACACTGGTGCGACCACTACTGGGGGACACTGCATATAGGGGGATTACTAATAGGGGCACTGCTGGGGGTACTACTCGGGGGCACTGCTGGGGGTACTACTCGGGGGCACTGCTGGGGGTACTACTAGGGGCACTGCACACTGGTGGGACCACTACTGGGGGACACTGTATAGAGGGGGATTACTACTAGGGGCACTGCTTGGGTTACTACAAGGGGCACTGCTGGGGGTACTACATAGGGGGGATTACTGCTGGGGGCACTGCTGGGGGGCTACTACTAGGGGCACTGCTGTGGGGGCTGCTACTGGGGGAACTGCTGGGGGGACTACTACTACTGGGGGCACTGCATAGTGGGGACCACTACTGTTGGCACTACTGGGGGCACTGCATAGGGGGGCCACTACTGGGGGCACTGTATAAGGGCTTGTGTAGCTATTGAGGGTGGGGGGGGTTCAAGGCTGAAGAAATACCTAAGGTGCCAAGAAACCTTGCACCGGCCCTGTACATATGGAGAAGTGAAGCCAGTTTCTGATGTATCTCTTGCATGGGGCTGGTGCAAGTGCAGAAACTAATGATGACAGTTGTAAGTGCTGGCATACAATAAATGGGTGGCACAGGTTTCTGCTTGCATACACATCATCCCCCGTATTAGTTTAAAAGATCCCTGCAGTAGCATACGGTACTCATTGTGTAATGTGTCTTAAAAAAATGTATTACACATTAAGAACACTCATATGCCAATATGCTTACAAAGTAAAGCTTTTCTGACAGCATTTGTGACAAAAAACATGGGGGGTTTAGTGCAAGTCCCAATGCATTGCATGTATATATATATATATATATATATTTATATATATATATATATATATATAGAAAATGGGGTGGAAAGGACAAGCGCCAAATAGTGTGATAAATTAAAAAATAATGGTGCCCGTGCTGAAATAATAATGTGCGTACCAAAAGATAATTCTTTAAGGCTTATCTGTAAATCTTGTCGGTTGATGAAATAAACAATGCTGGACCTGGGTTAGTGGTGCCAAATAGGACCTTGATAAGAAGAGGCTCTTGGCAGAGCCAGGTGGAGAAGAAAAATAATATAGTGTAGTATTTTCAGAATAGTGAGTCTCGTAATAAATGGTTATGCGTACCCTATAAATTCTTGTGTAGATGCATGTAGTGTTAACCTTGGTAACTTTATCCAGGTTTCTTCTTTATTTTTCAGCCCCAAAAGTACCCACATAAAGTGGTGATGGTCTGAGACTTAGTCTCCATTCATATGTGGTATTGACAAAGCCCCAGTGAAACACGTGTTGGTCAGCCTGCTGTGGGCTCCTTAGTGCGCACTCTGGACCACACCGCGGTTACCACATATGAATGGAGACTAAGTCTCAGACCATCACCACTTTATGTGGGTACCTTTGGGACTGAAAAATAAAGAAGAAACCTGGATAAAGTTACCAAGGTTAACACTACATGCATCTACACAAGAATTTATCGGGTACGCATAACCATTTATTACGAGACTCACTATTTTGGAAATACTACACTATATTATTTTTCTTCTCCACCTGGCTCTGCCAAGAGCCTCTTCTTATCAAGGTCCTATTTGGCACCAGTAACCCGGGTCCAGCATTGTTTATTTCATCAACCGACAAGATTTACAGATAAGCCTTAAAGAATTATCTTTTGGTACGCACATTATTATTTGAGCACGGGCACCATTATTTTTTAATTTATCACACTATTTGGCGCTTGTCCGTTCCACCCAATTTTCCAGATCACTATTTCATCTGACCGCCATACAGGCCTACGGAAGGGACTGCTGCCTCCTCTTATTTGAAGGATTCAAGTGGTCGATTAACTAGTCATATGTATGACACCTGCACTTTAATGTCACAATCAGGATAATACACTGTGCGCGATCCAAGAACTACTATTTCCATATATATATATATAGAGAGAGAGAGAGAGAGAGAGAGAGAGAGAGAGAGAGAAAGGGGAGATTGACTTAGGGCGACAATACCGCTATTAACATATATTCAAAACCAACTTATAGTCTAAATAAAGTGCATATTATTGACACATTCACATGTAAAATATTAAATAACTCCAGTTTAAAACCAAACACTAATTTAAAAGCATAAACCCTGCCATTAATATAGGCTAAATATCCTTATATCATTCAGTTTAATGGCTAGTGAAAGTGCTTAATGCCTAAAGTGCATAAGTGAAAATAAATATATATACCAATATATAAATAAGAGATAATTTATTCTAAACACAAAAAGTTCATGACAGATGGTTCCCCCATGCACATTGGGGTAAACCTGATAGCATAAATACAATAAAAACAAATACAATAAATTAGTAAAGATGAGGAGAAAACTGCTTATCTGATTAAAAGATATAGAGATTCTCCATAAGTCCTTAGGGAAAGAGCTAGGTTAGGGCTGGCTGACAAGCGTGCGTCTGTCTGTTAAAGGGTGGTGACACCCTCAAAGTGTGCTACACAAACAATAAAAATATTGTTCTTTTTTTTTCGGTCTTTGTGAAATGTGTGGGCTGTAGCCGCACCTGCATCCTTAAAGCAGCAGCGACAAGCGTGCGTCTGTCTGTTAAAGGGTGGTGACACCCTCAAAGTGTGCTACACAAACAACTAAAATATTGTTCTTTTTTTCTGTCTTTGTGAAATGTGTGGGCTGTAGCCGCACCTGCATCCTTAAAGCAGCAGCGACAAGCGTGCGTCTGTCTGTTAAAGGGTGGTGACACCCTCAAAGTGTGCTACACAAACAATAAAAATATTGTTCTTTTTTTTCTGTCTTTGTGAATTATGTGGGCTGTAGCCGCACTTGCATCCTCAAAGCAGCAGCGACAAGCGTGCGTCTGTCTGTTAAAGGGTGGTGACACCCTCAAAGTGTGCTACACAAACAATAAAAATATTGTTCTTTTTTTTTCTGTCATTGTGAATTGTGTGGGCTGTAGCCGCACTTGCATCCTCAAAGCAGCAGCGACAAGCGTGCGTCTGTCTGTTAAAGGGTGGTGTAACCCTCAAATTGCTCCAAAAAATAAAAAACTATTTTTTTAATGTGTTTGTGACTTGTGTGCGATGTAGCCGCACGTGCATCAACATAGTAGCAGCGCCAAGCGTGCGCCTGTGTCATAAGTCAAGGGGTGGTTTGGACATCTGGTCCGGACTGAAGGACGTGCCAACAATTTCTGACAAGTCTACTGTCACTGCAAATGATACTGTCCTCAAAGCAGCAGCGACAAGCGTGCGTCTGTCTGTTAAAGGGTGGTGACACCCTCAAAGTGTGCTACACAAACAATAAAAATATTGTTCTTTTTTTTTTGGTCTTTGTGAAATGTGTGGGCTGTAGCCGCACCTGCATCCTTAAAGCAGAAGCGACAAGCGTGCGTCTGTCTGTTAAAGGGTGGTGACACCCTCAAAGTGTGCTACACAAACAATAAAAATATTGTTCTTTTTTTTTCTGTCTTTGTGAATTGTGTGGGCTGTAGCCACACTTGCATCCTCAAAGCAGCAGCGACAAGCGTGCGTCTGTCTGTTAAAGGGTGGTGTAACTCTCAAAGTGCTCCAAAAAATAAAAAACAATTTTTTTAATGTGTTTGTGACTTGTGTGCGATGTAGCCGCACTTGCATCCTCAAAGCAGCAGCGACAAGCGTGCGTCTGTCTGTTAAAGGGTGGTGACACCCTCAAAGTGTGCTACGCAAACAATAAAAATATTCTTCTTCTTTTTTCTGTCTTTGTGAATTGTGTGGGCTGTAGCCGCACCTGCATCCTTAAAGCAGCAGCGACAAGCGTGCGTCTGTCTGTTAAAGGGTGGTGACACCCTCAAAGTGTGCTACACAAACAATTAAAATATTGTTCTTTTTTTTTCGGTCTTTGTGAAATGTGTGGGCTGTGGCCGCACCTGCATCCTTAAAGCAGCAGCGACAAGCGTGCGTCTGTCTGTTAAAGGGTGGTGACACCCTCAAAGTGTGCTACACAAACGATAAAAATATTGTTCTTTTTTTTTTGGTCTTTGTGAAATGTGTGGGCTGTAGCCGCACCTGCATCCTTAAAGCAGCAGCGACAAGCGTGCGTCTGTCTGTTAAAGGGTGGTGACACCCTCAAAGTGTGCTACACAAACAATTAAAATATTGTTCTTTTTTTTCTGTCTTTGTGAAATGTGTGGGCTGTAGCCGCACCTGCATCCTTAAAGCAGCAGCGACAAGCGTGCGTCTGTCTGTTAAAGGGTGGTGACACCCTCAAAGTGTGCTACACAAACAATAAAAATATTCTTCTTCTTTTTTCTGTCTTTGTGAATTGTGTGGGCTGTAGCCGCACTTGCATCCTCAAAGCAGCAGCGACAAGCGTGCGTCTGTCTGTTAAAGGATTACATCGGTGACAGCATCCAAGTAGGCATGTCAGACAGTCCGTACCTGTACTGGCAGGAAAAAGAAGCAATTTGGAGGTCCCTGTACAAACTGGCTCTATTTTACCTGAGTTGCCCCCCCTCCAGTGTGTACTCCGAAAGAGTGTTTAGTGCAGCCGGGAACCTTGTCAGCGAAAGGCGTAGGAGGTTGCTTCCACAAAATGTGGAGAAGATGATGTTCATAAAATGAATTATCAACTCTTCCAGGGAGACCAGCCTCCAGAACGTACAGAGGGACCTGTGGTTCCAGCGGGGACGAATTAATACTCTGTGAGGATGAGGATGTACACACTGAAGAGGGTGAGAAATCGGTGGATGAGGAGGATGAGGATGACATCTTGCCTCCGTAGAGCCAGTTTGTGCAGGGACAGATTAATTGCCAGCTTGTTTTGTGGGGGCCCAAACGAACCAATCATTTCAGCCACAGTTGTGTGGCAGACCCTGGTGCTGAAATGATTGGTTTGTTAAAGTGTGCATGTCCTGTTTATACAACATAAGGGTGGGTTAGAGGGCCCAAGGACAATTCCATCTTGCACCTCTTTTTTTTCTTTGCATTATGTACAGTTTGGGGCCTAGTTTTTCAAACTGCCATCCTGTCTGCCACTGCAGTTTCACGCCTAGGTGGGTCACGTGTTTGTGCCGCCCACTCGTGTCGCTTAGCATAGTCATCCAGCTACCTCGGTGCAACCTTTTGGACATAAAAACACTATTGTGAGGTGTTCAGAATAGACTGGAAATGAGTGGAAATTAAGGTTATTGAGGTTAATAATAGCATAGGAGCAGAAAAACCTACAAATTCTGTGATTTTAGCTGTTTTTATGCTTTTTTTTTCAAAAAAATACAGATCCAAAACACAAAACCCAGAACCCAAAACACGGAAGGGTGGTTTTGGCAAAACCAATCCAGATCCAAAACACGAAGAAAGATCCAGATCCAAAACCAAAACACAAAACACGAAAAGTGGCCGGTGCACACCCCTATTTTCAATATATGTTAATAGCGGTATTGTCGCCCTAAGTCAATCTCCCCTTTTTCTCTAAAAATTTTTAGTAGTATTTTCACCAATACTACATTTTATTGATATGGAGCTGACACCCTTTTAGATATATCTATTTGGGCTTATCCGCATTATTTATACGAACATTTTAAATTGTTCACACTTGTCACTTATATTCACTGGCGCCGAATCCACCCCCCCTTTTTATATATATATATATATATATAAAGAAAAAGTGTTAATGGCACTTAGTCTGTATTCAGTCAGATTAGTGTCTTAATAATCCTTGACAGATGCACTCCCCAAATCTCAAGGGTCGCTGCTTCTTCTACCAGAGACTGTTGTTCCGACATCATATAATCCTATAAAATAAAGAGTGGAGAAGAGAGCACCTCCTAGTGCAGTATTGTATAATGAATTTTAACCACCACCAGGTGTAATCACCTCTATGTGGATGGGGGTGTACCTTGAAAAGTGGAAACACCACTTTTTAATAACACGAATGGACTTATTAGTCCACAATCTCAGGATCCTATGAGCTGCCTGAAATCATAACTCCATCATGATAAAAAATAGAAAAAGAGAGAGAACCATAGTGTAATACTACACAAACAAGTTTAATTCACAAAAAGGCAGAAAATAAAATGCCCGTACATATAAAAAGACAATTGAGGCTTGTCTGTCCATCTGCAACATCACAGTGTCGCTATCAGAGGATATCATCTGTCAGAGTGCCTGTACCTCAACGCGTTTTGTCCGTTTACATTAACGAGGACTGATGAAGACCTTGTGAATATAAACGGATGAAACGCGTTGACTTGTGACACATTTGCCATTGTGATTTATTGAAAGATCGGAGAGTGACACCAATATCTGCATTATCTACCTTTAAGTGCGCACCACGGCAAGTACCTCACTTGGAATAGGAGTGCTTACACCTTGAAAATTTATATATATATATGTATATATATATATATATATACCTATAGGGCCTGATTCAGACCCACTCGCGAGCGGCTGTCCGCTCGCAAGTGGGTCGATGTTATGCACTGAGCATGCGCACGACGGAGGGAGCTCCATCGTGCGCATGCGCCAGACGCGACGAGCGAAGGAAAGTCCTTCGCTCGTTGTGTCCGATCAAAGGGGGCGTGCTGTCAATGTTGATTGACAGCACGCCCCCTTTGGTGGGCATGCCGGGGGCGTGCCTCCCTGACGGGGGCGTTCCCACGGGAACGCCTCCCGTCAGAAGCCGGCCCACTGACATCACTAGTGATGTCAGTGGGAGTGATTTTGGCTCTGATAGAGCCAAAATCACTCCGGAGCTTGCGGTTGAAAACCTCAACCGCAGGCTCCGGCTCGCAATTTCGATGGTCGCGATGGTCTCGACCATCGCGGCCATCAAAAAGCACGCTCGTATAGCCTGTGGGTGGTGACCCACAGCTATACGAGCGTCCAGGAGGACGCTTCATGAAAATGGAGCCCGGCCCTCATTCAGAGCGTGTGCTCTGCTCAGAGCGTACGGCTCTGAATGAGGGCCATAGATTGTAAGCTTGCGAGCAGGGCCTTCCTACCTATATATCTGTCTGTTATTACCCAGTTTTGTTCTATTAATGTTTACAATTGTAAAGCGCAACGGAATATGCTGCGCTATATAAGAAACTGTTAATAAATAAATAAAAATATATACAGTACCAGTCAAAAGTTTGGACACACCATTTCATTCAATGGTTTATGTTTATTTAAATTATTTTCAACATAGTAGATTAATACTGAAGATATCAAAACTATGAAAGAACACACATGGAATTATGTTGTAAACAAAAAAGTGTTAAACAAATCAAAATATGTTTTATATTTTAGATTCCTGATGACTCCTGGCTTCGGGGCTAATTGGATAACCCCGAGGGATCAATTAGCCCTCAGTAATTTACCACGGCTAATTGTATTTCCCCCTCTATTTGCATGAAAGTCCAGATCCAGACTAAATTCACACAAACACCCCCAGATACTGTACATACACACAAAATGCTGGATCCACATGAAAAGCTAGATTAAACAAAAAGCCAGATCCACACTAAATTTACTCAAAACCACCCAGGTCCAGTGGCGTAACTATGGAGGGAGCAGGGGGTGCGGTTGCTATGGGGCCCGGCGGCTTAAGGGGCCTCCGGCCCAGCGATCGCACCCCCTGCACACTCCATATGCCGGGCGCCCGCTGAGACTGTGTTACCAGCGGACGCCCGGCTCCTACTCAAACCCCCGGCGGCAGCCGGAGGACGGAGCTCACTCCGTCTTCCGGGTCCCGCAGTGCACTATGGGAGTGACGTCATGACGTCACTCCCATAGTGCCGAGGAGCGGGCGCCGGGGCGGACGGCGGCTTCACAGGAGCGGGGATAAAGGTAAGTGGTTTTTTTTGTTTGTGTGTGTGCGCGCGCGGGGGGAGGGGAGGCAGCTACTGGGATCTCACTACTGTGGGCAGCTACTGGGATCTCACTACTGTGGGCAGCTACTGCGATCTCACTACTGGGGGCAGCTACTGGGATCTCACTACTGTGGGCAGCTACTGGGATCTCACTACTGGGGGCAGCTACTGGGATCTCACTACTGGGGGCAGCTACTGGGATCTCACTACTGGGGGCAGCTACAGGGGGCTCACTACAGGGGGTCACTACTGAGGGCAGCTACTGGGATCTCACTACTGGGGGCAGCTACTGGGATCTCACTACTGGGGGCAGCTACAGGGGGCTCACTACTGGGGGCAGCTACAGGGGGTCACTACTGGGGGCAGCTACTGGGATCTCACTACTGGGGGCAGCTACAAGGGGTCACTACTGGGGGCAGCTACTGGGATCTCACTACTGGGGACAGCTACAGGGGGCTCACTACTGCGGGCAGCTACAGGGGGCTCACTACTGGGGGCAGCTACAGGGGGCTCACTACTGGGGGCAGCTACAGGGGGTCACTACTTAGGGCACCTACTGGGATCTCACTACTGGGGGCAGATACTGGGATCTCACTACTGGGGGCAGCTACAGGGGGCTCACTACTGGGGGCAGCTACAGGGGGTCACTACTGGGGGCAGCTATTGGGATCTCACTACTGGGGGTAGCTACTGGGATCTCACTACTGGGGGCAGCTACAGGGGGCTCACTACTGGGGGCAGCTACAGGGGGTCACTACTGGGGGCAGCTACTGGGATCTCACTACTGGGGGCAGCTACAGGGGGCTCAAGACTGGGGGCAGCTACAGGGGGCTCACTACTGGGGGCATTACAGGGGGCTCACTACTGGGAGCAGCTACAAGGGGCTCACTACTGGGGGCAATTACAAGGGGCTCACTACTGGGGGCATTACAGGGGGCTCACTACTGGGAGCAGCTACAAGGGGCTCACTACTGGGGGCAATTACAAGGGGTTCACTACTGGGGGCAATTACAAGTGGTTCACTACTGGGAGCACTACAGGGGGCTCATAACTGGGGGCAACTACAGGGGGCTCACTACTGGGGGCACTGCGTAACTGGTACCATTTCAGTGGGCATTGCATAAGGGGCACCATTACAGTGGGCATTTAATGTTTTAGGGGAACTACTGTGGTTATTGTGTTAGACCTAAGTTAGGGGGGCCCCTTAAAAATGTTGCTATGGGGCCCAATAAGTTCTAGTTACGCCCCTGCCCAGGTCCATACTAAATTCACACAAACCCACCCGAATCTTACTGGTACCACAGTGAATTCACCTAAAACCACCCAAACTGCAGTTCTTATTCACATAAACACACCAAGATACACAATATATTCAAACAACCACAAACAGATATTGCCAAATCAGCACATAATTTACACAATACCACCTGAATCCACACTAAATTTACACAAACACACCAAGATCTTCACTGAATTCACACAAACATACATGCAGTCACACCAAACAGCACTTTGAATCTTTTATGCCCCAAAAATGTGTCTAAAGGCCCACATACATCACCAATTGATTGCGGCAAATCTGCAATTTGCAATCAATTGTGTATAAAAATCTTTCCCTTTTTCAATCGATTGTGGCAATTCTGCAATTTGCAATTGATTGTGTATAAAAATCTTTCCCTTTTTCAATCGATTGCGGATTGCAGAATTGCCGCAATCGATTGAAAAAGGGAAAGATTTTCATACACAATCGATTGCAAATTGCAGAATTGCCGCAATCAATTGCTGATGTATGGGGACCTTCAGTTGCAGTTGGATACAGCAAACCGCTTCACGAGACTGCACTGATTAATTTGATATTCAACACTTGTACTGTATATCTGTATGCTGCTGAGTCTAAGGGCAAAATTTACTAAGCGGCGGTTTGACGGCGGTTTCTATTCTATTCTAAACCCCGGCGGTTTGGTGGCAGTTTCTATTCTATTCTAAACACCGGGGGTTTGGTGGCGGTTTTGCAGCGGTTTCTAAATGACAGCCCTGTTCTATTCAATTCTAAAATGTGTTTTGACTGTGGTTTGGCGGTGGTTTTGCTATCTGCAGATTTACTAAGGCCAAAACCGCTGCAAAACTGCCATCAAAACATATTTTAGAATTGAATAGAACAGGGCTGTCATTTAGAAACCGCTGCAAAACCGACACCAAACCCCTGGGGTTTAGAATAGAATAGAAACCGCCACCTAACCGCCGGGGTTTAGAATAGAATAGAAACCGCCGTCAAACCGCCGCTTAGTAAATTTTGCCCTCAATCTGTATATGAAGTGCTGTGATACAGCGGCCATGGATTTTTTTTCACACCAAGTTCTGTGGCATATTGAGGCTAGGTGTACCCCAGGTACATGGACGCATCCAGTGTTTGCCGATCCCATTAAAGTCAGTGCTACAAATTCGAGTTTGGGACATACTTACTGACTTTGTATAAGTGCTTTTTGGGAGCAGCCCGGAGAGCTGCGGCAGGTGTGTTCGCGGGACAGGGCTGGACTGTTGCTGTAATTAGGCCCTGCTCTTTTCCTGGAAAATTCAGTAATTTGCGGGTCTGCGAGGAGGGGGCAGGGCTAAATGACGCAAATTGCATCGTTTAGCCCCACCCCCTCCTCGCGGACCCACAAATTACCCATTAAATCTCCCTATCCTGCCCGCATCACTAGGAAGTGGGCAGGATGCAGGAGATCTGCCTACACTCCTGGGGATGCGGGGGGCTACCTGAAAAATCAGGAGCCTCCCGTGACATCAGGGACTGTAGGCAAGTATGGCATGGGATCTCAAAAGGATGTGCAGACGGACACCCTTCACACCCCATGCACACTTCTATGGTTGTGTGAATTTACTGTGCATCCAGGTGGTTTGGGAAAATATAGTGCGGATACAGATATTTCTGTGGAACTATCTTTTTGTGTGGATCTGGTTGTGGTTTTGTGAATTTGGCATGGTACAGGCAATATTTGGGTAGTGTGTGTGAATTTAATGTGGATTCCAGGGGTTTGTATGAATTTTTTCTGAATTTTTGTGTACTGTATATTTACTATGCATTTTACTTTTTGTGTAGTTTAAGAATGAGTCAGGCATTTACCATTTTACATTTAAAGACTACTAAAAGTAGCACATAAAAAAGAATAACAAACATAGCAGAAGCTTTTTATCAACAAACGGAGATGTTTTAAGTATAGCTTGTTATTATACTACATATCATTAACTTTTTTTTACCTTTCACAGCTTCTGTATAAACTCTATTTTGATATATGAGTTTCCAGGGGATCTTTCAGTTTGAGGCATTACAGATGCTGCAAGCTATTTTGGTTGCTAGTAGATGCTGTATTATTTACAGTAGGAATAAAAGTAAACCTAGTTTCCAGCTGTCAACGATTTCTGTTCCTAGAAATACTGTGATATTACAATATTGATTAACTACACAATAAATGTAATCACTTTCTGCATTTAAGATGCAATTCTAACCATCTATTTTATCCTAAGCGTTTACAAATTCAGATTTACTGAAAAGGAGGACTTAAGATACAAAAAAAGAGAGATGTGTAATCAAATTTGATAAACATTACACGATGAGGATTGTGGTGCTCCAAATTCTGTCAATATAATATCGCACGTGATGTGCTTAGATGACTGTCTTGGCAGCAAATTGTCTCTGTAATCTATTTTAAAATGTTGGCAACTAAAGTGAAGCACTAAGAGGGACAATAATAGACAAGCTGCAGCCTCTGGGTATTCACAAATTCATACAGAAAAAATACTGTGTAACTAGTTTTCGATCCCCCCATGTAATGCAATAGATTAGATAGATAGATAGATAGATAGATAGATAGATAGATAGATAGATAGATAGATAGATACAGTCAGGTGCATAAATATTGGGACATTGACGGAATTTTCATATTTTGGCCTCTATTCACCACCACAATGGCTTTGAAATAAAATCAACAAGATGTGCTTTAACTGCAGACTTTCAGAATTAATTTGAGGGTAATTACATCCAAATCAGGTAAACGGTGTAGGAATTACAACGCTTTCTATATGTGCCTCCCACTATCAACTCAAAAGCTATTTCATGGACAGGTGTGGGCTATTCCCTCGTTATTTCATTATCAATTAAGCAGGTAAAAGGTCTGGAGTTGATTCTAGGTGTGACATTTGCATTTGGAATCAGTTGCTGTCGACTCTCAATATGAGATCCAAAGAGCTGTCACTATCAGTGAAGCAAGCCATCATTAGGCTGAAAAATCAAAACAAACCCATCAGAGAGATAGCATAAAACATTAGGTGTGGCCAAATCAACTGTTTGGAACATTCTTAAAAAGAAAGAACGCATCGGAGAGCTCAGCAACACCAAAAGACAAGGAAGACCACGGAAAACAACTGTGGTGGATGTCAGAAGAATTATTTCCCTGGTGAAGAAAAACCCTTTCACAACAGTTGGCCAAATCAAGAACACTCTCCAGGAGGTAGGTGTATATATGTCAAAGTCAACAATCCAGAGAAGACTTCTCAAGAGTGAATATAGAGGGTTCACCACAAGATGTAAACCATTGGTGAGCCACAAAAACAGGAAGACCAGATTAGAGTTTGCCAAACAACATCTAAACAAAGCCATTACAGTTCTGGAACAAAGATCAACTTGTACCAGAGTGATGGGAAGAGAAGAGTATGGAGAAGGAAAGGAACTGCTCATGATCCAAAACATACCACATCATCAGTGAAGCATGGTGGTAGTAGTGTCATGGCGTGGGCATGTATGGCTGCCAATGGAACTGGTTCCCTTGTATTTATTGATGATGTGACTGCTGACAAAAGCAGCAGAATGAATTCTGAAGTGTTTCGGGCAATATTATATGCTCATATTCAGTCAAATGCTTCAGAACTCATTGGACGGCGCTTCACAGTGCAGATGGACAATGACCCGAAGCATACTGCAAAAGCAACCAACGAGTTTTTTAAGGCTAAAAAGTGGAATATTATGCAATGACCAAGTCAATCCCCTGACCTGAATCCGATTGAGCATGCATTTCACTTGATGAAGACAAAACTGAAGGGAAAATGCCCCAAGAACAGGAACTGAAGACATTTGCAGTAGAGGCCTGGCAGAGCATCACCAGGGATGAAACCCAGCGTCTGGTGATGTCTATGCGTTCCAGACTTCAGGCTGTAATTGCCTGCAAAGGATTTGCAACAAAGTATTAAAAAGTGAAAGTTAGATTTAGGATTGTTTAGTTTGTCCCATTACTTTTGGCCCCTTAAAAAGTGGGAGGCACATATAGAAACCGTTGTAATTCCTACACCGTTCACCTGATTTGGATGTAATTACCCTCAAATTAAATCTGAAAGTCTGCAGTTAAAGCACATCTTGTTTGTTGCATTTCAAAGCCATTGTGGTGGTGAATAGAGGACAAAATATGAAAATTCTGTCAATGTCCCAATATTTATGCACCTGACTGTAGATAGATAGATAGATAGATAGATAGATAGATAGATAGATAGATAGATAGATAGATAGATAGATAGATAGGAAAGGTGAATAGCTTTTTCCTCTTTTTAGAACCACCAAACCCATGAAGCTTCCATGTATTCTCAAATTAAGGATGGACATCTGAAGCCGATGGTTACCAACCATCGATGTTTCTGAATCGATGGAAGTACTTTTTCCATCGAATAGCATGAATTCAATGGTTGCCAGTCATTGGTTGCAGCTTTCTGATGTTTGGCTGTGTTTTTCAGTGGTGTCCGCAGCTCAGCTAAGTCTTACCTCCCAACTATCCTGCGGTGGTAGAATAGATGCTATGCGCATGCGCACTGTATCTTTTCACGATGTAGGGGGAGCCTGGGGGCAGCCCAGCATCTCTGAGATTGCTTGGGCTCGACCCACAGTGCCATGAACGGGGGGATGCAGTGAGGCTCTGCCCCCTTTCACAGAGGCTGCCCCCTTTTTGGTTTGAAGTATAACCATCGCAATTGTAATGCTATCGAATGGTTGCAATGCAATGGCTAGTTGCCATCACATCGCTGGATTTGATGTCAAAAGCCTGTCAACCATTCAATGCCGGGCTTTCAATGTCCATCCCTATCTCATATCTTGATTTTGGGCAATACTGGGCAAATATCACATAATGGGCATATAACCATTACATGTACAGGCCGGGTCTTAATTAAGACATAATATTGCACTTTTCTGTGAACTGCCTCTCATGCCCTAACTAGAATTTTGTAGAAAGCAAACAGGATTATTTTTTACCAATTGGCAATAGGCCCGGTTTTCTTTTGCAGCTTATTGAAGTGATAGAAAACCTGCTATCACTGTAATTTATAAATAAAATCTAGCTAAGCTGGCTGAGCTGACGGAATTTGCTGGGAGCTGGCATAAATGACCACTTTGTTTGGACAATCAAAATCTTGCTAACCAACTCATGTGCAGTGGAACTGAGAGCCTGGGCTTGGGCTTTATTTGTACTTGAAACAAAAAAAATTTGAAAAATGTTTAACAATATAAAAAAAATATTTATATTAGAAAAAATGTAAAAAATATTCCCATATTTTTATTAAATTTGTTTTTGCTGTCTCCATGCTCAGATCACGATAGCAGTACTTATGTAGGCAAAGAGTGAATCTTTTTACAGTAGGACTTTCATATAGAGAAGCTGTACTGATTTCCTGACTCATCTACTCCTACTGTTCATGGATGCTGGTACCTAACAGTAATCTTTACTAAGTCTCATGCACTGCAAAGGAGAGATATCTAAAATGAAATTCACTAAAGAATTGGAACAAAGAACAATTGTGATGCATTTGTGTTGTAAACTCATATATTTATTTTAAGGACTTGACACTCTGGGGTAAATTTACTAAAGTTAGAGTTTTTAGAAGTGAGTTCTAGAAGAGATGTTGCCCATAGCAACCAATCAGATTCTAGCTATTATCTTCTAGAAGGTGCTATATTAAATGTTAAGTAGAATCTGATTGGTTTCTATGGGCAACATCTCTTCTAAAACTCACTTCTAAAAATGCTCACTTTAGTAAATTTACCCTTAAATGTCTGTGAGGATAAGATACATCTAGGTCTGCCATTTTAACTTCATTTGTCTAAATGGTAAAAAAAATCTCCTACTTTATGATTTTGATAACATGGTCGTACCTCTAACCGAAGCCTCAGTGGCTAATACATGCAGTTGTTTTAAAGTGGTGGACATAACTGATTTATTGTCTCTGTATTGCAGGAGAACACTAGAAATATTTTACAGTAGGCTGTAAGATAGTTCTAATAGGGCAGAATTATGATAAAAATAATCACATATGAACTGCAAAAGTGGAAATCTGTAGAACACATGCTCCTTTTTCATGTCAAGCCCCCTGCACTGCTGTACTCAATTTTATGAGGCAGTGCAAGGACAGTGGTGGATTTTACTTAGGACCCATGAAGTTTCCATGGTAAAATCCATCACCCAAGTAAACTAGAGAGCAAAATTTACTAAGTGGTGGTTTGACGGCGGTTTCTTTCTATTCTAAACCCCGGCGGTTTGGTGGCGGGTTCTATTCTGTTCGAAACCCCGGGGGTTTGGTGGTGGTTTTGCAGCAGTTTCTAAATGACAGCCCTGTTCTATTCTATTCTAAAATGTGTTTTGACTGTGGTTTGGCGGCAGTTTTGCTATCTGCAGATTTACTAAGGCCAAAACCGCTGCAAAACTGCCATCAAAACACATTTTAGAATAGAATAGAACAGGGCTGTCATTTAGAAACTGTTGCAAAACTGCCACCAAACCCCCGGGGTTTAGAACAGAATAGAACCTGCCACCAAACCGCCGGGGTTTAGAGTAGAATAGAAACCACCGTCAAACCGCCGCTTAATAAATTTTGCCCAGAGAGTTTTCCCCGGCAGTGCCTTCTCATTGGAAGCACTATCTGCTAATCAAATGCCAGTCAGGCAGTCCCGGGGAAGTGTGTACCTTACCTGAAACTGCCAGTCCAGATGACGATCAGCAGAGAGAGCACTTCCAATAGGAAGCCTTTCCTTCCTTAGTCAGCCCTACACTAAAACTGATGCAGCCCCTAGAAGCCAGTATTATGTGGGTGCATACATCAGTTGTGGTGCCTGCCAGATCCATTGCACATGTGCAATGCACTTGGTAGGCACCACAAATGAACAGTCCAGAACTCCAACATGACTGCAACATAGATAGCCCCCGTTACCCAAAAGTGTAGGAGCAACCTCTGATTGGCAGGATAAAATAGTAAGTAATGGTGTAAAACTTTGCACCAACTAATTGAAGTGGGGCAGATCAGGGGAATTCCTTGCTGTGTATTCATCTACTTTCTGACTAACATGCAAAAACAACATTTGGTTTTGTGTTATGGGCTGCTGAGAACACATTTGCAGTGGCTTTCCCTACTTTGCAGAAGGCACAGTTTTGTCCCTCTGAAAGGGCTTGAATTTATTGGGACTCAATAGATGACCCAACAGATTGTGTCTTGACCAACACTTTTAATAGGATTTACTTTGCACCTTCCAGTTGTAAAGGAAATCACATTTCTTAGGCAATATTATCAATTTTATAAAAACTTTGAAACACACAAAGGTGCATATTTAATAAAGATTGTCTTCATATCACCTCACACTCATTATTATTTTAAAACCTAAAATATGTTTAACTGAGCAGATTTTTCACAGTAAAACATAAAAGTTTAATTGAATAGAGGGGCTGTCCCTAAAGTGATAGTAAGTTGGACTCATAAAAATGATGGCCTGAACTTATTGTAGTCTTTAAATGTGTCCTATTGTGTTCTGTGACGACTCTGACTATAAATGCAAATATACAGTATATCTAACCATGACTTGTAGTTGTATTATTTTATATAAAATTATAGAGCATTAAACAGTTGGCTACTGTGGAGTTTTTACCTGCACCTTCTTTTCTGTTTGTGGATCTATGTGCTTCTAATGAGACATACGGTTTGAAATTTTTATTTTGTTGATTGTCCAGATTTATAAGTTCTCACTGGGCACATACATCAATTGCCCGATTCCCTGATCCCTGATCTAATTCTAGGATCTCTGATTTGCCAATGATCTGCAAAATCCAACATGTTGGAAATCCTCGATTCGCTGATTCCAATAAGTTTGTGGTTGGAATGGACAAGTCGAAGATTTCCAACATGTTGGAATTTGCTGATTATTTTACAAAATCATCAGCAAAATTCACAGTCTGGTCGACTAATAAGTGCATGGGCCCCATTACTTTATCAAGTTGGATTACCAAGTAATCAGCACTCTGGCTAAGCAGTATGGTGCACTGCTCGGCCGCCATGCAGTGTCATACAGGATGGCTTTCATGTAGGTTACCCCTGTCAAATATTGTTTTTCCTAGGCAGTCACTCATGTGCACATTAAAAAAAATAAACAGTGTATGTTTTGCCTCAAAGATAGGAAGGTCAATCCTAGCTGTATGATGTCTTACACACAATTCTAGTATAGACATTTAAATCCTATGGCAGCCACAAATAAAAAGTGCTTTCCATTCCCACCTGCATGCAAGAGAATAGATGAAGCATCAAAAATAGCGCAAGTGTTATTTGCTGAAAGTTCTCTTCTGCTGCAAGCAAATGTGAATAAACTGTAAGTGTTACTTGTGTTCACCACCCTATGTGGTAAGTAATTGAGTATTAAGGGGTTACCAGATGCAGGAGAAACATAGTTTGCTAAATTTTGTTCACAAAATCTCAGAAGTCAGACAAGTAATAAGCAACTGGTCAATTTACTACTTTTCACAAGAAAGAAAACATTTTGACACATACTGGGCACAGTCATCATGTTGCGAAAGCTCCAGCATTTATAGAAAACAACAATACATGTGTTAAAATCACTAAAGACTTTATAAGCAAAACTCGGTGGTAAATAAAACTGAACTTGCTTTAAAATTGTATTTTCTTTAAAAAAACAACAACTAGAATTTCTGTAATAACGCTTGTTCCCAACTTACAGCTGTCTGACATTCGGGGCAATTTCTTTCCAATCAGGATGGTTGGGAGGTGTGGTATAGGGGCCAATTTAAGGAGATGCAGCCACCAGGTTGACAATTACAATATGACAGTCATAATGTCGACATCACAATGTCAACGGTTATGATGTTGAAGCTAAGACGGTTGAACAACTTAAACACGCTTGGGATAAGCATATGAATGTCCTTAAAAGAGACCAAGGGAGCAAATAGGGTTGTAGTTGCCAAAAGGATAAAAAAGAAAAACAAATAGGTGCGCTATCTGTTCAGTTGCTGTCTTAATATAAAAACCTGCAGCTGACACCAGAGGGGCTTCTGCATTAACCCTCAAAATGTGGAAAAAAGAGAAAGAATTGAGGTATCTGCGCTGGTGATTATATAAATATATGACACCTTGTTTATATAAAAATGTATGTAATTTATTCAATAGTGAACTGCAGTTCAGTATAACATACACACATATAACAGATAATAAAAAATGTTGCCACAAATACTGCTAACAACCAGATAAATAGTATGGTTGTTGCATATGAATAGTATCCAATGGTTCCCAAGGGCTAATATGTAGCCAATAAACACAGTCCAGCAAATGGCAATAATGTTGCTATAAGAAGGCCCAAAATAGGGAATAAGATTCTGGCTATTCAGTGTCACACATCGCTCACATCCCAATGTATAAAGTCCAGTGACTGCAACTCCTAACCCAAGGGCTCACAGGAGAAATATAGAGCGGCAGTGGTGTATAATAAAGTCACACCGTTCAGGCGACTCCTGCCCACAATGGGATGGATAGCGAAAATCTGTGGATAAAGGTGTAACGTACCAGATGCTGATGTATAGCCGATTGGCACCACGGGACCGGCTCCCATACGTACCGCTGGCAGAGGGACACCAGCCCGTGTGGAGGGGGCACCAAGGCCAAAAAGCCCCAATGGACGGTAGAGACAAGCGGCAGCAGGTGCGTGTCCGTCCTGGCCGGCACAGAGGCCCGGCGGCTGAGCGGGATGAAGTCAGATGACCGCTAGGTGAGTTTGGGCGGCTGCCGGGAGCTGAGCACACTAAAGACCCAGATATCTCGACCGGAGAGCACAATAGGCAGTAACTCCAGTGCAATCCCTCCAGCACTTGGAGTCAAGAGTGTGTGAAGTAATCGGCAGTTCACTGGTTCCTTGACGCGTTTCTCCCCTATACAGGGGTTTTCTCAAAAGGCAAGCAGCATCATTGTAGTTGCCAAAAGGATAAATGAAAAGGAGCAGACTAGATGGGCCAAGTGGTTCTTATCTGCTGTCAAATTCTATGTTTCTATGTTGAAATTATTAAAATGCTCACATAGCACTTTTCTATATCTGCAGAATGTCAAGTTGTTTACAATGACAACATCTGAAAGACAACATGGGAAATGTTGACGTTCTGCACAATACTGACAATTCAATTAGGCTGTAGGAGGGATGGGTTAGGATTATGCTGCGGCAGGGGAGGGTTAGGCTTTGTGAGGGGAGGGTTATTGTTAGTCTGTGGCTGGAGGGTGAGGAATAAGGGCAGCAAACTCATGGCAGATGACTCCACTGGAACTCTGCATCAGCTGACCACTGGACCATAAGGCACTGCTGGAACAGCCGAAGCATTTAAGTGAAGCCGCTGCACCACTGGGACTGTTTTGTTGAAATTCTAATCATGTCAACAATTCATCAGTGTTGACGTTGTCAATGTCGACATGTTAAGCATGTTGACATTATGACATGAAAAAAGTCAGCAAAACATACCCAAACCCTATTTAGGTGCTTATTTGTTAATACTGTACCATTGCAGCAGAAAGCACTATTTATCATACTGATCTTAAGGTGCCTACCCACTAAACGATAAAAATGAGCGATTGAACGATATCGATATCTTTCAATCATTCGATAATCGTTTGAAAATCGTTTGCAGATTTTTTAAAAATTGGTCTTTTAGACATCTATCATCGTGCAAACATGCTGGTCAACTTGACGATAATGTCAGGTTCCGCATGTTTGCAGATGATTGATTGTGCCTACACTGAATGACTGCTCGTTCAGCGTAGGCACATCACAGACTGACAAACGACTGCACGATTACAATGTCGTAATCGTGTAGTCTTTTGCCTCTCTTCTAGTGGATAGGCACCTTTACTGGGACAGCACATGAAGTGCATGTGCCATTGAGTTTATTACTAGTGAGTGATGGTATTGTTATTGCCATCATTAGCCCTTTGATGTACAGGACAAAAAAAAAAGAAGATTTTTTTTGCGCACAAATTTGTCAGAAGAATGCCCAGGGGAGAAGTTGGGGAAAAGCGCATGAATGTTAATGTATTTATCCCCTTCTCCTTTTTCCAGAATACTATATTGATGAGAAGTTCTTGAATCATAGAAACATCAAAGCATATAATTTGATGGATTTTCTGTCTACTGACTTTTAATCTCTGATAGCCTTAGACCTCATCTGCCTTTAGCCTTTTTCAGATTGAAGTTAAATTTATTTCTACCCCACCCAAGTTGAAATTCCACTACTGTAACTGCTTCTACCCACTACCTTTTTGGTGAAATAACTTTTTTAAGTTTCCTAATATAGTGACTCATACAGTAGATTCCTTTTTTTGTCATTACAATTAATACTACATTGAGCCTCTGGAGTTTTTATTTAAAAAAACCCCAGTGGCATAATTTTGGGGTCTATGTACTAATAATCGCGGCACTGCCGCTATTATTATGTATCCATCTCGCCGGGAATATTAATGAAAATATCCCAGCTATGTACCAAGGGAGACTCGCAGGGACAGCAGTTGCTGTAACCGCTGTCCCGCGAGTTACAGTATATACCTGGCTTTAGGAGAATTCACACGCATGCACACAGCGTCAGCTTTCAGAGACGGACAGGGGCTGCAAGAGAGAGATCGAAAGATCTCTCTCCTGCACCGGGAGCCCCCATAGGCTAACAGTAGTTTAAATCATCTGAAGATGGTGTAAACTACCGGGGCTAAACTACGAAAGCTTCGCTTTTTGGAGTTTAGTAAATAGGGGACAGATCATTGTCCCGATTGATAATAATGGGGACTGTGACCTGAAGTGCTAATTAGCACTTTGCTGGAGATTTCTGTGAAATCTCCTGCATTGTGCTATTAGTACATAGGTACGATACATAAAATTATGCAGAAACTGCAGTTTCTGTATATTTTTATGTAAAAATCAGCTTGATACATAGGTCCCTTTGTCTTTTTCACATTAACATGAATTTGCCACACTCCTGACCATTCTTCTAGTCTACAAAGTTATCAATAATTTTTTTACCCTTCCCCTCTATCTGTCTACATTGTAACATATAATATCTGCAAAAAATGACTTTAACTCTAAAACCATTTTATGTTATCAATAAATAAATTGAAGAGATCTGGTCTAAGAATAGATGCCTGGTATTAACCTTTCCCTCCTCTGAATGCACTTCACTTACTATAAATATCTGTTTTCTATCATTGAACATCTTATCTATTCAATCTAATCCCAAGCTCTATCATTTATTTATCAGTCATCCATGTGGTGCAGTGTCTAGTGTCTTACTAAAATCTAGATACAGTATGCTACATCTATGCCTCCACTTATATACCTTAGTTTGCCAATGAAAAGTAAAGTAAATCAGATCTGTCTCACATGATTTGTTGAACTGTATATAACAAACAATTCCAACATGTCGCCATTCTTTCCATTTTACCCCATTGCTGTATGACCTGATATACACAAACTGTCCCACAATTGTAGCCAGATTGTATACAGATCTATTCTTTTGGCAAGTAATCTGAATTAACTTATCACAATTTGGGGAAATACAAAGCATAAATTTATTATTTAGGAAAACGAAGACAGCCAGGTTAAGAGAAACCAGGATTATACGATAAGTACTGGAGCAGAAAATTAAATGACAAAAATCAATAGAGAGAAAAGCAAGAGAAGACATATAAAGCTGAATGCAGTCTTACTCCAGGACTGGTCACTTTGAAGCAATGTTTTAAGGTTATATTTTACAGCTTTGATGGTACCAAAAATCAAAGAACTATAAGGCAATGTGGAGTAGAGATATCACAATATATACTGAAGTGGTTGTTTTTGTGATTGGCTCAGCGGACCCATTGTAACTAAACTAGGTATCTGCCTTGGCCAATCAGCCATGAACTTCTAACTACCTACATAATCATCACCAATTAGAATAACCACTGCTGTTTTGTAATAGTGCTACCCATAACGACCATGCATGGTTGAGGATGAACAAACACCATGAATTTCAGAAAGACTACATTTAATCAGCACAGAGAAGTGTAAAATGTTCTAGGTGCTGGAGTGTAACTCCACTTTACTACTAAGTTGATTTTGTCAAATTCCATGATGAGCATTCTCTTGACCTAAACCTCTTAGCACATTTGTATTGACCATCCAGAATCACCATCACTTCATCTTTCATACAGTAGATCAATGAAAACATTTGTACAATTACTTGTACTCTCTAGAATAGATACTTTACTGATATTTTTAGCTGTGCTTGGCTAAACTGAAAAAACAATTACAGATGTGTCTTATACATCTTTGCTCTCAACACGCCATGTGTCCCAACATATTTGTTTTGCTGCTTTTTTCGCCGAAAAAGCATCTAATTTACAAAGTGATGAGACTAGGATGCACCATCAGACTGTGCTGATTCACTTGATATGCAACACTTATATATCTGTGTGCGACTATGTAATGCCGGCTGTCGGGATGCCTACTGTCAAGATACTGACAGCGGCATCTTGATGGTTGGTATGCCGACAGGGGTTGGATAAGTATACTTACCCTCCCCCCTTCTCCCCCTAACCCTCCCTTCTTATAGCCTAACCCTCCCCATCTTGCACCCTAACGCTCCCCATTAGTGCCTAAACCTAAGTCTCCCCCTTCGTCCCTAAACTTAACCCTAACTCTAGCCCCCCTAGTGGTACCTAAAACTAACTCACCCCCCAAGGGGTGTCGAACCCTAACTCCCCCCCAAAACCTAATGCTAACCCCGCTATGCTACCTAAACCTAACCCTCCCCCCCAGCGGCTAACAGCTAAGGGCATCCCAGACTTACCTCGTTCGGGCTGGCATCCTTCTGGATTCCGGCGTTGGTATTAATGATAGGCGTCGGTATTTCAACACCTATCTTAAATCCCTTGTTGGGCCTTCACCGTCGGGATTTAGATCAGCGGCATCGTGGCTGCCGGTCTCATAACTACATCCCCACACAGATATAAAAGCGTCACATATCAAATTAATCAGCACACTCTGCTTTGTGTTTTCTAGGTGCATTGCATTGCAACTTAGACGCATTTTCAGCAAAAAAGATGCCCGACACTAGCAGAGTAGTACAGAACCAGGAGGCTCACTCATGCCAGGTAAGTCGTGCTACGTGGCGTATTGAGGCTAGATGTATGAGGACACTTCTGTATCATGCTTACCTAATCTGTGTATGATATTTGTTCCTAATAAATTTGTTCTTCTTGCATGCTGCAATTTATATTAAAAGGCAAAAGATGCACCAAAAAGTGGACAACCTCAATAAAACAGCTTGGTTCATTTGCTTTCTTCTCCTCTCTTCATATTCAACAACTTTAAACCAGATGTGAGTTCCACTGACTCGAACTATACTTTCCAAAATAGTGCATGTGTGTCTATAACATTTTATAGCTGTTATAATGAATCTCGTAAATTATTCCAATTTGAAAAGGAAACTGTGTTACATGTCACACTTTGTACATCTATTTTTATATATTTTTATTTTAACTCATAAGCAGTTTAAGTACAACTACCCTTACATTTTATACACTAGTTGTAGCTGACATAACGGAATTATTCTTTCCAACAGTTTGCTAATATTAAATATTACAATGTTTCCACACAAGATGTTCTTCCACAAATATGTTCTGTTGGTAGTCTCCCTCCTACAGTAAATGTATCTTCAATCCAAAGCATTACAGCGATGACATTTTAATTAATTTCACAGTATCAGATTCCACCTCCCCCACCTCCCTAATACTCATATAAGGTAATTCAAACATCCATTATATCAAGGTGCTCAGTTGCTGCCTGCTTAATAATAATTATGTGTCTAAGGTTTGTTTTTGTTTTTCTTTTTTTTTCAGAGTATCATTTATTAAGCCATTTGAATTTATCTCCTTAATAATAGATTGAATAAATAACAATTTCATTATGAACACTTCTGCTATTATTAACATCTGATTGCTGGTATTCCCAAATGCAAATGATTATTCACAGTGTGTCATGTGTTATGCGAGCACTCCTGCTCTTTTGTTATATAACGTGACCTCATTCTAAGTACTACATACATTAAAATGGATCAGTCACAATGAATTAAAAGCAGACTAGTCAGGTTTCTTTGAATTTCTATTTCTATTTTTAATAAGATTAAGATATGAATGTATAATAATACTACTTATGCAAGGCTTTCCCTACCTTCTAAAAAATGGTATTTAGTGTTCTTGCAGCATTTCACTCTTTATAAAAGTGGTACTTAGTGTGCTTACAGCATTCCACTCTTTATAAAAGTGGTACTTAGTGTGCTTACAGCATTCCACTCTTTATAAAAGTGGTATTTAGTGTGCTTACAGCATTCCACTCTTTATAAAAGTGGTATTTAGTGTGCTTACAGCATTTCACTCTTTATAAAAGTGGTATTTAGTGTGCTTACAGCATTTCACTCTATATAAAAGTGGTACTTAGTGTGCTTACAGCATTTCACTCTATATAAAAGTGGTATTTAGTGTGCTTACAGCATTTCACTCTATATAAAAGTGGTATTTAGTGTGCTTACAGCATTCCACTCTTTATAAAAAGTGGTATTTAGTGTGCTTACAGCATTCCACTCTTTATAAAAGTGGTATTTAGTGTGCTTACAGCATTTCACTCTTTATAAAAGTGGTATTTAGTGTTCTTACAGCATTTCACTCTTTATAAAAGTGGTATTTAGTGTGCTTACAGCATTTCACTCTATATAAAAGTGGTATTTAGTGTGCTTACAGCATTTCAGTCTTTATAAAAGTGGTATTTAGTGTTCTTACAGCATTTCACTCTTTATAAAAGTGGTATTTAGTGTGCTTACAGCATTTCACTCTATATAAAAGTGGTACTTAGTGTCTTACAGCATTTCACTCTTTAGAAAAGTGGTATTTAGTGTTCTTACAGCATTTCACTGTTTAGAAAAGTGGTATTTAGTGGTCTTACAGCATTTCACTCTTTATAAGAGTGGTATTTAGTGTTCTGACAGCATTTCACTCTTTATAAAAAGTGGTATTTGTGTTCTTACAGCATTTTACTCTTTATAAAAGTGGTATTTAGTGTGCTTACAGCATTTCACTCTTTATAAAAGTGGTATTTAGTGTGCTTACAGCATTTCACTCTATATAAAAGTGGTATTTAGTGTGCTTACAGCATTCTACTCTTTATAAAAAGTGGTATCTAGTGTGCTTACAGCATTCCACTCTTTATAAAAGTGGTATTTAGTGTTCTTACAGCATTTCAATTTTTATAAAAGTGGTATTTAGTGTTCTTACAGCATTTCGCTCTTTATAAAAGTGGTATTTAGTGTTCTTACAGCATTTCACTCTTTATAAAAGTGGTATTTAGTGTGCTTACAGCATTTCACTCTTTATAAAAAGTGGTATTTAGTGTGCTTACAGCATTCCACTCTTTATAAAAGTGGTATTTAGTGTGCTTACAGCATTTCACTCTTTATAAAAGTGGTATTTAGTGTGCTTACAGCATTTTACTTTTTAGAAAAGTGGTATTTAGTGCTCTTACAGCATTTCACTCTTTAGAAAAGTGGCATTTAGTGTTCTTACAGCATTTCACTCTTTATAAAAGTGGTATTTAGTGTTTTTACAGCATTTCACTCTTTATAAAAGTGTTATTTAGTGTTCTTACAGCATTTCACTCTTTACAAAAGTGGTAGTTAGTGTTCTTACAGCATTTCACTCTTTAGAAAAGTGGTATTTAGGGTTCTTGCAGCATTTCACTCTTTAGAAAAGTGGCATTTAGTGTTCTTACAGCATTTCACTCTTTATAAAAGTGGTATTTAGTGTTTTTACAGCATTTCACTCTTTATAAAAGTGTTATTTAGTGTTCTTACAGCATTTCACTCTTTACAAAAGTGGTATTTAGTGTTCTTACAGCATTTCACTCTTTAGAAAAATGGTACTTAGTGTTCTTACAGCATTTCACTCTTTAGAAAAATGGTACTTAGTGTTCTTACAGCATTTCACTCTTTATAAAAGTGGTATTTAGTGTTCTTACAGCATTTCACTCTTTAGAAAAGTGGTATTTAGTGTGCTTGCAGCATTTCACTCTTTAGAAAAGTGGTATTTAGTGTGCTTACAGCGTTCCACTGTTTTTGTCACCTTTGTGTGATACACCAATAAAACCCTCTTGCCAATTTTAATCATGTATAATTATCCTTTTACAATGGGGTAGATGAATGAAACCTTTGAGAGAGATATAGTGGGGAAGTTACACATAGCAACCAATCACCTTCTAGCTACAAGCCCTGGTTTTTGTCTGACGTGTCCTTGCTTTAAAGCCTTGGACAGAAATGTTTACCTTGATATGTAATCATATTTTTGCTAAATGTATAATCCAAACCTACTATGCTAGATGTTTTTGTTTTTTTTTGTAGCCAAAAAAGCATCTGAGATTTCCTACCATAAGCTGCAGCCAGGTTGATAAATGTCTTACTTTGATTAATACTACATGATTTCTCATAAATTAATTTGCCTAACTGGATGAAGGGCCTTTCATTAGGAGACATGTCTTAAAGTGCCTTTTGTATTGATAAAACCACCACCACATGAGCAGGCAATGCATAGCTGAAGTGTAACATAGCTTCTAGTTATGCATTCAGGCTCTACCCCTATCCATTTTGCTATCTGAGGCAGTTACTAGAAAGGGCAAAATGTTCGTTCTCTGTACAAATTAGCCTGACCACAAATACTGTAAAAAACAAAACAAAAACATTCCTTCTGTTCAAAAGTTGGGTTGCAACATGCAAATTGTTTCTTTTCGTTAACTTCTGAAGCTGTTTTAAAAATATAGATATAGTCTAATATGAAGAGTCATACGTATGATTTTAATTGTATGGCAATAATGATAATGATAATAATCATAACAAAAATTATAATAATATTATTATTATTATTATTAATAATAATAATAGGTTTAATTTTTTGCAGGTGTTCTCATTGGAGGTCTAGCTAGGCACCTGCATGAACGGAGATTGATCTGCATATGCCTACAGTGTATTTATTTACAGCTAGGTTTGTGACAGAAGGTTTTCATAGGCATGTCAGCATCTCATTGGTAAGAGTAATGCTTCCCACATGGCTGCCTGATTCTGGCCAATTTCAGTAAGGAAGTTGATTTATTGAGAGTGTAACTGCTTTTGAAAGCAGTAACTGTGTCTTTGGCATCAGTTCCAATTTTTAACACACAGAAAGTCTAATAGTCAAATAATTGACTGGTTCACTTATTTGGCTTGAGGAAGTGGCAACTCTTCTTTTTATATTATATATAGTATTTATATCTTTATCAAATTTGACCATTTGCCCAACGAGTCCCCAGAGAGACTATTGGAATTGCTGAAGCAATCTGAATCGTCAATATCCATAATATCTGTTTTATAGGTTAGCAAAAGAAAGCATTGAAAAATGTTTAAAATACCTAAGGGTAAATTTACTAAAGTGAGATTTGAGATTCATTTTTATGAATCTCTTAAATCTCCTGAAATTGAATTGAAGTCGAACAGCAAAATCCTTAACAAATCTCAAATTTACTAAGATTCTATTTTGCATTTGATTTTCAAATCGAATTCGATCTTGCTTCATTTTAATAAGGGATTTGATGTTCGATTTCGCATG
This sequence comes from Taudactylus pleione, assembly GCA_031769625.1. NCBI lineage: Eukaryota > Metazoa > Chordata > Amphibia > Anura > Myobatrachidae > Taudactylus > Taudactylus pleione. Next base: position 21,827,527 of record JAUIMM010000052.1, on the reverse strand, counting down.
CTCATGTACAAATCGAACACCAAATCCCACTCCAAAATGAACTTCAAATCCCCAAATGAATAGACCTGCTTCATGCTTTCATTTTCAGCATAAGCAGTTCTATTTGATACAGATGCATGCATACATCAGTGAGATGCATGCATGTATCTTACTGTAAAATACTTATTAAGTGTTAATTTCTAAAAAAAAAAATTATGTCGGTTCCCCCCCTAAATGCACAACCAGCCCGGAACTTTGCATAGTCAGTCTTGGTTGTGTAAATACAGGGGAAAAATTGCATAGGGTTCCCCTGTAATTTCCATAACCAGCACCGGACCATTTCTAGCAGGGGGGTTAAGCCACAGCCAGGGAAACCCTATCACTGTGTTCCCAGGCTGAAACATTACCTGATCGCTAGTCAGCCCAGGCTGAGAATTCTTGGGGAGTTGGGGACCCCTTTATTGTAAAAATAGAAGTATAGGAACCCATTACAGTGCACCAGAAGCAGCAGTATTGGGATGGTCTTATCCTGCCACAGATTTTGTGTACACAGGCAGAATGTCTTGCGAGTAAAATTACTATTCTTGAGGTTGATCAGGCTATTAAATCACTCAAACCTTTAAAAGCTCCAGGCCCTGACGGCCTTAGTGGTGAATTTTTAAAAATTTTAATCCACGTATAGTTGATTCACTAACAAATGTAATTAACTCTATATTAGAAAATGGGACCCTCCCACTGCACTTCAACTCGGCTACTGTGTAAGCCCTTCCAAAACCTTGTAGAGATCCCCTTCTTGTCTCCTCATACAGTCCTATTTCTCTACTTAATGTAGATTACAAATTGCTAACAAAAATACTAGCAGAAAGGCTTAAGGTAATTCTCCCATCAATTATAAACCCCGACCAAACTGGGTTCATATTGGGCCGAAGTTCGGTTACTAATATTAGGAAAGTCTTAACCGTATTACAATCCTTGCACAACTCCACGATGGATGACCCCGGGTTTCTATTGTCTTTAGATGCTGAGAAAGTGTTTGATCTGGTAACCTGGGATCATCTGTTTGAGTCACTTCATTGTATTGGCATACCTCCACTTTTATTGAATTTATAACCTCTTTATACTCTTCACCCACGACATGGGTTCTCACTAACAGGTACCTGTCACCATCTTTCTATATTCAGAGAGGGAAAAGACAGGGATGTCTCCTCTCCCCAGTTTTGTTTGCAACTGCCCTTGAGCCATTGGCAATAGCACTGCGGCAAAATCGTGCCTTTAGAGATCGTGCAATTAGAGATCAAGAGTGTAAGCTATCCTTATTTGTGGATGACATGATGCTCTTTATTTCAGATCCTATACATTCCATTCCTGCAATTTTAGGCACAATCTCTCTGTTTAGCTCTTTTGCGGGATATCGTATTAACATAGACAAATCTAAACTGCTTCCTATGGTTCCGTCACACTTTCTGTCCTCTCTAATCCTCATATCGCTTCTCTATTCACTGTCACAACTCATAAGTTCAAATATTTAGGCATCCATATTCTAGCTCAGTTATCGTCACTTTATAGCATTATTTTTTCCCCTTTATTGAATAAACTACAACTCAACTTTTAAATTGGAAAGACCTTAAGCTTTCCCTTCTTGGCCGAATTACAGTGATAAAGAGTATAATGTTCCCAAAGTTAGCGTATCTTTTGCAAACATTACCTATTACATTAACGAAAGCTGATACTCTCCATTTTACGCAAATCTTTTTCAAATTTATCTGGCATTATCAGAAACCTAGGATGAATCACTCTCGAGCTTATCTACAAAAAACTAGCCCCTCATGTCTCTGCATTTGCGAAAGCTGCATTGTTTTGCTACATGGCTGACTGCAGGGTTGTCTTAACAGCAGTGTGGGCCTTGGGCAAAGCAATGCACTGGGGCCCCTACCATCCATTCACAGGAGAAAAATGTAAATGGTCAATAAATTTAAGTCCTCCTGCATGCCCATCAGACCTCCCACACATGCAGAGAGACTCTGCCTGAAGCTGGTGGATGAAGTGAAACTGGGACTGAGATGAGTACTCGACACCGGGAGGGGGGTGGGGGAGGTTAGATCAGAATACAGTGCAGCGGCGGTTGGCTTATAAAAATATCACAAATTTACCAACTGGCCGGGCTGCAGGGGGGCGGGTTGGTTGACCCCTACAAGCTTCGGGCCCTTGGGCATCTGCCCAACAAGCCCACTGGAAGAGATGGCCTGGCTGACTGGTTACTACATACTGATCATTACACTAATCCAGCCTTAGAGGAGGCCTTAATTTACCCATACGCCCCGGCAGCCTTGTTACATATTCAAAAAACACAAATTCCTTTGATCTTCCATTCTAATATTTTATTTTGTGATACCTATAATGCATGGCTGAGCGTTAATGCACACTTACAAAAAAACTCTCTATCACCCCTTTATATACCTTTATGGGGCAACCTGACTTTTCTTCCCTCTATTAGTAATCCCTCTTACAGACTCTGGGGTCAAAGGGGTACCATGTCCATAAAAGACGTGTTTGACCTGGGTGGCACTATTCTTTCATTTACACAATTACAAGACAAATATGTACTCCCTCGCTCTAATTTTTTTATGTTCTTGCAGGTACATCATTATGCCCAATCACTAGACAACACTCTGTGGGTCTCAGACTCTCTGGATGCTTTATCTCAAATATTTTCCCTGGGCCGTTTGATTAAACTTAGAATATGCCACCTTTATTCTGATTTAATTGATTTGACCCCACAAGCTTGGTTCATCATTTCTCAGGCACACAGAAATACCCGAATTACCTAATTTTGAGTTGATCCTTTTAAATTTGGAGTGTGTTCTACCTAACTTTAAATCAGCACGGTTGCAGGAGAAACATCTTAGAGTACTAAATCGCACTTATATATCCCCTGATCAAAGGAAACACTTTGTACCATCTGCCACTGGTAATTGTAGCAAATGTAACCACTCAAATGCCTCTCTCTCTCATAACCTATGGTATTGCAGTAAGGTCAGTAGGTTTTGGAATACACACTTATATCACCTAAATTCCTTGCTGAAGCTTGAATTATCTAAGAATGCTGCTGCTTTCATCTTTGCTGATTTCTCAGCATGGGACACTGAATCCTCTTTAGATACATGGAAGCCCTCCATGAGGATTATGGTAACAGTGGCTAAGCAATTGATTCTCAAACATTGGATTTTATGATCTTCACCCACATTAAATGAATGAAAATCTTTTGTACTATAAGTGCTTTATTGTGAAAGACGCATGGCTATCTTTAACACTAAAAAGGGAGTCTTGGCTTTCTCCAGAAAGCGGGGAGCTTATACAGAGAGTCTACCTACCCAAACCCAGAGTAATATTTGGAGGGTCTTTGAACACACAGAGTGGTGCCTGTTACGACAGATCACTTAGGATGGACTCTCGTCTCACACTATGTTTTATCTGACCTGTTTTAATTATCTTAATTATTTTTCTTTTAATATGGATATGCTTTCTTTTTTAGGTATGGTCTGACGTACAGTATTTTATTTTCATATTTTGTAGGCTACCAGTGCTATTTCTTCTCTTAGTAGGTTCCCATCATGACATGTGTATTATGTTATACTATGTGATGTTATAATACGATATGCGATGTATAATATATACTATATCATTTATACATATTGCGTACTATTACTGTTTTGTTACTCCAATTTCTCTATCTCCACTTACTGAGTGTGTATTTCAATATATTTTCAATGTATACCTGTTCCGTGGATTTTTTGTAACTAATTTCTAGTTGTACAGATTTTTACTCAATTTCTTTTCCTTTGTTTCTGTGTTACTTCTGTGCAATTGTGTTTCTATATTTACTATAGATCAAAAATAAAAAATTTATAACAGCAACTTTTATGTTTATTTCATGTCAGGAAACAACACAGACTACAATTCAAATATTGTATTGTATTTTATTCTTGAGATGTATGATGTACATTTTAATTTTGCTGGTCAATAGATTTAAAAATAAAAGAAAAATAGAAGTGTACACATTGTCTTTACCAGTAGAACTGCAGATCCCAGCAAGCCTCCCCCGCATGCTGGTACTTGGAGAACCACAAGTACCAGCATGCGGGGCATTTAGGGCATGCTGGTATCTGTAGTTCACCTGTAAAGAAATGTTAAAAGAAAGACAAGACACACACCGTGATAGTATACATTTAATACACACATACACACTCACACATACTCACCTACAATACCTGGACCAGTCCTCTTCTCCATGTAGGTATCCTCTGTCTTCTGAAAAAAAAAAAAATGAAAAATACGACCCACGAACTCAGTACCATCCTCGAAGGATGGTACCTCCCGAATGACGGGCTCAGATGCGGCATTTCCCTTAGAAGTGCCAGGGCTGAGCGTTCATTGGCTGAGAGAGGTCAGCCTCCGCCTCTTTCAGTCAATGAACGGCTCCCACCATTGAAACCAACTGTGAGAGCTGTAGGGTTACTAAAGGTTAGCCGTAGGGTTACTAAAGGTTAGCCTGCGGTTCTCACCATATTGATGTAAGCATGCATCTGAGCCATATAGAACTGCTCATGCTGAAATTGAAAGCAGGAAGCTCTTTGCAAATCGAATGTTAGTAAATGAAGGGATCCTATATTCTTCTATGGGAAAACATTGATGTTTTTCAGAAATTCGATTTTGAATGAAATTTAATTTGTCTGTTTGATTTGACATTTGATTTGGGCTTTAGTAAATCCCCTCTAAGAAAATCGAACCAAAATCGAATGGCAAATCGAACAGAAAACAAAATCGAACATTTGTAACTATACCCCCTGGTGCCCATTTCTAAAAATACACTTTAAGTAAATACTGTAGCTATTCCATGTTGTTCCTAACTATTCTGCTCCCAGGGGTGGCAACTGAAATAGCCCCCCTCTCATCCATTATACAAACTTCCATAAACATTTGTATATGAGTTGTGTGCACTTTAAAAGACAAATATTATAATATTAAGTATTATTATATTTGCTAAAAGCTAAATACCACAAATCTTTGAAGCAAATAAGTTCACATTTTTAAATTGATTCCCTTCAGTTTGCTACCACACCAAAATGTATTGCTTAAGATATATTATTGCAGTCACACCTCTGTACCGGTTCCACTGGGGTCTTCACTATATTAAAAGACATCTGAGGAGGTCCCTCTTCTCCTCATCACATAAGACACGGAATGACCAATTAATAGGATAGGTTTATGTGTAATGGTAAAGAGTGTACCACAAAATAACCATTATTTTGATACATACCGTATATACTCGAGTATAAGTCGACCCGAATATAAGCCGAGGTACCTACTTTTACCCAAAAAACTGGGAAAACTTACTGACTCGAGTATAAGCCTAGTGTGGGAAATGGCAGCAGCTGGTAGTGCTCCCAGTAGTAATTCCCCCTGGTTGTGCCCCCAGTAGTAATCCCTCCTGGTAGTGCCCCCAGTGGTAATCCCCCCTTTCAGTGCCTCCAGTAGTAATCCCCCCCTGGTAGTACCCCCAGTAGTAATCCCCCACTGGTAGTGCCCCCTGTAGTAATCCTCCCCTGGTAGTTCCCCCAGTGGTAATCCCCCCTTTTAGTGCCCCCTGTAGTAATCCCCCCCTGTAGTAATCCCCCCCTGGTAGTGCCCCCTGTAGTAACACCCCCTTGTAGTTCCCTCAGTGGTAATCCCCCCTTTTAGTGCCCCTGTAGTAATCGCCCCCTGATAATGCCCCTTGGTAGTGCCCCCTGTAGTAATTGCCCCCTGGTAGTGCCCCCTGATAATGCCCCCTGGTGGTGCCCCCTGTAGTCATCGCTCCCTGGTAGTGCCCCCTGTAGTCCCCCCCCCCTAGTAGAGAGAGACGTGAAAAGAATTTAAAAAAAATAAACACTTACCTTAAACTCCCGCTCCTGGTCCTGCCGCTGTCCGCTCCTCCGGCCGCTTTGCATGGGAGAGACGTCGTCATGACGTCGTGTCTCCCATCACCCACTGCGGGAGCCGGAAGATGGCTCCCGCAGTGGGAGCAGCAGCAGCCGCTGAGAGTCTGACAGACTCTCAGCGGCTGCTGATTACACCAAACACGCAGCTGCCGGCTCCGGTGGCTGTGTGTTTGGCAGTGTGAAGCGCTGATCGAACTCCGTCCGGTCAGCGCTACACTTGACTCGAGTATAAGCCGAGGGGGTACTTTTTCAGCACATTTTTTGTGCTGAAAAACTCGGCTTATACTCGAGTATATACGGTACTTTAAAAAAATAATGAAGACTAAGCACATATAATTAAACACTGCATTACATGTGATTTTTGTACACATATCTGGACAGTATTCAATTGCCACAACTCTGTTCTAATTAACATAACAAAAAATTATCAAATGTCAGCTCAAATGTCAAAAGTCATCTCTCTAATGTTTATATATCCAACATTGTACAGAATCCTGTTTACAGTTTCCGCAATTGTGAAATAATCATTAGTACTCAAAGGCCAAACACTAACATGTCAATCTATTACAGTACATACCTAAGCAGCTGCATACCATCTTAATATCCAAAAATAAATGTCCTGACTCACTGACTCATCAACACCCATCCCAAACCCCTGGATCTAGAACCATGAAATTCGGGGAGTATACATCTCACATGACATAGGTACTCACTAAGCATTAATGTTTTTCGAAATTCGACTCCTAAGGGGCTGAAAGAGGGTAAAATGTTTCCTCTCGACTGTGGTGACAAAGCAACTTGACCCAAGTGCTGTGGGACTGAAAGCTCATTGTCTGGGACGAATGGCGGCTCCAGAGGTGTGGCTGCAGCGCAGTCCATCATTCAAACAGAGGGAGCCACACCAACTGCCAGTGATGTTTGGCAGCACATGTGGTGGCAATTGGTGAGGCTCCCCTATTTGAGTTTTGGACTGCACTGCAGCCACACCTCTGGAGCTGCCACTGCTAAGGACTTAACACTATAGGGACTGTAAGCTCATTTTTTGAGATTAGAGTATCATGGTGCACAAGGGGACGTTTTGAGGCACTGAGAAGAACCCTCAAAGACGTCAGGGGCAATGATGGAGTGATGGGAGTTTCACAGTGCTTCTAGCTGGAGACATCTGGCAGACTCTGCCAGTAGTACTGAGGGGAACTTGAGCTGAATAAGTTAAGGCATGTGTCAAGGTAACATATCTGTGGCCCCTCATCTGGAAACTCTCTCAGAAATTACATGAGGGTGCACTTGAAGAGCAATGTCTCCGCTCCGTAATTCTCCAAGTCCTAATCAAAATAGGGGAAGGAGAGTATCCTGAGTCCAAGGGAAAGATGAACATCCCTGCAGGCCTAGGCACAGTAGTGAGGACCCAAGCAGACCTCACGACCAGGATATAGCCTGATATTGACAATATCCAAAAAAGTCCATGGACTGGCTATGCAAGCATGCCATTCTGACCCCCAAAAATGACATGCTTACTGTCATTAATGACACCATAATTCAGTCATTCAAAGAGACAAAAATTGAGTACAGGTCTGTGGTAGTGCAAATAGATGACACAGACAACTATCCTGTAGAATTCCTCAATACCCTCAACCCTTCTGGCCTTCCAGCCCACAAGCTTCTCCTCAAAGTGCATGTTCCAGTGATGGTACTGCATAACCTCAACCCGCTCAAACTCTGCAATGGCACCAGGCTGCAAGTAAAGGCCTTCCACAGGAACATGATCGAGGCCACAGTGTTCACTGGCTGTGCTTGGGGGTAGTGGGTGTTCATACCATGCATATCTCTCATACCATCAGAGTACCTCTTCGAGTTCAAGAGGCTGCAGTTTCCCCTTAAGGTCTGCTTTACAATGACCATCAACAAATCTCAGGGGCAGTCACTGAAGGTGGCAAGGATTGACTTGAGGGAAGACTGCTTCTCACATTGGCAGCTCCAGAGTGAGCTACCCAGCAGTCTGGTGATCCTAGCACCCGAGAAGAGAACCACCAATGTGATTTACAAAGAAATCCTTAAGTACAGAAAAAAGGTCTACATGCATCTTATAACCCACCTTGAATTCATTCATATTAAAAAAAAAGTTCAACAAACTCTATTTATTTAAATGGATACTACCAATGACCTTTACCCCAGAGGCATAACATGAACTAAACATATAAGTTACATTAAAATATGATGAAGAAAATGGAAATAGTAAATATATAAGGTCTACCTGGGTGAAACTGGGCACATCAGCTAGTATATTTATAAATACCAGGGTACCTGGAACCAATACAGTATATTAGCTATATTTCTTCATTGCATCAGCTAAACTCAATGACATTTAAAGCTTTCCATAGGAGATTCAATCTTGGCAACTAATGTCAAAAAGCCATTACTGGATAACCCTGTAAATGCTGTGAAATGCATTACTTCAGCTTATGGTTGTTTTCTATTCTCTAACACAAAGTGGAGATGTGGAAGAGGATGTATTAGACAGGTTTACATATCACAGAGGAGTGTCCTATAGTCCCTTCATTACTCTTCAAACAGTAGGTGACACCCATTCACTGTTATTTGCAGCGGTAAATAGGAAGTACCTACCAACTTTTCCATGTTGGGATTGTCCTGCTGAAATAGTGACAGTTGGAGGTATTGTCTAAGTCAGCCATGCATAACCTGTGTCCCATGCAGCCCTTTGATTGGAGCCCCAGACAGGGCCAACGCCCTAATGGTGTTTATTCTTTTTCTCTGGCTCATAAAGATTTTTTTTTAATAATTTTTTACCTGCAATCGAAATAGGGGAAAGGGGTGGGAATTACACAGTGAGGAGGGGACTCAACATAGACATGCCTGTGACAGGCAGACTGGATTAGCTCACTGCTCTAGTCCTACCCAGACAGACTGAGCCACAATTTCTAGCTCAGGTACGTATGATTCAATGGTGTACAGTGACAGTGCAGGATGTGATGCTATGGGGTTGCTGCAGGGAGGAAGAAATGTGTTGCTAGTTGGAGAAATGGGAATGTGTTGCTACATGAGATGGCCAAACCCCAGTGGTGGCATATCTGCTTTGCATAAACTTCTGTCTCCATAGGGACCATTTAACAATGCTGCAAGGACTTTTCCACTAGTAAATTGAATGCATTTTACATTTTAATGTAAGTTGCATTGTGGTCTCTTCAATGAGTTCGATATCCCAATGCAATCCTCGGACTATAAAAAGTTTGTACACCCCTGGTCTATGTGGTTCACTATTCTATGGATCAACAATATTTCTACCAATTGCATATAGGAAGGAAATTCTCAAATTCTTTATATATAAAAACATTCTTCTCAAATTATATTACTGAAATCATGACTCAGGCAACTAAGTAACCAAGTAGAAAATACTATAAAGCGATTCTTCTACTAATGTAGTATGATTATGACCTTAGTTGTAAGGACTAAAAGCTTTTATTCTGCTCTACTTATATAGATTTCAATAGGGCATACATCTGCAATGTTTCCCATTTATATTTTCCCCACATAAATTATATCTCAGTTTACTTGAACTACCAAAACTCTTTCCCCTATAGTGCATTTTTCTTCAATCCCAGACTGTATGGCTCTGACATTTCAATTACTTTCTATCAGATTCAAAAACATCCTGTTCAAACCATGTAATTCAAACATTCATCTGTCTTATCTCATAGAGTTCTAAGACAGCTGCTTCTTTTATCATGATAATGTACATCGGATTTTCTAGTTTTTCTACACTGTAAGCACTAAGCAGTCTTCAATTTATCTATTTAATGTAATTTTGTCCTTACTGACCTAAATAATAATTCTGTGTTTTATGACAAAGTACTTTAAAGACAAAAGCTGCATAAATAATACATATTTACCATATGCTCAAATAAAAAATTAGCAATTTGGTTCATAAAATTATTTCTCATACTCACTGTACATTTTATTTTCCAGTTGAGAATTCTCAAGTTTGAGTAGTGAAATATCCTACATAAGCAAGCTCTAGTTGACAACTCTTGATTGCACATACAAAAGGTTTATAGAGAATTTATGAGCTGCAACACAGAGGAATGAGTCTAATTAAGGAGTAGATTTCATCCAAGAGCAGGGGGTTAGACCCAACGTTTTGGTGGCCCCTTCCTCAGGAGTCTGGGTGGGATCAGGTGTTTGAATTGTAGCTTGTAGATTAAATGTACTCCTGAATTCGATTTTTAACACTTATAAGAGTTTTAGTTCCTGATTTCTATATATGTAGGGTGTATATATACGTATATATTTGGGGGAGCGGAGTATCTCAAATCTGCATGATTTCACCAGTGGCATAATGCCGTGATTCACCTGCTGTACTGTCCACTTGGACCTAAACTCCCAAAATTCAGCAAATGTGACTATATGCAGACTAAAAATTAACTGCATATATGAAAATGTATGTAAAGCTCTTCTTTGTATATATTTTACTTTTTTACATATTCAATGTGGTATAATTAACAGATTACAACATTTTTATGATCATATCATTGTATTTGTTCCCATAATATGCTACAGTATGCCCCATCCTTTACCCATCCCCATAGATGCTTATTTGCTTATTCATGGGCAGCACAGACGGTGTAATGGTTAGCGTTACTGCCTCACAGCACTGAGGTCATGGGTTCGATTCCCACCACGGCCCTACCTGTGCGGAGTTTGTATATTCTCCCTGTGCTTGTGTGGGTTTCCTCCGGGTACTCCGGTTTCCTCCCACACTCCAAAAATATACTGGTAGGTTAATTGGCTCCCAACACAAATCAACCCTAGTGTGTGTATGTGTGTGCGCATGTGGTAGGGAATATAGATTGTAAGCTCCACTGGGGCAGGGACTGATGTGAGTGGCCAAAATATTCTCTGTAAAGCGCTGCGGAATATGTGTGCGCTATATAAATAACTGGTAATAATAATAATAATAATAATAATATAGGTCAAGCAGTACTGCTTTGAACATTTTCAGCTACAACCAGAAAAGCCTAATGTTGTAGACCTAAAGTCACTATATATTACACACATATTACATTCAACTTTATGAATGAGTGAACACAAAGATGTGCGTTTCTGTCAAGAACAATAGTGCCTAAAAACAGAATTTCACATTAATTTACATTATTGAGCCTTTCAATAATAAACAATTAAACTGTTGATTGTGGATATATACGAGGTCTGTCTAAAAAGTTTGGTGAATAGTCTGATAAATCTGTATGCAATGCTTGCAACAAGGTCGCTCATGCACGCTGACATGCATGGACATGTCTGGACCTGCCCCCAGTCGGGATTTGCCCGAGGCCACCACCGCACTGCCATTGCATTAATTTCAACAGAGTGTCCCAAGCAGTGTGCGTCGAACAGCAATGGGGCAACAATACAACATTAAGTTCTGCTTTAAATTGGGTAAATCGGCGACGGAGATGCACAAAATGTTGGTTTAAGTGTACGGGCAGGATGCTGACTTTTTTTGTTTCCTTGTCTTTAGGGGGTCATGAAGGGATCTCGGTTTGCGGATGTCAAGGAGATTCAGGACCATGTGACAGTAATTCTGAAGACAATTCCTAAAAAAGACTTTTCCAACAGTTTCCAGAAGCTTTACGAACATTGTCAAAAGTGTGTTGTGTCTGGTGGAGACTACTTCGAAGGCCAATAAAGATGTTTCCAATGTGCATTCTGTTTTTGTGTTTTTATTATACCATTCACCGAACTTTTTAGACAGACCTTGTATATCAAATCATAACAGAGGTTAATAAGTTTGATTTACAACAGCCTAGAAATTCTAAGTATTTATTGGAAACATAAAAACCAATTTAGAATGAGGTTTTTTTCTACTAACATGAATTAGGTTAATTAAGGAATTACATTCAAAATTACATACATTTCATTAAGTAAATGTAGACATATTTAAACTGAATCAATATTACACAGTATAAAGGATCTTTGTTCAGGAATTTGTAAATAGTAAACGGGATAATATATATAACCAGCAATGCATAGGATTTTTTTAAATTTGCAATATACAGTATGTGAACAGTGCTTTGTTAGTTTAAAATGATGGTACATTTAGGTAACCACTTTATATCAGCTGGTATTTTATACCTTTGTTGCCAAACCTCATATGAATTTTGCTATGTGTAGGTTAAACTGAGAATCAGTTTTCACATTTCATGTTGTTTTTTTCTGGATAGATAGAGTTGCTGCTAGGCTGTACTAGCAGGGCGCTGTGCACTGCCTGATTTTAAAAGGGCAGAATGTGCCCTGCCCTTTTGGCGGTGCCCCGCTAAAACAACCTGCCGGTTACCGTCCCCACCCGAGTGATGCAGTGTCCCGAGAGTGGGAAAAATAGTAGTGCAGCGATCACTGCTGGTAAATAGATGCCGGGAGCATGCGCCCGGCATCTATTCACAGAGACAGGAGAACTAGGGGGCAGCCAGTCATGTCAGTAAGTGCCAGGCACGCCCCCAAGAGTGATGAAAAGGGGGCACGTCTTAAAGACACGCTGCCTTTTCTCATGGCCACGCCCTATTTTTGGGATCGCGCAGCCAGAAGTGCCCCTTTCTAGTTCTGGCGCCCTGCGTGAACACTAGAAAGATAAAATATTCTTTTAGTAGTGTTGTGAACGTTTTTCTTTTAAGTGCATATACTTAAAACATCTTAAAGAAAAAAAATTGAAATACAGCCCAAATTGAATTGTCTAGTTTTCCTGAATTGATGCCAAATAAGTGTACGGCAGTAGTTCCCAAACTCTGTGCCGTAGCACTCTGGGGTGCCTCACGGTGCTTGCAGGGGTGCCAAGGATTGGTGGTTCAGTACCAAATAAAAATATTTTTAGCCAGTGTGATAGGCAAAACCAGTGCTAATGGCTGCCAACCAAAAAATATTTAATTTTTGCTGAAATTGTCATTTAGAAACTTTTGACCCATGTGTTCCTATGAAATAATGCAGATACTCAAGTGCCCGTATTCTCAAAAAAGTTTAGGAACCACTGGTGTACAGTATTACAGAGTTATAGAACCTAGAAATGCGAAGCCATGGGCTTCCCTTCACTTGAAGAAATCATTGATGACATAACCATTGTGATAGATTATCCACTCACCTGTTCATAGCATTAGCTTTGAATGTTATGTTGAGCAATTAGAAGTCCAGGAACCATAAGTGAGTTTCCCCTGCTACTTTATCAACGCTCATTCCATAGATTCTACTTCAAAATGTGTTCATGATTTTGACATTCACCATGTCAACATTGATGAAATGTTGATGCTATGCTTTTAATCTAATTCTTTCTCTATCCCTAAGTTTACCCTAACTAAAATCATAACCCTAACGCCAACCCTAATGCTATCCTTAACAGTAGTAATAACCCTAATGCTAACCCTAACGGTAATAACACTTTAGTGAACCCTAACCCTAATGGAAATGCTGTCATTACGAAATTGTCAACATTTCTGAAGTTGACATTGTGTCAATGTTGACAATTTGCAGATGTCAACATTAATCTGTACATTTTAACCATTTTTACATAATTGTGAATGTCGACCTTGCAATTAGGAACAATATATGATGTTAAATATGTATTTTAAATGCTATGATTGTTCTTAAAATGTAGCCAAGTAAGTTATTTTGGCACCTCTAGATTCCTTATATTTCTTAATGTAGCTGTTATCATTGGTGGGCAGAGAAACACCGCTGTTACTAGTGGCACACAGAGAAGTTGCTCCAGCCACTGTCATAAGACTTGGCATAAATTGCACGGCTAGCTATCAGCCTAATTGTGCCGGAAGTGTCAATCAGCCCATAGACCATACAACACTGAAAGGGCAACTAAGAGTTAACTTAGGGCAAGTATGTCCAACTCCTAATGTAATCATACCCTTCTGCTGGACAATTTTGATTTTCTGAAATCACTCTCAGACTGCCAGGAACTGACAACCACTGTGGCTCTTAGGAAAAGGAAAAAGAGATTACCTGCACAGCAATCTTATATTGACAGTAACCAAAATAAAAATGTAGTTCACGTAACCAATTGTGTTTAACACATAAAGAAACAAATGTTCTTAATGGCTCTTGAAATAATGTCTAATATAGGTGTTTTTAGTCCTACAACAGATGTTAAAAAGGTGACACACCCCAACTCACAATATAGCAAGAAGGGGTAATCTTATTAAGGTATCTTTTTCCTCCCGCCTTTATATGGAAATAGAAAAGAGTGTCCAGTGACAACAGAGTTAGACAATATCCTGGTATCCCCACACACCACATTGAGGAGACATTTCTAAACCTCAATGCAAGGACCTCCAGATGCCAAGTTAAAATAATCTTTTAACCCTAAATTAAAGGGGAAGTATACCCTTTTTCTAAATAGATATAAAAAAAGATATTTACTTTTATAACTCCTTTTTATATGCAAATTTGGATTTATTATTATGAATGTACGTTTCTATATGGAGTACAACAAGCAGCAGAATAATTGCCCAAATTATCTTGAGAAATGATAATGTAAAAATACAAAACAATAGTTTAGAACTGGAGAGCTCAGATATCAAACTGTCCTAATTTACACAGCAAACGATTTGTTGTTTTCTGTAGAGCTAGTGTGAAAGTGTGACAGTTATGTAGCAACCAGAATAAACAAAATCAGTGTAAATAATCATCAGTCAGACAAAACTGATGTTCCTTATACTTATATCCATCATTATGTAAATATATATTACAAAACTGCAGTGGTGAACATTCAGAGTAGTGGTGATAAGGGAATTACACTTTTCACTATAGTTAATAAAGAAATGGCTGGATTAATGAGTTAATAATTGAATTCTTAAATTACTCATGAAAGTCATTGCACTGACTGCTGTGTCATGTGTTGCAAAGCATTGTGGTAAGCAGTAAACTTTTCCTATCTACAGATTGGCCACTTGACAGATCTATGACAAGTACAGAGTTATTATAAATAAAATAGAAAGATGCAGCATACTTTATTGAAACTTTCTTTAGCTGAAGTAGAGTGATGCTATATTATTTCTGAATTCCTGCATAAAATGTGATCAGATCTTCATCTAAGTCATAAAAAAGAGCCCAATAATTCTAATAACAAATATAAGGAATTACTTTATCATTTAATTAATAAAAAAAAAGATCCAACATTAAATGTATTTGATTTTAAACTTGTGAACCTCTAGGATTCTGCAACTGGTGTGACCACCTTAAGCAGAAAATACTGCAAACAAATTATAATTTAACAAATAAATCAGAGATTCTTTCTCTCTTTTTACTTGTGTTGACTATGGGATAAGATAGCAACTTCAATCATATGTTCACATTAATTGGTTATCCGTTCTGCACATTTTTAGGCCATTGCTCCATATAGAACTACTTCAACTCATAGATGGTGGTGGGGTTTCATGCACTAACACCTCACTTTAAGTCCTGCCACAACATTTCTATTGGCTTTTCATTGTGTATTTTGTACCTGTAGCAAACACATAGGTGCCCGCCCACATTTCAGGTCTTGGAAAAAATCTGTTTCTCCTCTATTACCATCTCATTAAGCTAAACTTTTTTCTCCAAAAAATATTGCTTAATTTAGTTTCATTTATGTCTACTATTAGTCATGTAAGTGAGGGGACATGCGACTGTCTTTATTATCTGCATCAGTTTTGAGTTGGAATAAGAGATTATTCCGCAGCGGTGTTAGGCGTTAATAGTCTGAAATGATAAACAATAACGATGATAAACAATAATAAGAAACCATCAGTGAAACACGGTGGTGGTGGTATCATGTCATGGGCCTGTTTTGCTGCATCTGGTCCAGGACGACTTGCCATCATTGATGGGACAATTAATTCTGAATTATACCAGAATATTCTAATAGAAAATGTCAAGACATCTGTCCATGAGCTGAATCTCAAGAGAACGTGGGTCATGCAGCAAGACAACGACCCACAGCACACAAGTAATTCATGTAAAGAATGGTTAAAGAAGAATACATTTAAAGTTTTGGAATGGCCAAGTCAAAGTCATGACTTTAATCCAATTGAGATGTTGCTGAAGAACCTGAAGCGAGCAGTTCATGGGAGGAAACCCACCAACATAACAGAGTTGAAGCTGTTTTGTACGAAGGAATGGGGTAAAATTCCTCCAAGCTGATGTTCAGGACTAATTACCGGAAATGTTTAGGAGCAGTTATTGCTGCACAAGAGGGTCATACCAGATAGTGAAAGCAAAGGTTCACCTACTATTGCCACTCACAGATATGTAATATTGGATAATTTTCCTCAATAAAAAAATTAGTATGTCTGATTTTTTGTCTCATTTGTTTCTCTTAATCTACTTTTAGGACTTGTGTGAAATTCTGAGGTAGTTTTATGCCAAATTTCAGCAGAAAAATAAAACATTCTCAAGGGTTCATAAACTTTCAAGCACCACTGTATTTGGCCAAGTCAGTTTTGTTCATTTCAGACATTACTACATGCTAATCCTGTTTTAATTGGACAACTTCAGCTAGACAACTGTTTCTATTTGCTTTATTAAGTACCTTTTCTTTAAAATCTTTGGTCAGTGTTTGAATGCTTGTGCAAAGTAAAGGTATAATATCCCAGTTGTACTCTGTCAGCATCAGCACCCTGCTGAGGTGTTCATGTAGCAGTATTGTTATGCTTTTAAAGTGTGCCCTTTATTTTGCGGTAATTATATTACAGGTACGCAGCCAGATTGGAGATAATTGATGCCAGCAATTAGACCCAGCAGCTGCCCGCTAACTAATAGCCTTAAGCAAGCAACCATCAAGTTCCCATGAATTGACAATACAATAGTGATGTAGCCAATTCTAGTTCTGGAAAAGCTTTATTCTTCTGTAATCTTTGTTTATATGCCTACAAGATCATTCATAAAATGATTTTCCAAATATTAAAGTCACCACGTTAAGATGTGTTTATAAACCACTAATGTGAGATTTAGGTTTTCACTGAAACATAACACACTAAACACCCAGACTTTAAATTTTGGATTACGTGATGTTAAAAAAAGTATTAATTAAGATGTATTATTTGTGTGTACAATTGTTAGATCTGGAAAGCAACAGAAACTGAACAGAAACATATATATGTTATACGAGAGAGAGGCAACATTAAGGGCGGTATCCAATTAGCCCCGAACATATTTTGGACGCTAATGAATAGTCGCGATCAGAGAAAAATGGGGATTGCCCCCATTTTTCGCCAATGTTTTTTTTTCACCCTATCCTATTATTTCAGTTAAAATAATCGGATAATTCTCCCGAAAACACATAGGACCCACATAAAGCTTGCAGACCTATATATTTTTGCCATTTAGGTGGTGAAAAAACTGCACTTATTGTGGATTAGTTTTCGGGACACATCAGGTCCCGAAAAATATCCACGATAAGTGCTGGTGTCGGGCGGCACTTCAGGGCTAATAGGATAGCCCTACCACAATCAATTGGATACCCCCCTAAATCTGGTTAAAGGACCTACGAGTAAAGATATCCATTAAGAAAGATCCAGGAAACACAGAAAACATTCATCACACACTTAACTCATTTAGAATGGGAAGAATCAGCACCAATTCCTGGCCCCTGAAGAAAATCTCCTGATTGAAATGGACATCGGGTACTGTAAATTGATGTACACTAACTTCAACAAAAATATTCAGTTCCAATATCAGCTGGTGCTGAGTCTTCCCATCTCTGCGTCAGACTGGGTGAGTGTGATACATATCATATATCATATCCTATCACACACACTGAATAAATGGCAGTGCTCTTGGCAGGGGTTGTTGCACGAGTTCCAGATGGTTAATAATATGTCAATAAGCCTGGCTAATCAAGTTTATTATCATGGTGCCCAGAGCAGCAGGGAGAATCAGCATGCCAATCTATTCAGGTATTTAGGTGAATTATCTTTTTCTAACATAATAAGTCAATGTGCAAGGAGATAATGTGAAGCAACTTGATGCCATAAGAAAAAGCATTCTGAAAGCCTGTTATGCCTGATAAGCAGTACAGCTTAAGGTTGCACGGTTTGTTTAATTGAAGGCAGTTATCAGGGAGTAGCTAAAGGAACATTAAAAAATGAAGTCTGGATGGACAACTTCGTTGTTTGAAGGTGAACAGTTAAATGGGTCTTATGGTATACACCTCAACATTCAGCTGTACATTACCAAAGCAGGCATTGATATGGGCACTCACCATTAAGACACCCTGGCCGCGATTCAGTTCAAAGCGATGCTGAATAGCCCCAGAGCTATACAATTCAGCATGATGTTTGGTCCGACTAAAGGATTTCTTCTCGCACCCCTCTGAGGGTGCGAGGAGAAATCCAACTAAATTGATGGCTGCACGGCTGTTTGCCGGCTTAGTGCGGTACTAACAGCCTTGCAGCCAGCACTTTAGTCGGAGAATGCTGGTTCTCACGACTAAACACCCAGGTTAAGTCGTGAGAACCAGCATTCTCTGACTTAACAGTGCGTTGAATTGAATAGCTCCAGGGGCTCCCTCCCGGGGCTATTCAGCATCGCTTTGAATTGAATCACGGCCACTGATCAGATCTGCTCATGTATTCGTTATCAGTATAGAACTTCAATTCAATTTCAGATGGGACACAATATTTTGTACTTGAACTGAGGGCTACTGATTTTCATACTGTATAAAAGTAGAGAAGCATAACAGAGAAATTGAAAAATAATTTCTAAGGTGTCAACCTACACTTTTTGCCTTTGAAAAAAGGCACAAAGTGCAAATCAGAGAAAACTTTTCTCCAAACGGCACTTTTCGTGGGTAATTGAATATTCAATTCCCTGAAGTTTTCACCTACGCAAAAACTCCATAGGCAAAAACAGGCGAAAAAGTTTCTCCAGCAAAAGGCAGGAGAAAAGAAGTGCAAAATCCATATTTTGGGGTACAAATGTGGGGACTTGGGGCCTGATTCAGGCCCGCTCGCGGTCGGTGTTTGGCCACTGTGCATGTGCACGCCGGAGCCAGCTCCGACGTGCGCATGCGCGAGACCCGGCTGGCGACGGGCGCTCTGTCGCTCCGGGTCTCGCACCAAAAGGGGGCGGCTGTCGATTTTGCTCAACAGCTCGCACTGTTTTGGAGGCGGGCAGGAGGGGTGGCTGGCCAAATGGAGGCGTTCCCGACGGAACACCTGCCGTTTGGGGGCGGCCCCACTGACATCATGAGTGATGTCAGTGGTGAGCTTCTGGCTCTATTAAGAGCCAGAAGCTCACTGGCTCAGAGCTTGTGGTACTTTGGGGGGCTATATGGTTGGGACAGGTGTTTTGGGGATTGCAGGAGGCTGCAACCGGTGTATTTTTGAAATTTTTTAAAGACATCAAAATATACTAGTACCCATTTTCAGATACCCCAAATTTAACCTCTGTACTTGTTTTTTCAGAAAAAACATTGCTTTCTATAATTTTTTCACACATATGTAAATATGCATATAACAGCCCATTGCAACAAAATAAGTTCACTAAATACCTTTTTTAGGGCTACTACTACTATTCTAAATTGATTCCCAGGGTCACTGAAGCTTTTTATGGGGTACAGACTGGTTTTCCCCATAAAATATGTCCTTTTCGCTAGTTTTGCTTTGGAGAAAACATCATGTCAAAATAGGCGAATGAGGCAAATTCAATGCGCTTTTCGCCAGGCGACACTTTTCGCAGCTAATTGAATTTGGCCCTTAGTGGTTTAACATAAGCAGAATATGATGGTATAGGAACCCTGGTTCTCCTGCCGTTGCAACCATGGATAATTTATTCTAACTACTGTATGATCGAACAAGGGACGTATCTATAATGGGTGCAGGGTTTGCAGGGCACATGGGCCCCTGGGTCCAGGGGGGCCCCACACCGCACACCCTGCACCTATAGTATTACTTACCTCTCCGGAGTCCCACGTCAGTGCGGGGGTCCAGCGCTGTAAAAACGACTGGAAAATGTCCGCCCTGGCCATTTTTCTGTTGTTTGCGCATGCACAGTACAGGGAAAATGGCCGCCACAGCCATTTTCCCGGTGACCTGCGCATACTCTATAGACTCTGGGTGCACTCTAGTGCCCAAAGTCTATAACTCCGGCGCTGGCTGCGCACAGCTCAGTGCGCTGTCAGCCGCCGGACAGAGAGGAGGAGGCCCGGAGACTGCACACGGGCCCCCTCCTATCTAGAAACGTCCCTGGATCGAACCCAAATAAACAGGAGAGCATGGATATTTAGTTCAAAATATTTGGTTACTTTCCAGTTGATGTTTGCTCTTTTATTGCAGGTGAACCTAATTCTTGGAGAAAATTATTTATCTGGCATCATTCCTCTGCTCACCTATTTTTTTGGACAATAATACAAAGAAAATTATGTTTTAATATCTCCCTGTTTATACTGTATGACACCATTTCCGAATGCTCCATAGGTGTCAGCTCTAAGTGACCCAAGTGTAGCATGTTATTGTACCCTGTATTTAACGCTGGCAGGCTGTAGGTATGTACAGGGATTTTCTTTGCCTTTACCCTTTTTAGCCCTTTTCTACCCCTAGTACACAGACCCCAAGATACCAACCAATCAGTTCCTGTTATTTTTCAAACACTGACTGTTATTTTGTAACTAAAAGCTGATTGGTTGGTGCGTTATCTCTCTCCACTTTATCTCTCTCCAAACTTTAATAAATCTTCCCCTAAGTTTCTTACTTTCTCTAAGCAACAATACACAACATCTTAAACAGTACACACAAGAAACTTCAGAGAATCACTTCCCATTGCACATCATGCAGGAACATAGAGGGTATTATCTACAGGTCTGTGGAGTTTATACATGTTTGTGTGGGTTTTTTCTAAATGCGTGGGTTCATAATATGCTCCAATGACATACTCCTAGGTTATTTGGCTTCTGATAAAACTAATCTTACTGTGTGTGTTAATATGTAATAGGAAATATGTATAGTAAGCGAACATTGGGGCAGGGACATATGTGAGTGAAATATTGTCTGTAAAGTTCTGCATAATTTGTAAGCATTCTATAAAGAACTCATAATACTATCCTCCCTCCTGTGCATTTAGCAGCAGAAGCTAATGTGCACAGAGTAGTAATTTTCTCATGTCACTGTGCCTGCTCTAAATACTAGCCCCCTCATTTGGGGTATGTCCTGCATACTAATCACTAAACTGGGGGTCTCCTTTACATTATAGTTTCCAGACTGAGGAAGTGTAGTCTCCATAATAAGCAAAATTATGGATAAAATGCTTTACATAATAGAAACAAACGTTAGTAAAACCCCTTTTCCTCAGGGTTATTGACGGGTCTACCTGGGTGATGTCTCAGTGGAAGAGGGCCCCCAAAAAATAACCCAGGTCCAGTGATCCAGTAATTCAACCTGGGTAGCGACCAGGGTTGGACACGGGAAGAGCGCGGGTTACGGGGCATCATAAATGGGTAACCCGGTTTGGATGACCCGGGTCCCGTTTACAGCATTGGAGAGATCTGGATTTCCCAGCGCTTGGAGATGATGTAATAGTGTGAATGGTGCCGACCCGGGTCGGCGCCACGATGTGAAATGGGTCTGTCCTGGGTCTGACCCGGTTTGAAAGCGAGTTACAAATCTCAGGTCAGACCTGGGATTTTGGTGGAAAAGGGGTAATACTAGTCTGGCATAATAGCTAACAAAGTGGTGCTATTCTGGATACTAGTCACCAGAATAGGAGTTCTACTCTGCATACTAGCCACCAGATTGGGGGTTCTACTCTGCATACTAGCCACCAGATTGTGGGTTTTACTCTGCATACTAGCCACCATATTGGGGGTTCTACTCTGCATACTAGTCACCAGATTGGCAGTTCTACTCTGCATACTAGCCACCAGAATGGGGGTTCTACTCTGCATACTATCCACCAGATTGGGGTTCTACTCTGCCTACTAGCCACCAGATTGGGGGTTCTACTCTGCATACTAGCCACCAGATTGTGGGTTTTACTCTGCATACTAGCCACCAGATTGGGGGTTCTACTCTGCATACTATCCACCAGAATGGGGGTTCGACTCTGCATACTAGTCACCAGATTGAGGGTTCTACTCTGCATACTAGCCACCATATTGGTGAGACCTGGAATTTTGGTGGAAGACGGGTAATACTAGTCTGGTATAATAGCTAACAAAGTGGTTCTATTCTGGATACTAGTCACCAGAATGGGGGTTCTACTCTGCATACTAACCACTAGATTGGGCGTTCTATTCTGCATACTAGCTACTAGATTGGGGTTTCTATTCTGCATACTAGCCACCAGATTGGCGGTTTTATTTGGCATATAAATGACAAGATTTTTCTTAGCTTTGTATTATAGCCACAAAAAATAAGTCTGTTTTGTGTACTGTACAGTATGTGTGTGTAAATGAGTTATACTTTTTTTATTACTTTAGCATTAGAGCTTTGGTGTATACATTAATGTAATTCATACTACATTATTCATCGTTAATTTCATATGTGCAGCAGAAAAACACATTTCTCTGTTTGAAGGGAAAACTAAGTTAATACTACATTGGATACATGTACAGGATTTATCAAAGTTGCCTGTGTCCCTTGCTGCACAAGAATGTGAAGTACAAGGAGGAGGGGAATTGATAGCATGCTACCTGTTTGAAGTAAGGGCTCAGGAGGAATAAGGAGAATGGCATTAGGGTAACATGAGTAATTGGGGGACTATCTCATGTTCTCCTGTTGTGTTTATTATCCCTCCATTTTCTATATGTCTATCTTCACTTCTATTTATTTATAATTCCATATAGACTGATGACTGGACCTGAACTTGTTGGAAGCTTAATTGTGTTTCAGTCCCTGAACAGCAGGGCTTGTACATTCTGTATTTCTTTTAGTCTGTGTTTTATATATCTGTGTTCCATTGTTTAGCCTATGTATTCTATGATCAAATTTATAGCACTACCTCTGTTTGGGCTTTGGTCCTATCAACTTCAGTTTGTTCTAATTTAGATTTGACGATCCATGTACTGTTCCAAACAATGGGGGCACTGGAGTACCTAAGGACAGTCCTGAAGTGAAAGGTGTCAGCTATAGGCCCAAGACTATACTAAATCCAGAAAGTTGGTTCTCCAGTTGTGGCTTAGGTGAAAGGGTAATCTGCCATCCCCATCCTTGTGTTATTCTTGCCTCAGTCTTGTCTGATATACTTTTGTTGTGCATTTGCCACTTTATGCTTTTTATTCAGACATCAGAAACTGTCAATTTTTCAACGCTGTCATACTATCTTATTCTATGTAATTCTCAGTATCTCATATTATCTTTAAAGGCATTGGATATCTTAAAATGCTAGACAAATATGATATGTTGCTAAAATTTCATCCTGGGACTTTGAAAGTATCAAGATCTATCTAGACCACGGGTTCCCAACCACGGTCCTCAAGGCACACTAACAGTCCTGGTTTTAGAGATACCCATGCTTGAGCACAGATGGTTGAATCAAAATAACTGAGGTACTAATTAATTCACCTGTCCTCAACTATGGCTATCCTTAAAACCTGGACTGTTAGTGTGCCTTGAGGACCTTAGTTGGGAACCCCTGATCTAGACCATTCCTGCAGACTTCTATTCTCTTCCTCTAGGAGATCCTAGCGGAAGGTCCAAGTGGGTTTTGGGGATGACAGCATTACAGTACTACTAGAATTGACACCATTGAACAGCAGTGCCGGGACCAAGATGACCATCCACTTGGCTGGGTAAGTGGGCAGGTAAACCCAAGAGGACTCACCAGAATTAGGGATCTCTCCCAAACATTCCTGAAGAGTAAGAAAAGAAGTTTAACAAAGACAATGGGTTTTATGTACTAAGCCTTGGAGAGAGATAAAGTGGACGGAGATAAAGTACCAACCAATCACCTCCTAACTGTCATTTTTCAAACACAGCGTGTAACATGGCAGTTAAAAGCAGATTGTTTGGTACTTTATCTTTGTGCACTTTATCTCTCTCCAAGGCTTAGTACATAGACCCCAGTATCACATATGTGCTTAGAAGCACTAGGAAAGTGACAAAGTATCCCTGGTGATTATTTTACAATATGGAAATAATGGTAACATGCATTATCTATTATTCCTAGCTCAATAATAAAACAGTACAAATAAACACTAACAGCTTTATCCATATTTAGATTAATATCAGTCTGCTGATCAATATTCACACAGTTTAGATTTCCTTAGTATATTAGCGTTATCGTATATTGTTAAAATTGACATACCCATGAATCAGTGGTATATTCATATACATCCATCCATCAGGATGAGATTTTAAAAGAGACTTTCACAAATAACAAATACAGCGTATAGCTGGCCAATAACTGTCACAGGAATTTTAAGACTACATTCCAATATTAGACTACTTTAACTAGGAAATTTTGCTGACAAGGACTGTTTGAAAACTTTCATAATAAAAATGCCAAAAACTGTTGACAACCCTCTCACAACCAGGATATTTCAAAGTTTTATGACTAGTAGACATTTCACAAACCTGCTGTGTAGTGGCTTTACAGAGGAAATAATATTTTAACTACTTTGTGTACGAAGAAGAATTTCACTTTATTATTTTATTAAAATATTGGAATTACTTTGCATCATCTTTAAATATACATATTTTAATTTGCAGTACACTATATTGGGACGTCAGAAAGTTTTTATGTTGGAGGCAACATAAAATCATTCCAGCACTGCCCCCGTCTAACCCCTCCTCTCTCTTCCTTTCCCCTCTCCCCTCCCTTCCCCTCTATCTTACCTAAGCGGCGGCCGTGGACTGTCAGGGGCTGGGGCTGTGCTTTATAGTAATAGGCTACACAGCCCCTGCACCGCACGGAGGAGGAAGTGTAATGTGCCGAGTTTTAACTTAAAGACCGCACATTACACCTCCTCCTCCATGCGGTGCAGGGGCTGTGTAGCCTATTACTATAAGGCTGCACAGCCCTGACAGTCAGCGGTCGCCGCTCCATTTAAGTGTTTGGGGGTGGAGGGTAACTCGCCCCCACCCCCAAACACTTAAATGGAGCGACAAACACGGACTGTCAGGGCTGTGGAGCCTTATAGTAATAGGCTACACAGCCCCTGTTGCCTCCTTGCCCCCCGTTCCGACGCCCATGCACTATATTAGGAAATATTAGATAACTTGTTTGCATAATTCTCCCCACAGTTACATTATTAATGCAATCCTAGAAAATTAACCCAAGAGTTTATTAGCTAGTTCAACGGATTATATTGATACCAAATGAAAGTCTAGAAGTTTATGTAAGTTTTGATGCAATTATAGGACCAAAACTAAATTGCTGAATGTTTCTTTTCTTTATTTATGTAAGAATTTACCCATACAAGCAGCCTAGATTTATGCTGTTTAATCTGAAACTAATAGCATCTGGCAAGACCACCACTAACTTACACAAACACAATGATGGACAGGAGAGACCCGAAATATCCTCCACTAGGGAAAATCTTGATGACATTGCAACTGTGACAACACAGTCTATCTCTTAATCATTATTATTACTAGTAGTGATTACTACTAAAAATGTAAAATAGGAATAAAAACTAACAATGGTTAATTTTTATTGCAGTTGATCATGACTAATGTTTTTGCAACTATCATTATTAGGTTTCATAATAATGATGATGATCACAATGTATTTATTACTCTTAATAAAAATAATACAGTGCATCTATTTAGGTCAGCCTATTTTAATGGCATGGTTTCCAATGGAGAAAATGTGTCTAAATGTATCTAACTGATCTATTTCACTAACCCTCCATTACACAAGAGCCATTAATAAAAATAACAGGTGCCCAAATAACAGCCTACAACAATTTATATTTTTTCTTAACTTTCCAAATGAACAATGATATGTTTAAGAGATGACCATTCAACATATACAGATGTGTCCTCTTGCATCTTTCATGATCACACTACAAACATGCGCACACAGTGTGCCATGCAATTAGCCGCGGACGAGTACACTACGCTACGCCATGCACTGCGTTCACACCATGAAATCCTATGAAGCAATTTGCTGCGAAAGCGGCAAAGATGCAAGAGGACGCATCTGTAGTTTACAATTAGCACAGCCATGTTTTATATCATGTAGAATGTAACATTTACACTAGTTAAAACAATTATTTATTTCTAACTTTGATAATAATAATAATAATAATAATAATAATAATAATAGAAGAGAAAATAAGAGAAAACAAAGAAAAAAGAAAAAGAAAAAGGGAACAGCTTAAACAGAATACTAAAAAAACTAACATTCTACACCTCTGAGTCTCTATTCCTTGCCACCATGCCATATGTGCATAATAAAACAGATTACAAAACAGCGGGAGCAAAATGTAGGCTACATAGATCAATATTCTATAGGAGATACATTAGTACCAAAGTTGTCTATCTACGGCTATCACATTTTGAGACATTTGCTTGGGTACCCTCTGTTGATATATAGCAAATAGGTTTATACTGTGGAAAAAAATGAAAATACATGCTATATTTTGATATTACTTTAACAAACAAGTAAGGAGTCCAGAGCAAGAGTTATTTACATCATTGATGGAGGTAAATCATCATCTATCTCCAGGGTTATGGATGCTTAGCTCAACAACTATATTGGCTGGCAGCAATAAGAAGAAACTTAGTGCTTCCCTAGTAAGTCTAGGGGCATATGTATCAAAGCTTGATGTGAGATAAAATTATGATATATATATCATCAACCAATCAGCTTCTAACATACACTTTGCAGGCTGTGTTTAAGAAATGATAGTTTGGAGCTGATTGGTTGGTGATATATGTCTCACAATTTTATCTCACATCAAGCTTTGATACATATGCCCCTAGGTCCCCTATGCACATGTGTGACCTGAAGCATGGAGAAGCTATTGCAGGACATGGCTACCATTGATGATACTTAGCAATAGCGACCGGTGGTAGCCTTTTGTAAATAGCAAAAATCCCTATTTCCAGCAACCTTTTCTTGCTTGAAATACAGCTTCTTGAGGCTTGACAAACAAATCCCAAAGTTCCTTATTATATAACAATACCAGGAATCAATCATACTCAGTTGACAAATAAGCAAATATCACTAAAATAAAAAATGAACATGAATTGGACATCAAATGGCATCATTGGCTGACCAGAACAAGGGAGTTGTTTGAAATGCCCGAATCAGTCCACAAAGCCTGATCATTGAAGCGCGAGAAGCAGATCTGACCCAAATGTGACAAGAGAAAAGATAAAGTAAATTTGATGTATGGCTCTATTCCCAACAACACTATTCTCATGAACCCATTGGAGGTGTATTGGTCATTTGATAAAATAAAGGAATGGAAAAGACAAAAAATGCAGCGCTAAATAAAAAATATATAGTAGTAATACGTCCCTTTTAACATCTTTTGCAGTGCAAGTTACAAAATCTCTTATTTCTACCTGTTTGTTATTGATCATAATTGAGAAGGTCATAAAAAAGCATTGGGGTCTTATAAGAAAAGACCCGATAATAGGCACTCTCGTTCCCGAAAGACCTATTCATATAGAAAAGCCGCAAATTTCAAAAATAAACTTGTATCCAGTTCTCTTCAATCCAAACTAACACAGACAACGGTTAAATCTAAAGGTTTCTTTAGATGTGGAAGCTGTATCGGATGTAGAAACATAAAAAGTGAGGGTAGTAGCAAGATTGAAAAGATTATGATCAATAACAAACAGGTAGAAATAAGAGATTTTGTAACTTGCACTACAAAAGATGTGGTATATGCCATAAAATGCTCATGTAACCTATTTTATATAGGACACACTTCACGAATGCTTAAAACTAGAATTGGTGAACATATCAGAAATGCAAAGAAGGGGTAAGAATCACACTCCCTATCAATGCATTTCAGAGATGTTCACAATTGCTCAGTATCTGAGATTTTGGGGTTCTATGGTATTAGACATATAAAAGGCAATTTAAGATGTAAAGACACTGCCATTAAATTAGTTAAGGCTGAAATGAGCGCTATTTATAATTATAAGACTCTTGATCCACAAGGTCTAAATGAGAACTTCGAGTTAAAATGGTTCTTATGATTTGATAGAATTTCAGTGTTATGTGCCCTTAAGGGCATTTTATAAATATATTTTTATTATGTGTTTACCATCATATGATTATTGATATCTATCATAGCTTTGTTAGCCTTACTAGTGGTATGAACGCATATTGTCATGGTAGAATCATTATTTTCAGACTTAGAATATATTCATTAGATTTATATTTTATTTTTTGATTTTACATATCTTTTTATCATTGTAATGAAGTTTTATATTATACAATCATTAGATTAATTCTTTTATATATATATTTCTTTGCATATGTCCACCGACTTATTTGACAAGTTCCGCGCTAATGTATATATGGTCGCCATGGCAACGCGGTGAATATCCTTTGTAATCCCGTCTGTGAGAACTGATGGTGAAACCGCTCTCCCCTTTGGACTTCATATCCCAGCATCCTTCACAACTTCCGGTCCCCGATAGCGATTCGTCACTTCCGGTACGGAGAAACACGTCGAAGCTGGTGATCTGGAATTGGAGATGCAGGATTACCTTATTAAGTTCATTGGTGACTGTTGGAACTCTTCCTCCTGGACTCCATATCCCAGCATCCTTTATAATCTAAATTTCTGATTTCCGGTAGTGATCTGACACTTCCGGTATGGAGAGATATATTGAAGCTGGTGATCTAACGTTTTGAATAAAATGGGGGATACATGACTGCTTTAACAAGTTTGTCGGTGGCTGTCAGGATTTTTATTTTATTTATAGTGATTGTGGATCATGCGTTTTAACCATATTAATTTTGCTGAATATTCGGACTACATTACCCATAATGCAATTACCGGAAGTCCGGTTTTGTTTGAATAAGATAAAATGATGTTTTATTATTTATATGGATACTATGCTCTATTTATAAGGCGAATATGTAGTCACAATACATTTATTTTAACATCTGATTGCAGTTTGATATGTAGTAGGATTTCACCAGTATTTTCTACACACCTATTATAAATTAATCATGATGATAATGATGACCACTTCCTGTGAGTTCCTGATAGGTGTATTCTCACATAAATATCGAGCTCCCCACACTAACTGGATGTCTTGAAAAAGGTCCCAATGACCGAAACGTGTTGACAATTGCCAGAAGGTGTGAGTAGCTCCATACTTGGACTTTTACATTTTTTTATTGATTGGATTGCTGGGAAGATATTTTTTAATTTTTATATATTTTTTTCTATTTTGGATGACTGTTTTTATGCTGTTTTATATAGTCCTATTGTACTGTTTATGCATCAATCTTTGATGCTATTGCCTATCTTCCATTTTTGGACTTGTCTTTTTGTTAATAAAAAAACATCCTTTTGATTTTACTGCTTACCATACTATATTATGGAGTTACACTACTGAGAATTCATACCGAAGGTCTAAATCCTGCTGGAAAAGATACCTTGATAGGAGTTTCATCACTTTGCTCCATGTGAGTTAACCCACTTTTTCCAGATAAAAGATACCTTTATGTGTTTTAACATCTGCAACATAGTGTGAGTTGGGGTACGCTAATTGCTTTATCAACTAATTAGGAAAACCCACACAGATCTAATTGAAGTGTAACAATCAGAAGGACAAAAGATACCTTTGTTTATTTTCACTTATGAGACAAAGAAGTGAGTTGGGTACGCCAACCCTGTAAAGATACCTTTTATTACATATATCTGCCACATATGATCTATTGTAAAAAGAAGGAGAGAATTTCCAGTTGATTCTATCTGCTATGAAAATTTCTGAAGTTAAAAGGGACGTATTACTACTATATATTTTTTATTTAGCGCCGCATTTTTTGTCTTTTCCATTCCTTTATTTTATGTATTGTTTCAAATTGTGGTGAAATTTGTGGAATATTGATAACACCAATGGCAGCTTATAAACGCGCCCTAAGCAGTTCTCTCCTCGTCCTGTTAGTTCACAGTATTGGTCATTTGCACTGTTCTCTACTAATATCATAACAAAGAAACAAGTTCAACTTAAACTGTTTGGATATTCTAATATATTTGAAATTATCAGGTAAGGTTCACCACTGTACAGGACTCTTGCTGTTAAAAGAAAGTAATGGACACTTTAGCACATATGAAAAACAAATATAGCTTCAACCTACTTATATATAGGGGTTATGTCATCATTTCTGGATTTAACAAACAGTGGTATTCTTAGATTATCGCTGCTTGTCACAACATCGCTCTCGCCATCTTTAGATGGCGAGAGCGATGCAGTCCCCTCTGCCGGCAATGGAGACCCGGCGCTACTTTTCCAACTTCAGCAAAACCTTCTAGGCACTGACGGGTCCCCGTGTCATGCACATGCGCAATCGGACCGTCGTGCATGCGCATTTCTTAAGGCACACGTCGCTGGCAGCGTTAGGCTACCAGCAGCCAAGCAGATGACCTCGTCGAGGAGGAGGACTTCACTGGACATCACCGGAGGAGTAAGTTTTGGTAAATACTGGTATATTTTTCATTTGTATCACAGTAATACTAAACAAAAAATTGTGCTGGTGTTTACCTTCATTGATAAATGGGGGTCTTAGTTACATGTGTCACAAAAGTCACATGGTGTGATTGTGAAAGGGTTAAACATAACAAAACCACTTGGTATAAAAATGACTGGAATCCTCTAAAATTATATCAAACTCACTATTATCCAACAACCATTGCCATCGCTAGAATTTAGTTCACAAAATGACACTCATAGGAGGTCTACAGTTACTCCCATCCTTAACAAAACATGCAATTACAACCTGATTTAATCAAAGTTACTCTTTACCAAATATTTAGTTAAATTTAGGGTTATGTCTGATGTGTTGTGAACACAAATGATCCACGTTGTTCATTAAATAAAAATGGTGATAGCAAATTGGCATACATACATATAAAGCAGAACTAGAAGACAGAATCAAAAGAATCATGTAATCTGCCACATGCGCAGTGAGGAAACCGCCAGTAAATTGGCGGCCGTGCCATTTCACTGCCGATCGGCGTATGCGCAGTAGACTCTGGGCACACTCTAGTACCCAGAGTCTACTGACGCATCGGTGGCCAGCCAGTCGCATCAGTCGGCTGCCGACCGCTGGGAAGAGAGGAGGGCGCCACGGACAGGGAATGCACACGGGCCTCCTCCTCTCTTAAGACACCCCTGCGTCACAGCAAGCCTGCCCTGGCATTCCGACACTTGTGGAACAACAAGTGCCAGCAAACCTGGCACCTGTAGTCTGCTTGTAAAGAAAATATTAAAATAAAGACAGGACACTTATTGTTTTAGTAATTTATTGACCTGCAACTTCACCTAGAGGGCGATGGCCTTTAAACTCTTTTGCATTGCAGCTGCTGCACCCAGGGCCCCGGATTAAGACTTGTGAGGGCCCTGGGGTACCTAAGTTGTGGGGGCCCCACCAAGCCACACGGAGCCTAACCCCCTCCTCCGTCCCACAGAGCCTACCCCCACACCCCGATTACTTACCTTCTGGCCCTGTGCTGTGAAAGAAGCAACACAGTCAGCGCTGCTGCATAGAGAGCAGAGCGGCTCCTGAAGCCTGTCACAGACATGATCTGTCACGTGACACTGATGAGGAAACTCGGGAGCTGCTCTGCGCTCTATGCTGCAGCGCTGACTATGCTGTTGCATTCAGAACAGAGATCAGCGGCAGCTCAATCCCCATCCGGGAACAGGTGCCCAGGGGCAAATGCAGTATTTTCAGGGGAGGTTTTCCATATATGTATGTATATATCTATATCTATATATGTATATAGAAAATATATATCTCTCTATATATATATAGATATAGATTTATATATACACGTGTATGTTAAACACGCACACATACATATATATAATATATATAGCAAACGTATATATTATATATAACATACACACTAACACATATATATATATACAGTATACACATACATAAACATCCATACACACTAAAACCTACACAGTATACACACACTAACACATATATACACATTAACAGATACATACACACATATATACACACTAACACATATACAGTATACACACACTAACAAATACTGTATATACAATAACACATACACATATATACACATATATACACAATAAAACTACATATACATACTTACATTTTATGCAGCTGCTGCTATCATTAGGGCCCGCCCCCTCGTGCCGTAATGCCGCAATCTGCGGGTCATAAGGGGACGGGGCTTGCAATATTGTCTCCGTCCCCATTTTGGCTAGGATAGCCGTGGGAATTGGTCCATCAGGGAGGGGTTTCTAGGTACTCAGATCCCCCCCGTGTGCTCTAGTGGTGGGGGTCCCTCTGTTTGTGGGGGCACCGGGACGACCGCTGTCGCCCCCCCTCAATCCGGCACTGGCTGCACCTCAGTACTTCTGGTGTCCTCTGACTTCAGGACACCACTCACACCAATGTCACTGTGTGCACAGATTGCTATGTAGCCAATCCTATTCAAGTGACCGTGGGTCCAAAGCACCTCTTTCCCCACCACTTACTGGCCTCGTGCATGGTGCCACACCTATCTCTTGCTTTGATTATGTCAATAAATTTTGTTTTTATTATTGCTCAGCTTTAAATAGATGGATCAAGATTAAACAAAGTGCTGCTTATTTCTAGGAATTTCCACTACAAAATTATGCAGATTTCATGAAAATCGGTTTAGTAGTGTTTATGCCAACTTGGAACAAACGGCCTGATACAACATTCTTATAATATCAGTTTAGATATGTTACCTTCCCAACATTTAAAAGTTCCCTTTAATCCAATGGTTCCCAAATTGTGCGCTGTGGCACCCTGGGGTGTCTCGGGACACTTGCAGGGGTGCCTCAGGTTGTAATGTAATTAGGACGGAGTGCATTTCATATGCAAGGAGTTAAAGTAAACACCCAAGCCTGTGGGTGTCGGCCTCTAGACAAGAAGGGGCTAGTTGTTTAGTGAGGTAGTGTTGTGGGGTGGGGTTAGGTTTGGTTAGCCTATAGGATTGGCAGAGGGTGTGTCAGTGCTATTTCAGAGATGCTGCTTGGCAGCCATTTTATAGAAATTTCTCTGATCAGCTGTGTGAGCAGGTGCTGTGCTAGTGACAGGAAAACTTTACTTTATGTGACTTATACTTCTATTTATTATCTCCTGCTACTTCTATTTCTTCTCTCTGTCTGTTCATCTCCTTCTCTCTGCCCCTCTGCCTGTTTTCACTGTTGTTATACCCTGTATTCTGCCTTTTTCTTCTCCCATTTATTTATATCTGCCTCCATTTCTGTCCTGTCTTCCTTCTTTCCATTGTGTATATATTAGGGGTGAGCGGGTTCGGATTTCTGAAATCCGAACCCCCCCGAGCCCCCCCGATCCGAGTCCGATCCGAATCAGGCTCGACTTTTCCCGCCTGACTCGGATCTGAAATCGAGGCAAAACGTCATCATCCCGCCTTCCGAGTCTCGCGGGTTTTGGATCCTATATAAGGTACCCGCGTCGGCGCCATTTTCTCACTCGGCTGTGGACAGTGAAGAGGGAGGGTGGGAGTTAGGGCTGTGTAGTGTAGTGTAGTGTAGTGCTGCTGTTGTCCACTACTTCAAAGTCCATAGGGGCTGGCTGTGTTGTGCTGTGCTGCTGTTGTTAATAGGGGCTGTGTCCACTACTTCAAAGTCCATAGGGGCTGGCTGCACTGTGTTGTGCAGTCAGTTCTCCATAGGGGCTGTGTCCACTCCAAAGTCCTGTGCAGTGTCCCAGTCCTAAAGGGGTGCTGTAGTGTTGTCCAGGGGGTGCTCTGTCCATCAGGGGTGCTCCCCCCAAGTGCTAAAAAAATAATATATTTTCTGTGTTTGTGAATTGTGTGCGCAGTAGCCGCACGTGCATCAACAAAGTAGTGCCAAGCGTGCGCCTGTGTCATAAGTAAAGGGCCGGCTGGCTTGACCGTTAAAGGGTGCTGTAACCCCCGAAAGTACACTCCAATCCAAACCAAAAAAAAATTATTTTCTGTGTTTGTGAATTGTGTGCGCAGTAGCCGCACGTGCATCAACAAAGTAGTGCCAAGCGTGCGCCTGTGTCATAAGTAAAGGGCCGGCTGGCTTGACCGTTAAGGGTGCTGTAACCCCCGAAAGTACACTCCAGTCCAAACCAAAAAAAAAATTATTTTCTGTGTTTGTGAATTGTGTGCGCAGTAGCCGCACGTGCATCAACAAAGTAGTGCCAAGCGTGCGCCTGTGTCATAAGTAAAGGGCCGGCTGGCTTGACCGTTAAGGGTGCTGTAACCCCCGAAAGTACACTCCAGTCCAAACCAAAAAAAAAAATATTTTCTGTGTTTGTGAATTGTGTGCGCAGTAGCCGCACGTGCATCAACAAAGTAGTGCCAAGCGTGCGCCTGTGTCATAAGTAAAGGGCCGGCTGGCTTGACCATTAAAGGGTGCTGTAACCCCCAAAGTACACTCCAGTCCAAACCCAAAAAAATATTATTTTCTGTGTTTGTGAATTGTGTGCGCAGTAGCCGCACGTGCATCAACAAAGTAGTGCCAAGCGTGCGCCTGTGTCATCATAAGTAAAGGGTCGGCTGGCTTGACCGTTAAAGGGTGCTGTAACCCCCGAAAGTACACTCCAGTCCAAACCAAAAAAAAAATTATTTTCTGTGTTTGTGAATTGTGTGCGCAGTAGCGGCACGTGCATCAACAAAGTAGTGCCAAGCGTGCGCCTGTGTCATAAGTAAAGGGCCGGCTGGCTTGACCGTTAAAGGGTGCTGTAACCCCCGAAAGTACAGTCCAGTCCAAACCAAAAAAAAATTATTTTCTGTGTTTGTGAATTGTGTGCGCAGTAGCCGCACGTGCATCAACAAAGTAGTGCCAAGCGTGCGCCTGTGTCATAAGTAAAGGGCCGGCTGGCTTGACCGTTAAAGGGTGCTGTAACCCCCAAAGTACACTCCAGTCCAAACCAAAAAAAAAATTATTTTCTGTGTTTGTGAATTGTGTGCGCAGTAGCCGCACGTGCATCAACAAAGTAGTGCCAAGCGTGCGCCTGTGTCGTAAGTAAAGGGCCGGCTGGCTTGACCGTTAAAGGGTGCTGTAACCCCCGAAAGTACACTCCAGTCCAAACCAAAAAAAAAATTATTTTCTGTGTTTGTGAATTGTGTGCGCAGTAGCCGCACGTGCATCAACAAAGTAGTGCCAAGCGTGCGCCTGTGTCATAAGTAAAGGGCCGGCTGGCTTGACCGTTAAAGGATGCTGTAACCCCCAAAGTACACTCCAGTCCAAACAAAAAAAAAATTATTTTCTGTGTTTGTGAATTGTGTGCGCAGTAGCCGCACGTGCATCAACAAAGTAGTGCGAAGTGTGCGCCTGTGTCATAAGTAAAGGGCCGGCTGGCTTGACCGTTAAAGGGTTCTGTAACCCCCAAAGTACACTCCAAACCAAAAAAATATATATTTTCTGTGTTTGTGACTTGTGTGCACTGTGGCTGCACGTGCATCAACAAAGGAGCAGCGCCAAGCGTGCGCCTGTGTCCCATAAGTAAAGAGCCGGCTGGCTCATTTCTTAAAGGGTGGTGTAACCCACAAAGTGCACTACTCTCCAGCAAAAATAAAAAAATATTTTCTGTGTTTGTGTGCGCTTTAGCCGCACGTATATTATATATCAATATAACATAAATGGAGGACCAAACTTTCTCCGATAAAAATAAAATAGGGAAAGATCAAGAACCACTTCCTCCTAGTGCTGTTGCTGCTGCTGGGAGTTGTTCATCATCCCAGAGAGGAAGTAGGAACATCACTACTTTTACTAAACAATTGACCCTCCAACAGTCCCTAGCGATGAGGATGAAGTACGACAGCAGTCATCCTGAAGCAAAACGTATAACTGAGGCCTTGACTGCTATGTTGGTGTTAGACGTGCGTCCGGTATCCGACATTGGTGCAGTGGGATTTAGACAATTGATGGAGGTAGTGTGTCCTCGGTTCCAAATCCCGTCTAGATTCCACCTGCATCCTCAAAGCAGCAGCGACAAGCGTGCGTCTCTCTGTTAAAGGGTGGTGACACCCTCAAAGTGTGCTACACAAACATTAAAATATTGTTCTTTTTTTTTCTGTCTTTGTGAAATGTGTGGGCTGTAGCCGCACCTGCATCCTTAAAGCAGCAGCGACAAGCGTGCGTCTGTCTGTTAAAGGGTGGTGACACCCTCAAAGTGTGCTACACAAACAATTAAAATATTGTTCTTTTTTTTTCTGTCTTTGTGAATTGTGTGGGCTGTAGCCGCACTTGCATCCTCAAAGCAGCAGCGACAAGCGTGCGTCTGTCTGTTAAAGGGTGTTGTAACTCTCAAAGTGCTCCAAAAAATCAAAAAAATTTTTTTAATGTGTTTGTGACTAGTGTGCGATGTAGCCACACTTGCATCCTCGAAGCAGCAGCGACAAGCGTGCGTCTGTCTGTTAAAGGGTGGTGACACCCTCAAAGTGTGCTACACAAACAATAAAAATATTCTTCTTTTTTCTGTCTTTGTGAATTGTGTGGGCTGTAGCCGCACCTGCATCCTTAAAGCAGCAGCGACAAGCGTGCGTCTGTCTGTTAAAGGGTGGTGACACCCTCACAGTGTGCTACACAAACAATTAAAATATTGTTCTTTTTTTTTCGGTCTTTGTGAAATGTGTGGGCTGTAGCCGCACCTGCATCCTTAAAGCAGCAGCGACAAGCGTGCGTCTGTCTGTTAAAGGGTGGTGTAACTCTCAAAGTGCTCCAAAAAATAAAAAACTATTTTTTTAATGTGTTTGTGACTTGTGTGCGATGTAGCCGCACTTGCATCCTCAAAGCAGCAGCGACAAGCGTGCGTCTGTCTGTTAAAGGGTGGTGACACCCTCAAAGTGTGCTACACAAACAATAAAAATATTCTTCTTTTTTCTGTCTTTGTGAATTGTGTGGGCTGTAGCCGCACCTGCATCCTTAAAGCAGCAGCGACAAGCGTGCGTCTGTCTGTTAAAGGGTGGTGACACCCTCAAAGTGTGCTACACAAACAATTAAAATATTGTTCTTTTTTTTTCGGTCTTTGTGAAATGTGTGGGCTGTAGCCGCACCTGCATCCTTAAAGCAGCAGCGACAAGCGTGCGTCTGTCTGTTAAAGGGTGGTGACACCCTCAAAGTGTGCTACACAAACAATAAAAATATTCTTCTTCTTTTTTCTGTCTTTGTGAATTGTGTGGGCTGTAGCCGCACTAGCATCCTCAAAGCAGCAGCGACAAGCGTGCGTCTGTCTGTTAAAGGGTGGTGTAACCCTCAAAGTGTGCTCCACAAACAATAAAAATATTCTTTTTTTTTTCTGTCTTTGTGAATTGTGTGGGCTGTAGCCGCACTTGAATCCTCAAAGCAGCAGCGACAAGCGTGCGTCTGTCTGTTAAAGGATTACATCGGTGACAGCATCCAAGTAGGCATGTCAGACAGTCCGTACCTGTACTGGCAGGAAAAAGAAGCAATTTGGAGGTCCCTGTACAAACTGGCTCTATTTTACCTGAGTTGCCCCCCCTCCAGTGTGTACTCCGAAAGAGTGTTTAGTGCAGCCAGGAACCTTGTCAGCGAAAGGCGTAGGAGGTTGCTTCCACAAAATGTGGAGAAGATGATGTTCATAAAATGAATTATCAACTCTTCCAGGGAGACCAGCCTCCAGAACGTACAGAGGGACCTGTGGTTCCAGCAGGGACGAATTAATACTCTGTGAGGATGAGGATGTACACACTGAAGAGGGTGAGGAATCGGTGGATGAGGAGGATGAGGATGACATCTTGCCTCCGTAGAGCCAGTTTGTGCAGGGACAGATTAATTGCCAGCTTGTTTTGTGGGGGCCCAAACGAACCAATCATTTCAGCCACAGTTGTGTGGCAGACCCTGGCGCTGAAATGATTGGTTTGTTAAAGTGTGCATGTCCTGTTTATACAACATAAGGGTGGGTGGGAGGGCCCAAGGACAATTCCATCTTGCACCTCTTTTTTTTCTTTGCATTATGTACAGTTTGGGGCCTAGTTTTTCAATGCCATCCTGTCTGCCACTGCAGTTTCACGCCTAGATGGGTCACGTGTTTGTGCCGCCCACTCGTGTCGCTTAGCATAGTCATCCAGCTACCTCGGTGCAACCTTTTGGACATAAAAACACTATTGTGAGGTGTGAGGTATTCAGAATAGACTGGAAATGAGTGGAAATTAAGGTTATTGAGGTTAATAATAGCATAGGAGCAGAAAAACCTACAAATTCTGTGATTTTAGCTGTTTTTATGCTTTTTTTCAAAAAAATACAGATCCAAAACACAAAACCCAGAACCCAAAACACGGAAGGGTGGTTTTGGCAAAACCAATCCAGATCCAAAACACGAAGAAAGATCCAGATCCAAAACCAAAACACAAAACACGAAAAGTGGCCGGTGCACACCCCTAGTATATATTTAATTATCCTCACTGAGGTGATCACTGATGGTAAACACTCTGCCATGTATAATAGTACAGTATATACACAGTGTGTAGTGATAACATTGAGCTGTACACACTGCCATGTAATAATAGTACAGTATATACACAGTGTGTAGTAATAACATTTAGCTGTACACTCTACCATGTATAATAGTACAGTATATACACAGTGTGTAGTGATAACATTTAGCTGTACACACTGCCATGTAATAATAGTACAGTATATACACTGTGTGTAGTACTAACATTTAGCTGTACACTCTGCCATGTATAATAGTACAGTATATACACAGGGAGTCATTCAGACCCGCTCGCGAGCGCAGGACGCTCGCAAGCGGGTCGATGTTCCCCCACTGCGCATTCGCACGACGGAGGGAGCTCCGTCGTGCGCATGCGCGAGACCCGGCGAGCGACGGGCTCACCATCGCTCCGGGTCTCGCACCAAAGGGGGTGTGCTGTCGATGTTGATTGACAGCTCGCCCCCTTTGGTAGGCGTGCCTGCCAGACGGAGGCGTTCCCATGGAAATGCCGACCGTCTGAAGCCGGCCCCACTGACATCACTAGTGATGTAGGTGGGAGTGATTTTGGCTCTGATAGAGCCAAAATCACTCCAGGGCTTGCGGCAGCGAGACCCTACCGCAGGGTCTCCGTCGCAAGCCCGATGGTCAAAACCATCGCGACCATCATAATGGACGCTCGCATATGCTGTGGGTGGTCACCCACAGCTATGCGAGCGGCCAGGAGGCCGCTCCATTTTCATGGAGGAGGGCACTGATTCAGAGCGAGCGCTCTGGTCAGAGCGTTTGGCTCTGAATCAGGCCCTCAGTGTGTAGTGATAACATTTAGCTTTACACTCTGCAATGTATAATAGTGCAGTATATACACAGTGTGTAGTGATAACATTGAGCTGTACACTCCAAACGCAGGCGTGCCAAACGGTCAAAACGGGCGTTTTAAGGGTGTGCATAATTAACAAAGCAGCGTCATCGACCACGTCACTTGGTTGATTCTTAGCCTGAACTGTTCGCATGATTGCGGTAGGAGAATCCAACCACAAGCACTGCGAGCAGTTCAGACGCCTTTCGATGTACTCGATTAATCTAATAAATAGCGGAGATGACGTATGATGTGAACGGCCAGGGGGCGTCTTTACAAAATAGCGAGCGCATGTTTCGTTCGCTCGCTCAGACATAGAGGCGTCAACAGACCGCAAAGAGCGAGCGCTCAATTTAAATAGCCGGCCCCTTTTTCTGAACGAGCGAGCGCAAATAGCTTCCGGCTCTGAATCAGGCCCAGTGTGTAGTGATAACATTGAGGTGTACACACTACTGTGTATGGTGGTACAGAGTATACACAGTGCGTAGTGATTACATTGAGGTATGCATACTGCTGTGTATATTATAGTACAGAGTATACACATTATAAATACACACTTGTGCACTCACACTGAAGGAAGGCTGCCTAATACCTAAGTCCCAGGGACATAAACTACCCATCCTACCCTCCAATCCCAGGGACATAAACTACCCGCCCCACCTGCCTCCCCCCCAGCCCCAGAAACACACACTTTCCATCCTACCCCCCATGCCCAGAGACATACACTACTCACTCTACCCCGGCCCCATAGACATAAACTACCCACCCCACCCAATGTGTTTTGTTTTTTTTCATGTGAGGGCTAATCTTTTTTTTTTCCTATTAGGTGCCAGTCTGTTTTTTTCTCCTGTCAGTGGCCTATGTGTTTTTTTTCTGTCTGGGGCAAATTATTTTTCCCTGTGGAGGCCAATGTGTTTCTTTTTTTTTTTTTTCTTCAGAAGCTATATGTGTGATTTTTCCTGCGGGTGACAATGTGTTTTTTTTTTTTGTGCAATGTTTTTCATCTGCACATGCATCTTACTTGCACCATGGATGCGTCTCCGATTGTAGTATAGATTCAGACGCACGCACCAAGAATTGTATTAGAAATGTGTTGGGTGTTCCTAGACAGTTACAGGAGGTTGGCTAATCAGATGTAACATATAATGGGTGTGTTGCTGAAAGTGGTTGTGAATATAGAGACGCGGAATTGCTCACATTGGAGGCCTTACTAAAATGGATTATCTGCACCTAGTGAAAGGTGCAGCAGGGTAAGTATGTCCTATGGTTGGGTCGCCTCATAGATCTGAGGTCTCTGGGCACTATTTGAAATGACGGAGGGAGGAGAATAGATTTCGGCCAAAAGTTTTAATAAAATGGGAGGCATATTTTGGGTAAGATGCTTAATGAGA
The DNA here is from genome assembly GCA_031769625.1 of Taudactylus pleione. Lineage (NCBI taxonomy): Eukaryota > Metazoa > Chordata > Amphibia > Anura > Myobatrachidae > Taudactylus > Taudactylus pleione. The sequence goes on along the minus strand of JAUIMM010000052.1, from coordinate 21,786,728 downwards.
GGGTATCTGTAGCATTATTTTATTTATGGAGGTGTGTGTGTTTTTAATCTATTGCATTATTTTTTAGTGTCGGGGGGTCATATCTGGGGTAGGAATTTTAATAATGGAGGTTCGGGATTGTGATATCTGGAGTCGAATTTAAAAAGGGGGGCAGATATTTAATGTGCAAGGAGAGGCGGCCAGATTGTAGATCTGGTTTTATGTGTAATTATTCTATAGAGGTCACTGTTATGGTCTCTGTACTACTGGGGGTATTACTCGGGGGGGCATTTCTACTGGGGCATTACTCGGGGGGGACATTACTACAGGGGACATTACTACTAGTGCCACTACCACAGGGGGCATTACTACTGGTCCCACTACCACAGGGGGCACAACTACAGGGGTATTAATACTGAGGGCATTACTATTGGGCACACACAGGGGGCATGACTACTGGGGGCACAACTACAGGGGTATTACTACTGGGGGTATTTAGACAGGGGGCATTACTATTGGGAACACTATTACTGGGGGTATAACTACAGAGGGCACTGCATAAGGGGCAACACTCCTGGGGGCACTACTACTGGGTACACTGCATAAAGGGCACATAATATTAGGCCCACACATGTTTGTTGCCCAGGGGCCCCCACAGACCTTAATCCGGCCCTGGGGACAGGAATTCATCAAGCTCTGAAAATACAATATTTTCAGAGCTTGACAGCAGGAGCATTTGCCATCTTCAGATGGCTTTTGCTCCCGCTCGTGGTGCACACCCCACTCCTTACCTATCGGATCCCTCTGCCCATCTGGCTCCTTCCGCCACACGCGGGGGCTTTGTGCGCCAGCGTGAACTCTAGGTCATGCAGGCGCACTAGCACTGCCGAGTCAAGTGCAGTGCAGTGAAGCCGCTTCGGGAGACAGCTGATTTTCGGACCTGCTGTCTCCACGCCAGAGTAATGATGAATTGCTCTGGCACTCGCGGCAAGTTAGTATTTTAATTATCGGACCCCGATAATTAACATAATGAATTGAACCCTTACTGTCTTGTGGTTTTTTTAGTTATTAATCTTATAAGTTATCCAGTCATAAGTGTTGTCTATAGCTAAATATAATAATTACACATTTTAGTCTAATTATCTATTTTGGACACAAAATAACTAAGAAATACAAGTTTTCACAAATCTTAAATGTTACCTTATGCTATTTGAAATACTAGGATACTTTACTATGGTTCTGTTTTGAAGTGATGGTAAGTTTTCCTACCATGCATACCCAAGCCCTATTCCCTTTCCTAACATACCCAGGCCCAACATATGTGCTCTTGTATCATTGGGAGCTACCCCCTTCGCATGCCCCAAACCAACTGCTGCCTATTACAATCTGTAGTACAGGGCCGCATCTTGTATACCTGTGAGTGTGGCCCTCGGCTGTGACATCATAGCCCAGTGCCGCAAATACCAGCTTCACAAGTAATAAGTTGCTGACTACAGCCACTCCACCTTACGTCGCTTTGTCCTGGCATCTTAAATGACTCCCTAGGTTTGTCGATAGCACTGGCCCTGGGTACATTGGACACTTGTGCAGGGAATTAACATGTAATGTCGGCGGCTGTTTAGCCGCCGGATCATATACCAACAGCTGTAGTCTACAGACTACATCCCCTTGTGCAACTATGTTTGTGAAATACGTTAGAGAGCAGAGGAAAACGTGAAATTGGTAAGATGGAGGTTTACATTTTATGATAGAAATCATTAAAATTCTTAAAGAAACTTTCTCGCTACAACTATTATTGTTAATTTTTTTTAGTGCAACAATTGTATGCAGTGCTGTACAGAGAATACTTATCATTCACATCTATCCTACCCCATTGGATTTTATTAGTTCCATAACACACAAATAGAAAGATAGAATTTGACTACAGATAAGAACCACTTGCATCTAGTCTGCCCCTTTTTTAACCTTATGGTAATCTCAAACCCTATCTGATCTTTATTTATTTGTAAAGATATCCTTATGTCCACCCCAAGCATGTTTAAATTGCTCTACTATATAATGCTTGGTACACACTGGGCGATGTGGCGACCCAGCGTTGTTGGATGCGGAGGGCCCGGCGGAGGTGGTGGGGGCATGCTGCATTTGGCAGCATGGCATCGTTGACGATATCCCCAGCTTGGACTGCATGTACAAGTGGGTATATAGTTAACGATCCGCTGGAGCGCACTGTATTTGTCGGTAAGTGCATACACACTGAACGATTTAAACGATATATCGTTGAAAGATATCGTTATCATTAATATCATTCAAATAAATTGTCCAGTGTGTACAGGGCTTTAGTCTCTACCACCTCTAATGGAAGGCTATTCCACTATCCTTTCTGTGAAGTCATTTTTCCTCAAATTTCCTCTGAACCTACTTCTGTCCAGTTACAGTGCATGTCTTTGTATTCTAGTACTTCTCTTCCTTTGAAGAATGTTTCCCTCCTGTACCCTGTTACTAAAGTTTCTATCATGTCCCCTCTTTCCCTTCTCTGCTCCAATCTAGGATCCATTTTTAGTCAGCAACCTACTGTATTACTATTAACCAGTGTGCTTGTTGAGTGTGGGATCCACACATACTCCACACAGATAGAGTCTGGTTAGATGTCAACTCATTACTCCAGCGCTAAGATGAAAATGATACCGCTGTGCCACCATGTTAGCCTTTTTGTTACATCATTATACAGTCTTGCCATTTATAAGCAAGGCGTTCACAAATCATAAGCTTTCTATCTTCAATTAACTAAGGTAATGAATTCTGAAAAATATTATCAACTGTGCAATATTTGTGCTGCAGGCAGAGTAAATAGTACCTAGGAAAAAAAACATGTTAAATATTTCCAATAAATTATTGTTTAAGTTGTATTGCTGTAGGGTATTCAGAAATGATGTGCAAATATTCTAAATATTGCATTTGCAATGCAAAAAAATCCATATTACTTTTACAGTTAAAGCTATTAACAGAACACAGTAAAGAAAACAAGAGTCAAATTAAATTTTATTTCAATTAGTTAATATGTGAGTGTTACCCTTTAAGAAAACATATTAATTATTTGCTTAATACTAACCATTCATAAATGTGATGGACATTTTTTCAGCTTTTGGGAGTCCATTAGTAACAAAAGTTGGTTTTTTTATTATTAATATTGCACTGCTTATAATTATATTAATTTTCTAGTTGGTGTCAGTATTGTGTACTATACCACACAACTACATAATAACATAATTACAAACAAATGATGTTCCATGACTTGATAATAATTGGTCACAAGCAAGGCCGATTACACTTTATTTTTGTCGGACAATTTTTATATTAGCACGAACATCAATAAATACATATTTAATAAGGCACTTATTCACAAAATGACTGTAAATAAGCTTACATATTGTGAAAAATTGATTTTCCAAGCTGTATAAATCTGGATTTGTGGTTTCGCAATAACACCAGAAAACCAACAAATGACATTACAGCAAATATATAAATTGAGTTCAGTTTATTTTACTTTATATTGTGTTACATGAATAAAAACAAGACAAATGTTTTTCTCCTAATATGATACCAATAGAAACAGTGCAAAAATCTTGTATCACACTATTCACTTGGCAACACAGAACAGACATTGGGCCTGATTCAGAGCCGGACGCTCTGACAGAGCGCTCGCTCTGAATCAGTGCCCTCACTCTCTTTTTTTAGAGCGGCCTCCTGGCCGCTCGCATAGCTGTGGGTGACCACCCACAGCTATAGCGAGCAGCCGAAAAGATGGTCGTGGTGGTCAAGACCATCGCGACCATTGGGCTTGCGATGAGTCCCTTGTGGTAGGGTCTCGTCTGCCGCAAGCCCTGGAGTGCTTTCGGCTCTATCAGAGCCGAGAGCACTCCCACTGACATCACTTGTGATGTCAGTGGGGCCGGCCCCAGATGGAGGCGTTCACATGGGAAAGCCTCAGTTTGGGCAGCCACGCCCCCGGCACGCCCACCAAATTGGGCGTGCTGTCACTCACCATCGACAGCACGCCCCCTTTGTAGCGAGACCCATAGCCGTCGCTATCCGGGTCTCGCGCATGCGCACGACAGAGCCGCCTCCGTCGTGCGCATGCAAACATCGCATGCAAACATCGCACTGGTTAAACATCGACCCACTTGCGAGCGCTCGCGAGCGGGTCTGAATCAGGCCCATAGTACTGTACTTCATTATGAATTCTGCTTATCACTGTTCAAATGTAGAATTGTGCACACAAGGATCTGTACAGTTAGATTTACATCCAAGGAAGCCTTGGGCAATTAGTTTGTTCCATAATCTCTTTATTGCAGAAAAATAACATGGAGGATTCCACCTTGTGCAGAGGCACTGGCCACACCACCACCCTGCTCATATCTACTTCTCTAGGAGTCAGTGGAATAATTTAAAATATGTGTTATTATTCTTTGTACAAAGTTAAACCTGCAAATATTGCCTCTTTGCATAAACTTAATGTAATTGTCAATAAAATCCTTTGACACTTATGAAATGCTTGTAATTTTACTTCAGTATACCATAGCAACATCTGACAAACAGGTCTAAAAACACTGAAGCAGCAAACTTTGTGAAAACCAATACTTTTGTCATTCTCAAACCTTTTGGTCGTGGCTGTACACACAAGATAGATTATACTGTACATTACAAACGAAAGGCACTGTTAACAGTAATATTTATCTTTTGATAGAAGAAACCCTGAAAGGTACACATCATCGCAAAAGCTTTTTATATTTCGGTGGTGATTACTGTACATCTAAAATTGTAAGCTCATAAAATACTCAACTTCTGTACTTAATGCCCGGATAACACCAGAAATCAAGTTTGTGAAGAACATTAACAGTCATTGCAAATGCAATTGTACCTGCCAAAACACATATCAATTAACAAGCAAACCTCTATAGTATAATTAGTTTAAAGAAGCATTAACTTTTTTTTATTATTTCTCCTTTTTTTTTTTTAAATAAAAATATTGGGAAATGTATGAATATTCAATTCACTTTTACAGGAATATTTCCATTATGTTGACAACTCTACTAGCACAGCCTACCATTAAGTAGAGTGCAGTGGTATGTGTTCCTCTAATTACATGATAATCTCTTTGTGGCTTGGCCTATTATAAGGAAATAGATATGTAACCATTGTATGTGCTGTATGACATAAATATAGGTATAAAAGGTCCATAAAGTTACCAGAAATATCATTAAACTATGTTGAGGCTATCCATTCCCACGTACCAGTCAAAAGTAAGAAATGAACATTTCGGAGTGAGTGCACTTTTATTGCTGAAGTAAACAAAAATAAATAAAATAAAGCAATATATATATATATAGCAAGGCAGGTAATAATCTTTACATGCAATTATATATTTTATTAACCGTAATTCAACCATCTAAAGATTGTACTTATAATGTCCCAGTTTGAATTTTGTTGAGGTAACCGTCATTCGGAATATTGAATTAAAAATGCAAAACACTTTGCAGTAACAAAAATAGCTCAAGCTATCAGGAGAAATATGCATGTATGTATTTCCCATAAAAGTTAGATATATGCCATGCATGCTTCATTAACAACACTGTCAGTTTATTTTATTAATGCCAGCTTTCCTTCTTGTAAAACACTTCACTCGCAATAGTCCAGTGAATCCAATCAGACATTATTTAGCTCAAAATACAGTATATTTATACTAAGAGCAAAGAGCAGCACTGTGTTGACAGTGCTGACTAGGCACCTAAAATGATGCCCCTAAAATGATAGTAAATATGCAAATTGTTTCTTATACCATAAATGACATAGGGCCTGATTAACTACGGATCGCATTACTATGTACGCACCCAGTTCAACTGTGATAGCAGGCTAATCCACTGAGATCGCAATGCAAACTCAGCACTACATAAGGACGTCCACTTTACCATACGCACATCCGTAATACTTAGCAGAATAGCAAAACCATCGGTACAATCGAGTACCATCGGACCCATACGCACAATTGCACAAACCCTGACCTTACTCAGAAATTGCTAACAGCCATGCACGCTATGAGACCTCAGGCTGTGTATGGCTTCGCAGTGGATAATTTATGCATGCCCCTGAAACAGCATGAGAACGCACTGGCACGCCTGCGTTCGCCTGACCATCCCCTTGTCACCACCCCCAAACATTCCTGTCAATCACTCTGTGATGGGTTTGCGTAGCCTCTGCGATAGTAGTCCCGATCGCAGTGGCCGGCTAGCGCACCCGCACTATGATGCGTAAGCATGTGCGGAATGCAACAATTGGTCGATTGTCTGCGTATTAGCAACTACGATCCAAGATGAATCAGGCCCATAGTCCAAGTGTAACCAGCTGTCAAAATACATATAGAGTGCTAAGAAAATATGTAGGACCATTCAATTATTTTAATAACACAATGATGAAGCAAATATGTAAAACCATTGGTTTAGTATAACACTATCAAAACAGCATTACAACAGAATTTGCGAAGGTTTTGCTGCTCAACCAAAAAATATATAACAGATTTTTCTTAAAATTACACTTTTGTGAACTTTTTTCTGTCAAGGGCTAACTACCTATAAACATTGCTAAATATGCACTGACCCTTGCCTTTCTGAAGCTGCTGCAAAGCTCTGCGGACAGCGGTTACATAGGCAAACGCAGGGGGGGTTTCCGTCTGCCTGGAAACCCCCCTCCCCATCCCACACCATGACCACAATAGAAATAGTAATATAATAGAATTTTACAAGTGCTGAATGTTAATCTCAGTATCACAAATGAAATAATTAGAACCACCTGTGGATCTTTTAACATGTATCAGCCACTAATAAATAACCTGTGCACCAACTAGGAGATCTGGAAATCATTCACTGTTAGGGATGTGCTGCTATAGACCCCAATATGTACATATATGTCCAGGGCAGTGCTAGATTATTCTGCTGCTCCCCCAGACTCCCGGACTTGCTCCCATGCCCTGGAATGGTGCCTACATCTAAAATAAATACATTCAGCTCAGGCAGGATGGTCCTACAGCCGCATCTAATGGCTTACTGTGATCACTGGTCTTGTACATGGGCGGTACAACTGTCAAACCGTATCGCAGGTCTCCTAAGGCGAGCTCAGGGAGGATAGAAACCTCCCGTGGAGCAGAAGGGCATAAGCCCCAGTCAAACTCCCCCATGTACACACAATACACTTTGTATGACGCATATTAAAGCTGGTTAAGTGCAAATTTTACCCTCTTCATGGACTGGCCACACTCACTCTAATATCAAGCATTTGGAAACCCCCTCTAGAAATCCTACGTTTGCCACTGGGTTATCAGTCTATAACCAGCATCCTCTGCTGTATAGCAACACTACACTCTTTGGGATTAAACTGAGCATCACGTAAGAGTGTAAAAGGTGTATAGAGAAAAGGGTCATTGGTAAGGTATGCAGAGACGTAAACATGATGAGATTCGTACTCCTCTGCATGGGCAGCATAAGAGCTTACTTTATAACCTGTCATCAGCAACAGCAGCATATAATTGTCCCTGTCCTGTAGCAGGTTGCAAAGACGCTTCCTAACAGGTGTATATGCGCATAGCTACTGGTCTGCAAGAGCCATATTGCATGAACATACACTTGCCTCGGCCTACATTATAATGCCACTCCACATCCCCGTTCTGTCTCTCCAGATGTAAGCAGTGACAGATTGCGAGTAGGTCTGCAATTGCGTATATGCACACATTTGTTTCTGAGCAGGCCCAGACCGAAATAATAAAAATAGAGTAGCACTCAGGCTTGTGACACTGATGGTAGTAATTCTCCCCTATATACGTAAATTTTTGCTTTGCTTAGTCCCCCCTGTGATGGGGTACCTCTTCTAGACTGCTGCTTCGATACCTTAGACCAGTGTTTCCCAAACCGGGTGCCACGGGGCACTTGCAGGGGTGCCACGGCTTGGTGATCGAGGACCAAATCAAATTATTTATGGTCAATGTGATAAGCAAAACCAGTGCTGCTGGCTGCCAATCATATAATATGTGGACAAACAGAAGTGCTACCTTGTCCACCAGCACATAAAACCCAATGAGGACAGGTAAGCACAATTTACCTAAGTTAATAATTTTTGCTGAATTTCTCAATATGAAACGTTAGGTCTAGTGGTATTCCAGCATGTATCCCCAATGACAGCAATTATGGTGCAAATGGTAGGGTGTCATGAAAGAAACATTTATAGATGTCCTAGTTTTTTTGTAAGGGTGTCAATAACCCCTTTAGACAAGCATGGTTTTGATACATAAGATGTGATCCAACATTCAAATTGGTTAAGATTGTATCTGAAAAACACACCAAATCAATTATTGTAACGCATTACTGAATCCAAAATCTATTATTAAAAGCATTACATTTATAGCAACAGAAAATGTATATTAAAGTAGAACACACCCATGTCCAGTGCAGCTGAAGTCAGTGTCCCCTGTCTTCTTTCCCTGCTCAGTCTACATTGCCCTGCCTGCTTCATGTTAGCATTATATTAAGAGTCCTATTAGGAGAAAAGTGCTATATAAATAACATTATTATTATTTTCCTTTTTAATGCCTATATACGATCAGTCGTATAGGTCTGAGATCAAAGAGAACTAAAAACGCTCTAAGTAAATACTGTATCCTTTTTAGCTTCATGGAATGTCAAAGTAATACATGTCTAAATGGATATACTTTGCTTTCTTTCTTTACTCTATGACAATATATAATTTAATCACGAATGTCTTAAAGAAATGTTGAGCTATAATGTATTGTACCCTTTATTTCACCAGAAAAGTAATTACCGACTATATGATTTAGGGAGCAATAATGATTATAGTGAAGAATAATAGATTCCACCAAAATATATCTGCAGTTCACTTACAATGACAGTAAATGAATATTGCCTTAAATATTGCTGTAGATAAGAAGGAAGTCGCTATTATGCGGCCTTAATCCTTTATCCACTTGTCCTTTTCTTCTCAGTAGTTTCTGGAGAAGATGTAGAGCTGAATTATTCCTACCGGTTAAGATCGGGAAAGTCAATTCAAAAGATTTGTATATTAAGAGCTTAGCATTTTTTAAAACAAATCCCATAATAATTGTAAATAACTGATTGGCGCCTATGCCTTACCATGTAGATGACTTGTAATAAGCATACAGCATGCACAGAATATCAATTATAAATACAAAGGCAAGATACCTCTTGCATTTCCTGTAACACATTCAGATGAAATGAAAACGACTAGAAGCTGATCTCTTTCATTTCCAATCAAAGCTAATTTCATTGATTCTTTCCATCTACCCAAGTATTATTTCTGTCTCAGCTGCCGTTATTAATTCTAGATGTATACAGTCTGACTGCAAATCAACCAGCATAATAAACAACACTTATCATACTGTTTGCAGGCAGTTCAAACCAACATGACTATGGAATAGCTAGAATTTGTTGTGGCTACATTACAAAGGTTGTGTATGAAGGTCTGTTAGGAATCCACAGGCTACAGGATTTATTGCGCTTGCCTCCTTCCTTCTAATAATGCCTGTTGTTTTTAAAGAACTCCAGTCATTTTATTAAATTAATTACTCAGAAGCATGAATATGATCAATATCGTTATCGTTCATATCGTGCATTTTCATCCTACCGTGTGTACGCACCATAAGGCATGTAAATATAAATAAATACACATATACAAACGCATCTCAAATGCAGGGCTTGTACAAGGGGCATAGTGCCCAGGCTTGGCTCCTATCTCAGTTATCACCAGCTGTATTCGCCACACATAAATAACCTAATCATATTGTCTACTAATAAACTGCATGCTTCATGTATTCTGTGATTCCACTGAAAACTGATCCTGTGTGACATATAGTACTAAAAAGGAACTATGTATATGGGTCACAACAATATTTATCATAACAGTGCCTATTTGGGCATTATTCATATAATGCTATATAACAATCAAACTGTAGAGATAGATGGAGAGAGAGAAAGAGAGAGAGATGAGATGGATAGATATTTATTGTTATTTATTAACATTTATTTATATGTTATCAGCATATTCCGTTGTGCTTTACAATTGGAAACAAAACAGTAATAAAACAAGACTGGATAGTGGCAGACAGAGAGGTAAGAGGGCCCTGCATGCAAACTTACAACCTATAGGGAAATAGGAATTTGAAACATGCAAATAAGTTCTACTATTTGCAGTTTGGTCCAGACTGCAATAGGTCTTTGGTGCGCTATATGATCCAGTTAATGTTTGGGAACAAAACAGTAATAAAACAAGACTGTGCAATAAGTCAGGCAGAGAGGTAAGAGGGCCCTGCTCGCAAGCTTACAATCTATAGGAAAAGGGAATACGATACATAAATGGTCCAGAGTGCTGAAGATCAACAACAACAACAATGTTGGTGTGGGGTCAGAGGGTTGTGTCGATAGATAGATAGATAGATAGATAGATAGATAGATAGATAGATAGATAGATAGATAGATAGATAGATACTTTCTACTGCCTTGCACTTCTACAACAAAACACTGTTGCTATCATCATGAAAATACATCCCTGACTGGAATACACAATTTTGCTCATCTGTGGAAGAACAGCAGCACAGACAGTTGAGTTAGCTGTCAGTCATCCAGGCCTACTGTGTACTTTACGTGTGTGGTAAAGAAAGCTGAAACTATGCTTATTGTGAATATCAAAGAGGGACTGGGGTTCATTTCCAGAGTACATGTAAAACAGACACATAATGGGTTTATTTTTTTCGACTGTAACACTGAGCAAAAACGAAGACATAACACCTGTAACACAAGTGAATCTGGTCTCATTCACAGTAGAGCAAATGTAAGGCCCATTCTAGCAAAATTAGACTGGGTTTATTTCTAGCAAAATTACCTGGGAGAGGGGGGGGGGTTAATTCACAAAATCAGAGAATTAAAGGGATGCATTCCAAAAATATCTTTTCCTAGCTGCAGGGAAAACAGACCTTATTCTCGGCTGCTGAAACAATTTAAACCCAATTTCTATAAGATACAGTATTACAGACTAGGGTTCATGGCCAAAAAGGACTCATTTACCAATGTCAACAACAAAATAGGGGTCTATCTCAGTGACAGAAATCAATAAACAAAGCTTATTCCCAGCAGAAGGGAAATACAGTATCTCTTACAGCAAGAATAGAAGAAGGGTTCATTCACATCAGCAAATAGCACTGGGGCTCACACACATCAGCAAAAATAGCACTGGGGCTTATTCACATAAGCAGAAATAGCACTGGGGCTCATTCTCATAAGCAGAAATAGCACTGGGGCTCATTCCCTGCAATGGAAATAGAAGAGGCTCATTAATAACAGGAGGAACTGCACAACAGGAGGAACTGCATTTGGGGCTCAATTCCAGCAGTGGAATAAAACCACTCATTAACCGCAGCAGGGAGAGTATGGGGGTGATTCCCAGCAGCAGGCTTAGAGTGGGGGGTTCATGCCCATATGTGGAAGGCTGACATAAGGGTATATCCCAGGAAGCTGGGGTAAATTAGATCAGAAAACCTTCCCATCAGCAGCATTACTCTGCAGCTTCACAATAACAAGAACTCCTGACTCCAAACTTGACTGTAGTTGAATACCGATACAAGCTGGTAGTGCCAGCTACCCTGACATCCAGACCTTGCTCAGCACAGCATGCAGGAGCCCAGCTAACACGAAGATTGCACAACATACATAAAGGTAAATGGCAACAGATAGCTGCTGGGGAAGCAGAGAATCCTCTCCTCGCATCTGAGGCGCAACAGGCGTCACATGAATACTGAGCGCTCACTTACCTGGGCACACACACTACCTCACGCCGCTGGAAGGAGATGGGGAGAGGGACAACATGCTGCATGTAGTCCGGGTGTCCGTACAATTCCAGTCCCTGCCCCGCGCCCTCAGAGTACCCCATCCATCCAGAGGCTCAGAGCTGACACAGGGCTCTCTCTCTCTCCAACAGCCGCTGCTTCCCCAGCTGCAGCCCAGGGTGACTGTGTGGACGAGCCAGACAATGACACACAGACACACACACACACACACACCCAGCAGTAACACAGTCTGACTGACTGAGGGGCTGGGTGCCGCTCTTGTGATGTGGCTAGGTGGGTGGGTGTGTGACTGTGACTCTACACGAGTGTCATATCTCTGGTGTGTGTATGATTTTCAGGCATGACCCTGTTTTCAGCTAATAATCTCCCAGCTGCCAGCAGACAGGCATTTCCCCTCTCTGCCTGGCTGCTTACTTACCAGTCATATTACAGGGACCTGTCTAGCATAAATAATTCCTCCAGGTTGGAAAAACAGCTCTAGAAAATTGTGCAATCCATTCATGTCCTCAGTAAGGAAATGCTCTCATGGCTGAGCTGTATTATTATTATTATTATTATTATTATTATTATTATTATTATTAGACTCTGATGTTAATAGAGCAATTATTTTTCTTAGAAATAACCTTAAAATTCAGTGTGCGTGTCTTCAACTTGTAATCGTAATCCTATTTAAAACCTTAGCATTGTACACCACACAGTTTATAAATTATTTGTCATTCTAATGCATTTATGTAAATGTTCAGAGTTAGTTTCTCAAAACTAATATGAGTTCTTGGTTTTCCAATAACTTATATCCTTGTGCTGGATTTATATCTGTTTTACTCCCCCTAAATAGCTTCTAGTCCAACCTTCCAGTAACCAGCTTGCCCAATTATACCACACACTCAAGAAAACATCAAGGATAGGACTGCGCTGTAGGTGTGTCTATGAATTACATTTATAGTATCGATTGACTTAAATTTTTTTAATAAACATGTATCACATTAACAACACATATTACACTACACACATATATAAAACAATAAAATGCAATAAAAAATGCAAAATAGCAATTGTAGCTTGTATTTCTGCCGCTTGTGATCCTCAGATACTTGTATAAAAAGAAGCCTTTAAATAATGAAGATAATAAGGCAACAATCTTGAAAGTTCAAAAGAAGAAAAGAAAGTTCAAAAGGGGCCCATTTATCATTGATCGCTTTTGCAAAGCGATTAGGGCATTCCAGTAACGCCGCTGATCACTTTGCAAAAAGCGATCTCTTCGGCCGGATGTATCAGGCATGCAGGGACACGGGCTCCGATCGGAGCCCATCCCTGTGATGACTCTGGAGAGCTGCCGGCCACTGCAGGAGGTGGTGCGCATGCGCAGTCCCGTGGACTGCACATGCACATCTGCCATACCCGGGGAGGGATCTAGCGGAACGGGTATGAAATTCCCGTCAGGAGCAGAGTGCGATGCAGCGGAAACCCGACTGCGCTGGAAATCCCGATCGTGGATAGGTAAGTATCCACTAACCTAACCCTCCTTAGGGGTGCCTAACCCTAACTTCCCCCCCAAGTGCCTAACCCTAATCCCCCCTCTAAGTGCCTACCCCTAACCAACCCCTTCCCCGCTACCTAAACCTAAGTCCCGCGGGGCGGGTGCCTAACCCTAAGTCCCCCCCGGGGGTGCCTAACCCTCCCTCCCCCTAGCCTAACCATAACCCTCCTGGGGGGGTGCCTAACCCTAAGTCCCCCCCGGGAGCCCTAAACCTAACCCTCCCCCCCGCGGCTGTCCGCTTGCAACTCCCGGCATCACTACGATCGTGATGCCGGGCGCCGGTCTCCTGGCATCGGGGAAATGCGGGCATCTACATCTAGACGCCCGGCATTTCAGCCTTGCCGGGATAAGACAGTCGGGAAGCCGGCTGCCGGTATATAGGCAGTCGGCTTCCAGATTGCTTCCCATCCAGCGGATCCCTCTGCCGGCTAATAGTCCACGGTGTAGCCCATAGGCTACAGCGGCTAACGCCACCTTCAGATGGCGTTAGCTGTGGGGGCCAATATATGGAATGCATCACATTCCGGATATTTATAAATTTGGCAGCATCGCTTCCCCCACAGAAACCTATGGGGGAGGTGGCTGCCAGCGCTAATGGAGGGATCACAGCAGGTATTGGAGATACCTGTCCCTCTTTAATACATCCGGGGGATACTTAGTAGTTGAGGTAAGCCCCCAAAAATGGGTGTTTTCGGGGATTTTACCTCAAATACATTTTGATAAATGAGCCCTATAGTCTCTAGTTTGCTCACTAGCACAGTATATACTGAATGTTTAAGTGCTCTTACCCATCTTTATGATATATGTATCCAAAGGTATAGTCCCTTTTGCGATGGCTTAAATGACCTGATTTAGCCTGCGGTTTCCGGATCTGCAGGTAATGTATCGCGCTGCTGTTATATTGTGCTCCGGCACTCCTGGGGGACCTCACCGTAGCTGTATGAAGCGGCCGCTCCTAACACCAGGTGCTCCCCTCAGTGCTTCTTTACCTTGGTCTGAGTGATGAACCTTTGGCTTATGTATTCTAAGAGCACATAGCGGCTTAGATGAAGTCTTGAGCGAAACATGTCAACATTAAAGGGTTAATTACCGCTTGCGACTGCTCGAGACTTCCGCTAAACCGCTATATGCTCTTAGATTACACAAGCATAAGGTTCATCACTCGGAGCAAGGTAAAGAAGCATAGAAGAGAGCACCCGGTGTTAGGAGCGGCCGCTTCATACAGCTACGCTGAGGTCCACCAGGAGTGCCAGAGAACAATATAACAGCAGTGCAATACCAGAGCCGTTACTAGACTTTTTGGTGCCCTGTGCCAGAGAGAGCATTGGCGCCCCCTCCCCCATTTTTGAAATAGGGATATAAGATAGTGCACCTGAGAATGGGCCATGGCCTCATGGGGATGGGCCAGGGAAGAGATAGGGGAGGCCAGGAGATGCTGGGGATAAAAGAAGAGAAAGCTGCAAGTGAGAATGATAATAAACAGGAAAATTGACAGGCCCAAACAACGTCCCCTGCCCTGCTTTGCACTGTGCCATGGCACAGGTGGCACTACCCTAGTTAGAGCCCTGTGCAATACATTACCTGCCGATCCAGGTCTTGGAGCGGTGAGGGAACCGCAGGCCTTAATCATGCTATTTAAGCCATTGCAAAAAGGACTATACCTTTGGATACATTTATCATACAGATGGGTAAGTGCACTTAAACTTTCAGTATATACTGTGCTAGTCAGTGAACTAGAGACTATTTCTATTGAACTTTCAAGATTGTTGCCTTATTATCTTCATTATTTAAAGGTTCCTTTGGATACAAGTATCTGAGGATCACAAGCGGCAGAAATACAAGCTACAATTGCTATTTTGCATTTTTTTGTTGCATCTTATTGTTTTCTATATGTGTATGTAGTGTAATATGTGTTGTTAATGTGATACATGTTTATTATTTAATTTATTGAGTGAAGCCTTGGTCAATATTTAAAATTTTCAGTCAAGCGATACTATTAATGTCATTCATAGACCGACCGACAGCGCAGTTCTATCCTTGATTTTTTTTTAGTTAGTTTCTCAAATACTGTATATCCACTGATGTGCGTTCAGGTGAGGCAGAGCCTTTCCTGTCATACTTAAGCCAGGTATGCGAGTACGATATGCTCCATGAGCGATATTGTTAGTGTTTTCCCTTATCTCTCGGCCCAACGACATCGTGCATACACACTGAACGATATCATTAACGATATCGTTCAGTGACGTCACCCTCCCTCATCCCTGAACATGCAGTTCCTAATGATATCGTCAGTTTGACCTGCTAGTTCAGGCAATGAAAGACATTGTTAACGATTCGCAGGAGCGTGCATCGTTAACGATATTGTTCATACACACTGGACGATATGAACGCTAAAGATATCGTTATTGTCCATATTGTTCACTTTTATTGTCTAGTGTGTATGAGCCTTTGGTTATACTCCAGAGTTCTGATATAAAAATTATAAGAATAATGTAAAGAAAATATTGTAAATATCTTCTTTGTATTATTCTAATAATTTTTATAGTAAAAACTCTGGAGTGAAAAGTGTATGGTAGGTGAGGCACTGCCTCCCCTGTTTACCTTTTCCGCACATCCCTGATCAAAACACACCAAATTTCCAGCACTATATACTGTTGCACCTTTGTATAATGCCCACATGAACCCTCGGGTTCATATATATGTCTTTAAATCTGGCTCTGATACTAGCCAGTGCCTCCCCAGCTGTTTACCTCACCGCATGTCACTGTGTATATCCTTTGTTAGCAGAAAACAAATCAGACTTTTATTCATTATTATGGGCACAATGAAATAATACTTTGTAAATATCCATAAATTAAGTCATTTTGACCCTGCCTTCCTTATATGATGATTTTATATGTGTGTAAAATGCTTTGATGCTATTTATAGTAACAGTGGAAGGATTAAATGTTTAATAGAGCTTGATGTTACTAGGCAGTGATCAATATCAGTGCTAGCCTCTGTTTGCCTGAAGTACTGTGAGTGCACTTTGTAATGGATCTCTGGTTATACTTTCTGATGACTTACTGTACAGATTTAGATTCTTTCTTAGTGTAGCAATTTGTACTCTCATGCAGAAAGCCAATGTAAAATGACTTTATACTAGTAAATGTCATGAGTCAGCCTCTTTTGACACTTCTATGAATAGTATATGACCTGTGATTATATTTTGGAAAGTCAGGATAGCAAGTGAGACATTAATCAAAATGGTTTTTTTTCCAATTTTAGGCAAGTAATGTTCAAAAAATATTATTATATTATTTTCTAACCATGAAAACGCATATAATGTATTCTGTTTATTATATCTTTGTGGCATTATTATTATTATTATTATTATTATTATTATTATTATTATTATTATTATTTAGTGCTGTTTTAAAATCATGCGTTATGATTACATAAATGAATTGTATGTTAAAATATAAAGTGAGATTTGATTGATTACTTTTAAACTTGATTCATTAATCTCTGTACCTGTAAAATACTTAAAATGTCATTTTATTGAGTAAAATTAATTTTTATTTGGCAACATTATTTCATTTTATCTAAAAATTGCATTCTTGTGTTGGCCTTACTCTTTCTAACCTCCAAGTGTCACTATTGTCATTGCTGTCTATGGAAAGAATGGACTGCTATTGTAACATACTGTGGTGACACCTGTAAACTGGAATAGTGTATTACACTCCATAAAAGAATATGTTTGATTTGCGTGTACCTTTAATAATAAGGAATTTCTCCATAAACCAGGCACCTGAATTTTAATTAGCAGTAAAGCTATGCAATAAATATCAGAAACAAATATTAAACAATTGTTTCAGATAAAGCAATAAAATAATAAAAATATGAGATTGAATAGCAATAATATGAATAACCATATGACACCAGAGAGCATTAAATGAGAAACTAAACAGCAGAAAATGAAAAATTAGTTTCATACAGGTTTGTTTGTTTTGTATTTCTATTGTGTTATGTTATAGAACAGTGATTGTAGTTACAGTATTGCAATTTTATGGATATTTACTGATTTATTCTTTAGTGCTGATTCATTCGCTCAGAAGCATTTTTCTTGTCAACGCTAGATCTCACTGGTGATTATAATTTGCGTACTGCACATGTCCTGTGAATCAACAGTTTTTCTATTCCCCCACAGTATGAAGTTTATCACCATCTATAGGAAGGTGGTGGCTGTCTGCTGAAACCAGACAAATTGTATTATGTTTCTTATTATGTAGTCACCATGTCGACAGTGACTATGTTGATGCAAGAATGCTGGCACAAGTATTGTGTCACGGTTGTAATGCTACCGTGCTGGCATTATAATTTTAAACATGCCACTTTACTGGCAGGTCTGTAAACCTAACAATCACACTCTGCTGATTTAAAATGATAGAAGCCAAAAAACTCATCTATTCTACCATGGTAACCACTGCAAAAGGGGTATAGCATGTTGGGCTTATTTAAGTAAAGGATAACTCCACTCACAAGTGGATTGATTACGATGACATTATTTATTACCAGCCATTATTATTACTTATTATTAAAACCAGGGAATGTGTTAATACATGTTAAGCTGACCAACTCACTCTGTCCAGTCCTACATTAAATATAAACATGAATTCAAACTGGAGTTTGTTTAAAAGGACATTTTGCTGATTAAAATGTTATTTAGACAACTAAACATTAACTGGTGTTACGGGTAAAGCAAAGTTACTGTAATGTTTTGCAGGTAAAGCGGTCAGACTCTATTTTTTGGTAATACCATACAGCAGAGGTGCGGAGCAGCTGACATTAAAAACACACACACACACACACACACACACACACACACACACACACACACACACACACACACACACACACACACACACATATATGGATATGAGATGGGTGCTAGGCTCCCCCCATCTACAGATGTGTGTCCCATAACAGTCAATGCTGCTATGGCAGTTACTCCTTTGCCAAACAGACAATATACTATTTTTTCAGAATGATCACTGAGGAGCACAATTCTATAAAAGTCTATGGGGCATATTTAGATATACCTTGAAAAAAGGCCCTGATAAGTATAATTTCGTATCACCACATATCACAGCTATAATAAATTAATTAGTGGAGCAATGTAATAATACAATCATACAGAGACATGGCCTCCAATTGGAGCCCATACTTGGGTAGTGATTGCTTGTGACTCCTCATCCAGGTTTGGACTCGGCACAGTTGTGCAGGTGGCTATTAACGGAGAGTGATCAAAATAAATTGTGAAATTGGAGTCTATAGGGGGCTATATAGATTGTGTTAACTATCGGGATTCTCAGAGCTTGATACATTTCACAAGATGGCAATCCTCATAGAATTCTATGGTTACTGCATTTGTGATGGAAAATAGAGGGACATTTAGGGGACAATTAATACTATTTTCACTGGATATTCCACAAAAAGGGCTTAATAAATTGGACCCTAAGGATGATACTAAATATCACTGTATCATGTGCTAACACTCAAATTTTTAACCACTTAAATGGCGCGGTTGCATGGGATGTGAATGCAGCCAGCTAGGCTTTAGTTAACATGGTCGTATCTCATGCGACCATTCCATGTGACCATGCCATTCCACTGCATCCTCCGGCTTTTAAAAAGGATATTTGCTCTGCACATGATGTCCTCCAGCTCACCAGTGATGCTGCAAACAGCATTGTGGAGCACATGTACAGGGGACAAAAATGTAGTTCACCCAAGCTCTATTTGTCTGATCACTTCATGTGCAGAGATCAGCCGTATCAGGAAGGACTGATCACCAGTCCTCCCTGACCCACTTTCAACTGCACTCTGCATGTGGGAGAGGGGTAAAGCTCCAAGGGGGAACAGGGGGACTCTAAAGGCACTGGAAGTGGGGGTGTAATGCCCCATAATAAAACTGACACTGGGGCATGGAAGGTTTTTAAAATAGTAAAAGAAAATGGGTGGAGGTGGGAGGACATGTACAAAAAATGAAGATCTATTACACTGGGGGTGGGTTACACAAATGGGGATCTCTTACGGTACCTCTAAGGGGGTGAGGGTGTAATGCTAATGAAGAGCAATTGCCACTGGTGGGTTCTATTGCTAATTGGGGTGGGAGGTAATTTTACAATGGGGGACTATGGACACAGGGTGGTACGAGACACCCCCTAATCATCTATTTCTTCATTATATTTATTCAATCAATGAGTGATCCAATAACAGTCATTAGATAAAACAAGAGTGCAAATAAAAGGTAACAGATGAGAAGGAGCACATCAATGCCAGACTAAACAAAACAGGGCAATAAACATCATAGTCAAAAGTGGTATATAATAATCGGTAAAAGGAAATACATACACAGTGCATATACTGTTTCAGTACATAGAAGACTGTAGGAAAAGGTTGCCATTGTCGCACTAAGAGTGAGTAAATAAAATATAAACACATTATGAGATAGCAGACTTGTTCCAATTAGCAAACATTATAGGTCTAACATTAAATGTGGAATAATATAAAAAAAAACAAGGAAGGGAGTAATCAGAAATAGAAGAGAATATGCAAGCAAACAAAACCAATCACCCCCACCCCACCCACACACACACACACACACACATATGCAAACAAACAAAACCAAGCTCCCCCACCCCACCCACACACACACACACACATATGCAAACAAACAAAACCAAGCTCCCCCACCCCACCCACACACACACACACACATATGCAAACAAACAAAACCAAGCACCCCCACCCCACCCACACACACAAACACACACACACACATATGCAAACAAACAAAACCAAGCTCCCCCACCCCACCCACACACACACACATATGCAAACAAACAAAACCAAGCTCCCCCACCCCACCCACACACACACACACACACACATATGCAAACAAAAAAACCAAGCTCCCCCACCCCACCCACCCACACACACACACATATGCAAGCAAACAAAACCAAGCTCCCCCACCCCACCCACCCACACACAAACACATGCAAACCAAAAAAAAACCAAGCTCCCCCACCCCACCCACCCACACACACACACACACACACACATATGCAAGCAAACAAAACCAAGCTCCCCCACAACACACACATGCAAACAAACAAAACCAAGCTCCCCCACCCTACCCACCCCCACACACACACACACACACACACACACATATGCAAGCAAACAAAACCAAGCTCCCCCACCCACACACACACATATGCAAGCAAACAAAACCAAACTCCCCCATCCCACCCACACACACATGCAAACAAATAAAACCAAGCTCCCCCGCCCACCCACACACACACACATGCAAACAAACAAAACCAAGCTCCCCCACCCAACCGCACATAAAATAAAAAGTTCAATGTACGTGACATATACCAAGGGGTATTGCAAACACATTGATGAACCTGGGATCTCAGCTCAATAGACAAAGTTGCTATATAGTTCTCTCGCATTGCCAAGAAATTCTCAGTTTCTTTCCACTCTGCAGCACAGCTTCCATCCAATTCATCCTGAAAAGATTAAAAAGTTTTGCCTTAAAAAGGGACGTAAATGGGGACTCAGGGTGTCTCCACCTTTGCAGGACGGATTTACAAGCCGCTGCACCAATTGCTAGTAATAACCGTCTGCTGCCCCTAGTAACCCTAACTACTTATGGGAAGAAGCCAAAGAGTGTCCAGGCATCGAGTGTAGGTATTTGGTTAAGGGTCTCTCTAAGTATTTTTGGACTTGTAACCAAAATCTGCAAATTAGTGGGTATAGCCAGAGGCAGTGAATTAAGTCAGCATGAGGATCACCACATTTGAGGCAATTATATGTAGTGGAGTGACCAGTAAGGAACTGTCTGTGTAGGGAGAAACAGGAATTCCCATCTGAGATTAAGTGTGGCCCAGGTGTACTCAAAAATGGTTATATGCCGAAAAGATTGCTCCCTTACCCACAGGCTGTTGTTGAAGCAGAGTGTCCACATGTTTCTGCCCATCAGCACTATGAGAAAATTTAAATGGTTGAACTAATATAGTGTTGGGCAAAGAGAAATGCCATATGATACACAGCTAATACTCTGTAGTTATCAGAAACTTCTTGGAATGCAAGATGCCTCCTGACAAGTGTATAAGACAGGCAACCAATATTGATTACCCTCCCTATTCTCCACACAGGGTCGGATTAAGGTTTGTGGGGTTCCCAGGGCAACAAAATTGTTATGATTTGCTTGCAATATTATTAAAAAGATTTATGTGTAAATACTCCCAGCACCACAAAAGTGTTAAACAAACTGTAGTGCCCTCAGGGCCTGATTCAGACCCGGTCGCAAGTGCTGAGCGCTCACAACCGGGTCGATGGTGGCCCAGAGCACATGCGCACGACGGAGCCGGCTCCATTGTACGCATGCGCGAGACCCGGATAGCGACGGGCAATGAGTCGCTCCAGGTCTCGCACCAAAGGGGGCATGCTGTCGATGATGAGTGACTTTGGTGGGCGGGCTGGGGGGGTGGCTGCCCAAACAGAGGCGTTCCCATGTGAACGCCTACCATTTGGGGCCGGCCCCACTGATTTCAGTGGAGAGATTCCGGCTCTGTTAGAGCCGAAATCTCTCTGGGGCTTGCGGCAACGAGACCCTACCACAAGGGTCTCGTCGCAAGCCTGATGGTCACGATGGTCTTGACCATTGCGACCATCTTCCTGGCCACTCGCTATAGCTATGGGTGGTCACCCACAGCTATGCGAGCAGCCAGGAGGCCATTCTAAAGAAAAAAAAAGACCGGCCCTGATTCAGAGCAAGCCCTCTGTTCGGACCGACCGGCTCTGTATCAGGGCCTCAGTTTACATTATGCCACAAAGAAACTCCAGTTCACACGTGTCACAGTGCCCCTCCATGCTGATGATGTAGCTATGTGTGGGGGGCCCCTCTGTGTGGCACCACGGCTGCTATGTTGTTAATCCGGCACTGTCTGCACAAAATGAAGGGATACAGGGTCTGCCCGTACTGAAAATCACGATTAGAAATAAAAGTGAGGTGCATTGATTTATGTGTATTTAAGCCATGTTTATGGTTCAACAAATGCCACAACTTTCAGATAGACCAGAGTAATGGGTTCTCTCTAAACTGGACCATGATTACCTCCTAATCACGAAGATACAGAAAGGTGTCAAGATCCCCCTTCCTTCCCGGAACTTCATTTCCAGAGATGTAATAGCATAGGATTCCTGGTTGTGTAGCCAGCCTTTAAGATATCTCAGGAGAGCAGCAGACTCTCACGTTTGTGTTATATCTCAGGAGAGCAGCAGACTCTCACGTTTGTGTTTGTTTGTGGAACCAGGGTCAGGCAAATATCTGTATGAGAAGTTGGAGGTGTGTAGGTAAAGCTGGCAGGCCTGAGGAGACCTCCTGACATGTAAATAGATGCTTCCCTGACCGGGAATCGAACCTGGGTCTCGGCAGAGAGATGCCGTATTGTACCCACTAGACCACCAGGGACTTCGGTGTTGTTGACGGGATGATGTATGTAGCAGAGAAGAGTGTAGCAGTAGATTAACCAGGCTGAACTGCATTATTACTTGATAAAATAATTAGCACTCTTCTTGGTACTGTAGTCCAGGACGCTTGAGTGGCAGAACTTGGCAGATGTATTTTGCAGGCTTGAACTTGGTTCTCTCTGTAGTCTGGGAGCACTCAGATGATGAAATGACCGGACACAGACCAAACACCGGAATGGATGGTAGCTGTAGAATAATCAGGAAAGGAACCAGGGAAGCAGGAAAGACTGATATTACATGAGCAGTCAGATGAATGCTTTCCACAGGTGTAGATCAGAATCAGCAAACAGGAGCAGGTTGGATATTATCTGTGCAACTAGAAATGCGGATGGCACAGAAGTAGAATGGCATAGAAAGTTAGTGCAGCAATAACAATCAGAACTGCACCAGGAGTATAACAAACAAATGCCACAGGAGCACAGTTAGCTTCACTCAGTAGTGACTGAGGTAGACATTGTACTGGTGATGACTGAGAACCAGAGGCTAGATTATATATACCCCGGGGTTAACCAGGATTGGATGAGCAGTGTCAGGTGATACCGGCTGGCTCAGGCTGGCTAGTGATTGTCTGGATCGAGATCAGGTGATTGGCAGAGCAGTTCTCCGGGTCTGACTGGATGTGGGCTGCGGCCAAGTAGGCCGGAAACAATGTAGCCTGCATCCCTTAGGGATGGCAGTGAACGCATGAACTTAGCTCAAGGAGCGAGCCGGCTGGCCACAGGAGCGGTAAGTGACCCAGCATCAGAGATAACAAGCCCATTGTGACACAGACTAGGTCAGGTTAACAGCAAATCCTGAAACCCCCCCAAACATCTGTAAAATATTCAAAATAAGGTTAAGGGACTCAAAAAGACTGGAAATGTGAAGTAAGATGTCTGCAGAGATGGTTAATTTAATTTATTTGGTACCTATCCTAATCCCCTGAATCCGAACATTATTTTGCAGTATCCGAAGGAGTGAGATGACAGGTAAGTTAACAAATGTGGGGAGAGGGTACAGCGATGGTGCGTGCCATGGGACATAATCAGTGGGTCTCCACAATAACCATTGATTAGCAGAGAGGTTGAAGGGGAAGTGTACGTATAACGTATAAGATCTTTAAAAGCAGGGTGGAAGTTCCTGTGATGTAAAATGGAGAAAGGGGGAGATTAATCAAATATTGGAGAGAGATAAAGTACTCACCAATCAGCTTCTGTCATTTTACAGGCTGTGACAGAAGTTGATTGGTTGGTGCTTTACTTGTCTCCACTTTATCTCTCACCAAGATTTGATAATTTCCCTGCTCAACAAGACTAGAGTACAGTATCAAATGCTTTAGTGGTATCTAAGCTCAACAGTATAATATGCATGCGTGGTCTTTGAGATGAAGTGATGAGTGCAATAACTGCCACCCTCACGCCTTTAACAAATTGTTTATTGTGCATGATTCCCAATTGGTGGTTAGTGAGAAGATGGGGAAGTATAGTTTGAAGCTAGTCAGCCATAATTTTTGGCAGCAATTTTATTTCTGTGTTAAGCAGTGTGATTGGGTGATAGCACTTCACAATTGGGGGTCACATTGCGGTTTAGGGAGCAAAATAGTGTAAAGTGAGTTGAAATATTGGAAATGAGTGTGGTGATGATGAATATCATGAATTCATTACAGGAGAGAGGGTGCCACATGAGGCTGAAATAATTTATACTATTCATTTGATAGGCCATCTGGACTTGGAGACTTTTGCAATTTAATCTTGGAAATAGAAAAACACTCGTGCGGTGAGTCTCTAAGCGCAACCCCAAAAGCAGCTAGTGAACACTAACTGGGCTGATCCCTAAACCCTCAGAGTATAATAACACAAAAAAAAGATGTAGTGACACCTAGCGCTGATGGTTGCTATAAAATATATACATTTATTCAGATAATATAAAAACAGTAAAAAATAGCAGCAATAGTACATGTAAACATGGGTATAGTGCATCCTATCGTACAACACAGAGGTATGCACATTTACCTTAAAATCTCAGTATGTAAACATGACAATAGTTTGAGGTATATAGAAAATTACCAAAATAACGCATGTATGAAACAAGTGAAACTGCCGCTAGTCAGACAGTGAGAAGGCATGTGGATGTAGCCTTAATGTTTCAACATGTGGACATATCGATAGTAGTATGAGCAGTCAGAATAGCTCTATAAAATAAAAAAAGTAGATGGGTAAGAGTATATACCATAAAACGATGGTGATTGTCAATCCAGGTTTTTAGGGGACAGGGGTTCCGGACACCACCCTGTTCCAGACACTCACAAGGCTTAGGTGTAGATAGCATAGGTGATTGGCTCCTGCACATCAAGCCAACGCGTTTCGAGCTTAAAAGCTCTTTGTCAAGGCTGTGGTTTATTTTGTGTAATCTTGGAAATAGCTACAGTGTTAAATCTTGACTAAGTGTTTCTGATTGAGAAAAGGTAAGAGGAGGTAGGTCTGCTCCTCTAATAATTCATCATGTTTGGCTGCATCAAAGGGAAGGGCAGTATACACATTAGTGCAATAGGATTCAAAGTGTTTACATTTTTTAAAAGAAACAATGATTGCAATAATAAGTCGCCTAGATGACCCAGTTTTAGACATAGTTGCCAGGAGATGACCCATCTTGTTCCCCCATCTAAAAATACTTAAACCTAGTAAATACCAAGGGCTAAATGTAATAGAGTGCGAGCTGACACCGCTGCGGGAATACATGCGAGTATGCCTGTATTTTTAAAGCAGCAAGCATGTTTGGTTTAGCCTTTAACATGCTTGCTGCTTTAAATATACGGAAATACTTGCATGTATTCCCGAAGCTGCACTGGCTCGCACTCTATTACATTTAGCCCCAAATCTCATTTAGCCTGAGACAACAACAAGATGGCTATTCACCTAGCCTTCCAATGAAAATCAGCTGGAATATATCTACCTAACCATGCAGCCTGGAGAGAGTACCCGGCACCAGCTGCCTAATGTCTCTCTTAATATTATGTGGGCGAAATCACTTTAAATGTGTTACTACTTGTTTTTTTTAAATAGGAGAAGTGACCCCTCATTACCAGGATAAAATTTTAAAATGGGAACCAGGAGAGAGGGATACTATCCGAGAAGTTTGCATAGCCATATCAAACTATCCCCAAAATAGGGTGATTAAGGGAAAGTAAAATAAACAGACTATCTACAGCCTGCATATGCTACGGTACACTATGGCAGGCACTGCGATCGCACCATGCATTCCTATGGAGGCACGGTAGAGAATGCAGTGCTCGAATCCGCTCGCGGGCGCGCTTCTCGTGCCATGCGCGGTGAGATTTGCCTCGCAAGCGGCACAGATGCAGCTGGGCAAATGTGTAGCATCATCCTGTCCCAGCAAGCAGGGATATTTTTTTTTCAATAAAAAATTTTAATAAATTTTTAAAAATATGTTTCTTACATATTAAAACAAAATCGTACATTTTTGAGGTAAAAAAAACCAAAACATCAGTTAAGTGGTTACGTATAGATATACAATGTACTATTTACTGTATATGGTACCATGTAAACTGATATATTTTATATAGAATTTACACCTCTTAAACAAAATGCAGGTATTTGGCGGCATATAGCAATGGGCAGTTTAATTATGGGGGGAGGGGGGGGGTCTAAGTAAATGTGTTGCTTTCACTGTGACTAATTCTTTGGTATTTGAGGTTGTCATATACTGTGCAAGAAAAGGTTAAACTGTCTCAGTAATTATCCCCTGATAGACTACCTTCTCAATTAAGGAAACATGATGATTGTCTGTTACATGGTAAGTAGGGATCTATATATACATCTACAGAGCAGAAGAATGTTAAAGCGCACTGTGAAGTTCAGACCTGTTTACAGCAGCACAATTCTGAGTCAGGCTCAATGCCAAGGAAAATTGCCACACAACCATAGCGTATACAGAGATACTGTAAAGTGTTTTGTATTATTTGTTTATTAAATGTATTTTCATCAAGGTCAACTCCTCATAGTTATGTACAGGAAATTAACCATCTGTAAGCAGTTATTCATGTTTATTTTATTTTAAATCCATCCAACTATTTGCTATATTAAGAAGGAACCTGGGACATATTTGGGACCAGCGGCTAAACAAGGGTAGCGCAAGTGGTTACATGCACTGGATGAAGGGTCAGAGGGAGAACAAGCTTAGCGGGTATTGGGATCACAAGGAACCCTTAAATCTTTACCTGATTGGGCTATGCCCAGTCCCCCAGAACATCACCTTCTACTGAGCATGGGTCCAAATCATCTTTATTTTACAACAGTGGCTGCTCTCATTGTACTTGCATCCTCTTCTACAGTGTGCCCTTCAAAATTTCAGGGGATCCGGTCTAAAGATCTACAGTAAAAAGGTAGACAATGTCTAGATAGACACCAGATGTTAGACAGTCAACAGGTCAGCAGGGACAAAAGGTCGACAGGGACAAATGGTCGACAGGATCAAAAGGTCGACATGAAAATGGTCGACATGATTTTTTTTTTATTTTTAGGGTTAGGTTTAGGGTTAGGGGCAGGTACTTACCGGAGGGTTAGGCACGTACGCCAACGGTTAGGGCTAGGCACTTACCCAATGGTTAGGGTTAGGCACCAGGAGGAAGGGTTAGAGTAGGCACTTACCGGAGGGTTAGGGTTAGGCACCAGGAGGAAGGTTTAGGGTAGGCACTTACCGGAGGGTTAGGGTTAGGCACTAGAAGGGACAGTTAGGGTCGGATACCTACCCCGCCAGTTAGGGTTAGGCACCAGGAGGGAGGGTTAGGATTAGGCACCAAGGGGAGGGTTAGGGTGAAGATTAGGGTTAGAAAACAAAAAAAACAGGTGTCACCCATTTTTCTGTCGACAATTCACATGTCAACATTTTGACCTTGCCGACCATTCGTACATGTCGACCTTCTTACATGTCGACCTTTAGTGTGTCGACATTTTGTTCCTGTCGACCTTTTGTCCCTGTCGACCTATTGACTATCTAACATCTGGTGTCTATCTAGACATTGTCTACCTTTTCACTGTAGATCTTTCAATCCACATCCAAATTTCAGATGGTGGAAGGTAATGGAGACAGGTCTTGTCTCAGGAGATGTGGAGCCAGAATAGAAATTCAATTGCAGCACTGGTGGAAACCTCAGTTATGGAGTATCATTGGCCTCTGTGTTTATACAGATTTGCTTTGTAGCATGTGACTTGTTTTTACCTACATGCACAGTGGTAGCCAAGGGCATGCTACCCCACTACCACCAGAAGCTCCCACTGCAGCAAAGGAATGACACAGAACACTGTGCCAAGAGGACTGTGCTATGTGGGATGGGACCGGGTGGGGGGCAGAGTGGGGGTAGTCTGAGGTCACCCGGTGTTTGCTGGGTCCCTTTACTAGTTAGGTATAAATTAATAGACAACACCAAAAGAATAACGTACAGCAGTACAATGTATTATTACTCATTCAGGACACATCTCATATGTAAAGCCACTGTCACTATGTAAAGTAGCATAGAATTATTTTGGAAGCTGCTGATCGCTATTTCAGTGTCTAAAGTAATATAATAGTCTGAGTCTGTGATAGAGGAGGAGAAGGGAGGCAGAGGTATATGTCTGTCTGCTCTGTATACTAAATACTACCTGCGTATTTGTGGCACCTTATTTCTTATGTTTATAACTATTCCTCCCACTGATACTGATGCCCATCTCCATTAGCTTAATTTAATATAGTTATGGGGTAGATGTATAGCAACCAGTCAGCTTCTACCTATCATTTTATAGAATGTACTTAATAAATGCAATCTCAAAACTGATCGGTTGCCATGGGCAACTTCTCCACTGCCACACTTCTCCACTTTTCTCATTGCTTCATACATCTACCCCTATGTTACTTACAGCAGATGGCTGCTGCTGCTGCAGAGAAGAACGTAAGTATGTGTGTGCATGTATGCGTGTACGTGTGCGGGGGAGGGCTGTATGGGTTATTAATTTAATGGAGAGGTATATTATAGGGGGCCTGGGGTGCCAAGAGGGCCCAGCATTGATGATCCTGTGCTACATTGGGGTCTCCCATGAAGGTGGAGGGATTGCTTTCAAAATACATCTTTTGGATCACTCTGTTATTTCTTTTCCAATATATGTGATGAGAACCCTCTCTTCTTATCTTGGTAAGAAATAGGATTTGCACTTTAACCACTATTTTTGTCTCATACTGTATAAGGGTGTGATTTATATTTCATACTACACTATCGTGTTCTTTTTCTTAATTTTTGGATGTGTTCCTTTATACGGAAGATAATGGCAGAAACATTTATTGTTATTTATTTTAATGTTTTGGGAATTTGGTGGACTCCTTGTAAGTTTTTTTGATTTCTTGTAGTTCTTTATTAGAAACTCTATTTTCTTTTTTTAAATTTTAATATATGTTCATAGTAGTATATTAAGTAAATAGGTCAATAGAATGTAAGCCTCATGGGAGGTAACAACTAATGTGCTAAAATACAATATTATGGGGAAAAAAGCATCAAACTCAACCTCAATGAGCAATTTCCGAAAAAAAAATTTGCATAGAAATCTGCATATACCGTATAAAAAAATATTAAAAATCGCCCAACCACCCCACTCCCCTATCAAGAATACTAAAATGACAATAATAACTTCATCATTTTATTAACATATAAAAATAAGGAAAGATATACTTGCAATCATAATACAAACACATTGCTAGTGTTTTTTTTGTTTTGGTGTCGAGTATCCATGTGTTGCACCTTCAGGTAGTAAAGGTACCCTAACCCCTGGTTAATAACCCCTACAAAGAGACAATGGAAATGGGATATATCCCACTTACCAATCTTGACAATAATGCCCGGAGTATATAGAGTTTTGTACATGAAGACGTGTCATGGGGCAAAAAGTGCATAATCCTGAACAGTAGGTGCCCATGTTTCTGACAGGTGGTGCTGTATCTTGGGTCCGAGGCAGCATAATGACTGTCACTAGCAGTGGCATAACTAGGTATTTGAAGGCCCCATAGCAGAAGTTTGGAAGGGCCCCTATGAACCACTCAATGGTGAAAAATGTATATAACACATGTAACTTTGACAAGGAAGATGAACACACCTCAGCTCTGGGCCCCATAGCACTGCACTCCTTGCACCTATGGCAGTTAAGCCCATTGTCACTAGTCTGACTGCCACAAAAACACATGTACGGTAGAGGACAGGGTAGACAAGGGCAGCTGATTCTGGATCCTGACCTGACAATGAAGGCTGGTTGGATCTGATGCTGAGGTGAGTATGGCTGAAGTAGACAAGCTGAAATCATTGTATATGTTAGTAAAATGTAAAAGAAATAAAAAATAATATATATTATGATAAATTTACCCACCAGAAGTGAGGATGACTAAGCACCAAAAGCAGACATGGATAAAAGCAGACAAATAACTTTCTTTTTAAAGTGGCCCAATATTTGAGTCTCAGAGACTGGCAGGAGTGTTAAAAAAAGCATCTAAAATGAATTCAGGTACTTTGCTGTTGAAGGGACTGCCTGTTATTTATCTGTTATTTGTATACACAGATAATGATCCCTGTTTCTTCCCTGGGGCAAGAAAGTGACAGTTGACCTATTATACTACATAGCTTGGACCCCCCACCCCCATAGCTGTTTTAACTGCAAATCAGTGCTTTGCTGTTAATGATCAATTCAATTAATTATCAAAATTTGGGATTTTTTCCAGATGGACAGGGTGGCTGTGTTAATTCTCCTGCAGAAGGGCATTTTGAGAAGTGTCAGGATGTGCACCGAACCTACATGCGGCCAAGTTATATTAAGCACTACTTAAGGTGCGTACACACAAAACGATTTTTTGAATGATTTAACTATAACGACGTCGTTACCGTTCAATCGTTCAAAAACTTGTTCAGTGTAAAACGATAAACGATGAACGATTATCGTTCATGCGCGTTCACGTTTGTCAATTGTAGTTTGCAGTTCAGTCAGACTGGCCAACTGAACGGTTTTCAATAGAAACTGCAACATTTTTCCATCAACACACAGAAAATCGTTTATTATGTAAAGTAAAACCAACTACTTTGTAAAACGATTTCTGTTCATTTTTTCAAGGGAAAAACTGAACGAAAATCATTCAACGAAAATCGTTCATTACTTACATCGTTGTGTGTGTACGCACCTTTAGTATTTAGTTAATTACAAATCTAAATGCTACAGGGATGTTACTTACCTTAGTCGGGATTTTCAGATGTCTGCCTTCAGCTTAGGTCCGGCGGTGATTCATACCGATTCTCGTGATATAATAGTTCCTTGGTAGACCTCACACTTTCAATTGCACTGTGAGGGGTAAATTTACTAAGATGGGAGATCTATTAAGAAGTGATGTTGCCCATAGCAACCAATCAGATTCCAGGTATTGTCTTCTAGAAGGTGCTAGATAAATGAGAAGTAGAATCTGATTGGTTGCTATGGGCAACATCACTTCTTAAATAGAACTCCCATCTTAGTAAATTTAACCCTGAGCCTCTCAGGGTTAAAAAATGCACAAAGGTTTTTCATAGATAGAAACTGCTGTTAGGTTTGAATTATAGGCATATAGTGGCGATTGCCAAAAAAGTGTTCCATCAGGTATCAACCCCTTAGATAATCAACAAAGGCTGTGCAGATAATCACCAAGGAGTGCACAGTGAGTCTCTCAGGATTAAAAACACATTAGTTTTGCTGATAAGCACCGCTACTTGGTTTCATAATAAAAAGGCATATAGCAGTCATTTGTAGAAAATAGATTCCATCAGGCAGGCTCGGATTGGGCTTTCGGGGAATCAGGTAATTCCCCGGTGGGCCCAACTGCGTTGTGGCCATGCCCCTTTATGTGTGGGGGCTGTATTTAGCGGGCCGCGAACGGGGTCGGGTAAGCTGCCATCTTAGGCAGAGCTGAGGGGGTCAGGGCAAGGGAAATACTCCTCCCTCCTGTCGTTTCTGCAACTGTTTTTTTTTGTAAAGGAGATTAGCAGCAGTACTGCTGCTATCCCCGTGAGGTTTGCTAGAGCGGGCACACACTAGGACCCACCGCTACTCTAACATCAGGTTCATCCTGCAACACTCTAAGCAAGGGGCGGAGCTTAATGGGACTGATCAGGGGGTGGGGCTACATGGGACAAGTGATTGGGAAGTGCTGCTGTCAGAGGGAGAGGAGAGTTGCTGCAGAACCAGGACTGGCCCACCCAGAAACTGAACTCTGCTGCTTGCCATGGTAAAAGAACATGGAGGGAAACGTGTGTCTGTCTTTCTTTGTGTGCGTGACTTGTATGTGTGCTTCTGTTTGTGCATGCTGATGAAGAATGTGTGTGTGTGTTAGGGGGTGGTGGGGGTTTGAGGTAGCGGGAGAAATGGATTGGCACACTGAAAGCTGTCTAGGGCATGAGAGGGCCCTGAGGCAGGGGTGTATCTACCCCTTGGCCAGGATAGCACTCGCCAGGAGCATTGGCCAGGTGGGGGGGGGGGGCGCTGCCCGGCTGTACTACTTGCAGCCAGGGTTTTGAATCACTGATATGTGCGTTCCTACATAACAACACTGTCTTTCCCAAACTTGTGCTGTGTGTACAAAGCACAGGGAGCTAGGGCTCAGAGGGGAGACTGATTGTTGCCTGGAAAGGCATGACGTCACTACGTGCCCAGCCACTGCAGCCAGTGACTTATATAGGGGAGTCCAGGCCATGGAGAGATCACCACTAGACAGGCAGCAAGTGGCGCGGTGCTGCCCGGCTGACCGTGGCACAGGACGAGGACCAAACAAACTTCTTACCAACACCCAATGCGAATCGACTGTGTAAATACCTTGTTAAGATGAGCAGGCGGCAGATTCTGCTATGCATGGTGTTATATCTGACCATGATATGAAGTGATGGCAGGACGTGCATTTGGGAAGGTGTGAAGGAGGTTAGCAGTGCAATCATGGTGCCCAGTCTCATAGCTCTTTTCTTCCTACTGAGACCAAAAAACGCCAGCAGCGGTGACACCACTAGCATCTGGTGCTGAAAAGTCTCTGAGTTTACAGCAGATCCTCCTTGTGTGCTGCAATAGAAGGTAATCCACCTCATCACTGTGCGATAAGTGTGTGTATGTCTGTCAGTAATAAGCCCATAGTACTGGCACATACATCACAACATGTTTATCCTGACGACAGTGTAAAGGACTGAAACGTTGATAAAGCCTACCTCTGAATTGTCATTCTAAGATCTCAGGGTTGCCGCACCTTTGCACTATATACAGATATTTATATATATATATATATATATATACAGATATATATATATATATATATACTGTATATATCTTTTGTTGGATGGTCACGCCCCTTCAGCGGCCCCTACCCTTGGTGGGCCCTTCATGCCCCAGTCCAACACTGCCATCAGGTGTACACCACTTTAATAATCACCAGAGATTTGTGCAGTAATGGAATATATACACATATATAAAAATCCCACTGTTATCTCTATTGAGATGAGGCTACTTATTTTTTTCTTAGTGGATCAGTACCTTTCTTTTCCGGTTTTATGAATCCAAGGCACTCGCGGGTGCGGCTGTTCACTCGCTGGGGCTCCCACGTCTGTCTGTCAGATCCAGAGAGTCCGGACCTCTGCAGCGTGTAGTAACGATGAGCAGTGTGCGGTGATTAATGATGTGTGGCGCGTATAGCGCTGTAAGGGGTGTGGCTTGATGCGTTTCCTCAAAAGCTGTATCTTTGTGTATATATGTCATTACTGCTCAAATCTCAGGTGATTATTGAAGTGGTGTACACCTGATGGAATTCTTTTATACAATGCTTTCTGATGCATCAACAGGCCCTGTAATGTGACAGCCCTCCATTCTTTTTTTTTTTTTTTTCAGTTTTGCTAGGAACATGTTATTGAACATAGCAGATAGCTTGATGAATAAATAAAAATTATACAAAAAATAGCAATAGATGGAGGGCTCTTTAACAGCAAAGTACTCTTTGGGCTAAGCTGCTTCCAGATCCTCAATTGTTCATTTAAAATTTAAATTCAACAAAAGTGTTTGCGTGTGTGCATGTGGTATTCATTGCTGTTGAAATTATGTTTTGCCTTGAGTACCAATATAAGTATTCAGCCAGTATTTAAAGAATAGTTTTCATTTTTTTTCTCTTTCATCACAGAATTCATAATCTACGGAATATGCCCTGCAGTATGGGGCCTAATTCTTCTCTATATAATATATTTCTTGTGTGCCAAAGGATACATCATCATGGTGATATACACTACTAATGTACAGTGTACAACCACCGATGACCCCCAACAAGTCCGCTGCTGCTGTGGTGTATTCCACTGTGGCTAAGAAGTTTGAAAGATGGAAACCAATGGTGCATGTCCAGATGTAGAAATGGGAATCAGTATCGTAGGAAACACAGGTAGAAATAAAGCCCTATGGGAGACCAACAATGCAAACAAAAAGTAAGAAGAGAGAGCTTAAATGAAAAAATAAATAATGCAATCTATATTATTTTTCTTGGGGGGACAAATAAAAATGTTATCACAGCTGCTATCGTACAGGCCACCAATAACAAGCTATAATGCCGGGGCCAAGAAGTTTGAAATATGTAGTGGCGGGAAGTTTGAAAGACTACAGCGGACATCCGGATGTAGAGACAGGAGCTATCAGGCAGAGGTGGGAACTACGACACAAATAAAAATGTAATGGGAAAGTATACAAACAAAACTATACAAAAGACACAAAAAAACAGATAGATCACACCAAATACAAAATTTGAAAAACAGGGGAGCCTCCCATGCAATAACATATAAGTGTTCACCAACTGTGCAATGTAATAAAAAATAGTGGTCCAGTACCAAATCATAAAAGTGATATAGCTTATCTGATATCTCAAAATGATTCCTTAGGTTGTTCATAAACAAAATGTAGGAATCGCACATACAATTTTTTAAAATAAATAGGCTCATGTGAACATTCTATAGAAGACGTCAGTCAAAAAAAGCAATAAACCCAACATGTTTTGTCCTGATGAAAAAAAATGGCAGCACTCAGACTTCCTCTGGGCAAATGAGAACCATGTACTTCCTCTGGTATATATAGAACTCTTGAATAGCAAACAAACTCCATGGGCCGTATTCAATTTGAGGCAAAATGTCGAAATCGGCGAAAATTTATTGCTGATGACGTCATTTTCGCCTATTTCCATTTCCCTGTATTCTATTACATTGGCTTTTCGCTGGGGCAAAAAGTCAATGTAAAAAAACGGGGATAAATATTGGCCTGCCTTTAGCTGGCGAAACAAACTGCAGAATTGGGGTTTAAGGGTGCAGGCTTATAAAAAAAATAGCCTGCTACCTTGGGAATGCCCCCTTAAAACGAAATGTGCAAAAAAAGTAAAAAAAAAAATTGTGACACCCCAAAAAAAATTTTTTGGGGGGGGGTTAAAAAAAACAACAACTAAAAACCACTTCTAAAATAGACATATTAAATCCACAGGGTTTCCCTTATATGCGGGAGGTGTTTTCTTCATTGCACAGAGTAGCGGCAGGTGCATTTTTGCAGAATTTTGAAAAAATTAGTTTACGGACTTAAAATATGCTAGTACCTATTTTCAAGTACACCAAATTTGATGGGACCACTTTAAAAACCGAAAAAAAAAAGCTAAGTGCTCTTCTGCATCACTTCTTCAAAGTCGGGAAAAAATCACCTGCCGCGGCTATTTAAAAACCCGACTTTCTTCTGCAGGCAGAAATGGGGGTACCCATAGTGATGCCCCACGTCTGGACATCTTTAGGGGGGTCCTACAATTATTTCCCAAAAATTCCCGTATTTTTTCGCTGATCCAAGTTCCGCCTGTTCCCATTTTTGCCTACTTTGGATACAGGGAACAGCGGGCTCGCGCGATACTTTTCTGCCTGGAAAACAGGCGAAGGAGGCGAAAAGTCCAGCAGGCGAAAAAGTCTGAACTTTTCGCCTCAAATTGAATACGGGCCTATGTATGTACAAGCCAAAATGTCTAAAACTGGATATCTGGTAATATTATTCTTATTTTTTGTTATTATAATAATTAT
The DNA here is from genome assembly GCA_031769625.1 of Taudactylus pleione. Taxonomy (NCBI): domain Eukaryota; kingdom Metazoa; phylum Chordata; class Amphibia; order Anura; family Myobatrachidae; genus Taudactylus; species Taudactylus pleione. Next base: position 21,750,614 of record JAUIMM010000052.1, on the reverse strand, counting down.
TAGCCTTTATTTATGTGGCACCACAAGTGTTCCGCAGTGCCTTACAAAGTACTTAAACAAATAAGTGAACAAGAAACCAGTGACTTACAGTGCACTAAAATGCAGGACAAGGACAAGGTTTATACACATTGCTGCATTAGCGATCATAACACTCAAATAAGCAATAGGGAGTAAGCAACCAAGTGTTAGGTGCCCTAATTGGGAGTGAGGGGAGGGTAAAAGTATTAGTAAGGAGAAGCACAAGAGGGTAGAGGGCCCTGCTCATGAGAGCATACATTTTAAAGGGGAGAGGCAGACAAACAGGCGTGAGACACAGATGGGGTAGACAGGAAGGAAGGAGCATGTAGTAGTGGGTTAGGATGAGAGCTGGAAGGCTTAGATGAGAGCCTGTTTAAAGATTTGTAGAGAGGTGGAGAGTTTGATGGGGAGAGGGAGAGGGTTCCAGAGGTAGGGAGCAGCATAGGCAAAATCTTGGAGGCAGTGGGAGGAAGTAATCAGTGGGCAGGAGAGGCGGACAGGAGTATGAAGGGAGATGAAGTCAGAGATATAAATGGGAGAGGAATGGGTGAGGGCTTTGTAAGTGAGTGTAAGAACCTTGAATTGGAATCTGAAGGGGAAGGGGAGCCAGTGGAGAGTTTGTAGGAGAGGGAGGCAGATATAGAACGTTTGGAGAGATGAGCCGAGCAGTAGCATTGAGGACAGATTGGAGTGGAGAGATGTGGGAATCAGGGACGCCAGATAGGAGGGGTTTACAGTAGACCAATCTGGAGATGACCAGTGAGTGGATAAGGGTTTTACATATAAAAAGGTTTGATGTATGCGAAAAAAGGAATATTCTAGTTGTGTGTTTGTATTTTAAAAATTGGTGTTTATTTAGAATACATTTTGTCAGAAATAAATGTTTTTCTTTAAAAATATTTAAAATAAAATGCAATTCAGTAGACATAAAATATCACAGTAATTCTGGTTTCGATGTAAGATCCTTTAGATCTTACATTGAAACCGGAATAACTGTGAAACTATCATTTACACAAAGATCCCACTATATCATTGTTATGGCCCGTACACATGGGTCAATCAGACAGTGATCAGATATCGTTGTCTGATCGACCAGCATGTGCTGGATAATCGTTATCGAACATCCAGCACATGCAGCATCCCCCAAATGACTTAACAAACCCGCGATCAACGATCGGGGGTCGCTATAGTAAACAGGCCAACCTGGTCAATATCGATCAGGTTGGCCTGCATGCATGGGCGATGGTCGATATCAATATTGACCATCCGTGCCCGCCCATCGACCATCGTTTGGTCATTGAAAGGGGTAATATTCCGGTTGATATAAATCATCAGACGATATTCTGTTACCATAAGGAAGCTACATTGTAAAACAAAAATATCTGCAACTTTAAAAAGAACAAGGAAAACAGATTAACTCCTGAACTATATGCACAGCATAAGCAGTATTTCTACTTCAGGGTCCATAGGGTATCCACAGGATGCCTTGGGGGTATAGGCTATGGCGGCAGACATCGGGCACCTCAGAGTTAAAGTTTTCAGCCTCCCACGATGCACTGGGGTCCATCTCCTATACCCCGAGCCAAGGCAAATCAGTTTCGTAGGTGCCCGGCTCGGAGTCGGATCACCATGTTCAGAGGGGGGCCCCTGAAGTTATTTTCAAGCAGCTTTGCTGCACAAGATGAGCTGTACAGCATAGACAGTCAATACTGACATCTATGCTGTCGCTCCTTCACCCCGCTGGACCAGAGTGCCGGTACTGATCCGGGGATGCTGGTGGGTGTCTGGGGTCGCAGCTAGTGGTGACCTCAGATTATCCCTGACTGTGACCGAATTCAAGGGGTCAAGTAAGCAGCGGGGTCCCGCGGTGGTGTACCCGCTGATCACAGTCATTTAGTCCTCAGGCAGGGGGCTCCCTGGGGAACAGGCTGTGCGTGGAGCCAGGTACTGATCCTGTGCTTTCAACTAGACCACCAGGGACAGCGGGCTGCAGCAGTGTGGATATGTTCCAGCGTCCCACGGGTTAATAGCATACCAGGGGAGTGTGCCTACCCTGTCTCACAGCCGGTGCCTCCCCTGCTGCACAGTGCCTTTCCACCGCTGTCTGGTGACTGTGTCAGCGCTCCTCCCCTGGGCCTGCCTCCTTTCAGCTCCTCGGTGGCCATTTTCAAACGCTGTTGGAGTCTTGATACACGTATCATTGCGGTCCGGTTTCCCCCGTATACCTCTCCTCCGATAAGGTCAGAGTGTGCAGCGCTGTTTCCTACCAGGCTCTGGTCTGTGTAGTTGATCACAGCGCTTGTAGTGCAGGTTATTTAATTATTTCTGCATTGTATGTGACTATCTGCTAGCGCTGTCTGACTGTACTTTCACTTCTGACTGTCAGCCATTTTACTATCCCTGTTCTTCCTCTGCTAAAGCCCTTGCCGTGCGGTGTTGCAGGGTGTTCTTTGCCTCACAGTAAACAAAGTGATTGTCTGTGTGGGGAGTCACATATGCTCCATTTACACTCATCGTGTCTGGGAGTGAACATGAATATCCTCTTTAGCTAAAATGTACCACATGTAATCTACTGTTAGCAGAGGGAGATGTGAACCCTGAGGGTTTATGCAGGGAATGTTATCTTTTATCACGCCCGATTACTGTCACTGCGCCTGTGCAGGAACCACCCTGGGCTTGTTTTGCTAAGGGACTTACAACCCTTGTGGGCCAGTTGGTGACGCCCCCTGCATATCCCTAAATGGGGTTATCGCAGCAGACGGTAGTCTCATCACCCATGCAGGGGTTCCCAAGGCAGTTGATGATACCCCAGGATCTCCCGGTTTCGCCCCCCCAGGTCTCGCAGGAACCTGTGTGGGTGAATTCCTTGTCCACTACAGTACAGCACCTGATGGACATGTTACAGGTGGAGTCTTCATTGCGGCCTTCTAAGCAGCCTTTATTGTTTCAGACGGCTCAGTATGATGATGACATGACGGTGAAAGAGGATCAGCTGAGTCTTAGACATATTAAGTTTAAGAAAGCACTGGGACATCCAGGAAGAGAGACAGCTGGATATACAAATGAGGAAAGGAGGGAGAGGTCAGGGGAGAAAAGGTATATCTGAGTATCATCAGCATAGAGATGATGTCGGAGGTCAAAAGAGCTGATAAGTTCACCTAGAGAAGACGTATAGAGGGAGAATAGGGGAGCTCCAAAGCAGAACCTTGGGGAACACTACTGTAAGTGGAAGTGGGGGGGAAGAGGAGTCATGAGAAGAGACAGAGAATGAATGGTCAGAGAGGTAGGAGGACAGCCAGGAGGGTTCAATGTCATGTAGACCAAAGGAGTGAAGGATTTGCTGGAGAGGGTGGTCCACGGTGTCAAAGGCAGCAGATAGGTCAAGGTGAATGAGTAGAGAGTAGTGGCCCTTGGATTTGGCAGCAAGGAGATCATTGCTGACTTTCGTGAGGGCAGTTTCAGTGGAGTGGATCTAATGATGGTTAACAAAAGCACACATACAAAATGTCCAATGTATTGAGTATTAATCTTATAGAATCCACAATATGTCCGATAATTGGATAAAAAAACTAGAAATTACGTATTGGCATGTAAACAAATGTAATCATCTAAACTGCCGATGTAATAATGTCAAAGCCAGAACCTGGGCAAAAACTAATGGATGCCCTAGAGATGGACTTTTTTCAAGCATGTATACAAAACACACAGCCAGAACCAGGCTATGAATCGGAAAAGACGTATCGTCTCTTTGCACAATTGAAATGTATCCCAGGAGAACAGGCGACAACATCAAAGACTATCCGGAGAAGATATGTAATCACTCTGTACTACATTAAAAACCCAGGATTGACAGAAATCTAGTGCTGAAATAAGGCAATACTAATAGAAATACCCAAAAGAAAGGCTCTTAAATAAACTATAAGCATAACCTATTAGTCAGAATAAACTGATCATTATAGCAACAATTAGGATAAAAAATGATCCAAAAAGACTTTATATATAAACATGTATATACAATATATACACCACAAAAAGAACCAGCACTATTTAGCATAAGTATTTTCCCATGCGCTCTCTATAACTATAATATGTAGAAATGTAGAAGATCCAAAATTCAGTGGCACTCGTTGGAACCACATCCCAAATAGAATCCACAAAGGATAGATGTGACCTTTTAGTTTATTTCAACATTCTTCATGGTGCCTGAAATGTCAGATCTATCCCTTGTGGATTATATTTGTGATATGAGCCCTATAAGTACATGCATCCTTTAGCCTTAATTGACCAGCATGGCCTGCCGCCGATGTGACATACTTAAACTGTCATATGCCTAGTGTACAAAAAACTTGTTTTACCTCCCAGCACAGGATGCGGTCAGAATATCGACAGTAATGGTGCCGGCACTTACAATGCTGGCACCAGAATCCCAACACCTGTCAGAATTCTGTCAACTGCAACCCGATGGTAAGTGCTTGGGTTAGGGGAAGGGTTACAGTTAGGGTTAAGCACTAAGGGGAGAGGGTTAGGTTTAGACACCTCTGATTTTCTTTGATCTTCAAGATGTAAACAATCTTCCTGTGGGATCGCTGTAGGCAACATTAGATGTCTGCTCAATCTACATCATCATCCCTCATGATGGTGGTGTAGGAAAAGTGAGGAAACTGGATGTAGTTATGAGACCGGCGGCCGCAAGGCCGCTGGTCTCAATCTCGACATCGGAATCCAGGCAAGGAATTTAAGATAGGCGTTGAAATACCTACGCCTATCTTAATCCCGTTGCCGGAACACCAAGGACGCCTGTCCGAATGAAGGTAAGTCCAGGGTACTCTTAGTGTTAGCTGCAGGGAGGGAGGGTTAGGATTAGGGAGTCTAGTGGGGTTAGGGTTAGGTTTGGGATGGAGATTAGGTTTAGGCACCCCTAGGGGGGAGGGTTAGGGTTAGGCACCCCCAGCGAGAGATTAGGATTTGGCACCCCCCCTGGGAGGGTTAGGTTTAGGGAGCGGTAAGAGGGGGTTAGGGTTAGGCACCCCCTGGGGCAAGGTTAGGGTTAGGCACTAGGAGGGGGAGGTTAGGGTTAGGCACCACTAAGGAAGGGTTAGAGGGGGCACAGGGGAGGGTTAGGGTAATTACCTGCCCCAGTCGGGATCTTCATCCTGTCGGGCATCCGCTGTCCTGATTTGAAAAAAACAGAAAAAAACAGCCGCTGGTATTTCAATCCCATTCCGTGGAAACCTTTGTTGCATGCACCCTACATTGGTACTGCTATTGAATTTCTCATTTCTACATTACCAGATGGCTTAGCATAGTACTTTAATTAACTGTCTAACCTTATATACTTTGATAACATTATTTATCTTAAATAATTGTTCTTATTTAATATTTGACTATTGCAAATCTGAATGAAAACACTTTGTTTAATAAAATCCCCAAAATTAAAATCATGGAATAGAACTATAAAAATTTTAAAACTTTTCATTTGTTACCATTCATAACATGTAATATTGTTATAATATTATGTATCTCTGTGTTTCTCATTCATATTTTTTATTGATGTTGAAATACAGCTCTACAGTTATATTATCGCAGCTTGACACATTTTACAGAATGCATGGTATATTACTGTGCTCAGCTTGGGATGTGACTCATACTACAATTATTTAACTGTTGTTAAATGGGTTAATCTTGTGCATTTAGTAGAAAAACTTAGAAAGTAACTTCACCGAAATGTGAATAAAAAGTCCTCAAAAGAAAGGACAAAATCATTTTATTGACGCATGCCACATTACTTGGGAGATAAATATCTATCCAAGTTTTAGGAAATTTCCAAATTATCTGTTATCTTATGTTAGAGTATCAAAGAGAAAAGCTTTTGCAGTGACTGCGATTGATGTAAATGAAAATAGAATCTCAATTTACTGCAAAGAAAGTAAGATCTCAATCTTTTTAATTCGAGTCTTTATGTGGAGCGCACAAGTATATATTAATAAATTAGGTTTTTGTGCATTTCTTGTTTGAAATTCTATTATCATGTAAGGCCTTCCTTTTACAAAGAAACTCATATATTTTTTTTAATTCTAGTTATATTAGAGATTTAATATATTAGACTACATTTGAATTATTAAAGGTTTGCACCACACTGATTTGTATTACAATGATGTGCCACACTGGACAGTGGGGAAAACAAAGCATACCTATAATAGGGACATACAAAGTAAACAAAATAAGAAATATATATTTTTGTAGGGACCCTGCTCATAAGATATTGTAATTTAGTGGTAAAAGGATGGAGTGCAGTCAAAGAAGTGAGTGAAGAAGTATAGGTGGGAGTAGGCTACAGTAAAAACAGTAGACCATAGTTGGGTAGGCTGTAGTAAAAAAGTTGGATTTCAATGACCATTTAAAAATTGCAAAGCAGGGAGACTGTGTCAGGTGTGGTAAGTAATTCTGCATGGGAATAGTGGTACAGAAGGAGATTTGTACAGTAGGTGGAAGTGAGAAGTGGTTATCGGGAGCAAGGCAGAGGCAGGTCTAAGATGGCATGAAGATGTGTATTGTGAGATGAGGATTGAGCTGTATGAAGGGATGGTGGTGAGGTGAGTTATTTGAAATAACTTCAAGAGGATATGGGAGCTAGTATAAGGTTTTGCTTTGGATGTGAACTAATGCTGGGCATACACTGTGAGATAAAATGCATGTCAGAGTTAAAGACATTTTATGTGACAGTCTGTAACCCAGCAGATATTGTGGTCATACACTGTGAGATATTTACAGTGTATGGCCACACAATATATCTGGTTTCCTTCCCTGGATAGGAGACATTTCCCCATTCCTCCCCTGTGAAGGAACAGGGGAAATGTCTGCTGCTAGCTGCGGTAATGCATACACTACCCGATGCGGCTGACTTGCAACTGCAAAAATATTGCATCAGACGGACATGTGAGATGATTCGGCATGTCCAACCAGTCGATATTTTGAGATTGGTTGCTTAAATATACAGTACAATTATTACAATTATCTGGGTAATCTGCTGATATTAGGCGAATCACCCAGATAATTGTATAATGTATGCCCAGTCTCTAAGGATAGATGGGTGAGAAGAATGCCAGATAGGAGGAGAATGCAGTAGGTGTGACATAATGATGAAATGCATAAGTTAGCATCTTGGGTAATAGAAGGAGCAATTACTGCTATTTTTTGGTTGTAGAGTTGACAGGACAGTGAGAGAGATTGGATGTGATCAGTAAAGCGGATGGATGCATGAAGGGTGACACCATGGAAGTGTGTTTGTGTGTCTGAGTAAATTGTGTAATTGCTTATGGTGAGGAGATTTGAAGCATGGTGGGAAGTGTGAAGATAAGCTCTGCTGTGGATGTGTTCTGCTTTAGGTAGCATTGGAAGAGCCATGTAAAAATAGCAGAGATCATTGGTCACACAAGTTAGCAGAGAAGGAGAAAAAGTACATTTGGGGGTTGTTGTTGTAGAGGTGATACTGTGGGCTGATGAGTGAATTTGTTTTCCAAGAGAAGAGATGTATAGTGAGATTATCAAAAGTCCAAGAGCAGCGCTTTGTGAGACACCAACATAAAGTCTAGGGGAGGGTCTGACAGAGAAAGTGATATTGAAGAAGGGTCCAGGAGGATGAATATAGAGAAGTGCCCCTTATATAGTTGATCACTTTTTGAGGGCATTCTTAGTGGAATGTTGGGTGTGTATTCCTGATTACAGAGAATAATGGAATAAAAGGAGAGAAAGCGACAGAGACAGGTGTACATATATTGCATAAGCAGTTTTACAGGCAAAAGAAAGGAAAGTAATTTTATAACAGTTGTTGCGAAAAGTTGGTTCAACACATTGTGGGCCTGATTTAGAAGTGGACACTATTGCATCCACAATAGTGCAATAGCATTGGTAATATGTAAATGCTAGTTCCATCCTTCCCCTTCTGTACTAGTGTGCGCCAGACAGTGGAAGCCCTAGGAAGCCCACTTTAAAAGCCCATGGCCGATGTAATTATACCGGTAATTCGAAACAATCCTCAATCGGCGCATCATTACATTCACCAGCGACACTTGCACCAACTAATGCAGGTGTAGTGTCTCCTTCTCAACTTCGGCTAAAAATGGCCCCTGTGACTGTGGCTGGCCGCATTCACTGACATTCCCCAATACATGCCCCAGAGATTTTTTTTCTGGGTAGCTCCCAGTCATCACCCAGGAACGCCCATGGTTTTACCTTCCCGTTCCTAATGCCAACAATCCCATGTGTTACAGTCAGTGGAAACCATGTGCCATAGGGATTTTCAGTATTTTTGTACATGCACAGTAGCAAAGAATCTCCTGCACAAACATCGGTATTGTGTCTGCATCAGGCCCTTAACATTCATAGCAGTCTGGATAAAACAGCTCATAGGGAGCCATGTTTGTGGCATTTTCAGCTCTTTGATGGCGGTAGTCCACAAATAATCTACTTCTTTCCCTCTCTGGATTCAAAACATTACATGTCAATCAACTTCCATCAATCAATTTGTCAGCTATTAAAAGCAATTACTGTCTGATGGAAATATTTATATTTTCTTTACATTATTAATTTAAGAAGACAGATAAGTATATTGCAACAGTTTTCTTAAAATGTGTAATGTAGCTTTAAAAAAATAAAATTGAATACTCCATGACGTAACTCACATTTGCGTAAACTCAACTATATTTTTTCCATTACTTTAATGAGCTCATGTAGCTCTTGTCTTCATTTTACTTTGCACATACAGTACAGTAGCTAAAACAAACTGAGTTACATGCACTGATGATGTTAATGGAGTTGAGTAATTTTGTGCTACTGCGCGTGTGCAAAAAACCCTAAAAACCTGTATGGTGCATGCGTTACACTGTGTAACTGTGCATGGCAGGACCATGCCTCCTTACTAAAAAAATAAAAGAAAACAATATCTGCAGCATTGCAAATCGACACTGCAAGCTCCACATAGGGGTGCCATTGTGCCCCTCAACCAGGGGCAGATCCAGGGGGGCACGATCAGTATGATTGCTCTCGCCCCTCCTACAGGTGAAGGCAGTGGAGACTGCTGCTGTGCTAAGTGGCAGCAACAGCCACCTCCCTGTACTCACTGCAGCCCAGCGCACAGCAGTGCGTGCTGGTCGCTGCTATCGCTGACAGGACTAAGAGAGGGGAGGGGGTAGCAGCTGTAGCCTGGGCCCGGCTAATCAGTGGACGTGTTGCTGAAGCCGTTGCGTACACAGACGCTTAATCGCTCACATAGAAGGCCATTCTCAGATAGAAAATCTGTATCTGCCATAGAGATGGTGAAAGTTTTGATGGTGCAACCGATGGTACCAAGCGGTATTACAGTGTTTGAAGGTGCCTCAGTCCTTGCACACTCAGACACACGCTTGTACACACAGGGAAGTGCTTATACTAGCATTAGCATAGAATCGCAGACGCGACTATGGTAAAAGAGTCGCAGCAGGGTGTCACTCAGAATCAGGCCCATTATGCTTCCCTATAAGAAGAAAAATGTACTGTGTCTAATAACACCCTAGTGAAAGTACTGTATGTAATACCAAGTAAGGCATCCCTTGTCCCTAACAGTACTGTAATAATTAACCCTTTATGTACCTTCTCACGGGAAGTCAATTGAAGCCCAAGTAATACTTGCAGAAGTCTAGTACTCACAGAAAGATTTGCATTTAACTACATCAAATTAATCTTATCAATGTCCATTTAAAATCTACATTTGATAATGCCTTCAAATCATAACACATAGGGCTCGATTCAATTAGTTGTGAATTACTCACACCCACGAATAAGTGAGACTGTATGCCACACCTGCGAGTAAGTACGGCTGTATGCCACACCTGCGAGTAAGTACGGCTGTATGCCACACCTGCGAGTAAGTACGGCTGTATGCCACACCTGCGAGTAAGTATGGCTGTATGTCACACCTGCGAGTAAGTACGGCTGTATGCCACACCTGCGAGTTAGTACGGCTGTATGCCACACCTGTGAGTAAGTATGGCTGTATGCCACACCTGTGAGTAAGTACGGCTGTATGCCACACCTGCGAGTAAGTATGGCTGTATGCCACACCTTCGAGTAAGTATGGCCATATGCCACACCTGCGAGTAAGTACGGCTGTATGCCACACCTTCGAGTAAGTACGGCTGTATGCCACACCTGCGAGTAAGTATGGCTGTATGCCACACCTGCGAGTCAATATGGCCGTATGCCACACCTGTGAGTAAGAATGGCTGTATGCCACACCTGTGAGTAAGTACGGCTGTATGCCATACCTGCGAGTAAGTACAGCTGTATACCACAGCTGCTAGTAAGTACGGCTCTATGCCACACTTACTGTACCTCTAGATTGTTACACGTTTGTTTGCAGCATAGGACGCCAAGAAGAAATGTACGAGTTTGGGGTGGGATCGGGCAGCGAGGGGGGATAATTACTGTGCTGTTGCCGGTGCTTATATGCTGTTGCAATGGCAATTCGCCCCCTTCGGACCTAATTGGATGGAGCCCAAAATGTAAACATGTTCTCTTTAAGTGAGATTGCAAATTTATGTTGTAGTTACTATAAACATGATAGCTTCGATCACATTAAAAATTAGATTAAAAATGTTCACCCTCACACCTATACTGTAGATCTTAAGAAATTTGTGCCATTGACTGTGTATAAGTAAAATTAAATTTTTATGCAAAACTATTATCAACAAACCCATGGTCACACCTGTATGTTCATCCCCCTCTGAACCTTCTGAATCTTAAATTAACAGTTAAACTTTAAAATATAATATATTTTAGTGTCTACACTTAGTGTTTTTCCTCTCAAATGTCTCCAAAACAACGAGCAAGTTTAGCAATGCACAATCCCGCAATTTTTATTTTCTCTTCTTTAGCATTTTCCTCTCTGAGGGGTCTATTTACTAAGTAGTGTTAGGAGACAAAGTGAAATGACATAAGGTCCTAACTGCCATGTCACAGGCTGTGTTTGAAAAATTACAGTTGGGAGCTGATTGGCTGGTACCTTATCTCATTTCACTTTGTCTCTTAATGCTGGGTACACAATGACAGATATATTGGCCGATCAATTGATCGGCCAATGTATCTGCTGCCCGTCGGGCAGTGTGTACCCGCGATATGTCGGTGAACGTCGGCGTTCACCAACATATCGCATTGACTGTGCATGCCTGCTTTTCGCTGACCAACCCCTGTCACCTCCCACAAACGGCACTTCCTGTCAATCACTCTGCAATGGGTCTGCGTGGTCACTGCGATCGCAGTGGCCGGTTCGCGCACACGCACTGCGATACATATGCATGCACAGAATGCAACAATCGGCAGATTGTGTCAGCAGATTGTGTGTGTAATCGCAGTTGCGATCGGTAATGAATCAGGCCCTAAGTCATGTTTAATGACTATTTGTATTCCAATTTCCAAAGCAAAATTAAATATATTAGAATATATAAATAAATGTAAATTTGCAGTCTTTTACACTAATGGTGCGTACATATGGTACGATATCTATGAACGATATGAATGATAACGATATCGTTCAACGATATATCGTTCATATACAGTAGTTCAATTTTATGCAGTGAACGACCAATGACGCGCGTTCCCGCATGAACGATAACGATATCTGTGATTGTCTGTACATGCAGTCCAACTTGCACGATATTGTCAACTTTGCCTGTTCAGAGATGTGGCAGGTGGTACAGATCGTACCGTGTGTATTCAGTCTAGACACTGTGTCTATTCTACATTACACATTGAAGGCACTGAAATAGCAATGGAATGTATGTTGGAGCTTCAAACTGTGGAATGAGGCATTAGGTTCAAACTGTGGAATGAAGCATTAGATTCAAACTGTGGAATGAAGCATTAGGTTCAAACTGTGGAATGAAGCATTAGGTTCAAACTGTGGAATGAAGCATTAGGTTCAAACTGTGGAATGAAGCATTAGGTTCAAACTGTGGAATGAACATTAGGTTCAAACTGTGGAATGAAGCATTAGGTTCAAACTGTGGAATGAAGAATTAGGTTCAAACTGTGGAATGAAGCATTAGGTTCAAACTGTGGAATGAAGCATTAGGTTCAAACTGTGGAATGAAGCATTAGGTTCAACAAGACACACAAGCAACTTATTATCGTATTCGCTTATCATACAAAAAAATTGTCTTTATCCACTCTAGGAAAAATATTCTACAACCACTCAATAAATACATTAGTACAAGAACATAAACTACAGAAAACGTTATCACTATATATTTTATTCTTCTCTCTGGTATCTTACAGAAAATTGATAAAAAAAATTACCGGTATAAAACAAGAAAGTTTAACAGTATGAATATTGATTAAGATAAATGTAAACCATTATTTTTTTACTACCGAGCATTTGAATTACTTGTACAGTACATTGCTAAAGTATATGTAAAAGAACAAAACTAAAGATTATCTTTTTGATTTGTTTTCAACCTTAAAACATTTTCTGATAATGCCTGCAAGTTATAGCAGTGATATAGTTAATTACGTTACAAAGCATCTGCGTCTTTGATATAAATAGGCTCTAAACATGAAATAAACCAGTTATGGTCAGTGCATTCAGACTGACATTATTTTTAGTTGTTATTACTGTGGCTTATTCCACATAAGGTGAAGGTTTCTCAATTACAGCATGCCAGTTATTTATATAGCGCAAACATATTCCACCGCTCTTACAGAGAATTTTTGACCATTCACATCAGTCCCTGCCCAGAGTCAGACTGGCCCACAGGGGTACAGGGGAAACCCCCGGTGGGCCCAACTGCCCAAGGGCCCATTCCCTCCTCTAGGGATCAGGTTCTAGACTGTGCACTTGAATTATACATTATACATGCAGTATGTTACATTATACTGCACAGGACTATGGTGTATATTCAACAATGCATTGCTGTTATTGATCTATTATATATTGCACTAGCAGTATTTATTAAATATATTTTTAAAGGGGCCCAGGTCATGCACTCTGTAATGGTTAGCTAAGCCTCTGTGGAAGCTGGCCACACCCCTTCTGGATGCTGACCACACCCCTAAATAAGGGCCCCAACACTGCATTCCCCCGCTGGGCCCTTCATGCTCCAGTCCGACACTGTCCCTGCCCCAGTAGAGCTTATAATCTATATTCCCTACCACATGCTCACACACATACACAATAGTTAATTTTTGTTGGGAGCCAATTAAGTATATTTTTGGAGTGTGGGAGGAAACCCACGCAAGCACAGGGAGAATATACAAACTCCACACAGTTAGGGCCGTAGTGGGAATCAAACCCATGACCTCAGTGCTGTTACAGAGTAATGCTAACCATTGTGTGCTGCCCATTCTTCTAAATGTTTACCTAAACTGTCTATTAATATTTGCCGTACGCTGGGAAGAACTTTGCCCGGGAAGTCTGTTCTGGGCCTTCCATTGGATGGATTTGGACATTGGTTTCACCCCAATCAGTGCAGGGGTGTCTGAATGCATAACCAGACAGACAAACAAACAAGCACACAGACCAATGAATGTTATATATAAGATCACAGTGTTTTCGTATAGTCTCCTGACACTATTTGGCAGATGTGCTGCTGACACTGAGCCTGATTGAGAGATGGAAGCAATACTGATGTTTACGCAGTTGAGCGATTATCACTGGTCTGCACTGCATCTCAGTTGCAGCGCGCATTTGTCAATTTCCTTTATCGTCGTCGTTTGCAGTCAAGATTTATACACAAAGTCATTGACAGGAAGGGACCATTTGTGGGCGGCAATGGGGGGTGGCGACAAAAACACAGGCATGTTGCGACCATTTTTGGGGTCTGTCTCTGCCTGCGACTGCGATCTCTTATGCAGTAAAAATGGCTCTGTCATCTCAGTTCCCATTATTCATGACCATAGGGTTACTCAGAAGTTCAATAATCGACTGATCTGCGGCCAAGCTGCATCTTTGTTCATAGTTATTTGGATTTGCAAAGCTGCGGGTCAGTGTCTCAATACAAATCCTTGTGGCTGTGACATTTGCATATTTCCGCAAAGCTGCTGTGCACACATTCACAGCTGCGGCAGCGGCATTAGCGTACAACTTTGAATCAGGACCACTATCTAAGTAAAAGTAGGCTAATATTACAACAACCTTGCTTTACCAATTCCTTTTCCAGAACACATACACACAAATAGATTCATCCAAGACAAGATGATAGATGCAATGATTTTCTTTCAGAAAGGATCCCCTTTTAATTATAATCCTTCTTCATATAATTACTAGCATAGTTGATATACTGATCATAGTATAATACTTACAATCTCGTCAGATATACCTCCCAACCAACCCCTTTTTGGCAGGACAGTCTCACATTTTGGGCAATGTGCCACTATCCCACTGCAGTGTCACAAGGGGTGGAAAGGGTTTGCTGATACTAGGAAATTCATTCTCACCGTTGCTCTACTATGCATGCATGCTCTCAGCTTTCAAACACTGTATAGAGAAGTGGGGGGCATTCCAGCAGCTTGGGAAGCACTGAACGCTCTCCAGAACATTATGTCCCGGATTCCCCCTCTCAAAAGTTGGAAGCAATGTGTTACCCCTGACATCATATCCTGATCCTCACTGTCAGACAGAGTCTGATGGGGAGCAGTGGGGGCACATAGAAAAAATGGCATTATCTGTCATCTTATTATCTTATTATCTATTTTGTCTGTCTTTAAAACCATTGCATGAGGGAAATATACACAGGTGATATTTCAAAGATACTTCAGTTTTCTATCCTTTACTTGTCTAAGGTTTGAAGTCTTGGGATTTTTTTCTACAGGGGGGAACACACCAAAAGAGGTATAGTTGCAATACTCCGAGAGGTGGTAGTCACAAAATACCCTGAGGTACACAGCTGGCACAAATGCCAAGGTTACAGCTGAGTATACACAGTTTAGGATTTTGATAGCATGCCACAAGGTACACGAATGTTGTTTGGCACTGTTTGTACATTGAGTAGCCTGCAATAAGGTGCACAGAAGTGTTGGCACTCTTTGAACAGTGCATAGTGTGCAATAGTGTATATGGAAGTATTGGCACTGTTTGGACAGCATGCAGCTTGTAACGAGATACACATATGTAATGGCACTGTGGGAACAGCAAATAGCATGCAATGAGAGGTACAGATGTTTTGGCACTGTGGGAACAGTGCGTAGCGTACAATGACATACATGGAGTACTGCATATTATAACTCTGGAGCTCAAAACAGACATCAAATGTATAATAGTACACACACCCACACAGATGGTAAATGCAAATAGGTGGAATTGGCACAACCAAATACACTAGCGCTGAGTCTAAGACCCCCACCGGACTTAACCAGGAATTCCTGCAAGACTATATGGACTTAACTCTCAGCGCCCAGGTCAGGCCCAGTGTAGTTGGTTCCAACCTTGAAAGCAACAGAGTAATTAGCTGGTATGAGGGCTCTGCCTGGAAATACTGCAGATGGAAATGCAAGCATGGATGTGCTGCTGTCGAGGAAGTGATAAGTAACATTTTGTACTCTAATACTAAGAACTTAAGTTATAGATTTAAGAGGATTTAGTGGACTTTGACTCCGACTGTCCCTTTTAACAGAGTTGGGGACCCTGGACATTTCCAGACTGCTAGAACTCCTATTGTGAGTTGAAGTCCCACAATAGTGGAAAAGATTCAAATCTCCTCTTTGTTCTTCTGATCTGCATGGGTTCAGGGTCCCCACTATCTGCTTTATTTAGTGTACCCCAATTGACCATAATTGACTTAGACACAACTAGAATAGATTGTTCAGTCCTTTGCTTCTCCATCCAATGTTCTGTTAATCATGTACTCATAGTAATACAATTATCAATAAATTCTTCTAACCTTTTAGGAGGGTCCATCCTCACCAATTATTTTTTTATTTTATTATTCAACCATATCTGAAAAGATGGTGTTTAGCTACTGCATCCTAATCAATTAAAGAATTTAATAGAATAATTTGACATGTTCTATCTTAAATGTAATGTGTCTAATAAGGGAGCACAAGGGTTGTCTTAATTTCGCTAGGATTGTCTCAATTTAATTTTATGCTAATTTTGAGGTTTCTTTTTACATTGATTTGTCACTTGTCTTCCCTTCAATATGCTTATGGTTGTTGGTAATAGAGAATATACAGTAGACTGCCACTCAGTCTTTGCAACCCATGTAAATACAAAGTCAAAGGACAGACTGTATTGCTAAAAACAGCCATCTCCAGTCCTTGAAGCTCCCCTAAATATTTCTCACTACAGGAAGTCTCATTTTTGAGTATGCTCATTTGTATTTCTGCTCCTAGCCTAAATCTAGCAATCCTATCCACCAAACAGAAAAAGCAAAGCAATGGTACCCCTGTGAAGATCTGCCATGCATGAATATTATACTGTAAATGCATGAATTTGTTTTAAAGATATTTTTTGCAGCTTTATAAAGGAGAATTCCTATCTTCTGATTCTGTGTAGCTCTCTCTCTCTCTCTCTCTTTTCTTTACACTTGTTTTTTTTTAAAACAATATGATTTCTACAAATAATTATACTGTTTTTACATTATAGAGGTTTATTCTCTAAAACCAATAAATGATAATTTCTAACGTTCAAAAAAATAAACTAAAGTAAAGAATACATCATTCAGAAAATATTGTAATCACACAGCTATCAAAATTTAAATATAGACAGACTCCAAAGCAGCGCATTTTAAGCTAAACAAAATGCACACAGAAACACAGATGGTTGCTTGGTACATTTTAATAATGAACTAAAAACTTGCACACAGGTATAGTGTTAATTCCATGGGATGTGAACTGTTTTTAGTTAAAAAAAAAAAAAAAGAGAAACTTAAACAGCTGTTAAATGAAAATGATATAACCTAATCCAGCAACAATTATATGACAGTTGCTGTCAACAGCTGTTTCAGAAATATTTTTTTTTATTCTACAGTAAATATGAAAGATTCCTACTTAAATATCCTCAATAGTTTATCCATTTGACAAAGTTTTAGCCCAGATTGTGTATAGTATTCAAGTAACTTTGCTCTTTAAATTACATGATTTAAATTGGTTTTGATAAACATGTCAAGTTCTATGTGTTGCAATTTATATATGCAAATTCTTGTTGAATACAAACATGGGGACCTAATATCCTTTTAGAGAACAGGGGTCATAAAATGTAAAAACATATTTACAAATTTTATTTTTATACATATTGTATAAGGCATTCACAGTAAACATTTGTTTATATAATAAGCAAGAAAGTGTGTATGTGTGTGTGTGTGTCTGTTTGTCCTTTATGTACGGCCAGAGTTTTTTTACCTAGCTCCACCAAATTTGGCATGGTGGAGTAGTTTGACCAGGATTAGGTTTTTGGCTATGTTTGAAGTTCGTCAGGGCCATGGAGGTCTACATTATACCCACCAAGTGGGGTGTGGAGTCTCTGATTTAAATTTTTTGTTTAAGCAAAATCGCTTGGGATGTCTTCCAGTGCCTAAAACTGCACTGATCTGATGGCACAGGCTGATATGTACCAGTGGGGGGGCAGGCAGAGCTCCAATGGAAGAGCAGTGAGTCAGAGGATCAACTGTCACACTGCACCTGCACTGACAGTTACTAATTTCCTCCAAGAACATTTCCAGATTCCATGGTCTCCAATGTTGGTCTGCAGAGATTTCTGCTCGACAATGATTTCTATTGCACTACTTTAGGTGATTTCTGAAACCACAGTGATTTGGGAAGCTATATTAATTACTGTTCTGTAAATCAATCTGCTTCTCATATACCCCATTCCAAACAGTCCGAGATTAAGCCTCTCTGCACTGTCATTTACTTCTAAATTGCATTGTTATCCAGGTGTGAATGACTTCTGTGCTCCCTGTCAAAGCTTTCCCTCTTTGGTATACCACATTCAGACTAAGGGCCGTATTCAATTAGCGTTGAAAATGGGCGTTTTTTTGCCAAAGGCGAAAATGGCAGTTTTTCGCAAAAAAAGACAATATTTTAGCCAAAAAACAGGCGAAATTGCAATTGGCGAAGAAAACTGGAGATAAGTTTTCTCAATCCCAGACCAGGCGGAAAAAAAATGCAAAATCCCTATTTTTTGGCTAAAAATGGGGGATTTCTTTCAGGACCCTTTGGACAACCCCCCTAATGATAAATTACCCCCCCAAAAAATTGTAAGTTGCACACTTTGGCAAAAAATGGCCTGGCAATTTTGGGTGAAAAAAAAACAAAACATTGAAAATTATAGGAAGCAATTTTTTTCCAGGAAATTACTGTTCCACGTAGTTTGGGGGTACGTTAAAATGGGTACAAGTATATTTTCGTGTCGTACAAATGCAATTTTAAAAACTATAAAAAAATGCCTGCAGCGACCGCGTGCGATGTTTAAAATACTTCACATATTCATACCATCCCCTAAAAAATCAGACCCATTAGATTAAAAGCATTTTCAATTATTATTTTCTTTTTTACCCAAAATTTACGTGGACATTTTTTGCCAAAGTGCGCGCAACTTACAAATTGTTTGGGGGGTCATTTATCATTAGAGGGGGGTGTCCAAAGGGTTCTGAAAGAAATCCCCAAATTTTTATGCAGAAATAGGGATTTCACATTTTTTTCGCCTGGTCTGGAATGGAGAAAACTTTTCTCCAGTTTTATTTATTTTTTTTGCAAAAATATTGCCATTTTTTTTTTCGCCTATGGCAAATAAACCGCCCATTTTCGCCGCTAATTGAATACAGCCCTAAGTTTAGTTTTATCACATCTCGACCTTCAAAAGGATAGATAGGTCCTTTTCATGGCTAAAACTATGTTGTCAAACAGTGAGGTCCTTTTCAGGATCAATGGAATGGGGTTATAAGGGAGGACAATGTAAAAAATGAAGGCTGCATATGTACTTCAAGGTCCATTCTTCAACCTGGGTAATGCCGTGTATCCCAGCTAATTTATAATAAATGTACACACTTTAGAGAGTAGCTGGCACCATTTACTATAAAGAGAAAGAGATACATAACACACAAAAAAGTTTGAGAAACTCTGATTTATACACAATAAACACCAACTGTTCTCCAAAAGTGTCATTGTTATTTGTAGTTTTGTGTTCTCCTACAGGCAATATTAAACAATCCATACACAATGTACAAATACCACAATACACACAGTAATAATCAGAATATTGTAATTTATATTATATCCATTCATGAATACCAAAAGTTGTGAGTTTATAGATAAGTGCCACAGTTGGTAGCACATTGCTCTGGTGTAGGGTTGCTAATAGCCTTTTTAATAGTTTTTTTTTCTAGCATACTTGCCAGTTCTAAAAATATTTTTGTGTAGCAGTCCCAATTTTTTATGCCAAAAAGGGGGTTAAGCTAAAGCTGGCAGAAGCAGCGTTGGCGCCTTAGACAGCAAAGTATTCAAATACATTACCCCCATAGAGCTGACATTCCGCTATTTATTATTATCAGATAATAATGAGGGGAAGGCAACATCTGCTCCTGCCTTCAGTCTTGATTGACAATTCAATTCTCTACCTTGAATTACAGTGCGGTAACCTAGCAGATTTTCCTGCTCACCTCTATGATCTGCACATTTGTGTCTTTTTGGAGGGGGGATGTAGTCACTATCCCGGTGGTCAGGATGCCGGTGCTCAGAACAACGGTGCCGGTATTCCAACAGTAGTCGGAATTCCGGTTCCAGAATCTCGACCGCCGGCATCCCAACGGTAAGTATTAGGGTTAGGGAAGGGTTAGTGTTATGGGTTAGGCACTATGGGGAGGGTATGCCGGTACCCCAATCGCTGGGATCCCATACCCAAAACTTTCAAGATTATGATGATGGTGGCTAAAGTAAAACTGCTGCTGTTATGATAGAAAAACAAGATTAGAGTCTACTAAACACTTGTTTTATATAAAAAAAAAGATAAAGCGTGTTTCCTCCTCTGGAAGAAATATACTGCTCCTATTTATTGGTGTGGACTTTTAAATATTTAATTTTATAATTCAGATTTCTTTGATTTGCATTTCACGGTCCCCAAGTAACTTGATTCCTTTATGTAAGTTGTGTATTGTGTTTTTGAGGATGTTTGTACTCACAGTAAAGCCACATCTCCTGTCATATACCTGGAGCATATGTTACTCTTACAGTACTTGCAAAGGGAAGAAGGGACATTAGCAAGTTATTTATAGTTGGTCGCATCTTGTATCTGAGGGCAACTCAAACTAGGCAGCATAACGTGACTTTTTTCTCTGGACGTATTTTACATTTCAACTCTGAATGATGTCCTCTGTGTTTGCAGTGCCCCCTTAACCATAGGGAATATGATACTCAGTTTTGTGTGGCCTGGCAAAAAAGGCCTATGGTTGTTATTTGAGCATTTCTATTTGCAGATTATGTGAAAAGGGGGGTTTAATTTGTCCACTTTGTCCACATTTCTCTATTCACAATGTCCACAGTTATTCACTGAAGGATTTCAAGTACTTAAGCATTACATGGTTAGTTTATGCATGTTTCTATTGACACTGGTGCACCCATAAACTACTGTCAGAACAACTGGGTTCGGGAAGCATAAACCGTCACTCATACAGTACCTTCCTATTATAAATTTAGTGGCAGGATTAATTTGCTAAATACTAGAACCTGTAATGTTGAAATGCTGGAAGTGTCACTTAATCAGCAACATATTGCATTCCATATCAGGGCAGGGAAGATAGAATATATTTCTTCCATGCCATGTAATAACATTGCTGAGTGCCAGATGAGACATTTTTAGGTCTGTCTACTCAAAGTAAAATTTGGCCTAACAATGCTGGGTCACAAACTCTCAAATCATCCAATAAATTATATATGCAAATCAACTATATTGTATAATCTATTCAGAATAGATTACACAATTTAGTTGATTTGAATTTATAGGTTCTGTTTGCCGAAAATATGACAAGACTTTTAGTAAAAATCAGGATGGGCAGAGGATCGTGAGCTTTGGCTTAAAGTCTATCTGGAGGTCACTCAGTAATCTCGGTAGGTGTCGGAATTCATGCCTGGTCAAAAACAGCCCTCATACCGGGAAGAAAACAGCCCTTTCTGGATCATCCTTGATTCACAGATGCGGGTCAGGGTAAGTGCTATGCATTTAACAATGCGCAGTGTAACAAAGGAGCTGGGTGTCAAACCTGGCATGCCTGCATGCACTGAAGGAATGGTCATCCTGCGGTCATCTCAGAGGTCTGCTTGCAGGATGTGGCAAGTAGCGAGGAGGTGCTAAGTACTGCTACCTCTCATATTAATTGTGATGTTTTGCAGTGGTGAAGTCATTAGCCTCCAAGGAGGAGGTGGTCTTCTTGTTGCAGGATTTTAGGATATCCTGATGGGATGCAGTGGTGAAGTCATTATCCTCCAAGGAGGAGGTGGCCTTCTTTTTGCAGGATTTTAGGACATTATGATGAGATGGAGTGGTGCAGTCATTAGCCTCCAAGGAGGAGGCAGCCTTCTTGTTGCAGGATCTTAGTACTTCCTGATGGGATGCAGTGTTGAAGTCATTAGCCACTGTCGAAGTCAGAAAATATTTAAATACACTACAACATAATTCATATCCCACACATTAACATTAACTGGCATAGTCTCATGACATATTTCAAAAAGCCATAACCTGTGTGTATTTCTGTGATCTATACACATATTCCAATTTCTTTTAAGGAACCTTATTCCATTCCATTCTATTGAAGTAACAAGTTCCAAGGTTTCGGAAACAATAAGGCTTGTTGTTCCCCACAGCAGACAGGGTGTCATAAAAAGTGGTATTTATTCATCAGTTATCCTCCTTTGGTTGCATTTGATGTGTAAATAGGTATGTCATGCCTGGGGTCTTAATACCAATATATACGACCTCTTGTCTGTTGTTGTCATGGCTCCTCTTTTGACCCATACTGGAAAATGGACATGTCAGTTTATGATTGCCAAGGATACAATACTTTGATCCTGATTAGAATAATAGGCATACACCTATGCATACCACTATCTGTATGCATTTTAAATGATCTAAGCAGTAAAACCTGTTTCTTATAACAATGACCCGTAGTCTCAGTGTAAAACAATTACCTCTACATGCAAGCTACTTAACATTTATACAGCCAAACCTATTTAATCTAATATCTCACTTTAAAATATATGTGCAGTGTATCTAAAGTAACAATTAATGATGTTTTCAATTTAGGCAATATCTCTCATCCTCATATTCCTAAGGTATATTTTATTTTACAATTGATTGCCAGCTAGCTGCGGTGACAAGTTCCCCCTTGTGGCTGTGAGAGATTAATTTGATTGGCCACACATTAATCTAACATAATTGTTCCCAATGCATTTTTAGGCATTTCTTGTAACCAAACTTTCCTTTCATAATCACTATTTTACTATAACCATTATACCACTGTAATGGTTGCATATTTCGTCTAAGATAACACCAAAAATACAAATATATATATTGAAAAGAAGAAAACCAGCTATACATATAGTCCAGGGATGGAACCACATATTAACATCGTGTTTGGGGTCATAATGTACAGAATTGTGTTAGCAGTAATCCGGTGATTGTGAATAGATTGTCGCACATTGCAGCAATCAGATATTAGCAATGCCGGATTTATGTTTAATAATAGCTTATAACAATGGTTGATTTGAACTATCTTTGTGGATGGAACCCACAGGTGAACATCTGTAACAGCAACCTAAGCCTAGGCATCGCCCACTGTTCGAATCAACCAATGACCCCCAGTGAACTGGAAACATCCCGCCCCTGGACCAATGGAAGGAGACACAACTTGCCATTATACGCACCCATAATATAAGTGTATAAAATAAGGCTCCCCTGATCCAGAGTCCAGTAGCTATATTCTACCAGTCATCTGCTGATGACTAAACTCTGGATCCAGGGAGTGCATGCGAGTGTATGTATACTGGTTTGTAAACTCTGACCTTTTGTTTCTTGAACTATATTGTACCACTGTATAACTTGTAATAATTAATGTTATATATACTTTCAATATAATATTTACTTTTGTGTGTTGGACCACAGAAATTGGTGTGTGTGTGTTCACTAGCTTTCACAAATAAGGTTATTATACTAAGATATATATATATATATATATATTGCACTGTAATTCACATTGTATTTTGATATGATGATAGCAACTATTATGCATACTGTTGGTGTTACAATAAGGGAAGGTATTGCGTATGCATCACACGTTGCATACACTGTGCATTCACAGTTGCGTATCGCCATATGCAAGGTGCGTCCACATGGCGTCAACAGCCGTAGTGAGATTTAAAGTAGGATTTCACACCTCCAAGGAGGAGGTGGCCTTCTTGTTGCAGGATTTTAGGACATCATGATGAGATGCAGTGTTGAAGTCATTAGCCTCCATGATTTTTGCCATTGTCCCATCAGGTTTGCATTGTTAGTAATAGGGTATCATATTTTTCTACTTTTTCTGGTGATTTAATGAAAATGAATGCAATAGAAACTATCCATTTCGAGGATAAGATGTAATTGCTGGAGCCCATTGGTCGTAGGTCCTTGCTCTGTTCTAACGATGTCTGGAGGCTGGCACAAACATATTGAAGCTCTGGCAATGAAAGCCCAAGTGGGGCTTCCCTGTGCATGACTTAGGCCCTGCACATTCTCAGAAGAGCATCGCCAGTTTCTGTTTACCTCCACTATCTATAAACATTGTGCCAACTGAGATAGCTATAGTTCTGCTCCATTGTGCACCCTCCCTAAAGGTTGTGCCTTGTGTGCTGTTCCTGAATTAATTCAGAAGAACAATCTCATCTCGCATTTCACTGTCAACCTCCTGCTTGAATTTCCATGTATTTCCATGTATTATATTTAACTCAGTGTTTATTTCAAATATATGACTATTTCATTGTTCAGTCCTCTGCAAACTCATTCCGATGCTTAGGACACTTGAGATAAAATGTAATGCTTTGTGTGCAGTTGCCTATACAAAAGAAATATGTTGGCATAGCAACTGGTTTCACTTCACACTTGTTTTGTTATTGATTGCAATAATCTTAAGTGACTGTTTATCCCAAAAGATTCTAACCTGCAGTAGCATCAACAAACTTGTAAGATTTTATACATCAACATTTCTTCTTGAAGGAAAGATCCCTTCCCTAATGATTATGCCCTTCGCTGTGCCCCTCGTGCCAATTATTGATATGTACTCTGTACACACTGTTCTGCTTAAAGGACAAGTAGCATTTTACAATGAAACACCACTGTAAATATGTAAACACAATAGAACGTATTTGTTAACATGGGGCAATGTGCTCACATGTGATGTATCCCACTGCAATTAATAAGGTTAACTCATTATGTGATATTCATTGGCGTTGCCAGGATGGTGTGTAGAGGGAGACACCACTCCACCTACCCCCCTTGTGAAAAACTATTACAAATGGTGCCTACACAGCAGGGCCACATTATTTATAATGCAGTGCAGATAGCTGTCTAGGGCCGAGTGGGTTCCAGGGTTGAGAAGAGTTGAGTCCTGATTGTAGGACCTTATCACATGCTCTCTGGCACCACTATTTCTTGTCTTGAGAGTGGCTTTATGACTTAAGGGTTGGGTGAGTATTTGTGGTAATTGGGGTTTTTTATAGAAGGAACTAATTATGTAAAAAGATTGTCATTGGGAAGAATCAGTAGGAAACCACAAAACATCATGTAAAGGGGAATAGCTGAGAGCACACTACACTGTTCCTGATGAAGTTCGACCCGATTGGTCAAACGAAATGCGTTGGTACAGACTCCCTTCACGCCTCTACCGGAAGATACCTCTCTGGCTGCCCTGAGAGCATAGAACAACACTTTATCTATCTAGAACCTCACATCACAAGTGAAAGCAAGTTCCTCTCCATAATGAAAGCTAGCCTTAAAGGTAAGCAGGATCAATCTTAAGCACACTGACACTCACAGTGTAAACTGCTGCTTAGCCACTGAAAAAGGCGAAGGATCACAACTATCCACTATTACCTGACATTTGCTTAATATAACTGTCAGGAAGAAGTTCATGCAACATTTGAACCGTGTCTTTTTAAAGGTTTCCAAGCAACATAGCACTGCTATTGTAAACACCTGTGCATACAAAAAGCTATAACTAGGACTCTTTACCCATCTCTTCTGGATAGTAACGAGAAGTTGCACTGAGACTATATCCAGAAGATGGTATATTAACACAAATATGTCATATACATTTTAATCTGTAGTCTAACCATGTATTTTTTACTGTATGTATTATAAATTGTTGTTGCTGTTACGCTTCATATCTTATGTTAGATTCAGTTGTTACTAACATATTTATAGAGTTTTTCTTGTCACGCCTATGACACCACACCTTTTTAGACCTCTTAAATTATCAGTTAACAGAAGAGATAGTGGGCCTGATTCAGACCCGCTCGTTAGAAGCGGACGCTCGCTCCCAGCATATGCAAATTCAGCTAAGGGACGGCAAGGCAGATGATCGCATGGCAAGGCATAAGCACGTCCACTATGTCTTGGCGTGCGATCACTTTGTGTATGCAGATGCCCACCAGCCTGTCTTTAGCCATCCACAAGCGCTTGTCATCTCCAGGAAGTGTATGCAACCATCGGTACATCGGGTTCCATCAGAACTGCCCGCTTCGCTTGCGGTTGACTGTACCCTACCACAAGCACTGCGAGCACTTCAGTGTATAATTCAACCAGGTGACGTGTACTATGAAGCTGCCTGTTAATTATGCACGCCTCTGAAACGGCGTTAAGATGCTCAGGCGCACCTGCGTTCACACCTCCACTCCCCCGTTTGGAGTTGCCTGCCCCTGTTACCACCCACAAACGGCTTGATCTGCCCTCATTCAGCTAGGCTGTCTCTGCTGGCCGAGCGATTGATTTCTGATCGCTCTAACTAGTTCGCGCACACGCCCTGCGATGCATATGCATACGTACTTTGCAAAACATCGCTCACTCCGAGCGATCGCTTGCTAGCGAACGGGTCTGAATCAGGCCCAGTGTACTAAAGTGTGCACCTTCTATTGGAGGTAGAGTAACAGTGTAAAACAAAGTCCACTTTGCCACTCCACCTCAACAGGCTATATTTAGAAATGAAGACATCTAAGGTCTATATTTACTAAAGTGAGAGTTTTTAGAAGGGGAAATGTTGCCCATAGCAACCATACAGTCCAGGCCGGAAAATACAGTCTCTTCTCTCCCCTAGCTAAGTGACACACACATTAACAGGCACCATGTTGCTGACTACCCGCCCTCACCCAAATACCTTCATCACCTATCAGATTCTACTATATATTTAACTAGCACCTTCCAGAAGATAATAGCTAGAATCTTATTGGTTGCTATGGGCAACATCTCTACTTCTGAGAGCTCTCACTTTAGTAAATATACCCCAAAGAGTGTTCTGTATGCCCATGCTATTAGTTTTTTTAGTTTTTTTTTACATGGGAACAGTTGGGAAGTGTACAGAACTGCAACCAATGTGCCAGACTGTTAGGAGTTTATTTGCAAAGGTGTGTAATTGATTCCTGTTTATTGCATAGTTTAATGATATGTTTAATATTGTACAGTATGTATTCATTATTGTTGACATCATACTTGCTAGTAGTCACAGTATAATTGTAGTCTGCTTATGATTTTCTAATTTATATTCTAACTATAATATTTTTAATTAATTAATTAAAAGGATGATACTCCCACAGTCTAAAAACATAAAGGGAGGTTATTTGGCTTCTGACAATTTTGAAACACCTGGTACGTGAGCTCCTATTTTTCCATCTTTGCTCCCTCTCCTGTGAAAAGCTGGCTACACTACTAGTTAAGCAAGGTATCACGTGTGCCAAACAGTATGTGTATATGTGTACAGTATAAACATACTGCTTAGAAATGCATTTATGCATGTCACCCACCACACCTTGTGTAACAACCCTACTTTTTACTCCAGCATAAAGGAGGATGCCATGAGGGTTCAGTGAGGGTGATGCATCCAACCTCTAAAAAGTGGGGAAGTGGACCAGTTGCCCATAGTAACCAATCCACTTCTAGCTATCATTTATCAAGTATGTCCTATAAAATGGGTAACTTCTTCAGCTGACAACTTCTCCACTTTTTAGAAGGCTTGATACATTTCACCCCTTATCTATTATATAATGAGCTAAGGTCAGGTGTCTAGTGCAGACTCAGTAGAGAGCTGCAGAGAGGCCCGATCCTGACAGCTCTCACTTGCTGGCCGGAAAATACAGTCTCTTCTCTCCCCTAGCTAAGTGACACACACATTAACAGGCACCATGTTGCTGACTACCCGCCCTCACCCAAATACCTTCATCACCACCAAGACACAGACACTGGAGGCATATGCACCCCCCAAACTCACATACTCTGCTCTAAAGGCTCTACTGTGATGAAAATGTCACACACCTGAAACAAGCCAACCCATACAACAGCTGTAGGCACCCCTGCCCTCTATGCACCCCTCAGCCTGCATCTGTCATTGCCAGTAATTACATCATGCTGGTAAGCCAGACTTCCACCCACTTTCCAATGTGAGTATAACCCGATATCGCTCCACTCCTGGGTTGATACATTGGCCAGGACTGATATATTGGTTTCCAATGGAAAACAGCAGGGAAGTGAGAAAAGATTGTAGAAGAGACCTGGTGGAGAAAAAGTGAGAAAAATAGAGACAAGGCAAGAGGGGGATAGATATGTTGTAGAACATGGGATAAGAGAGATAAGGAAAGGGTGGAATGGGAGAGCCAGATAAGGGATAGGACATAAGGAGAGAGACACAGATAGGGTAAAAGGGGACAGACATGGAAAGGGGAGCTACAGACAAAGGGGGATATAGATGCAATGCCATCCACAAGAAAATTACATGCATGTGTCTGTGCATATATCTTTATATATACTGAGAGAAAATGGCAGAGAAAAGAAAGAATGGGGGTGTGGAAGAGAGAATGAGAGCACAATAGGATGGGGGAAAAGAGAGAGAACAGGGTGGGAGTAGAAAAAGAGTGAGACTTGGGAGTGGGAAAAAGAGCAAAAAAACAAGGGGTTTGAGGGGGAGAAAACAGGGTTGAGGGGAAGACAAAGAAAGAACAGAGGTGGGAGAGAGTGAGAGAATGAGGGCTTAGTAAAAGACAGAGAGAGAGTGGAGTAATGTGGGGAAAGAGAGTGAGAATTAGGGAGTAGGTGAAGAGAGAGAGAGCAAGGGGTCTGTGAGAGAGAATGGTGTTGGGGAAAGATTGAGAATGAGGGGAAGATAGAGAAAGAATGGGGGTGGAAAAAGAGATAGAATGAAGAGTTAATGTAGAGAGATAGTATGACACTCCGTCTTCAATACTTGATCAATTGGAAGGGCTATGGCCCAGAAGAACATTCCTGTACTTTTGCCTCTGATGTCTACACTCCTCAGTTTATCTGAGCATTCCATGCCAAGTTTCCACGAAAGCCTAAGAGGTTCCTGGGACCACCCATGAAGGTGAGGGGTACTGTCACACTCCGGACTCTAAGAACCACCTTTTTACCTCTCTGGTGTCTGTCACAGCTAGAGCTGAGGTCCATTCATGCTGTGCATCACTCCTGGATAGCACAGAGGTCCGCTCATGCTGCACATTGCTCTCGGCTGGTACTGAAGTTTGTCTGTGCTGCTCCTGCCCAGTCCGCTCAGTGTCCTGTCACTTAACATGGCTCCCCACAGCTCCTTGCTCACAGCATGTCTCCTCAGGATGATGGTACACAAGCTGCATGCCAGAGTTCCCTCCAAAACCACAGTATGGGTGTAGCCATGTGGGACTCAGTCATCCGATGCCCTTCCTTCACTCAGATTACTGTTCCCAGACCAGCTGATCACAGCATCCAATCCCTGGGGATCCACACCTATAAATTAAATTTCCTGTACTGTTGCCAGTACAACGTCACTTCTGCTGAAGTTACAGCTCTGTGCTGAGTTCCCAGTAGTAATTAACCACAAACAAGCGTGAGATGATTAATTATCCCTACAAGCATTTTGATAAGGGACTATTTTTGTGGTTGGATCTGAGCCCTGAGATATAGACAGTACCTCATATACAGTACATTGAGGTAGAAATAACATCAACTTGTGGAAAAGCATAATGAGTTGTAATGTGCAGGATTTTTAATGTGTGAGACAAGACTATTAAAACAATCATAGCTGCACTTCTCCCTAGACATGTATAATCATACAGTGACTGTATCAATAAAAGGGAACATTGGGAGACTACTGCAGCAACACTAATAAAAATTATATACAATTGTTACATTTTTCACAAGCTGCTCTGAAAAGGGAAAAGAACATCTGAGAATAAATAAATCAGATAAAGAAACTCATATTAAGCATATGAGGAATATTTACTAAAGTGAGAAATTTTAGAAGTGGAGATGTTGCCCATAGCAACTAATCAGATTCTAGCTATTATATCCTAGAAGGTGCTAGTTAAATGTTAAATGGAATTTGATTGGTTGCTATGGGCAACATCTACTCTTCTAAAAACTCTCACTTTAGTAAATATACCACTAACTGTCTTAAATACCACTATAGGATATAAATAAAAAGACACAAGTACGGCGAGCAATTATTAAATTTATACACTTTATTTTTTATCTTTTAACTTCTATCTGTTTTTATATATTTCACCATTCTTATTTTTCAAAATATATTCTCTTAGTATTGAAATTAATAAGGTTACATTTTAAAAGAAGAATAATGAGGATATTGTACAAAAATATGTAATATTGGTTTTTCTCAGATATTATCCTCAAAGTGCACCTGAGAACCCCTCTTTTTCTCCTTTTTCTTCTAACATCTATCCAGTATCATAAACTCCAGTTATATTCTATTCAGCTCATCATCAGTTCTACATCATCAGTCCCAGTCCGATATCATAATCGAAAAAAGATGGTTTTATGCAAGTACCCACACACAAAGCAGGATAATTCTCTATGTGTGGATGGGTAGCTGCAAAAAACTGTGGGCGCTGTTATAAAATATAATGGATGGCTAGCAGCCTGATGAAGCTGCCCCCACAATGTGGATCTGGAACTCAACCCCAATATATACAAAAAAGAGAAAAATAATGGAAGCGCTAGTCTAGCCAAGCTAGAAGGGAAATGCCCAGATATACCCCCAATAGAATACCATGGGGTCTTATACACAAAAACAGATATGGATGTCTAGGTAGAGATTAGTTCTCCCCAGGAAATGTGGAGAAGGGAGGAGCAAGGCCCAAGGTTAAACTCCAATCACAAAAAGAACAACCAATGGACGCAGAAGTTTTTTTTAGAGATAAGTTCTGTGAGACCAAACTGATTAAACAGAAACGAATTGGGAAATATAAAAAGAATAAGAGATATAGAGGATGTAGAGGAGAAAGAAGTAGGACGGGGAAAAAGCATAAGAAGAATGTAAATGTGAAAGGCGTATTCAAGTTGTCATCAAGAATTTTGAGTACACCAGAAAAATCCATCTTAAATAAAGGTTTAAAGTCTGCTCCAGCTAATAAACCAAATCTGTTCACATTATTTGTAGACCTAAATCAGTTTATTAGAAATTTGAGTAGAAAAAGATACTTTGCACTAAAACAAATAAAATGTAAAGATCAAAAGTCAATGCCCATTTTGTTAGATGAGGAAGATGAAAGAGTAGTTAATATTTTGGAGGAACTGGCTTGGGAGGGATATTCTGGTGATAAACTCCCTGTGAACATCTATGATGTAAAAGGGACAGCAAAGAATCCTCAGATGCTCAGGAGAAAGTTGGATTTTTATCCTTTACAATTTAAAGGCCCATGTGTTGAGGGATTTTATAAAACGACCATGGATGATTTTAGAATTTTATGTGAGACAGCAGAGAAAGCTCCCTTGAAAGATAATCTCATATTTGATGAGCGGAAGGCTTTAAAATCTTTGATGAGGCATCCGTACAATTGGGGAATGCCACATTTTATGAGATACTTCCATCTAACCCCACTGGGAGCTTCCAAATGAAATTTAAAACTTTATTAGATGATGCTTTGGCCAGTGGTGTAATCTTTAAGGAAACTTGGAATTTATTATTTGTCACTTACCCAGTAGTTCTCATTTATTATCACCTACCCAAAATACACAAGTCCCTCACTGCACCCCCTGGTCGTCTTATTATTTCAGGTATAGGGTCCTTCACTTCTAATTTACCACATTTTGTTGACACATATTTACAGGGTCACTTTGTTACCCTAAAGTCACACATTAAGGATACCACACAATTTTTAAATATGATTCAAAACATCAAATGGAAGAACACTTATTATTTTCTTTCATGTGATGTGGAATCACTGTATTCCAACATCCCACATTCGAAAGGTCTTGAAGTAAAACGAAAGACCTTAAAGAATAATTTTGGTAGCTTCCATTAAATTCATTTTGGAGCACAATTATTTTCTGTTTGACAACAAATTTTATATACAAATACCGGGGACTGCCATGGGGACCAGGTTCGCCCATAGTTATGCCAATCTATATATGGGCTCACTTGAAGAAGAGCTCATATGGGGCAGGAGCTATTGGGCAAACCTGGTCCTCTATGGCAGATATATAGATGATTTGTTTTTTTTATTTGGGATGGGGACAGCTCTTCCATCACTTCTTTTGTTGAATATTTAAACACCAACACATATGGTTTGAAGTTCACGAGCACTATGAGTTCCACTACCATTCAGTTCCTGGATATTTCACTACTGGCCAGAGAAGAACAAATCTATACCGAAACCTTTTTTAAAAAGGTAGATTCTAATAGATTTTTACATGATAACATCCCACAAAAGCCAATTCCTCCGCATTAAGAGAAATTGCTCTAGTGAAGAGAGTTATAAAAAGCAGGTAAACAGAATATATGAAGCCTTTGAAGTACAAGGCTATCCTGCTTATATCCGGAAAAAACCATTTGATGACACCAATAAGGAAAATAGAAAAGATCTATTGGACTATAAGATTCCTAAAGTCAAAAATGGGCCAGAAGATGAGAGATTGGAAGAGTGCTATACATTTATTACACAATTTAATACCCATGCCTCATTGATTAAAAAAATAATACAGAAAAATAAACCCATGTGAAAGTGGATCCAGTTTTGGGCCCACTAATGGGAAAAGATGTTAAAGTTGTGTATAGGAGATCAGTAAATTTAAAACAGAAATTGGCACCAAGTATGTTCAATAAAAATAAAAATAGAGGTACTGTTCATTATAAGAGGACCATCCTTGACAACAAGATAGAAAAAGAAAATGAACAGACAAATTGGTTAACAGAAAAGCCAAAAGTCTTTTTCAGATGCGGAAGGGACAAATGTATGACCTGTAGAAATGTGCCCCATAAAAATCCCGATTTCCAGTCAACAGTTTCATCTGTCCTTTTTTATTGATAGTTTTCTAAATTGTAATTCCAATTATGTGGTCTATGTTATTGAGTGTGGGTGTGGCCGCCAGTATGTGGGGCGGACCATACGCACACTCAACATTCGGTTTTTGGAGCACAGGCATAATATTCTGAAGAAACGCTCCATCCATAGCATTTCTAGACATACATCAGGATGTACAGATGGGGACCTAAGGAAAATTAAAGTAAAAGTCATCGAACAAATAAAAATGACTGAAAGAGGGGGCGACCAATTTAATTCACTATGCAGTAGAGAAGCATATTGGATATTCAGATTAAAAACATTAGAGCCCAACGGTCTAAATGAGACTATAGAGTTAAATAACATGTAGTAAACATGATCTCTTTGATAGTCATAGACTATGGGGCATATCCAATTACCCACGAGACTTCTCCCACGAGTAATTGAGGCTCAAAAGTCCCACGGCGCGGGGTTAAGCTATTCAATAAAATAGCTTTTTCCCTGTGCCATTAAATCAGCTCTCGCGTGCGGGAACACACTGTTTCCACGAGAAATGCGGAAACAGTGTGTTAAAGCCTCTCACGTGAGGCGGGAAATGGCATATACACGCGGAATTTACCTCGCACCAACATGAGGTGCAAGGTACTGTCTGACAGTAGGGATTCACGCACAGGGAATCCCCGCTAAATTGAATCCCGACCAGCGCGATAATTAGCCACGGGGTAAACCCCGCAGCTAATTGGATATTCCCCTATATGTATGTAATTTTTGCATGGTCTTTTTCCGCCATACTTTCCTTTCTCTTTCTCTCTCTTTTTTGCTTTTTTATTTTTTTTTCTATTTATTTTATTTATTGCAATAGATTGGCTAGTTAATATCTTTATCTATCTTTTCTGATGTCCCTTAGACACTAGTGTTATGTAGTAAATTCTCCCCTCTTTACTCATTATCAAATATTTATTTGGTGTAGAATATTTATCTCCTCAGTGACATCAGCAATTTATTGTCATCTGGACAGTGCCCCCTCCCCCTTTATAAGCTTTGGTCATAGACATATAGATAGTTTATTGGATTGTTTGTTATGGGGTAGATATTTTTAGATCACGGATTATTCCTGGTATCCAATTCAGTTAATTAGAGGTCTTATAGTAGAGGAAATTAAAATATATAATATGAAATGAATGTATGATACAACTATATTTATATATAGAAAGCAGCATTGGATAATTAAGAACATCCTCCCAGCAAACACAATATGTTTATATATAAAACAAAAAATATATATATATTTATATATGAAATCATATATTTAATGTCGAAGGCACCTCAATGTAGCATCTTATAGATGATCAAGATGTGTTAAGATTTATTTTAAATGTTGGATTAATGTATATGGTGTTGGAGTCTATGTTTACAAGAATATTATTATAGGATGGCATGTAAACAGTTACCAGGTAACTAGAAAATATAGCCACCAATCAGTGCTCGTTCAGAGTGATAAAATGAGGCTCCAATAACTTTGGAGCTATCCTCAGATGAAACGGCCGTGTCATAGGGTGGAGAAATGCATCAGGTGACTTGTGGAATGCAGGTGGAACGCATACCAGAAGCCGGAAGCCCCCGAATACCGGAAGTGGTGTAACGCACTATCCCCAGCATCTCCTTACACACCACAGCATCGTGGTCGGCCAGGAGTGCCGCGGATTAAGCACGGAGGTCCCTCTGCCTTGGACCCAAGCATCCCCAGATCACATGGTGTGGATAGCGCCTAATTTTTTAGGTGCCAGCGTTCAGACAACTGCAGTGCAGGACTAAATATTCTCTCAATAGTGCCAGTGTCCTCCCCTGGAATAGGGTAGAGATAAGAACTACTATGTTATAAGTGTCTCTGAATATGAGAAAAGTTGTTGGATGGTAATATATCTCCATGTTTATTTCCTATAAACATCTTTATTAACTGGACTTGTGTCCCAATGACATTACTAACTGTCACACTTTGCTACTAACATTAATTACTAACTTGAACCTACTCATCTGCTTGATTCTTGTTTGTGACTGGACTTTGAGCTATTAATCAAGTGCAGATTCAGCTGCAATTATTGCATCTATTGAGACTGTCATATCAAAGTTACTTGCCATATCATATTATTTGTATACATAAATGCTTTAACCAGATCCGTGTAATATTGGTATAACATTCAAGTGGCCACTCGGCTTTTTATCTGTTGCTGTTTGTTTCCAACTGCATACCATGGTATAGCATTTTAAAATGCATTTTTATTAAATAAATTGTTTTATTTCAAACCAGCAGCTGGACTAGCGCTCCCACTATTTTTCTCTTTTTCTCAATATCATAATCTCCAGTTCTCATTCCAACCTGCTGTTTAATAAAGACATTTCATTCCTGTCCTTGCCTTCGGGTCCATCATCCACTGCACTGTCTCTACCTCCGCACAGTAATACATAAGGAAGTCCTGGCTCTAGCCACCCAGTATAATCCATGTCTTTCAAGTGTTCTCTTTGGCCTCCCATGACTGTTCCGACCAATCCCAACCCTCAGGCATGACGGTTTACACTGGCATATGGATCCAGATGAGAATCAAGCACAAGTAGCTGGATTTACACCAGATCTTGTTGCTCGCCTAGATTACCAAGAGGCATCACAGGGTCAGGTGGTTCAGTTCCTTCCAGAACTGACTAGCCAGCTGGATCACATCAATCCACTCTTAGATGCTCAAGAGCTGCTGTTACATCTATTCTGATCCCTTCAGTTTCAGATTCCTCAGCGGCATCTCGTCTGTACATTCCTACTTCTGCCCAATTTGATGGGAACCCCAAAAAGTGCAGGTTTTTTCTTAATCAATGCAAAATCCAGATTGAGCTCCAGTCCAGCAATTTTCCTGCAGACCTTACCTGTGTGGTATATATCATATCCCTATATTCGGGTTCTGCCTTAGACTGGGCTTCACCCTTATGGGAAAGATCTGATCCCTTCCTAAAATCTTAAAGATTGTCACAACATTCTAATGAATTTTCAATGAGCCTGGGAGAGTGTCAATTGCATCTTCAGACCTTCTAAGTCTTCCACGGAGTTAAAATTCTGTAGGCCAGTTTCTGGTGCAATTTCAAATACTGGCATCAGAACTGGAATGATGGAGCATTATTTACAGCCTTTTGAAATGGCCTATCGGATAAAATAAAAGATGTTCCTGTTACCTGTGATCTTCTGGACAAGTTAGAGGACTTGATCTCTCAGTGCACCAAGGTGGACTTACGATTTAAAGAATGAGCCATCCTAAGCCTCGGACAACAGTCTTGTCTCATTCAGTTTCTCCTCCCAAAGAGGAACTGATGCAAATCAACCATTCTCACCTAACACAGGAAGAATGACGAAGACAACAGTCCGAGAATCTCTGTCTATACTGTGCTACTCCTTCTCAATAGCTCACCAATTGTCCCAAATGTCCGGGAATTCCTGCTCCTAACTCTGCAAGGAGAGGCTAAATTAGGAGTAGTTCATTTCTTTCCAAAGAAAACCGATGACATTCTCTCATTTTCTCTGCAAGTGGCCAAACACTTCAAGCAAGTCTCTGCTCTGTTGGATTCTGGCACATCTGGAAACTTTGTAACATCTGAATTAGTCCAGCGATGGGCATTACCAACCGAGAGTCTGCTTCATCCTATCTACCTCACAGCGGTTGATGGAAGCCACATCCGAGGTGGTACAATTACCCTTCAGACTAGTGCTCTGTGAGTTAAGATTGGTGTTCTCCACTCTGAACTTTTAAGTTTTCTTGTCATACCCAGAGCCTCATATTCCATAGTACTGGGCTTGCCCTTGCTCCATCTGCATAATCCTCAAATTGACTGGAGAACCTCACAAATTACCACCTGGAGATCTTCCTGCATTAGTTCTTGTCTTCAAAAAGTTCTTCTATTATGCTCTGTAGTACCGTCTCATCCAGATACTTTTCTTCCTCCTTATCAAAAATTCACTGATGTCTTCAATAAAGCTGGTGCTGATGTACGTCCTCCTCACCGTGAATGGGATTGTCCAATTGATTTAATCCCTGGAAAATATCACAGAGGGTGAATTTATCTGTTATCACACCCAGAAACAAAGGCCATGACTGACTATATACAAGAGAATTTGGATAATGGGTTCATCTGCCCTTCCACCTCTCCCACTGCTGTGGTCTTCTTTTTCGTAAAAAAAAAAGAATGGAGGTTTGCGCCTCTGCATCAACTACAGGGTACTGAATTATATCACTGTTAAAAACCACTTTCCGCTCCCTCTGATCAGTGGAGCCACCATTTTCACCAAATTGGATTTGTGAGGAGCATATAATCTCATACAAATTCAGAAAGGAGATGAGTGGAAGACTGCATTTAACACCCATGACAGTCAATACAAGTACCTTGTTATGCCCTTTGTTCTTAGCAATGCTCATGCAGTATGCCAGCACTATGTCAATGGGATCTTCCGCGATCTGTTGTACAAACATGTTGTTGTCTATCTTGGCGATATTCTAATATATGCCAATGATCTGTAGGAACATCTCCAGGTAGTAAAGGAGGTTCTGACACATCTCCGTTACAATCACCTTAACTGCAAATTGGAGAAATGTGTCTTCGAAGTCAAGTATATATCAATTCAGGTTCTGGCCTCAAAATGGATCTAGAAAAGCTC
The DNA here is from genome assembly GCA_031769625.1 of Taudactylus pleione. Classification (NCBI taxonomy): domain Eukaryota; kingdom Metazoa; phylum Chordata; class Amphibia; order Anura; family Myobatrachidae; genus Taudactylus; species Taudactylus pleione. The sequence goes on along the minus strand of JAUIMM010000052.1, from coordinate 21,713,419 downwards.
CAAGCAATTTAGGAATGGCTGCTTCCTAATACTCTCAAGACTGTTCAGCTATTCCTTGAGTTTGCTAACTACTATTGTAAATTCATAAAGAACTTTTCCACCACCATTGCACCTATTACTGCTATCACCCGGAAAGGTGCCAATTCGTCCTGATGGTCAGAGGAAGCAAAGGAAGCCTTCCAAAATATCAGAAAGAAGTTAATTTCAGCTCCTGTTCTTTGTCAACCTGAGGTCACACAACCATTCATCTTGGAAGTTGATGCTTCTTCCGTAGAAGGTGGAGCTTTGCTCTCTCAATGTGCTCCTTATTGTCGTCTCCACCCCTGTGGATTTTTCTCCTTGAAATTCACTCCGACTGAGTGCAACTACTCTATTGGGAATCAAGAACTTCTCGCTATTAAGTTAACCTTGGAAGAGTGGTTCTATCTTTTGGAAGGAGCTGTACATCCCATTTCCAGTCTCACAGACCATACAAACCTTTTATACTTTATGACAGCCCATTGTCTGAATCCAAGGCAAGTCAGAGGGGCTCTCTTCTTGTCATGCTTCCACTTCAAATTGTCTTTTTCTCCAGGGGTCCAGAACTGAAAGGCTGATACCCTCCATGGAGAAAGAAAATGACACTACCTCTGCTGAGAAGTATCTCATTATCAATCCAGTGGCTTTCTCTGCAGTCAGAGTAGAATCCTCACCACCTGCTGGGAAAACCTTGTCAAGCCCGCATTATTCAAGAAACTGCTACATTGAGCTCATGTTTCCAGTTTCGCAGGTCACACAGACATACAAAAGACCTTCAAGTTCATTTCCAGGTCTTACTGTTGGCCCTCTTTCAGGAAAAACATCCAAGACTTCATTGCCTCTTGTAACAGGTGCACCCAGCATAAAGTGCCTCGACAATCTCCACCTGGGCAGTTACTTCCTCTCATGCCATTCCACATTAACCATGGACACATCTGTGAATGGACTTCATTACCGATCTTCCAGTTTCAAATAAATTCAACACCATCTGGCTGGTTGAACAGTTCACCAAGATGGCTTATTTCACACCCCTCACTGGTCTTCCATCAGCTCCCAAGTTGGCTCAATTATTCATTCAAGAAATCATCAGACTTCATGTACTACCTCTGGAAATCATCTCGGACTGGGGAGTGCAGTTTGTCATCAAGTTTTGGCGTTCCTTGTGTTCCTCAGTTCGTCAAGTTCAATTTCTCCACTGCCTATCACCCCCTGTCCAATGGCCAGATGGAAAGAGTCAAAAAAAGATCTGGAGTAATTTCTTCATCAGGAAAACTGGGCTGTACTATACTGTACCATTCTTCATCTGGTTCTACACCTTTATATGCCACTTATGGCCTTTACCTTTGAGGTCCTGAGTTTCAGCATCTTCCTGCTTCTCAATCACTTTTCCAAGATCTGGAAGAAGATCCGTTCCTCTCTTGTGAAGGCTTCTGAGTGGTACAATAAGTTCACTGACAGGAAGAGGAAAGCAGTTCCCAGTCTCAAGCAAGGAGATTGAGGCCTGATTAAGCACGGTTCGCAAAGCTGTGATCGAACACACCCAGACACTGCAAATTTATGAAAATGAATGCAATCGCAATGCAATCACGGCACTATACAAAGCCACCCTCCACATTATCAAGCTGCCCACTTCCCTTTATTTATATTTGCAAAATGCCTTCGCAAGTGTGCGAAAACATTGGTAACATCAAGCAACATCAGACCCATACGCACAGTTGTGGTTGACCATGACTTCACTCACAAACTGCTAAACTTCCTGTTGGTATCTACAGCTCAGGCTGCATATGCTACCATAGGGGTTTAATTATGCATACCCTGTAATGGTGTCCCAATGCACAGGCACACCTGTTTTTGCCTGACCAACCCCCATCACCACCCACAAATGGCACTTCCTGTCAATCAATATCGGAAGGGTCTGCATACTGACTGCAATCCCTTACCTGATTGCAGTAGCTAGTTCCCACACACACAGTGCAATGCATATGCATGTGCAGAACCAAACATCGTTAGGGTGCGTGCGAACGCAGCCTTGTGAACCAAGCTGCATCAGGTGCTGAGTTGGCTCTCTATGCGAAACCTGAGGTTAAGAGTTCTATCCATAAAATTTGCTCCCAACTACATTGGGCCATTTGCCATTGAGTGTGTAATCAACCCACTTTCGTTCAAACTCAAGCTACCTCCCTTCCTGAGGATACCAAATTCCTTCCATATTTCTTTATTGAAACCACTCATTCTCAACTGGTTTCTTTCAGCACTTCCAAAGGCACCCAAAGTCCAGACTCATCGTGGAGCTGAATACGAAGTGGCAAAGATTCTGAACTCTAGAATCCATTATGAACGTCTTCAATACTTGATCACGCTGTGCATCACTCCCGCATAGCACAGAGGTCCACTCATGCTGCACATTACTCCCAGATTGTAATGAAGTCTGTCTGTTCTGCTCCTGCCCAGTCTGCTCAGTGGCCTTGATTCAGAGACAGACGCTCTTTGTGAGCACTCGCTCTGAATCTGGGAGGCCTGTTTTTTTTTTTCAATCCGGCCTTCTGGCCACTAGCTAAACTGTGGGTGACAACCCACAGTATTTGCGTGCGGCCAGGTGATGGTCACGATGGTTGCTCTAATAGAGCAGGAAGCTCAACTACTGACATCACGAGTGATTTCTTGCTCGCTTCGGGGCGTGCGCACTACCCAGCCATCGACACGCTTGCGAGTGCATAGTGCTTGCAAGCGGGTCTGAATCAGGCCCAGTGTCTTGTCACTGAGCATGGAGATGGCTCCCCACAGCTCCTTGCTCACAGCGTGTCTCCTCAACATGATGTTACACAAGCTGCACGCCAGAGTTCTCTCCATAACCACAGTATGGGTGCAGCAATGTTGGACTCGGTCACCTGACCCTTTTCCTCCACTCAGAGTGCTGCTCCCAAACCAGCTGATCACAGCATTCAATCACTGGGGATCCACCCCTATAAATTTTATTTTCTGACTGGCTCCTGTTGCCAGTACAACGTCACTTCTGCTGAAGTTACAGCTTTGTTCTGAGCTCTCAGGTACTCAGTATCTGAATGGTTTCAGTCCGTATAATTACAGTTCCAAGTCTGGTTATCACAAGTCTCCAATTCCATCTAATAATCCAGTCTGGTTTTACCACAGCCAGCCAATATCTCCAGTCATTGGTTGCATCCAATATCTCCAATCATCTGTCCCATCCGACATCTCCTACATCGAACCCATCCATTATATTCAAGCATCCAGTTCTTCAATTCATCAACATCATTCTCAAACCGATCCAGTTCTTCAATTCATCAACATTGGTCTCAAACCGATCCAGCTGTTCAATTCATCAACATTGGTCTCAAACCGATCCAGTTCTTCAAATCATCAACATCAGTTCTAAACTGATCCAGCTCTTCAATTCAACATCATCTGTCTCAAACTGACCCTGCTCTTCAATTCAGCATCACTGGTCTCAAACCGTCTCTACTCATTAATCCAGCATGATCGGTCCCAATCCAAATCTGCTCATCTATCCAGTATCATCAACTCCAGATATATACTATTTAACTCATCATCAGTTCCACATCATTGGTCCCAGGGCCTGATTCACTACAGATCACAATTCTGCTTATACGCATGCACCGCAGTTGCTAATATTAGCAATGCTATTTAAATGTTTGCATTCACATTGTGAACACAGTCAGACATAAGGACACCCACTTCCCCTTACTCACATCCGTATACCAGGGCAACATAGCGAAACAGTAGGTAACATCGGACCCATATGCACACTTGCACAAGCCCTGACCTTACTCAGAAATTGCTGACAGACATGCACACTATCAGTGTTATGGCTGCTTATGGCACCGTACTGGATAATTTATGCATGCCCCTGCAATGGCATTAAAATGCACTGGTGCACCTTCATTTGCTGGACCACCCCCCCCCCCCGTCACCACCCACAAATGGCACTTCCTGTCAATCACTCTGCTCCAGGACTGCGTAGCCGGTCTGGGCTGACTAACGATTAGGAGTAATGTTTCGGCTGCCTGTGACATTACCCCCCCACTAGAAAGTGTCCAGTGCTGGTTTTGGCAATTACAGGGGAACCCTACGCTTTGTTTCACCTGTAATTCCAGAACCAGGACCAGATCTGAGCCTTGTGCTGATTGTGCTAAGTACAGGGGAACTCTACGCAATTTTTTCCTTGTACTTATACAACCAGGACTGGCTATGAAAAGTCCGGGGCTGGTTGTGTATATAGAGGGAGACCCCACGTCCCTTTTTTTAAAAACATTAACTCTTTTACAAGCTTTTTACAGTGTCAAAATTAACTGCTCATGCTGAAAATGAAAGCATGAAGCAGTTCTATTCATTTGGGGCTTTGAAGTTTATTTTGGAGTGGGATTTGCTGTTCGATTTGGACATGAACATGCAAAATCAAACAGCAAATCCCTTCTTAAACTGAAACAATATCGAATTTGAGTTCAAAATCGAAAGCAAAATCCTTTCTTAGTTGATTTGCTAAGGAATTTTGCTGTTCAAGTTCAATTCGATCTCAGGAGATTTCAGTGATTCATAAAAATGAATCTCTAATCGAACTTTAGTAAATTTACCCCCTGGTCACTACCTCTTGCTTCAGTTGGTGGCAGAGAAAATTTAATTTGTTATTGCAGCTGCTGCAATCTTCTACATGCAGTTTCTGAATGATGAAAATGTCCAAAAATGTTTTTGGGTCACAGACAGCATCTCCTGCATGCCCCATTGATTTAAAAAAAATTCTGAACCACCAAGTTTATTGTGTGGGCAAAACATTCAAATTCAACAAATTGAAATGCTCTCACAATGTTACTTGCATTACCGGAAAATCCTGAGGAGAGTCCATTTTGCTATTACATCCTGAGGAGAGTCCATTTTGCTATTACATCCCTGAGTTTTTATAACAGGTTGACACCGGTATGCCTCTTAGTGAAGCAAGTGATACAGAGAGTAGCCTGTCTGTGAATGAGGTGGCATTGTGTGTTACATACTGCTGCTGTTACTGAAGGTGATACACCCACCCAGTGGGCTGTCACATGTAATCTTTAGTTTGACCAGTACCGCATTTTCTAGACCAATAACTAGTTTGTTAAGGTCCTGGCACAGGCAAGTAATTGCTGTAGCAGAGACACTGAGCCTCAATTAACTGTGTAAAACCACATGCATCGATAGTGGATATTGGATGCAGATCTAATGCTAGCATAGCCAACTGGATGACAGCTTTCCTACTTGCTTCATCTTACAAAAGATTGTTTCACAGTCAATTGTTATTTAAAACTAGTCTTCTTGGTCCCCTCCTGTGATGAAGATTTTCCCCCATCAGCAGCAGCCCTAGAGTGCAAGGATTCTTCTGTAAAATCCTGGATGGGGAGGAATCAGTTAGCAAATTGGATGCAGGAGGACCACCTCCGGTCAATAATGAGGAGATTAATGATGAAGGTGTTAGCAGTAGAGATTGCATGTGCTGGGATCTATCCATGCTGCTGACAGCTGATTCTGGACTGCTTGTTATTAATTTTTTACAGGATTTTTGAGATTTTCCCAAATTATTTGAATGAACTGGCTGCAAATGATGTAAGAGGGAGGAGGTTCCTAGATAGTTGACGTCTATACCTCTGCTTACTTTAGCTTCACAAATGGTATAGATGGCTTGACAAATGTTGTCAGGATTTGGGTAAAAATAATTCCAAACAAAAGAGATAGCTTTTTTGGTCCTATGCCCAGGCATGACAATGGTCTTCTTTTTATCATAGACAAGTACTGCTGCCACTGGTGGCTGACTTACTTTGACACAAACAATATCCTCATCATCAACATCCTCGTCAGCGTCAGATACACAAATATCCTTCTCATCCTGTTGCACTTCCATAGTAGCATCCTAATTTCTATGTCACCATTTTTTATCATCCCCACATTTGCTGTGGATGCAGAATTGATGGAAGGAGGCTTCTCTACAAGTACAGTGCCAGGAATGTCAGACTCACACATAGCACTTATGGACACCCTTAGACTCCCCTCAGGAATTTGTGCAGTTTGTGAAAACACAGGGTCTGATTCAGCAAGGATCACAATTGTATAGCTGAATGCAGGCAGCTTTGCAATTGCGATCCTTGCAAATATGATAATGCAGCAGGAGGCATCATGCCTCCTGTGCATTACTTATCCGAGCTGCATTGTCCAATGCAGAATTGGATAATATGTGTAACATCAGCCGACTAAGGTGACCCATGGGATCATGCAGTCAGCCGCAGTTGAGAGGAAGAGGCAAGGAAATCTCCATCAGCCAACGGAGATCCTGGGTTCCTTCCTCCCCCCAATGGTGGTGACACACCTCTGTTTCAGGAAATGAAGGCCATAGCTGCCCCCTCCTCACCCACAAAAGGCAGTAGACTGTCAATCACTGACAGTCTGCTGCCAGTCTGGGAGCAGGATTGCATACCCGTTCTGCACAAGGGCGGAACGAGTCAAGCACCAGCGCAGATTCCCAAACATCAGGAATCTGTGTTCAGCAGTGCACTGCTGAATCAGGCCCACAGTTTCTTCTTCAGCCTTAGTTTTGTTTTTGTGAATTAATTTGCTTGTTTTAAAGGTGATACGTAGACTTATACGTAGTGAGAAGGTGTTGCAAGTGAGGTTTCAGAAGTTGACTGACTGTGTTTGGCCCCATCTTTTGCAATAGGCATTCTATAGCATTAAACAGCTGTAGCAAGACCACCACTCACAATGGAAGGCCATTAGCCTGAGCTTTTCCTTGCCACTGCGTGTAGTGTGCGGAATGTTGCCAATTTCACACTTTTCGGCAGTAAATTTTCCCTTTCTTTTTAGATGTGATTTCTTTAACTTTGTGAAATATTGTTTCATTTTAAGGTGCCCTTTCTTAAAATTGTATTTCCCAGGACCACCTTTAGTAGATGTTGAAATACTAACATGACTGCTGGCAGCAGCCACAGCACTAGTACTGGGTTGCTGCTCCTGCCATTCTATTGACTGATCCATATCGACTCACAGAGCACCTACTATAAGGATGACACCCTAATGACATTATTTTTTTAAGCTTTAACACACAATTTTTATAATTTTAATTTTTGATAACAGTGCCTGAACACACAACATAGTGCCTCACACTCCTCCTAATATAATGATGGCACCCTAATGACTTTTATGTTTTTTAACACACAAGTTTTATCATTTTAAATTTTGATAACAATGTCTGAAAACACAATACAGTGCCTCACAGCACCCATAGTATGAGGGTGGCCCCTAAGTTCATTGTATTTTTTAACACACAAGTTTTACCATTTCCATTTTTGATACCAGTGCCTGAACATACACACAAGTGTTAGTTATTTTTTTTAACACACTGCGACTCATAGCGCTTCTAGTAATGGTGGCACAGCACCTACTAAATGTTAATTTTTAACACTGTGACTGAACCTGAACACATACTAGTTGTCTTTTTTTTTTAACACACTGCAACTCACAGCGCTTCTAGTAATGGTGGCAGTGGCACCTACTGAAAGTTATATTTTTAACACACTGCAGCCGCCCATAGTCCACAGTGCCTCTATGTTTTTTTTTATGACATAGTGCCCCTGTAAGTTAAACAGTGCTCCTAAATGGCGTATTTTTAAGTGACAATGCGGACACAGTGCCCCTTTAAGATAAACACAATGCTCCTAATGGCATTTTTAAATGACACAGTGCCCTGTCCCTGCCTTTACTAGCTTGACAAACACAACACAGTTCTCAAGCTCCAGTCCGACTAGTCCACTCCTCCTAATGGCATAGTGCTGCAGACTACAGTCCCAAAATTACACAGTGCTCCTAAGTTAAGTTAAGAATGAATGAATAAGTAACACACAACACAGTGCTTCCCACACTCTTTCCCTTGGATCTCCTGTGTGAAATGGTGCCTAATTACAGGGAGGGATTTTTATATGCATTCCAAAACACATGAGATCGATGCCGGTAATATTACATTTTGCCTCATTTTATGATCCAAACCCGGTGTGAAGACCCAAACCCAAGCTCGGTTCGACTCGGAACCCCTAAGTTTGGATGTGTTCAGTTTCCATGGAAACCAGACGGCACATCTCTACTTTACATATCATAAAACATCAAAGCACAATGTCTATCTCTGGACTTCACAGTAGAAACATACTTTATCTCTATTATTATTAACTTCTGTTTACATATCACCACATTATGCAGTACTTTCCATACAAACAATTCTGCCTGATAGCCCTAGAATATCAATATATTTTTCATGGCACCCCTAGGGTAAAATATTTTTGTTTTAAACACATTTTATTGAGTGAATCACAGTAAAATAATAAAGACAAAATTCTGAAATACAAAAAGTACATAATATACTAATAATATAAGCTCTAGCAAAAATTTTTAATTAAGTAAATTGTGCTTATATGTCTGCCTTAGGTTCAGTTATGTGATGGTGGACAGGGTTGTGCTTTGCTGTCCATATATTTTATGATTGGCAGCCACGAGCTCCGGTTTTGCCTATCACATTGACCAAAAATAAATTAATTTGGTTTTGGCCATCAAACTGTGGCACCCCTGCAAATGCACCAAGGCATCCCAGGGTGCCATGGCACCCAGTTTTGAAACCACTGCTCTAGATGAAAGCACAGAAAGAAACTAACATATAGTCAGCAAGAATTAGAGGAGAGCATTTATAATTAAATACAATAACATAATCTGAGGAAACATTCTTTAACTAAGCCTCAATGTATCCTTAGGGATGGACTGGGGCTGCAGATCAGCCCTGGCAGTCCACCCTGTGTGTGCGCCTTAGGTGCGGGCGCTCGTGAAGGGGGTGTGCCACAAGTCTCGGGGCCTGGCCCGGCATGCCCACGTCTCTTCCCGGCCCATCACTGCTGCCACCCATTCCCTCCCTCTGAGAGCATATCATGTATCCAGTGGAGTGGGGTGGAGGGCGGGGGCACTTCTGCCCTCCGAGCCGGCCCTGAGGCCATCGGCACTTCTGGCCTTTGTCAGAAGTGCCCGATGGCCAGTCCGGCCCTGTTTATCCTAATAGCATGTATTCAGCTGTGCAATTTTTTTTAAACATAGCCCCTATATTAGGCACAGATGATTTAATTTGCTAAGTGGTGGCTTTTGCAAGTTAAAGATTCTCATTGGTTTTGGTCCTGGAATTTAAACTGCAATAATGTAATAATATTAAATATAAAACACACCTGGTTAGTAAATCTAGACCAGTATCCTACCTAGTCCTTCTTCCTGTGTAATGTCACTCTCTTGGAATTCTTGTCTGGATGAGCTCAGGGGCGTAACTAGAATGCTATGATTCCTATTGCAATATTTTGAAAGGACCCCAAATGCTTCTAGAGAGGCACATCTCTCCGCAGTGGTTGTTACTTTTATGCCCTATTGTAGCATCCCCCATTCATGTTATGCCACATAGTGCCCCTAGTTCATATTATGTCACATAGTTGTGACTCCAATTCACATTATTGCACTTTTTAATACCCAAAGTTCATGTTTTGCCACATTGTGCCCCCAGTTTATATTATGCATCACTGTAGTGACCCCAGTTCACATTATGCCATTTTGTAATGCCTCCAGTATACACTATGGTGCCCTCAGGTTCCATTATGCTCCCAGTTCACATTAGCAGGCTCCAGCTTACCACGTTCATTAACCTCTTTCTTCTGCTGCATGCAATCCTTTTGCAAGTGACAGTCTACAAACTACTCACCATGATCTAGGGTATGGTCCCCAGAGGTAAGCTTCCTAAGCCTCTTTGCCACATAGCGTTGGAGCTCCCTGAATCCACTATAGATATGTACTTGGATTAGCATCAATGAACCCCAGGAGTGTCTAGTTATCTTTCAAATGAAGAATATAGCACCTATCCTTAGTATTTTGGAAATAAACTTTGTATTCTTTTTTGCACATATTTACACACACAAAACACCAAACCAAGACTTATACTCTGGCCATTTGAAATAATTGGCATTGTGGAACAGCACTTGCAATATTAATTTGTTGTGTGCATAAATCCAGATGCAATGAATTCCATTTATATGGTCTTTGAAGATGAAATTTAACATTAAAAACCTGTAATAGGTAGTTCAGGTGTGTAATCCCTATTTTCTTTATCTAGGTCTTTTATCTCCTTATTGTGTTGCTAACTCTTTTACAACTTACATTGTATTTATTATTCATTTGTATTTGTGTGTCAAATTATTTTTTATATGTTTGTCCAATAAATTACAAGAATAATAGTGTGGTAAAAACATTTTTGGTATCCTATTTTACAGACTTCAGATTTGAATTAGAAACTGGCTGCTAGTGGGAAAAGGTGAAGATGAAATTATTATTTTCCAAAACTCAGGTCAAAATAGGGGTCAAAATTATTTCAGTTTTTGCGATTATTTTGAACTTCAGGTGGCTCGGCGATTTTTCATGATTTTGAAATACATTGGTTTTGGCTCATTTTTTACTACTCAAGTATAAATATATTTGTGCTTCAGGAACAGTTCAACAGTTCAGATTTCTTTTTTTACACCTTATTTGAACAATTTTAATCTAATTTAAAGCTATGATTTCATAAATAAGTTTAACATTTTTAAAATTGTTGTCTTCTAATTGTATTCCCTATAAGTGCATAGGAAAGGATCAAGTATTTAAAGAGTACTTGTCAAAAGCCCTTTACTCATCCTAGAACACTATTACCTAAATGTATTGTTGTTTTGTTTTATATGCAAAAACTCCACTTTTTACTTCAAACTGAAATGTTGGGCCAAGAAATACATATATTATACAAAACAGACAATGTCTGACTCTGAACGTTCCAAGTGTCGTAGATTCAACAAACGCTGCAAAACTTGTGGAAAGTTCAAGTATTTTGCAAGGTGGTATAGGTCCAAACTCACGCACGATAACAAGCAGTCCCATATGCCACTACAAAAATAGACCGCAGCACAGAGTTAAGGAGATAGATTCCATGAAAGTTGCCTCTATAATCACAGACTTCCACTGTGAAAGTGTAGACCTCAGGCAGAGAAGAGTGAAATATTCACCACCACCACCACCACCACTGACAAAGATACCCATAATTCCATCAGAATTAAACTAGACACTAACCAAGGGTAATGAAATGTCAAAAGATCACTAATCCTCACTAATCCTAATGCATTAACTGACGGTTCCAACACAGTAAAACTTATTGGCTATAGTGATCAGATGATCCAAACCTGAAATGTGGCCACAATCAATGCCACCCCCTCGCCGTTAACATTCCAGATTCCACATGGCGGACTCCTTCATCTGATGCCGGCTCACTGATTGAGCACCCAGTTACCCTCTATTCACCTCCTTTTGTAAGCGCACTTTGTGACTGATTTTACGTGAGTGATTATGTGTCCCTGCAATGCCTTTTGGTAACAGAGCCTTATCCACCTTTTTTATGTCACAGTGCAGCTTTAACTTCTTCCTTTTTCTATCATTGTATATGGGGCTCGGCTTCTCACCACTCACCAAGACCCCTGTGTACGTTTGTGGCAGCAGCACAGGCTTTGATTTTATACTGTGTTACTTATTTTCTCATTATAACATACTCCGGATAATCTATCCTTATGGGTACTCTCATTAGAGTTCGGTCATATCTAAATAAAAGTTGATTTTATATTCATTAATATCTGTACTTGAGTGCCCCCCCAAAAGAGAGTTCTTCTTTTTCTTTTTAAAACCATTTTCCCATAGATATACATCATACTGTATATACACTCTCAAGGGAGCACCTCCACTCTTGTTATTTGCGATACCCTGATTAGGGTCTAATTTAGAAAACTGTGGATTGATATACACACTGCTTTATATTAGCTATATTATTTCTATGATCCTGTGCTCAAATTATATTCCCCGACATTCCCTTCCTTGGTTTTTGGTGCTGCTATATCTGTAAGATATATTCGCATTGGCTGTGCTGCAGGGCAGATGGGATATGTCTAAGAACATTGTAGTTCACAGACTTATCGTCTGTGCAATACAGATATATTGCCTTTTCAATGGAAAAGATGATATATCTGTCAGCGTGTACGCAGCTTAAGAAAGAACACCTGGACAGACCATGTTGCAATGCAAGGGGTGCAAATACATTTATTTTGTATGCAGGGTAAATTCTGTATGCTTCTGAATGCAACCCACAAATGCCGGACAACTTTATTTTTACACTGCAATTTAGATTTGAGGTAGGACACACCCTTATCAAATATAAGTCTATCTGCACATTTTAAATCTGCCCCACCTGCACTGCAACATGGTTCTGCCAAGGTGCACAGTTACTTGCTCTTTTTTAATTTATTCCTAAATCTGAATCATGCGGGCCATACACGGGGCGATTTGAAAACGTACAACACCTCGGTACGTTTTCAAAATCAGCCCAATGCATCGCATGCTGCTCTGAATGGTAAACGATGCATCTTACAAGATGCTTTGTTTAACTATATAACAGCATGACGGATCGCAGATCTTATGGTTTTTCCATAAGATATACGATGCCGATGTACCACGGCGGGGACGCGCATCGCCGTCTTACAGCATGCCAAACCACACACGATATGCACGATTGATCGTTGCGATCGATCAAAATCGTGCACATTGTATAAAAAAATCTTACCGTGTATGGCTGGCTTCAGGCCATTTGCTGGCTTATTTAACAACAGCACCATAGGAAAAAAACAGCAAAGTTAAAAAAAAAGTACACAAACTAGGGTAAAAAGGCAAAAGACAAGTCCAATATGAGTGACCAGCGTCATTCTTTGTTATGTTTAATCTGAGATTTTGTGAAAAAAACACTAATCCTAACTACCTAATACACTATAAGTAAAGTAAGATACAAAACTGAAGAAAAAGTAGCAAAATTTAGGAAAAAGTGCACAGCACGGGAATCGCACCAGGCATCTCACGCCATATGGGGCAAAAAGGAATAGATGTATAAGGACACATCTTTATGCTCAGTTATCATTAAAATCAATTCTGACAAGTGTCACTTCCAGTTCAATGAGGATGCTTTTATGGGTGACCTGCTTACCTCACAGAGTGTCAAACCAGACCCTGCAAAGACACATGAAATACAACAAATGTCTACCCCTTCAGTCAAGCTCAGCATCCAACAATTTCTAACTTCCTTTCAAAATTCCTGCCTAACCATATTGAAGTTACTGCTCTTCTTCTCCAGTTTCTACACAAAGATGCTACTTGGTGTTGGGACACTCATCACAACTCTACCATTGCCCAACTGAAGCCCATGTTGACATGCAGCCCTGTCCTTCGTTTCTTTGATGTACATCTTCTCACCTTGATTTCAGCTGATGCTTCTCAGCATAACCTCGGTGCTCTGTGTATGCAGTGTGACAAGCCTATTGTATTTGCTTATTGCACTTCAAGAGCCCTTACAGAGACTGAATCTAGTTATTCCTAGATTGAGAAGGAGCTGTTGGCATCGGTATTTGCCTTTAAAAAGTGATATGACTTTATATATGTCATTGTGGAGACTGACAATCAACCTCTCATCATGATTCTCCTCATGATTCTATAGATGCCTCTGTACACTGCTTCTCCCAGAATTCAATGCTAATACTACAAGGTTATCACCTGGATGTGGTGTAGAGGCAGGGCAGTGACCTTCATGTTGATGATGCTCTCTCTTGTCCTTAGTTTCTGATCCCAGTGCATCTGATGGTGAGGTTAATCTGTATGTGATGGAGAGGGATGTTCTGTCCCCAAGTGGTTTTATGAGCTCTGTGATGACCCTCCACGATGACCTCTGCTGCAGATTATCTTGAGTAAATCTGGATGGCTGGCCTAGCTCATTTCATATGTTGTCCCAGAACCCTTATCCAGTCTTCACAATGCATGATGATCTTACTGTGTCTGATGGTGTTCTCTTGTGGGGTAAACATTATGTCATTCTTCATTGTCCTCCAGAATTTCTATGCCTCTAAGGGGCACCAAGGTGGTGAGGCTACTAAATGCAGGAACAGCTTTGCTGCTTGTGCTCCCTGTAATGCTCTACGTCCTCATCATGCCAGGGAACATTTGATGCTGAATGATGCCTTGGTCCACTGTTGCTGTTGCTGTTTACATCTTCGATTAGGGGTTGGAACTCCTTATATTGGCAGATTTGTACTCTGGTTGGTTTAAATGGGACAACTTACCCAACATCACAAGTACAGTGGTTATCAACAAAATGAAGGTACATTTTTATGTGCATGGAATAGCTTTTTACAGCTAATGTCATGCTGTTCATGAACACTGAATTCAAAAGGTTCACACTCATGACCATCAGCCCCAGATATCCACTTTCAAATGGGCTTGTTGAAAGGTCGAATACTTGTTTGAAAACATTCCAGAGATGAGTCAGAGCTGTTCCTAGGACTTCCCTTTTCTGCACAGCATCCAGGTGAATCAAAGTTCAAGCTACAACCATGTGTGGAGGATAATGCTTTGACTAATCCAGGCAGCAGCTCAAGACAAGTCTGACCCATCTACACCATGGCCAATCTGTATGCATCCAAACTCTGGTAATATCTGATAAATTAGGCACAGTTAAAGGACTTTCCAATAGGCCCAATAACTGAGTTGTGGAAGCAGATGGCACTCTATATGAGAACAACAGATAACAGTTGTTGAGTGTTCCTAAACCTGCCATTTGTACCCCAGAACCTTCTGTTTCAGACCAAGTTTCTAGTTGCAGCACACCTACTGAAGTTATGGACACTTCCTTGCCTGTGCCCAGTGCAGACAGTTCTCAGAAAGAGTTCACCCACTTGCTCCCTCTATTTTACTAGACTCACCAGGGTTTCTAAGCCCAATCACAAATTAAAACAAAAAACATTCCTCTAGCACACCACAATGGACTAGCAAAAGAGACATACATCTTACATTGTAATAGCAATCCAGAGATATCACTTAAATACACTTGCAAACATATGGTTAGCCACCAGCCACAGCAAAGTGTCTCTGCTCTTATGGTCATATGCTACATAATAATAGCACCACTTGGGACATACATATATGTATTTCTAAATAAACAAGCTAACTCAACTAGAGGCACCCCAGGAATGCCCAACATGGCACTACAAGTATCAGTATACCCTCCAAATACTAACAACATACATGTCTCTTAGAATAATAAAACACAGAATGATGGCTGCTAACTCAATGTATTGGCCCATCACAGGTGCATGTAAGGGAGGGTTTAATCTAGACAAAAAACATCCCAATCCCAAATTTCAAGACTTTTTCCTTAGCCTTTCATATGGCTCCTTCAACAGTTTTGCATATGTTTTCTGTTGTGCACACTGGGGGCGATTCAGACAAGGATGCTAAGCTACGCTCTCTCACAGCCAAAAGGGGCCAGGTATGCAAATTCCGTGATTGTCTGGTGTAAAGACACCCTCTATGTCTTAGAGAGCGATGGCAGAGCGAGCACACGCCGGCATAAAGACACCCACTTTTCATTCTTAGCACACGTCATCTCCAGGAAGTGTGTGATTAATCAGAACCATCGAGAACCATCAGTGCTGCACGCAGCGCTTGAGGTAGACCCTACCCCGCCGCAGGCACTGCGATCACTGCAGGCTGAAATACAACCAAGTGATGTATACAATGACGCCTCCATGCTAATTATACGCACCCATAAAACTCAGTTTTGACGCTCAGACACTCCTGTGTTCGCAGCACCACTCCCCCATTCACAAGCACCTTCCCCTGTTACCACCCACAAATGTCACTCAAAGTAGGGTCCAGTCTGGGTACTACGAGAGCACAATTCCTGAGTGCAGTGAGTGACTCACGCATGCGCATATTGATGCATACGCATGCGCAGACGAGCGACTATCGGCCATATCATGCGTTCGCGGCTTAGCGTCCGGGTCTGAATCAGACCCATTGTTCTGCATCCATCATTGTTACACTGTTTTAGCAATGTCATTGTTTTCTGTCTTTTAAATGATTGATGTAGATATGTGTGTAATCCTGGATGACAGTATGTGCCAACCTGCCTATGCCCCAGGTGTCTGCCAGCAGCCATGTTAGTTGGTTAGTTTTACATAGGTTTACATGTAGTTAAGATTCACTGACCAGAGCTCCAGTGTCCTGTCAGCAGTAACAGATTCACAAAAATCTACATTGCTATCCTTTGGATATTACCTTTAGTAGCTGTTTATTGGGTAAGGAAAGTATCACTTTAAGGAGTATCAGAATTGGACCATAGTTGGAAATATTGCCTCGCTTTATTATTATTATTATTATTATTATTTCCACATATATTCATTCATAGTTACATTAAATCTGTCTTTCTCCTAAAAAATACAATAAGGATTTTCTTTTTCTGAACATAGAAGATTACCCCCAGTCTGAGAATGTCATCACTGGTTTATCAATAACACAGAAGGGATTAATGTGTCTGGTATAGACTGTCTCTCATAGTCTTTTATCAGTGTTTCCATTCTTTCACTATGTGTCAGAATTAATAATAATTTTCCATTCTGCATATCATTATATTTTTATATGTATGCTTAAATGGTTTTACTGCAATTTAGTGATCAAACGTATTATTTACTTTTATATTAATACTATCTGTATGACAGTGAAATGAGGTTCGGCTATGTTATTATGAAGCACATTGCCTAGGGTGTTTTCTGCAGAATATAAATAATATTGTAGGTTGTGTATGTCTCCTTTATTCTTTACTATACCCATACCTCCCAACATGACCCTCTCCAGGAGAGACACAATGCTCTGGTCCTGGACTTCCCTGGTAATTTATGATTGGTGGAGGCTCCAGAGGTGGGGCTGCAGTACAGTCCAAAAGTCAAATAGGGGAGCCACACCAGCTGCCAGTGAGTCCCAGCCAGTGATGTTTGGCAGTGTGTGAAATGTAAGTTAGTGTGTCTCCCCTATTTGACTTTTGAACTGCGCTGCAGCCCCACCTCTTACCAGGGAAGTCCAGGACAAGAGCATTGTGTCCCTCCTGGAGAGGGTCATGTTGGGAGGTATGCTATACCTGACAAACAGTAATAAATTATTAATTCCATATGTTTAAGGTATAACATTGTATATACTACATATAGAGTTTAGACAGGGTGTAAATATACTAAAGTTTCTAAAAATAAAAAGTGGAGGTGTTGCCATAGCAACCAATCAGATTGTAGCTATCAATTCTCTATTGCATTCTAGAAAATGATAGAGGGAATCTGATTGATTGCTATGTGCAATAACTCCACTTGTCTGTTTAGAAACTTTAGTAATTCTACTTCTAAAGGTGCGTATCCACTAGCAGACTGTGAAACAATTGAACGATTATGACATTGTAATCGTGCAGTCATTTCACAGTCTGTGCTGTGCCTACAACGATCAGTCATTCAGTGTAGGCACCCTCCCTCATCCCCAAACATGGCCAATCTGTCATTATCAGCAGATTGACCAGCATGTTCGGGCAATGATAGATGTCAAAAACAACCAGCGGGAGCGCACTTCGCTGGTAGTTTTTTTCGATATTAAACTGCCTGATTTGTGCCCAATTAACAAACAATTGAACGATAACGATGTCGTTATCGTTCAATCGCTCTGTTTAATCGGGTAGTGGATACTCGCCTTAAGAATTAAAAAAATGTAAGAAGATCTACTATTCACCAAATTGTAAGAAAACCAGATTTGATTACATTCGTTTCCTCTGTCAAGTGCATGATAGAGAGGCAATGAGAATTGCTTCCAAAATTTGGCTATCAAGCCTTTTGCTTCCTAAATTAATGTTTTGTTTATGTATGAAGTTAGCTTTTTTTATTTTTTACTATAGTTGGTAATTGTCATTCCCAGTTTTGCTGTCTAAGGCCTCAACCTTACTCTCATTTCTAAAATTTCATTGAATCTTTACTCTATTTTTTTAATAGATTAACATTTAGGACACAGCAACCAAATAATGATAATAAGAATAATAAAAATAATAATATTTCAATAGCACTTTTCTCCAATAGAACTTAATTTGCTTTATATTTCAGGATAACAGCATATAATGCGGTGAAGGTGATGCAGCCAACTTTAATGCACTAGAATAGTTATAGTGAGGATATACAACATACACATTAAAATTATAGTTGCAGGGTTCCGGTTGGATGGCGTGAGAGTCTGAGACCAGGAGCTCTGATATATTAGACCCTTTATAACCTTTTCTAGGCTTTTGTGAAAGCCTCCATTGAGACCGCTTCCCCTGTTCACCCCTCGTGTCTGTGGATGCAGATACTTCTCGCAAACGCCGGCAAAGCCACAGCAGCCGCATCAGGAGAAACGCTGTGCGGAGGCTAACATGGCGGCGGGTAATGATTCCGGAGCTTCTTCCCCAGCGTCCAAGAAAGTGGCAGCTGAACCTCCTTCCTCTACCATTCAGGTAGAATGCCCCTTTGACTCCCCAGCTACGTATGGGGACATTGTGGGTGCAATTAAGTCCACCATGGCTCCGCTGCTGACTCAAGCAGTGGCAGACATTACCACCCAGCTGCAGGGTTGACGCAGAGGGTCTCTGATACAGAGCTGCAGCTCAAAGTTACCAACAATGATGTAACCAATTTGAAAGTGAAGCGTCTCCAAAAGGATAATCACCATCTGCTTAACAAAGTGGACAATTTAGAAAACTGGTCTGGTTGGTCGGCATTACAGAAACTGTAAACGGTGCTGCATTGGCACATTTTGTTAGGCAAACTCTGCCTCCATTATTGGGCTTTGAGGATATCTGCCGTGATATTGTTATTGAGAGGGTTCATCGTTTGGGACCCCAACCTGCTGCCTCTTCCTCACGGCCATGAGTAATGATTTTTAAATGCCTCAGTTATCTGCACAAGTCTGCTATATGGTCTGCCTCACATAAAGCACAGAATCTTGTTTGGGAGGACCAGAAACCTTTTATCTTTCAGGACTCAGGAGTACTCCGTAGAACTGTCAAGAGCGCGCAAAGCATTCTCAGATATACAGTCAGGTCCATAAATATTGGGACATTGACAGAATTTTCAGATTTTGGCCTCTATTCACCACCACAATGGTTTTGAAATGAAACAAAGAAGATGTTCTTTAACTGCAGACTTTCAGATTTAATTTGAGGGTAATTACATCCAAATTGTGTGAACGGTATAGGAATTACAACAGTTTCAATATGTGCCTCCCACTTTTTAAGGGGCCAAAAGTAATGGGACTATCAACTCAAAAGCTATTTCATGGACAGGTGTGGGCTATTCCCTCGTTATTTCATTATCAATTAAGCAGGTAAAAGATCTGGAGTTGATTCTAGGTGTGACATTTGCATTTGGAATCAGTTGCTGTCAACTCTCAATATGAGATCCAAAGAGCTGTCACTATCAGTGAAGCAAGCCATCATTAGGCTGGAAAATCAAAACAAACCCATCAGAGAGATAGCAAAAACATTAGGTGTGGCCAAATCAACTGTTTGGAACATTCTTAAAAAGAAAGAACGCACCGGAGAGCTCAGCAACACCAAAAGACCTGGAAGACCACGGAAAACAACTGTGGTGGATGACAAAAGAATTATTTCCCTGGTGAAGAAAAACCCCTTCACAACAGTTGGCCAAATCAAGAACACTCTCCAGGAGGTAGATGTATATGTGTCAAAGTCAACAATCAAGAGAAGACTTCACAAGAGTGAATATAGAGGGTTCACCACAAGATGCAAACCATTGGTGAGCCACAAAAACAGGAAGACCAGATTAGAGTTTGCCAAACAACATCTAAAAAAGCCATTACAGTTCTGGAACAACATCCTATGGACAGATGAGACAAAGATCAACTTGTACCAGAGTGATGGGAAGAGAAGAGAAGGAAAGGAACTGCTCATGATCCAAAACATACCACCTCATCAGTGAAGCATGGTGGTGGTAGTGTCATGGCGTGGGCATGTATGGCTGCCAATGGAACTGGTTCCCTTGTATTTATTGATGATGTGACTGCTGACAAAAGCAGCAGAATGAATTCTGAAGTGTGTCGGGCAATATTATATGCTCATATTCAGTCAAATGCTTCAGAACTCATTGGACGGCGCTTCACAGTGCAGATGGACAATGACCCGAAGCATACTGCAAAAGCAACCAAAGAGTTTTTTAAGGCTAAAAAGTGGAATGTTATGCAATGGCCAAGTCAATCCCCTGACCTGAATCCGATTGAGCATGCATTTCACTTTATGAAGACAAAACTGAAGGGAAAATGCCCCAAGAACAAGCAGGAACTGAAGACATTTGCAGTAGAGGCCTGGCAGAGCATCACCAGAGATGAAACCCAGCATCTGGTGATGTCTATGCATTCCAGACTTCAGGCTGTAATTGCCTGTAAAGGATTTGCAACAAAGTATTAAAAAGTGAAAGTTAGATTTAGGATTGTTTAGTTTGTCCCATTACTTTTGGCCCCTTAAAAAGTGGGAGGCACATATAGAAACCGTTGTAATTCCTACACCGTTCAACTGATTTGGATGTAATTACCCTCAAATTAAATCTGAAAGTCTGCAGTTAAAGCACATCTTGTTTGTTTCATTTCAAAGCCATTGTGGTGGTGAATAGAGGCCAAAATATGAAAATTCTGTCAATGTCCCAATATTTATGGACCTGACTGTATGTACCCAGCTGGTAAAGAGCAAGCACAAGTTCACACTGATGTATCCCGTCACATTATGACTTTTTGTGGGATCCTCGCATGTTGATTTTACTAATCCAGCGGATGCTGCAGGTTATCTATGCGAGGAATCTATGTCTCAGGCTCCGGATATTTCAGATCAGTGACATGTTATGTTTTTCTGTTATTATATCTTATTTCTCTCAATACACATATTTGTATTTTACCTCTGGTGAAAAAAAAAATATACACATATATGCTGATTCTACTTAGCCAGTATCAGATTAGTTCAGTCATTCAATGTTTTATGACTAAATTTGGAATGATTGATTTCTCTGTTAAGATGTTTTGCTGGTATGTTTTGTGACATAAATTTCATTCAGTTATTTACTGATACTCTAATGCTCCCATCGATGTTCCTCAATATGGTATTCCCCATGGTCCTAGGGACCGTCACTGAAGATCCAGGCTTTCACATACAAGTTAGGGAGTGTCTACAAACATTAGGCATATCTAATGCAATAACATCACAGGGTAGAGCATGTTATTTGGCATTTAAGAAAAAAAAGGAAAGCCTTAAATATATGTATGTGTATTTAGAATCATTATCTTTTTGTAATAATTTATCATTGTTCGCATATATTTTTGGCTTCCTTTCTGCTTAATACTGGGCGGATGCTTGCTGTTGCTTCGTTTTGAATTATTCTAGGTCTCAAGTCAGATCATTTAATTACTAAAGGGTAGAATAGTTTTCTGAGCTTCTAGTTACACCTAGAACAGTTAAGCTGTTTAACGTTACTATTCTCCGGATGGAGAACCCGGTTGTCAGTATAGGATACCCACCTTTTTGTATCCTTTGTAACTTGTTTTTCTTGTTTATAATCTCATTAGATTTTTGTTCCTTATATTCCTTTTTTTTATTACTTTTAAGTTTCTGTATGTACTGGTTTTATCAAACAAGTTATCACATATTACTTCATTTCCCCACTGGATGGGGTCACTGTTTTTTCTAAGTTTACCTTGTAAGTTTCTCATTGTAATGTCTCTTCCCTTTTGTCTTTCCCTCCCTCCCCCCTCCTTCTCCTTGGGATGTGATCTATTGTTCATAGATAAGCTATTTATAGGTAACGAATATTTATATATCTATAATAACCTAGGAAGAACCTTAGAATAGGAACACTTAATATAGGTGGGTTCCATTCCCCGGCTAAACAACGAAAGGTTCTTCTTTATCTGAATAAACAAAAACTTGACCTGGTATTCTTACAGGAGACGCATTTAGTTCCCAAAGAAATCCCCAAACTTCAGATGTTAAATTAGTCAGTAGTGGGAGCCTCCTCATTCAACTCTAAATCAAGAGGAGTAGTTATCCTTGCAAGGAAACAATTGGCAGTCGACATACAATCGGTCCAAACGGACCCGGAGGGTCGATACGTCATAACAGCTGTTTCTATTTTAGGTACTAAGTAGGTATTATGCAATGTATATGCTCCAAATATATATTCCAAAAACAATTTTCAGCGTCTCATTGCTAAATTGAGTATTTATAGTAACGAATTACTTATTATGTGTGGAGATCTTAATCTAGTCTCTTCCCAGATCTTAGATAAATCCGCGTCTCACTCTAATCCTCCTCCTTTACCTAAATTAGGAGTCCCCTATTTAGCTAAAACTTTGGAATTCATTTATATTTGCTGAGCTCTAAACCCATTGGAAAGAGACTATACGTGTCTTCAGCTCACCAAAACCTTTCGAGGATTGACTATCTGTTATTCTCATCAAAATTACTCCTGAATATTTCTGCACTTTACATCGAACCAATTTCCGTTTCAGATCATGCCCTGGTATGGTCATCCCTATATATACATGAGGAAAGAAAGGAGCCTAACAATGAAGGTATCTGTCACATCTTTCTAACTCTATGCAGTTCAGGGATAGGCTTGAGTCGGCATGGGAGAACATAAAAATTATAACCTTAACCATCTGGAAAGTGATCCAGCTTTGTTCTGGTTTACAGCAAAAGCTGTCCTCAGAGGAAATATTATTTCCTATGTCTCAGCCCAGCATAAAAAATATACAATTCTTATGTAGATATACAATCTGCTCTGACTGAGGCCTTTCAGAAGTACAAAGAGGCTCCTAATCCCAGTACTAAACAAGCCAATTTATTAAAGAAGGTTCACTTTGATGAATATCTCCAAAATATGGGAAATAAGTCTTTCTTTTCTGTGAATTTTAGATTTCATAAATTTGGAAATAAAACTGGCTGATTACTGACCAATCTTCTTAACGGTACCCGTAGTCCTATGCTTGTTCACCCTCTATGTACTAATGATGGTTCCCTGACCACCTCAAATGCTGAAATCGCAGAGATTATGAGCAAATTCTATAAGGATCTTTACACCCAGCTGGACTCAGGCCCTCCCACGGCTGTATCTGAGGTAACTGTACCTCCTTCCTCTAGCTCTCTCTCTCTTTTGATGAACGTAATGCTCCAACTATTCTTGCTTCTTCCTCTACTATTTGGAATTCTCTACCTCTTCCATCCCTATCTTCCGATATGGCTTCTGCTCTACATGCCCCCATTACCTTACAAGAAGTATTACAAGTTATTAAACATATGAAGCCTGGTAAAGCCCCTGGCCTGGATGGTCTCAGTGCATACTTTTATAAGATACTACAGATTAGATTGGGAGAAACTCTTGTTAAATTTTATAATAATATAATCACTACTAATTCTGCTATAATTAAGGTCTTGCCCAAGCCGGGTAGAGATTTATCTAAACCAGAATCGTATCATCCGATAAATCTTTACTAAAATTATTGTAGAGAGATTGAAGATTCTTTTACCATGTACTATACATCCGGACCAGACGGGCTTTATAAAAGGCAGGCATTCAGTACACAATGTCAGAAGGGTACTCTCAGCAATTCAGCACATTAAAAACTCTGAGTCACCTGTCCCCAATATGATCCTTTCATTAGACACGGAAAAGGCGTTTGACCTTATTTTATGGCAACATCTTTTCAAAACCATGTCTAGTTTTGGATTCCCTAAACCTTTTATTGATATATTGAAAGCAATATATTATCAGCCCACTATACAGGTTTCTTGCAACGGTCTCCTTTCTAACCCCTTTCCTATACAGAGAGGAACAAGGCAGGGTTGTCTGCTATCCCCACTCTTTGCTGTTGCTCTGGAGCCCCTAGCTATAGCATTGCGCACTTCCAATATATTCACTGGAATTCGCATTGGCAAGGTTGATCTTAAAATAGCCCTTTTTTCAGATGACATGTTACTGTTTCTCTCCAACCCGCATTCTTCTCTTCCAGAAGTCTTCCGCACTATTAATGAGTTCGGGAGATTCTCTGGATATAGGATCAACTTTGACAAATCAGAATTTTTACTCCTTGACAATCAACCTACAAATTTTTTCATTTTCTCCCTTCCTATTCCTCTCTCTATGGCTTCCTCATATTTAAAATATTTAGGGGTCTCTATACCTTGCAATCTGTCACAGCTCTATACCCTAAATTTCACGCCTGTGGTCAACAAGGTCATTACCTCACTTGACAACTGGAAACACTTACCGATTTCATTATTGGGTTAGAAATGCTGTTATTAAGAGTATCATCTTCCCAAAAATCTTCTACTGCATGGAAATGCTCCCTATTGCCCTAGATGCATCCGACATTAAACATTTCACAAGATCTATCTCTAAATTTTTGTGGCAACACAAAAAAACAAAAATTGCTTTTGCCAGAATGCGAGCGGTTCGGAGAGATGGGGGGATGGGAGTCCCAGACTTACTCTCCTACTACCTGTCTGTTTTTTTCGATATGTCAGAGACCGGTTTCTTGAAACTAGCTCCTACACTGACTGGAACTTAGATTGTGCCTCGTTTACTCCCTTTTCCCCCGGGGCTTTATTATATGCCAAATCGTCCAATATTCCCCTTCACATACTGAATCACACTATGTTCAAAGATACATATGCTTCATGGATCATGCTCAACAAAAAATTGGCCAGATCTCATTCTATCACCCCATATATCCCTTTGTGGGGAAACCCATCCTTTCCTCCAACTCTGGATAATGCCACATTTCTCACATGGAGGAATATGGGACTGAACTTGGCATCCAAGGTATTCGACCCGGGGGGGTTTAATATTTTTGTTCACTGCTATACAATGTGAATATAAACTACCTCATACTGAGTTTTACATGTACCTACAGTTTAGGCACTTTGTTACTTCTATATCTCATCTTTTCCATGATGCACCTTCTTCAGTTATTGTAAGTTCTGTACTAAAATCACCCTCCTCATTTGCATATAGAACTAGCTTCCTATATGTTGAATTGGCTAAAACAATTTCTTTGCCTGCTATGGATAAACTTCTAATTCCATGGAAGAGTGATATACCTGTGATTAGTTCTATTGCGGATATATTCAAATATTTTGATGGAACTTTGAAAATATTCCAGTCCTCATACTTACAAGAAGTGCATATAAAAACTATACACAGGGCCTATATGTCTCCAACACAACGCAAACACATAGTAGCCTCAGATCTTGGTAAATGTTACAAGTGCCATTTATCTGATGCAAATTTCTTCCACTGTTTCTGGGAATGCAGAAAAATCCGGAGATTTTGGAATAAATTGATTAAGCTCATTACTTTAATATTCTCTCTTCACCTCCAACCTGATCCATTGGCTTGTCTGTGTGTCAACTTCACTGTCTGGTCTCTAGGGTCGGGTAACAAAAACCTACATTCCTTTATTAACAATGTTGGCCAAGAAGATTATCCTTATTCATTGGACCTCCAGCTCATCTCCCTCTATTGGCGAAGTCAAAATTAAATTAATGCAACTTCTATATTTTGATCGCAGAGCTACTATTACAAACCTAGATAAAGGAGTGGAAAAGTTCTATAGGAAGTGGGGTCTTTATATAAACTTACTTTCTTCTGAAGAACAAAACCACATTTTCATATTATCCAGTTGCACAGAATGGTTTCTTCACCGATAATTACTACTTAATTCATAGAATGCCCCCCCACTCAACCTCCCTCTCCCCTCTTTCCCTTATGTGTTTTCCATCTCATCATCTTCATTCACTCTAGTTTATTTTAATTTAATTTAATTTACATTTTATGTATCTAAGAATACTACATGTTAGGTATATCGTATAACCTGTATATATCTTCGCACCTATTAAAATGTGAATATGTCTATAATTCATTTAGACATACCTTGTTATATATACGCAAAGTTTGTATTTGTATTTTTGCAGAACACAAATTTGTATTGTAATTTTGTAATATATTTAATTCTTTTAATTTGTATATTTTTATCTTGAAAATCTGAATAAAAAGATTTAAAAAAAAAATTATAGTTGCGACAATGAGCAAGATAAAGAACACACAAATTCCTCATCAGTTCCCCATATTGTTAATCCTATCCACAGCCAGTGAGGAAGCCATCTTGGATGCAAAACATGGTTCAAACAACAGTATAAGCAATATGTAGAAATAAGGTGCACAGTGGTGGAAATACAGAAAACACATCAAATACATAGATCATCTGTTCTATATTAAATACCTAGATCATCGGTCCTATATATTGTACATCCTATCTATACCAGGCAAGGCAGCCATATTGGGCATACTGCATAGGTTCAATGGGCAGGGTAAACAAATTGAAGCACTCTTTTATGGTTGCACCCTTGCCAGCACATCTGAAAACATTTTATGCACTCTAGTTAGCACTAGATACTACCTAGTTTATTTATGCTTTCTTTATTAGCAGGGATATTGAGGTTTTTGCTTTAACCTGTCTTATTTTCAGTGTTCAGTTATCTGCTGATGGCTTACCTTAATCTTCTTCCCAATTAGATAAATGTTTCATCAATAGGTTTATGTGAGTTTAGTAGGTGATACAGTATGGAGTTTGTGCCTTTTCTCATAGGAGAGTAATCAAATGAAAACTGAGGCCTAAACAGCCTTTGTCCTGGAACAATGTAAGAAAGAACATATTTGTGGTTATGTGATGTTATTTAGAAACAACAAAGCTGGATATTATGTATTATCCATCTGATGTATGGCCTTCTATGGCCTTCTTTAGGTGGCACATCTCTTTTAAGTCATAGATGTTTTAGAAAAGAAAAGATACTAAGGGGTAAATTTACTAAAGTGAGTTTTTAGAAGTGGAGATGTTGCCCATAGCAACCAATCAGATTCTAGCTATTATCTTCTAGAAGGTGCTAGTTAAATGTTAAGTAGAATCTGATTGTTTGCTATGGGCTATATCTCCAGTTCTATAAACTTCCCATCGTCTGAGGATTGACCTGCGTGTGAATCAGTGACAATAACATACTTAATTGAAATAAAGACACGGAGACTTGTATTTGGCAGAATTTGTTAGCTATTTATTTAAAAACATATAATGAATTAGTTACTATATTAATTAAATTAATTTAAATATGGTGGCAAAGAAAGAACGGCTAACAACATCCCAAGCCTAACACTATAAACACTCCAACCACAACACAATACACTCAAGCCTTCTATCTTGACTACCCACCCGGTAAGGTGATGATGCTGCCCCCGGCAGGGTGGTCCAGCAGACTTTATGAGTCAACGAAGGTGAGCAAAACAATGAGTAAACAAATATTCACAGTGCTAATAGGTAACCTGCCGTTCTTTCCCGCCTAAAATAGCCAACGAAACAATCACCAAACCCAAATCAAAAAGAGCCCATAAAAATAAACTTTAGGGAGGGAGGGTGGGAAGACAGGAACAAAAGAGGCTGACTCCACCTCCAACAAACTCTAATATCCCTGCTATAACCTACAACCCTAAAAACCCATTGGCCCTAATTATCACATGATTCCTCACACTGGTCTGCCCCCAGCCTAGGAAGTTTAACCCTCTCCACTCCTATACAGTCATTTCGTTTATCTAAACTTCCCATCGTCTGAGGATTGACCTGCGTGTGAATCAGTGACAATAACATACTTAATTGAAATAAAGACACAGAGACTTGTATTTGGCAGAATTTGTTAGCTATTTATTTAAAAACATATAATGAATTAGTTACTATATTAATTAAATTAATTTAAATATGGTGGCAAAGAAAGAACGGCTAACAACAGCCCAAGCCTAACACTATAAACACTCCAACCACAACACAATACGCTCAAGCCTTCTATCTTGACTACCCACCCGGTAAGGTGATGATGCTGCCCCCGGCAGGGTGGTCCAGCAGACTTTATGAGTCAACGAAGGTGAGCAAAACAATGAGTAAACAAATATTCACAGTGCTAATAGGTAACCTGCCGTTCTTTCCCGCCAAAAGCAAGTTTCTGCCAAAAGAAACCTTGCACCGCCACCATAGAACTAACGCACAGAAACCACAATCTCAAACAGATCCTCAAGAAAAATAAACATACCTTCCTCCACTAAATGAACCCCGTCAGACCGAAAAAGGTAAGTATACTGAAATTTTATCCTAGGATGTCTGACCACTGCCCCACCATTTTCCAATACAAATTTTGAAACCGTAAAGTTCACTTTCTTCCGGGCTTCATCAATGGCTCTGCCGTCAACCACACCACGCCAACACAATCTAGGGACCGTGAAAGACCAAACTATTGTGCAAGCTGGCCATGCCATTATAATCAGACCCAAATCCTCCACCACCGCATGCCTTAAATCCAGAGATGTCCTCTTGCCCAAATCATTCCCGCCTAGATGAATAACCACGACTCTCGGTAAGCCATACCGCTGAACCTGCTGCAAGAGTTTAGGCTTAAGGCTCTCCCACAACATACCTCTGACCCCTATCCATCTAACTCCACTAGCCCCCGGAAACAACGGCGCGTCCTGCGCCTGCATGAACCTAGCCGCCCAAAAAACAAATGAATGGCCAATTATCCATACAGTACAATCATCAAAAGCCATTCCTATAATGAGGGAAAAACAAAGAAAACATTAAAGTTATTGTCAAATTTTAGCATATTTAATCATGTATATCTAACGGGGAACATATTACTGAGGATCTGCCAAAAAGAAAAAATTTTGATTTGAATCTTTAAAGATCAACAAGCTTCTGTGCCAATTTGAAGCAACATGAAGACACAAGAGGATAAGTTAAAATAAAAAAGAAGGGGGGGGGAAGAGCGGGGGGGGTTTGGGAGAGATATCGGATAACACAAGTGAACTCGACCAGAGAGAAAACGTAAAACCTGCTGAGGGACATATAATTGTAATTATAAACCAAATAGCCGAATTAAATCCGTCAGATCAGGTAAAAAAATCGTCAAAACTCTCCAGACTCCCACTGAAATCAATGGCGAGAAGCTAGTCCCCGAGTAGGAAAGACAGGGGAAACAAACAAGACCAGGACCAATGACATTTCGTAAAACATAACAAACCATATGTAACGTGCATGCACAACATTAACCTCAATGATTCGGTCGAATGTAACGCTTATAACTGGCTGATTTCCATCGGCCCAGAGCTTGAATCTGTGACTCTGGAAATCCCGCAGCAGCGGTGGAAGTGGCAGCACCAATTCGAAACGAATGCGTGCCGAACTCCCCTGGTGAGAGGCCCACGCTGCAAAGACATCGCCGCAGCATCCAACTAAACTGAAATTTTGTCAGCGGAAGCCCATCGCCATGCATCAGCCATGAGCCCTCCGCTGAGGGTCTGACAGATGCATAACGAGTGGCCAAGCCGACCGGACAAATTCGACAATCCGCCGAGGGGACCAATGTTATCCAGCGACCCCTGCCTAACTGATCGGTCTTAGAACGACGCAATCTGCACAGCAAGGACCTCTCACCCACCTTCACATCCGAACGCAGCATAGTTGAATCCCTCCACTTGGAGGGAGCAACCAATTCCGACACCCGGAAAGCACCATGAAAAGCCATGGAAAAAGCTAACTTAAACAAAAGCGTTTCGAAACCGGAGGCCGCCACGTCCGCAACCGCTCCTAGAATGGACGGTAACAGATAAATGTCTATAGGCCGTCTTTTATCGGGGTTAACCGGCTCAGCGCGCGCCCAACCTTTCAAGGCCTTTGTGATGACAAAACTCCTTGTAAGGTCAGGGATTCCCTTCAATTTGGAGAAAAACGAAATACCTGCCAGGTACCGTGAAACTACCGCTCTCGATTTGCCAGATACATACAGCTGCCAAATAAAAGCAAGCATCAATTGATGCTGACCCTTACCTCCAAGGCCTTGGCTACGGGAAAAAACTTCCCATTCTTCCCAAGACCGACGGTAAGCCTTGAGGGTACTTGGTGCAATGGACAGCTCCGCTAACCCCTCCAGTCCGGCTTGATAACCTGCCAAACATAAGAGGGGCACAGCACACCATCAGTCTCTGCATCAGGAGCCAATGTACGGAACCGACCCCATTGACATCTGGACAGCGCATCGGCAATCCCGTTGTCAACTCCGGGTACGTGTTGAGCTCGAAACAGCACATTATGGCGCAAACAGGCAAGCACCAGCTGCGCTAGCACACGCAAAACCAGCAACGACTTTGCTCGCTGCCCGTTTATCGCATGCACCACGCCCAGATTGTCACATCTGAACAGAATGCTGCGATTGCAGATGTGCTCGCCCCAGACCTCCAAGGCGACCATTATTGGGAACAGTTCTAAGAGCAGCATATCTCTTGTCAAACCTGCACGAATCCACTCCTCCGGCCAAGTTGCGACGCACCAGGATCCCCTCAGGTAGCAACCGAACCCCGAAGATCCTGCTGCATCGGTGAAAAGCTGCAAATCGACATTGCCCACCAGAGGGGATAACCATATCCTGATCCCATTAAAATCTGCCAAAAAGGAAACCCAAACTTCCAGGTCTCTCTTTATTTCTGACGATAAACGGATCAAATGGTGAGGTTTGGAAACCCCCGCTGTGGCCCTCTCTAGCTTTCTGCAAAATACCCTCCCCATCGGTATAACTCTACAGGCAAAGTTCATACAACCCAACAGTGATTGGACCTGCCTGAGCGAAATTTTGCGCGCAACCAAACACTCTGAAATGGAATCTCACAATTTGTCAATTTTATCGCACGGCAGCCGACAGGATCCAGCCAAGGTATCAATCTCGATACCTAAAAATGACAAACACGAGAGGGGTCCCTCTGTCTTTTCGTCTGCCACAGGTACTCCAAAATGAAAAAACAGCGCTCTCATGGAACCAAGTAACTCGTTACAACGCTCTGACCCAGCGGGCCCCACGCAGAGGAAGTCATCGAGATAGTGCGCTATCCCATGACCCCCACAAGAAAACTCTACGCACCAATGAAGGAAAGTGTTAAATTTTTCAAAGTATGCGCAGGAAATCGAACACCCCATAGGCAAGCACTTGTCTATGAAGTATTCCCCCCCAATGCGAAAACCCATGAACCTAAACGATTCGGGGTGCAAAGGAAGCAAACGAAAAGCTGACTCCACATCCATCTTAGCCATGAGGGCCCCGCGTCCATATGCCCTAATGATACTGAGAGCATCATCAAAAGACTGATACCTCACTGAACAGAATTCAGGAGGTATAGCGTCATTAACGGAGGACCCCAATGGATAAGACAGATGCTGGATCAGCCGAAATTTTCCTGGAGTTTTCTTAGGCACCACCCCCACTGGGGAAAGAATCAGATTCCCCATTGGAGGATGCGCAAATGGACCCACCATACGTCCTAACTGAACCTCTTTCTCGACTTTTAACTGAAGAACGTCAGGAAAAAGTCGAGCTGATTGTAAATTTCTCGGGGAACCGACTCGAACTTCCCCTATAACTGGTAAACGAAAACCCAACTTGAACCCGAAAAACAAAAACTTAGCGTCCTGCCTATTAGGGTACCACCCTAGCCACCTGGACATAGCATCCAAACGGATAGGGGTTGGTGCCCTATTTAGCGCCTGCGCTACCTCCCGCTTTGGGAATAGCTCCTCCTCCCGACTTGGATCCCTGTTGGGCTGACAACCTGAAACAATTAGAGGCGGGGTGCGATCCGTTGCAACGCAAGCAAAGGTGTCGAAAACGACACCGTTGGCCCTGGGAACAGGAGGCATTATTAAAGGCAAAACATTTACCTTTAAAAAGTGTCTGCGCAGAAAGCCGACCGGGGCCCGTCTGTCGACGCCCCGGGGAGGGATCAGAACTCGGGCGCCACGCCCCAGACCCCCCCTTATGAGTATCCCCGCCTACCCGAGAATCCTCCACTCCACCTTTTGGTGGTTGCGTGACGTCAAGCCACACTCCCACGTCCTTGCACCCAAAATCTAAGCGCTTGGATCCGTCCTGCTTGCGCCTAAATTCCTCATCATATGTTCTCCAAGGCGCTGCCCCTGGATTTACGCTGCATCCCATGAATCAGGTGGATATACCTTATTACGTTCAGGTGCTCCCCTGGGCGATCTTTCAAGTAGCATGCTGCGAATACGCAAAACCCAGCAAGCCAGTTATCATAGGAACGAAAAGCTTCCAACCCCACCCCGCCTTTAAGCTTAGCTGCCTTGAAATCTTTTTTGGCTTGCTCAGTTAAAATTAACATATCCACATAATCGCCCTTCCTGATTTTTTTCTTGCAACAATCGCGCAGACCCCGCAATACTGCTGTATTGTCGCAATGCACCACACCTGGTTGATGCTGACGCTTCTTGGACTTCCGCGCGCTACTACTCTGACGCTGCCGCTTAGCCCGCTTATCCCGCCTATCCGCCTCCTTGCGCGCATATTTAGCAGCCCTCTTCCGCGCCTTTGTCGCGCTGCTGACAGAAGAAGCCAGAGAAGAAGAGGTCGACGACAAGTCAGAGACAGAGGAAGAAGAGGAGGCAGAGTCAGCAACATCATCATCTTCTGAGATCTCACCTGACGATCCGGACTGCTCCCTCCCGGACACGACCGATGATGAAGCCTCCTCGACGCTGAAATCCTGTTCCATAGCTTCGCCGTCAGCAGTATCAGAAACAGACGATGAAGCCGCCCCCTGGGCCGAAACCCTGGGCACGGTCGACACAGCAGGAGAAGACACAGCCGCACCAGCCCAAGACGCCTCAGGTCTTGCCAACTGAGCCGCAGCGGAGCCCATAGCCCAGCAAGCCTGCATGAACTGATCTACCGCTGGCCCTAGAGTAGCAGAAATTGAACGCTGCCTCTGATCCACCCTTTCACTATCTGCTTGGCTAGGAGCCAATGCCGCAACCATGGGAGCAAAAGCAGATGTCATTGATGACATCATGGCCGCAAAAGCTGCAGGGTCAAAGGACTGACTTGCACCCCAACTAGGGACCTGAGTATCCACATAGCCAGAAGCTGCTGCCCCAGACATGGCCCTGTCTGCTGATTGCTGACTAGCCTGCCAATCATCCTCCATATTAAGTGCAAGCCCCGCCCCCCCTTTCATCAGCTCTCCCTGTCCTAAAATGGCTGCCTGCCTCCCTGTCTGACAAAGCCCCTAATGTGCTGCCAGGGCTGTCCATCTCCCCTACCTCCACATTCCCCACTTCATTAACTGTGGGGAAGTCCCCCTTGCCCCTCTGGGCACTAACAGGGCTATTAGCAGCCCTTCTCGCGGTGCGCGTGTGCGCCTGTGACCTTTGAACCCACGGGGGGCGAGCGCTCACCGCCCTAATCGCGGCAGCTCTGCCCTCCCGCGGGCTCACTAACTGCCTCTCGCAGCTGCTCTGAGCAGCCGCGCCTTCCCCCCGCTGGCGGCTGCATCCAGCCGCCCTGACACCACCTGCTTGACGGCCGCGGGTAAGCGTGGCCACGCCCGGCCGCCCATGACGCCGTGGGGCCGCGCGACTCACGCTAGCCCCTTCAGCTCCCTCTTGAGAGGCAGGAGCCTCCCCAGAACTCCCTGGGCCTTCTTCCTGCACCCGGTAACGGGCGGGGGTCCGCGATGCGCGGTGCGGGCGGGGCATGGTAACAAATGGGGGGGGGTTGGGGCTCACAGTCCTTATAAGGGTTAGGAGGTAGCTAGAGAGTGCACAGCGCAAGTGTGTGGGGGGGGGTGTGTGGAAAAGAGAGAGGGATAGATGCAGAAGAAGCTGAAGAATAAAGATAAGAAGAGTAAAGAAACACAGAGAAGGATAGCTATGCAGATACTATAACAGCTCAGGTAAGAGCACTTACCCCACTCCAAGACAGGAACAAAAGAGGCTGACTCCGCCTCCAACAAACTCTAATATCCCTGCTATAACCTACAACCCTAAAAACCCATTGGCCCTAATTATCACATGATTCCTCACACTGGTCTGCCCCCAGCCTAGGAAGTTTAACCCTCTCCACTCCTATACAGTCATTTCGTTTATCAAAACTCCAATTTTAGTAAATATACCTCTAATAGTGTACACTTCAGGATAGAGAGAAGAATATGAGGACTAGTGCTGTTACACACACCTTTACTGAGTAGAAAACACACTTTGGTCAATCATTTGTCCACCAGTGGTTATTTGGGAAGTGCTGGTGTTTTAGTATACCACTTCTTTTCATTAAGGAGGAAGCCATGCTGCCGACTGGTTTCATCACTTAATACTGCAGCAACTGTCATCATTAGTATCTGCAGTTGCACCAGTCCCATGCTAGGTGCAAGAGATCCATAAGAAACAGGCTTTCCCTCAATGTATGTATGACTCAGAATAGCATGGAGCTTTAACTACATGCCATGACACTCCAACAAGTCAGTGTGGTCTGTTAGCGCTCATTGTCGCTACCCAGTTTCCACCCACGAAACGGAAAGTCAGATCCAGCCAAGTTCTGTCCGACTGCATAAATTCACAACTGCGCATGTGCTCTAGGTGACAACTAGGCATTTGCACCCACACAGAGAGATCTGACGAATCAGGTCCCTTATGTGTAAATTATATGTGTAAAGTAGACCCATAAAGGCATACAAAATGTAAAAACTGTTTTGCTATATAGAAATTCAGTTTTTTTTTCTACTCAGCAGATGCAACACAATTCTCTTCTGTCTAATTCATCAGTTTAGTGGTAACTAACCGAAGCAAGCAGGTATTCATGTAGGTATTTTATGTTTCAGTAAATAACCTAATTTATTTGAATCCCACCCACACTGTATGTCTATTGCAGCTACTGTACATTGTACTGATGCCAAATCAGAATAAAGAGACACAGGCAGGGCCGGCTCTAGGCATGTTCCACATGAGCGGCCGCACAAGGGCGCCACCCAGTGTGGGCGTGCTGATTTACTGCCACCATTTTCACTCTCTGACTGGCCCTTTAAAGATTTAACTGTCTCTCTGAATCTCCGCTGGCCTGCTCCACCTTCCCCCGCTGGGCGCCCCGCTTTCAGGCTTGTGCGCACACCCACCAACCTACTGTCAGCCAGCCAGGATTGCGCAGCGCTGAGTGTGCCGAGCGTGACGGGACCCCTTAGGAGACAGTGTGTGACATCACACACTATTCCTGAACGTGCGGTTTCTGACTCCACTCGGGCTATGGCAGGAGCAGTTACTATATCTGCTATCAGCGGCAGGGTGCGGCCCGCGGTGTCGGGGCCAACGCAGGACTGTGGATAGAGGACACCATCACCGATGAGTAGTAGTACTAGCCTCAGCTACACACGATAGGCAGCAGCTCGTGGGACTGATCCCTTCCTCCTGCTCCTACAGCAGAGCCGCAGCATACCGCCTGCCCCGAATCCCGATACAGTCCCTTCTTTGTCCCTTCTGTTGCTGGGGCCGGTCAATTTGATTTAACCATCTGGAATCGAGCCTGATATCCTTAAAACCTGGACTGTTATGGAGTTTGGGAAACTCTTTTATAGACTTTCTAACACTCCTTGGGTTTTTGAAGGGGCCCGGCCGGGGCATTGGTCAATTGCTGAGGGGGACATTGTCTGCAGCATGCAGTGTCCTCAGCGCATTGTAGGACATGCATATGGGGAGACTGATAGCACAATGTAGGACATGCATATGGGGAGACTGACAGTACAATGTAGGCATACATATGGGGAGATGGACAGCACAATGCAGACAGACATATGGGGAGATGGACAACACAATGCAGGACACACATATGGGGAGACAGACAACACAATGCAGGACACACATATGGGGAGACAGACAATACAATGCAGGACACATATATTGGGAGACAGACAACATAATGCAGGGCATACATATGGGGAGACAGACAACACAATGCAGGACATTGGGATGGGGCAGATAGCACAATGAAGGGCGTACATATAGTCGGACGAAAAGACCAATACAGCACATACAGATAGGGAGAGGCAGATAGCACAATTCAGGCTTTACAGATGCATAGGGGGCAGACAGCACAATGCAGTACATACATATGGGGGGACAGACAGCAAAATGTAGGAGTTATAGGACATACAGATGGGTGGGTAGGCACAATGCCAGACATACAAATGAAAGGGTGAAAGGCAAAGTACAGAATACACAGGTGAGGGATGGCACAATACATAACATATAGGGAGGAGGCTTAGTACAAAAAAATAAAGATTTGTCATACTAGGGTCACATAAACAAGGGGTGCTTCCCTTGTTCATTGATAGACTCTAACATTCTACTATTGAAATAAGGGCTAGCTGTGCTCTTCACAGTGCTAGCCACACCCCACACTCCCTGTACAGACCACATCCCCATATTACCAGTCATACACCCTGATATTGGTCACATCCCCTGCCGTGACACACAGTAGGCCTTTCATAAATGTCAGCTCCAAGCCCTTGTGAACCATAATCTGGTACTGGCCTCAGCTAAGCTGCAGTACCTGACTGCTACTAGTCCACTCCTGACTGACAGCTAAGTGGCTGGAGAAGGACCAGTCAGGAAGCATCAACTGTCTTTTAGAGAATGTGTATGTAACTGAGGAGGGGGGGACGCAATGGACGGTGGTGTGTGGTAGTGGGCAGCTTGGGGTGTATTATTATATGTGGGGGGTGTATTATATTATGTGGGATGGGTGGGGGGTTATTATTATGTTATTTGAGGAGTGCTGGCTTTATTATTATGTGGTTTGGGGGTGTATTGAGTTACCTGAGGGTTTTTATTAATGCTATTTGATGGGTGCGGTTTATTAATGTCACCTGAGTGGATTGATATTATGTGGTATGGGGGTGTATTAAATTATAGGATGCATATTCATTATAGCTTGGGGGGGATATTTTAGTTTGTGGGAGCGAGTTGTGTATGTGGTGCCGAAGTAATGCCACATGGCAGCTGATGTAGGGACATTAACGAGCACCCTTGTGTAGTACATACTTGCCTACTTTTGAAAAAGCATTTCAGGGAGACTGTGAAAGCAGCACCTATGAGCGCGTGTTACAGTGGGCGTGTACTGATAAATCTGAGAGGCATGTCCTAAACCTGACTTGCATCCAAATGTAAACCAGCCCAAAAGCAGTTAGTATGATCTGTTTGTTGATGAAAACACACTAATACTTTGCAGAAATTCATAGGGATCATTGGGCCTTATAATAACCAATGCAAGGTAATGATACTGGATCAGAACCTCTATACACACCTTCCTATACCTTCTAATATCCTGCCTATACCTTCTAATATCCTGCCTATACCTTCTAAGGATGACGCTAATTTGTGTACGCAGCCATACAGTAAATAAAGACTTAAGACCTGGAATCTGTGGTTCCAAAGCACAAGTATTATTCAAGTAAAAGTACAGTCAGTTACACGCAATTGATCCAGACACAATTTAGGCGCAAAGGAATTATACAGACCCAAGTACAGTATACATACGCAGCACTTCCGGTACCAGGTGTTAGGCATCAGCAAGAAACCCCTCGTCTATCAGCATTCAGCACGAAGGCTAAAAACCCAGTGTTGGAACACACATATTTATACCTCCCTAGGGATAGACAAAACAATAGAGAAGTTTGTTGCTGATGCTATTGGCTCCCAAGGGGCAGTCCATCTGTTACGGAGCATTTAACAGGCTGATTCAAATAGACTCTCCCAGCCTCTAACAACTGGGGGTCTCTGCCCTCCCACCCCATGCAATCATCCTAACAGTTGTTCATATCATACACATTTTGTTGCTTGAAGTCTCTGTGGTCCATAAGTTGAGAATGCTTGATGTGATCTCCCCACCGATAACACCGGAATACTGTGGAAAGAGTACGCTTTAGTATGGAACCAAACACAGCTTGTTTAGCATGTATAAAACCTTAGTTACCAAATATCTTTATTTCACAGCGTTTATACTAACTGAACAAACCTAAATCTTATACCTTAAAGCTAATGGAACCTAGTAAGTGAATATGTAATGTGTGAGTGTACGGGGTTTGATATGGAGACGCTAGTTAACTGGGGACAGATGCGTGCGCATTTAGCTACTAAACAGTGTTTTCATTCGGGGCCTTGTGCATTCGCTAATATGCGACTAGTTAACAGCGCTATTATGCATATTATTGTGTATATGAGAAATGATGAGGGATGCAATCGCATGGTGCTAATAGTAATCTCGCCATATGTACTTAATTGTGGGTTTATCTAAAATGGCGCTTGGGCAGTCATTCCCAAAATGGCATCTTGCGATCTCATTTCCAAGATGGCGTCTTGCAGCCAGTCTCAAGATGGCGTCGCTGCGATTCAATTTTAAACTGAACTTGTCTCAGCCAATTACTCAGCTTCGACAGTCCACCCTTTGATAGCAAACAACATGCTATCACAATCTACTCTTTGAATTTAATTTAGGCTTACATTTACATATTATTTAGTGTTATTGTGGGATGGCACAAGGTGGTTCTTAATCCATCAATAATGTGTCTCTGGGTGGGGACATAAAACTACTGTTATACGCACACCACGGATCTTGGAAGATCATGTGAACGGTGTGGGAATGCACCAGTCTTATAAAAGCAATCTTGAAGGGGAATTGAGACTTTACATTATCTGAGGTGTTCTAAAAATAAAATTTCAATAATACATTCTATGCATGTCTAAATATAATACATCAAATGATGGTATTTCCTAGTTCAGGGTTGTAATGCAGTTCTATATTTACCTCGGTATTCATATTGTCATTACTGACCACCATCATAGTTTCGTTCTTGCGTTTTACTCTATTTTTAAATTTTCCACCCTTCAACACAATAGGAACACACCGGATGCATATGCCAATTACTATGATGACAATTCGTATAAGGATCAAGAATTTGCCTATGCTGGCGATCACTTCCTGGACCCATTCCCCTAGACCTGAGAACCATTTTACTGGGTTCAGCCATGAAACCCATCGTTCTATCTTCTCCCCTACTTCAGCCACTGAAGCATTATGGTTCTTACGGAACTCCCATTTTAGCTGCAGAATTTCATCCATCTTTTGGTCTATCACGTCCTTGGGGTCACTGGTATCATTGGTGACATAGGTGCAACATTTTACTCCGAACTGGGTGGCTGATGTTACGCAATACCCTCCAGTAACAGCAGTTAAATAATTCAACACTAGCCTGTGTTGCACCAGTTCTTTCTTGTACGCTTGTAATTCTCTCCCTGTATACCTGAATGTGTCATCGTACATCTGGGTGATATTATCTATCAATTTAGCAAGTTCCTGGATATAACTAAAATTTAATGTACCCCGAGCAATCCTGGTGGGATCCAATGCGACTAAAATTGAAAGCCAGTTGTCTCACTGATTAACTGAGTGGCTTTATGCACGTCACCAGGTATCATATTTCTTTTGCTTCTGTGTTCATATTGTGTGTGAAGATATGGTGACGGTGTGTTTTTATGTATACCCAGCATTTCAACATGTGTGAGGGTCATAAATTCTGGTACTACTCTTCCCAGGTAACACAAACCTTCGGAACTCGGGGAGAGCCATTTATACGCTTTTCTTCCACATATCAAATATACATTATCAGGGAGAACATAAGGAATGGTATGCATCATTATCATTAAGCACATTTCCCTTACAAACAATCCTATTTCTGGGTCTTCCATCTGGTACATGCAAGTTTCTGGCTGTATTTTTTTAGCACAATAACCATTTGGCACCTTACCAATAATTTCTTTGGTGGAACTCAATGTATACCAATACCTAAAATGTTTCCCACCAGACTTAATGGAGCATAACAGATCATGGTTTATGGACTC
The DNA here is from genome assembly GCA_031769625.1 of Taudactylus pleione. Lineage (NCBI taxonomy): Eukaryota > Metazoa > Chordata > Amphibia > Anura > Myobatrachidae > Taudactylus > Taudactylus pleione. The sequence continues at coordinate 21,673,573 of JAUIMM010000052.1, read as the reverse complement.
ATTATCAGCTCTTTGTGAGAAGGTCATCGTCTGATTATTCCCCGTCACTTCCCAACTCCCAGGTTTATTGGGGTTGGTTATGTTTAAACACAAAAGTGATCTATCTACTTGGAATTGATAGAGTTTGAAATGAGGTGGTTTGGATGAGAGGAATTTTCCATCCAATGTTTTCCCTTTTTGTAATTCTAAAATTTCCGTGATATTCAGCGGAAATGGCACCAACCCTACATTATGCTGTCCCTGTGGCACATGTGAACACACCCAGCAATCAGTTTGATTGAACACTTTGCCTACCAAACTATGATAATCCTCTAAAGGATCCCCACCCCAGTACGGGCTATATTTATGTTGGCACCGTTGGATACAGTTCTCATCAACTAGGGACCCACAAAGCTCACAAATACAGGAATCTTCAGACGATAAACCTCCACATCTTCCCCGAGTATCCGGAATGATAGCTCTCTTAACAATAACAGTACTAAGATTGGTCAGACACTCCCCTGATTGGCACTGCACTCCTCCTGACTCCACTCCATCGGCACTGCCATCAGCTCCCATTTCCTCGATTGGTCTCCCATCACAGAAACTGGATACTCCAAACCGACCAAGATGGTGAACACTCTAAAAGAGAATATGAAAATGAACACAGCAGGCCCATCCATTGTCACAACAAGACCTGCAGATTTCTTTTAGTTCAGGTATCTCACTACAACCTGTTCAATCCTCCTGGAACAAGCTCACGAGCGACAGGTCCACACTTTCAACCCCTGTCTCCAACTTGTTTCTCCACCGGTTGAATGACCTTTTTGTAGTGAGTGGAATGGACCCAGGTATCTCTCTCGGCCACCTTCAAAGATGTAGTACTTGTCAGTAGCACCTGGTACGGACCTTCCCACCTATCAGTCAAACAACCTGAACGCAAGAAATTTCTGATCATTACATATTCTCCTGGTTCGACATCATGACAGTTAGTTTCAGGCATATCATTAGACAACAATTTCAGTTTCTGCTGCTGTTGCTTTAACTGCTTACTCATTGATATAAGATATAAGATACTTTACAGTTACCTTGTTGTTACCCTTCAGGTCTTCCTGTGGACTTATAATCAAATGAGGTTGTCTACCAAACAATATTTCAAATGGGGACAGATTCAGAGTGGTCCTTATGCTATGTAGGACCAAAGGTAATGCTTCTGGCCATCCTAGTCCCGTCTCTGCCATAATTTTACTTAACTTATTTTTAATAGTGCCTACCTTGGCACTGGCTTGCGGTCGGTAGGGGGTATGAAGTCGGCTATTAATACCCATCAGCTTACACATATTTTGAAAAACATCACCTGTGAAATGAGTACCCCTGTCACTTTCAATGATTCTAGGGATACCGTACCTGCATACAAATTCCTGGACTATTTTCTTGGCAGTAAACGCAGAAGTATTAGTGGCCACTGGGTAGGCCTCAACCCTGTTGAAAATACATCTGTGCACACTAATACATACTTAAGGTTCCTGCGGGGTGGTAATTGGATGAAATCAATTTGTATCACCTGGAAAGGTCCATCAGTCAGTAGAATGTGGGACGGTTCGGTAGGGATCGCTTTCCCTATGTTCTTTCTCAACCAGGTCAGACAGGACATTGCTATCTTTTCTGCTTGTGAAGAAAAACCTGGTGCGCACCAGTATGCCCTCACCAACTTGCACATACCTTGTTTACCCAGATGAGTCAGACCGTGTACTGCCTCAGCCAGGCTGGGGTAATATGCCTTTTGGGCCACTGGCTTACCTTGTCCATCCCTCCAGAGCCCAGAGGACTCTTGCCCACATCCCTTGGACTTCCAAATGGATTTTTCCTGAATTGAACACAAATTTTGCATCTCAATTAATTTCAGCATATCAGTTGTTTGGAAAGACATAATTTTCTCTGTTGTGGAAAACATTTTTAACCCTGCTGCCCATTTTGCAGCTTCATCAGCTCTGTTGTTGCCCAGTGACACCGGGTCATCCTCACATGTATGGGCTTTGCATTTAATTACTGCCACCGCTTTGGGCAGTTGGATTGCTTCTAAAAGATGTTTTATGTGTCGGGAATGTGCAACTGGTGTCCCTGCTGCTGTCATAAAATTTCTCAGATGCCATAGAGCCCCAAAATCGTGCACCACCCTGAACGCGTACCTCGAGTCAGTGTAAATGTTAGCAGATTTGCCTGCTGCCAGTTCACATGCTCTAGTTAGTGCTACTAACTCTGCCACCTGGGCTGAGTGAGGAGAACCAAGAGGTTTAGCTTCTATGATGTCTGTGTCATTTACAACAGCATAACCTGTACATAATTCACCTGTGTCTGTTTGTCTATGACAACTCCCATCCGTATAAAAAGTCACATCCACATTCTCTAAAGGTGTGTCATGTATGTCAGGTCTAGCAGTAAAGGTCTGATTCAGATATGTCATACAATCGTGCGTATCATTATGTCTGCTGAACTCACCTCCCACCAGCAACTCGCCTCCTTCCAGCCTTTGTACTTCATGTTGTACATATGGTAAATACGTTGCTGGATTCAGCGTGCTGCAACGTTTAACAGTAATGTTTGCGGGTGCGATTAGAGCTAGTTCCCATTTGGTAAACCTAGCTGAAGAGACGTGTCTGGTTTGAGCTGAGTTCAACAGAGCAGACACAGCATGGTGAGTATAGACAAGCATATCATGACCCAATACTACGTCCTCACTTTTACTCACCAATAGGGCAGTAGCTGCTACACTTCTCAAAAAGGTGGGGAGTGATCTTGCCACAGTGTCCAATTGGGCACTGTAGTATGCTACGGGCCTACTGGCATCACCATGTTTTTGTGTAAGGACACCTGCAGCACAACCATCGGCTTCCGTACAATACAAATCAAAAGGTTTTTCATAGTCAGGTATTCCCAATGCAGGAGCTTTTGTCAGACTATCCTTAAGATTAAGGAAAGCCTGCTCTGATTCCTCTGTGTGTACGACATGATCGGGCTTAGAGGAAGACACTAATTCCTGTAAAGGTAAGGCCAAAATAGAAAAACCTGGGATCCACATTCTACAGTATCCACACATTCCCAAGAAGGTACGAATTTGCTGTTGATTCTGCGGCAGTGTCATGTTTTGTATGGCCTGGATTCTATCTGTTGTAAGATGTCATAACCCCTGGGTTAGGCAGTGTCCCAAATATTTTACTCTGGATTGACACGGCTGTAGTTTGTCATTGGCCACCTTGTGTCCTGTTTGCGAGAGATGAAGTAACAAAAGTTTAGTATCATTCAAACATGACATAAACGAGTCAGAACATAGCAATAAATTGTCCACATATTGAATTGGAACAGATCCATTGGCAGGTTGAAAAGATTGTAAACAGTCGTGCAATGCCTGGGAGAAGATACTGGGGCTGTCTATGAAACCTTGGGGTAATTGTGTCCATGTGTATTGTAAACATCTGTATGTAAATGCGAATAGATACTGACAGTCAGGATGGAGAGGCACAGAGAGGAAAGCAGAACAGAGGTCAATGACAGTGAAATGGGTTGCATTTGGTGGCATCTGCATCAGAATGACAGCTGGATTTGGCACTACAGGGAATTGGCTCTCTGCTACATTATTAACACCCCTAAGCTCTTGTACTAGCCTATAGCCCCTCCCACCACTCTTCTTCACTGGAAAGATGGGACTGTTGGCTACACTAGCTGTATGAACTAAAATTCCCTGTTGCAATAATCGCTCAATTATTGGAAAAACCCCTAATTCTACCTCCTGTTTAAGTGGGTACTGGGGAATTTTTGGAGCTTGCCTACCGCTTTTTAAATTTACCATTACGGGGCTTACGTTTGCCATTAATCCAGTGTCCTGTCCATCTTTAGTCCAAAGGTAATCTGGAATTAGGGACAACATTTCATTTATCTGAGATGGATTTTCATTTAAACTTGTAGAGTGATACATTATCCTTTGGGGAGTGTCCAACATATCCTGCACCTCGTGTGCAACTCTCTCTGGGATATCTAAAAATACACCATCAGGGGTGCAATATATAACACATTCCATCTTACATAACAAGTCTCTACCCAGAAGGTTAGTAGGAGCCGCAGCAGCCAGGAGAAAAGAATGCCTGGTATCCATCGGCCCAATAGTAACCTCTGTGGACTTTGTTAAAGGATAATGTTCCACTTTACCTGTTACACCCATGGTTGGTACTGTCTCGTTGGTCACCTGTAAATTAATGGGAGATTTTATCACTGACCTGGTCGCCCCTGTGTCTACAAGAAAAGGATATTCAGTACCAGCTACATCAACCATCATGACCGGTTCTTCCCTAGTACTTCCCGTTAACCTGACTATCTGTAGACTACAGGTATGACCTGATCCCTAGCTTTGGCTACCATTCTCCAATAAAGTATTTACGGCCACAATTGGAGCTGGTGCATGCTGGACATTTGCTAGCCTCTGTGCATAGCCCTTATGGAGATATCCAGGTCTTCCCTGATTTGGGGTTCCTATTCTTTTTACTGTACAGTTTCTACTTAAGTGTCCTGGTTGTTTACAATTAAAACATGTTCGTGGATCGGGTGAAGACATGTGTTGTTGTGAAGTTTGAGCAGAGGGTAAAGGTGGTGGATATGGGTAAGGATAGGGAGGGTAAGGGTATTATGGGGGATATGAAGTTTGTGAGTAGTATGGGACCTGTGGTTGTATCCGGTTAGTGGGATAGGGCTGTGCTTGTTGTTGCATGGGGTTAGTGAGGGCACTTACTTATTCAGATGTAAGTGTATGTGCAAGTGCAAGTGTGTCGGATGGCTGTGATGTTACCGTCATTCCCTCCAGAGCTTGTATATTGACAGCCATTCGTTTTTCACTCTGGGCTTCTCTCTTCTTTGAGATGTTTTTATCATGTTCGATGGCGGTTTCTATGAGGGTATCTATTGTGAGTCCCCGCCAGCCAGGCTGTGAGGTCTGAACCCGGGTTTTTAAATTCTCTTTCAGACCGTCCATGAGTACCGTGACTATCATTCCCCTGTGGTGAGTGCTATCTTTAATATCCTCTATCCCAGTGTACTGGGTGATAGCCTGCAGAGCCCGATCGCAATAATCTTCTGCAGTTTCACTCTCCTTTTGCTTAATGGTGAAAATTTTATTCCAGTTAACTACTACTGGAAAATATATACCCAAGTGAGTTACAATGCGGGAAATGTTTCCTTGGTTTACTTGGTCTGTTAAGGGAACGTCACCATCCAATACACAATCCGTGATAAATTTTGTCATGTCGGTATTGCGTGGCAGACAGGCCCTTAACACCACATGCCAATCTTTATTAGTGGGCTCATGTGAACTACCCAAATTTCTCAAAAATCTTTGACATTTGGCTAGTTCCTTTTTGGGATCGTGGAAATCATTTATGATGGAATTTAGCTCTGCTCTTGTCCAAGGACAATGCATTACTACTTCCCTCGTGGGCACTATACCGTTCGCATCTGCATTCCCATTTGGAATGGTTATTGTCCGAATGGGATGCAGACCGGTAGCGCTGCTACCTTTGACCTGGTTACCTGGCTGGGGGTTTAGTCTGCTGCTGCTACGTATGGTATGAACAACTTCCTCTACGGGTGCAGAGGGCATTAACACTTCCCTTGCTGTTACCGATGGAGATGGCGGCACCACTCGTGATTGTGGTGATGCAGCATCTATCATCTGCACAGCATGGGACATGGCAGACATTACAATAGGCTCATCATCCACATCATAAACCTTTTCTTTATGGTTGCTTAAGAGAGGGTACAAATTGCTTGTTACATTTTTATGAGTATTTTTGGTAACTGTACTTGCACCTCCATCCACATAAGGTGGGGGAGGTGAGCGTGAACTGCTGGCAATACTCTCCATAATGCTACCTTGCCACACGTGCGCGCCATTTTGCGGCTCGCCCGTATTGCAATTTAGCATCACGGATGTATTCTCTGGCAATGTGCTCGCAATGCTAGTTTGCGTCGTTTGCACATTTTTAAGCCACGCATCCCCTTCATGCTGCCACAGTTTTAAACATTCATAATTTTTAACCTTTTACTCTCGGGAGCGCATCAGACTGATGTGATCTCGGACATTATCTAAGACATTTTTATCAAAACTACCAATTCTGGGAAATGGTCTAACACTCTTCATCGTAATTTTAAACCATACATCACAATACCTTACTGCATAAGTACTGTACTTAGTATGCATAATACAACGAGCCAATCCAATCGGCGCCTCCATGAGCAGCACATCATTGTCTAACATCTCCACTGTTTGCGCGGCTCCCATTCTGAGACAAAATCCTACGCTTTTCAATGAAGATTTAAACTGGTGAAAGACAATCAAGATACTTTCACTTACCTGTGGATGATTTAAGTCGGCGGTGCCCACACACCTGGATAAGATTTGAAAAAGGCAACTTCCACACCCGGATAAGATATAGTAAGGCAACTTCCACACCTATGGAAGTTTATATGTCGGCCACTTCCACGCACCTCTCTACAACAAAGACAACATGTACACCTGCTACCTGTGTATAGAACGGTAAAGCTGCTTACCGAACGACTAGCACTTAGCCCTTAAAGGTCATACGGTACCTTTAACTGTAGGGAACAAGTTACCCCTACCAACAAATGCTCACTGTTACACACTTTTTCCTGTGCAGAAAAATACACGTTAACCCAGATATTGGTAACAATTGAAAAATGTAAACCTCAACGGCTTTATCTAAATCACATGGCAGCACAACCGGAAGTACGTATATGCTATTGTGCGACCAGTCACATACGCAATAATGCGACTACCACACAACTGTATGACAACCTTTAGCTGCGTACACAAAAGTACGTCTTTGCTGTGCACAAATCTGTGACTTAGCTGCGTACTCAGTACTGTGGCACCCCTTTAAACGTAAGGTTCTATCAACAGAGGAAAACAAACTTTTCCTCTCTTGTCCCTGGATTCTAGTCAGCTTCCTTGATTCACACGGAGATGGATAGCAATCTTTCAGCACAAAGCGGTTGCAGGAAAACCCTGCATGTGGCCACTCCACCCTTTGCTGAAATATCGATAGCCGTATGTACCGTGTGAGCAGGTAAGTGACTTCACTACGAGCCCCCAACTAACGATACTGGATCAGAACCTCTATACACACCTTCCTATACCTTCTAATATCCTGCCTATACCTTCTAATATCCTGCCTATACCTTCTAAGGATGACGCTAATTTGCGTACACAGCCATACAGTAAATAAAGACTTAAGACCTGGAATCTGTGGTTCCAAAGTACAAGTATTATTCAAGTAAAAGTACAGTCAGTTACACGCAATTGATCCAGACACAATTTAGGCGCAAAGGAATTATACAGACCCAAGTACAGTATACATACGCAGCGCTTCCGGTACCAGGTGTTAGGCATCAGCAAGAAACCCCTCGTCTATCAGCATTCAGCACGAAGACTAAAAACCCAGTGTTGGAGCACACATATTTATACCCCCCCAGGGATAGACAAAACAATAGAGAAGTTTGTTGCTGATGCTATTGGCTCCCAAGGGGGGGTCCATCTGTTACGGAGCATTTAACATCCTGATTCAAATAGACTCTCCCAGCCTCTAACAACTGGGGGTCTCTGCCCTCCCACCCCATGCAATCATCCTAACAGTTGTTCATACAATATACATTTTGTTGCTTGAAGTCTCTGCGGTCCATAAGTTGGGAATGCTTGATGCGATCTCCCCACCGATAACACTGGAATACTGTGGAAAGAGTACGCATCAGTATGGAACCAAACACGGCTTGTTTAGCATGTATAAAACCTTAGTTACCAAATATCTTTATTTCACAGCGTTTATACTAACTGAACAAACCTAAATCTTATACCTTAAAGCTAATGGAACCTAGTAAGTGAATATGTAATGTGTGAGTGTACGGGGTTTGATATGGAGATGCTAGTTAACTGGGGACAGATGCGTGCGCATTTAGCTACTAAACAGTGTTTTCATTCGGGGCCTTGTGCATTCGCTAATATGCGACTAGTTAACAGTGCTATTATGCGTATTATTGTGTATATGAGAAATGATGAGGGATGCAATCGCATGGTGCTAATAGTAATCTCGCCATATGTACTTAATTGTGGGTTTATCTAAAATGGCGCTTGGGCAGTCATTCGCAAAAATGGCGTCTTGCGATCTCATTTCCAAGATGGTGTCTTGCGGCCAGTCGCAAGATGGCGTCGTCACGATTCAATTTAATTTTCAATTTTAAACTGAACTTGTCTCAGCCAATTACTCAGCTTCAACAAAGGAAATCTCTGTTTTTTTTAATATAACAGCTTCATAATGGGGGTAAGGATGAAATGAGGGAGATTGCTAGACTCTTCAGGGAGACAGGGAGATTGCTACGATTTCAGGGAGTCTACCTGACAATGAGTGAGAGTTGGCAAGTATGGTGTAGTATATTTGAAATGATGAATGATTTACTTTATCAATTTCAGGTACATGAGAGATGTTAGAAGCTGGCATATCAGGGAAACAAGTCTGTATAAAGTCGGTGCCAATGCCCCATTTCCTGAACAGAGTCCCAGCCTTACAGATCATTTAAGTGCGCTTGAAGTGCCTTCCCTGGTCGATGACATCACTAGTCTGCATCTCCTAATGGAGGTTGCCACAGGGGACTCGGTTCAGGAAACGGAGTGTTTGGTGCTGATTTCATACAGGCCTAATATGCTAGCTTTTATGTCTGATGTACAGTACCTGCAATTGATAAAGTAAATCTTTACTACACTATCTGCGTCCCCTATATCCTTTTTTGTTTGAGATTATCAATTTGTTGCCCTTGAGGAAGGGTAAAGTGAGGTGCTGCAATTGGTGTTAACATATTTTTTGACATAACACTATTGACATTCTTTTGTGCTATGAATTATATATATATTACACACAATCATATAGCCCGGGACTCTCCTTCATTAGCAATGTAGCTTACTGTGGTGCACTCCTAGGGTTAGTATACCCAATGCATAGTTAGTATACCCAATGCACCCCCATCACCTGGGAACAGTGGGCCTGATTCAGCACGGATCGCAACCCTGCGTGAGTTAATTGTTTATTGTGTAGATCGTATGCAGCTATTTTGCTTTGTAGTCATATTTTATGCTTTACCTGATTATGAGTAACAATCAAGTACTGACAAATATTTGGATTATATACTAAATTGCAACTTGTTTGATATAGGCACTCAAAATAAATCATAAAAATAAAGGTCCTGGTGTCAAGCCCAATGTAATATAGAGAGAGTAAAAAATAGACCGCACTCTAGAACAGTTGCACTAATCAAAACGTGTTTATTGTGAAAGTCAGCAAGGTTTCAGGCACAACTGACCCTTTCCCAAGCTGTAACAGCTTGGGAAAGGGCCAATTGTGCTCGAAATGTTGCTGACTTGCACAATAAACACGCTTTGTTTAGTGCAACTGTTCTAGAGTGCCGTCTATTTTGTGCTCATCATTTCCTGTGTATTGGAAGCATGCACTCTGTGGGGGCCAATGTGTTTTTTGTTACTGGGGAGTGTGTGTGTGTGGAGGGCAGAGCCGGCCCTAGGCATAATAAGCAAATGCCTAAGGGCAACTGGAATGCCTAGGGGCATTCCAGGGCTCTGCAGCAGACAGGGGCGTACACTTCATCGGGTAGCTTCCCGATGGACCGACTCACCTGTGGAGCCGCCTGCCTGCTTGATCGGGTGACTTTTTTTTTTTTCTCGGCCCAGTATGTATATGTCTCTATATGTACTGTAAGCCTGCCTGTGTATGTCTGTGTGTCTCTGTCAGTATGTATATGTCTATATATGTAACCCTGCCTGTACACATACTGACAGAGTCTGTATGTCTCTGTCAGTATGTATATGTCTGTATATGTAAGCCTGCCTGTGTATATCTGTGTGTCTCTATCATTATGTATATGTCTCTATATGTAAGCCTGCCTGTGTGTATGTCTGTGTGTCTCTGTCAGTATGTATATGTCGCTATATGTAAACCTGCCTGTGTGTATGTCTGTGTGTCTCTGTCAGTATGTATATGTTTCTATATGTAAGCCTGCCTGTGTGTATGTCTGTGTGTCTCTGTCAGTATGTATATGTCGCTATATGTAAACCTGCCTGTGTGTATGTCTGTGTGTCTCTGTCAGTATGTATATGTCGCTATATGTAAACCTGCCTGTGTGTATGTCTGTGTGTCTCTGTCAGTATGTATATGTCTCTATATGTAAGCCTGCCTGTGTGTATGTCTGTGTGTCTCTGTCAGTATGTATATGTCGCTATATGTAAACCTGCCTGTGTGTATGTCTGTGTGTCTCTGTCAGTATGTATATGTCGCTATATGTAAGCCTGCCTGTGTGTATGTCTGTGTGTCTCTGTCAGTATGTATATGTCTCTATATGTAAGCCTGCCTGTGTGTATGTCTGTGTGTCTCTGTCAGTATGTATATGTCGCTATATGTAAACCTGCCTGTGTGTATGTCTGTGTGTCTCTGTCAGTATGTATATGTCTCTATATGTAAACCTGCCTGTGTATGTCTGTGTGTCTCTGTCAGTATGTATATGTCTCTATATGTAAACCTGCCTGTGTATCTCTGTGTGTCTCTGTCAGTATGTATATGTATCTATATGTACTGTAAGCCTGCCTGTGTATGTCTGTGTGTCTCTATCAGTATGTATATGTCTCTATATGTAAGCCTGCCTGTGTATGTCTGTGTGTCTCTGTCAATATGTATATGTCTGTATATGTAAGCCTGTATGTGTGTCTCTGTCAGTATGTATATGTCTCTATATGTAAGCCTGTATGTGTATCTCTATCATTATGTACATGTCTCTATATGTAAGCCTGTATGTGTGTCTCTGTCAGTATGTATATGTCTCTATATGTAAGCCTGTATGTGTGTCTCTGTCAGTATGTATATGTCTCTATATGTAAGTCTGTATGTGTGTCTCTGTCAGTATGTATATGTCTCTATATGTAAGCCTGTATGTGTGTCTCTGTCAGTATGTATATGTCTCTATATGTAAGCCTGCCTGTGTGTCACTGTCAGTATGTATATGTCTCTATATGTAAGCCTGCCTGTGTTTGTCTGTGTGTCTCTGTCAGTATGTGTATGTCTCTATATGTACTGTAAGCCTGCCTGTGTATGTCTGTGTGTCTCTGTCAGTATGTATATGTCTCTATATGTAAGCCTGTATGTGTATCTCTGTGTGTCTCTGTCAGTATGTATATGTCTCTATATGTACTGTAAGCCTGCCTGTGTATGTCTGTGTGTCTCTGTCAGTATGTATATGTCTATAATATGTAACCCTGCCTGTGTGTATGTTTGTGTGTCTCTGTCAGTATGTATATGTCTGTATATGTAAGCCTGCCTGTGTATGTCTGTGTGTCTCTGTCAGTATGTATATGTCTGTATATGTAAGCCTGCCTGTGTATATCTGTGTGTCTCTATCATTATGTATATGTCTCTATATGTAAGCCTGCCTGTGTGTATGTCTGTGTGTCTCTGTCAGTATGTATATGTCGCTATATGTAAACCTGCCTGTGTGTATGTCTGTGAGTCTCTGTCAGTATGTATATGTCTCTATGTAAGCCTGCCTGTGTGTATGTCTGTGTGTCTCTGTCAGTATGTATATGTCGCTATATGTAAACCTGCCTGTGTGTATGTCTGTGTGTCTCTGTCAGTATGTATATGTCGCTATATGTAAGCCTGCCTGTGTGTATGTCTGTGTGTCTCTGTCAGTATGTATATGTCTCTATATGTAAGCCTGCCTGTGTGTATGTCTGTGTGTCTCTGTCAGTATGTATATGTCGCTATATGTAAACCTGCCTGTGTGTATGTCTGTGTGTCTCTGTCAGTATGTATATGTCTCTCTCTATATGTAAACCTGCCTGTGTATGTCTGTGTGTCTCTGTCAGTATGTATATGTCTCTATATGTAAACCTGCCTGTGTATCTCTGTGTGTCTCTGTCAGTATGTATATGTATCTATATGTACTGTAAGCCTGCCTGTGTATGTCTGTGTGTCTCTATCAGTATGTATATGTCTCTATATGTAAGCCTGCCTGTGTATGTCTGTGTGTCTCTGTCAGTATGTATATGTCTGTATATGTAAGCCTGTATGTGTGTCTCTGTCAGTATGTATATGTCTCTATATGTAAGCCTGTATGTGTATCTCTATCATTATGTACATGTCTCTATATGTAAGCCTGTATGTGTGTCTCTGTCAGTATGTATATGTCTCTATATGTAAGCCTGTATGTGTGTCTCTGTCAGTATGTATATGTCTCTATATGTAAGCCTGTATGTGTGTCTCTGTCAGTATGTATATGTCTCTATATGTAAACCTGTATGTGTGTCTCTGTCAGTATGTATATGTCTCTATATGTAAGCCTGCCTGTGTGTCACTGTCAGTATGTATATGTCTCTATATGTAAGCCTGCCTGTGTTTGTCTGTGTGTCTCTGTCAGTATGTATATGTCTCTATATGTACTGTAAGCCTGCCTGTGTATGTCTGTGTGTCTCTGTCAGTATGTATATGTCTCTATATGTAAGCCTGTATGTGTATCTCTGTGTGTCTCTGTCAGTATGTATATGTCTCTATATGTACTGTAAGCCTGCCTGTGTATGTCTGTGTGTCTCTGTCAGTATGTATATGTCTATAATATGTAACCCTGCCTGTGTGTATGTTTGTGTGTCTCTGTCAGTATGTATATGTCTGTATATGTAAGCCTGCCTGTGTATGTCTGTGTGTCTCTGTCAGTATGTATATGTCTGTATATGTAAGCCTGCCTGTGTATATCTGTGTGTCTCTATCATTATGTATATGTCTCTATATGTAAGCCTGCCTGTGTGTATGTCTGTGTGTCTCTGTCAGTATGTATATGTCTCTATATGTAAACCTGCCTGTGTGTATGTCTGTGTATCTCTGTCAGTATGTATATGTCACTATATGTAAGCCTGCCTGTGTGTATGTCTGTGTGTCTCTGTCAGTATGTATATGTCTCTATATGTAAACCTGCCTGTGTATGTCTGTGTGTCTCTGTCAGTATGTATATGTCTCTATATGTAAACCTGCCTGTGTATCTCTGTGTGTCTCTGTCAGTATGTATATGTCTCTATATGTAAGCCTGCCTGTGTATGTCTGTGTGTCTCTGTCAGTATGTATATGTCTCTATATGTAAGCCTGTATGTGTGTCTCTGTCAGTATGTATATGTCTCTATATGTAAGCCTGTATGTGTGTCTCTGTCAGTATGTATATGTTTCTATATGTAAGCTTTTATGTGTGTCTCTGTCAGTATGTATATGTCTCTATATGTAAGCCTGTATGTGTGTCTCTGTCGGTATGTATGTCTCTATATGTAAGCCTGTATGTGTATGTCTGTGTGTCTCTGTCAGTATGTATGTCTCTATATGTAAGCCTGTATGTGTATCTCTGTGTGTCTCTGTCAGTATGTATATGTCTCTATATGTAGTGTGCTTGTCAATAATTAAAATGACAATAAGTATTATGGGGACCCTGGAAGGCAGGTGCTACTTAAACCATTTCACAGGTGCCAACAGTACTACTGCCAACATGATGGCGCACGTTAAAGGGGAATTCTGCAACCTGTCTTTCAGGGTCCACATACTGCTTGTCAACATTTTGATTGTTGACAAGCCTTATGTATCCCGGGGTGTCTGGTTAATGGAAAGGGCAGAATTAAAGATGTTTAATTTCTGCACCTTCTCAGTCATCCTCTATGTATCTTTTTTTCCCTGTATGATTATTGTTATACCTGTCTGCATTGCACACTTTTATTGCATTTTATAAATAAAAAATGATGAGACAGTGATCTTACTGAACAGGTGAGAGAAATTGAGAGTTAATTAAATGAGGAAAGTGGTGCAAAACTAAATGTGTTCTAAGTACAGGGAGATAATTTAGTTTGGAAAAGGGCAATTGGGGTAAGTAGATCAGGGGTTGGGAAAATATTGGGGAGACAGAAACAGATAGGGAGATGCAAACTGCATGGCTGATTAGTACAAGGACAAATGGGACAGGAAGAAGGCTGTATTGGACACCATGAAAAGGTCTACATGTTGGGGAGGGGGCATAGGAAGGGGACATAGCGTGGGTGGAGGTAAAGTGAGCAAAATGTTTGGGGAAGTGATGCAGGGGATTTGCATAGGAGGGAGGGCAACAGCATGTAGAAGAAGAGTATTGGGACTGTCATGCAGAAGAGAAGGGGCTGAGTGGTGTGAAAAGGGAATAAACATTTACATGGGGGTAGAAGTGTATTGGTGCAAGCAGAAATAAGAAATGAATGGGATGACTGATGTGGGAAAGTTAAAGTTGGAGAGCTGAAAAGATGTGAGAAAACAGATTCAACTTGTTTAAAAAATGGTAAACTGTCAAGGAAGGAACAACCTGGATTATTGAGGCAATAGTGTAAATAAAACATGCGTATACAGCACTGAGCAGAAAAGTGGGTATGCATGGGACTGGCAAGGGAAATCCAGAGAGCAAATAGTACAGGGTGAGTGGTAAAATTAATGGCGTGGGTCTGAGTGTGAGCAAAGGGAGGACAGCCAGAGAGGAGAGAGATTCACACGAAAGAGAGATGAAAGGGTTAGGGAGAAGAACGGGAAAGGGAGTAGGGAGGATTGTCAGGAACAGGAGAGAGAGGGATGGGTAGATAGGAGGGTAATTGGGAACAGGAGAGAGAGGGATGGGTAGATAGGAGGGTAATCGGGAACAGGAGAGAGAGGGATGGGTAGATAGGAGGAGTGAACAGGAGGAAAATAAAGTTAGGAAAGGGAAAGGTCTGAAGAACAAAATGTGTATGTCTCTCACACATCTACTGTATTGGCAGTGTTCTCCCCAGAATATTTTTTTATATCAGACATCATTATGAGGTAGCAGGGAGATGAGGGGGTGAGGACCATTTGGGGGGCGGATAGTACCCTATCACAGGAAGTAAGCAGCAGCCCAACATGCAGTCTTACCTCCTCCCACCCTGCATCTCGCTTGCTGATTGGACGGCTCTGGGTAGGAGATGGAGAGGCTGTAATGCTTACCTGCATTGTAGTGCTTACCTCCAGTGTAGGCCAAGGTGGAGGGGACAGTCAGTATCCTCCTTACTTCTCCGTGCAGTGAACTGCACTGTGACATCGCCTGTGACACAGCCAATAATTCTCGCTCCACTGACGTTTCTGTATGAAACGTTAGTGTAGTGCAACTTTTGGCTGTATCACAGTGCTGAGCGACATGGAATTTTGCTGGGTGGACCGCTTGACAAATATAGCAAAGGGAGAACACTGTATTGTGTTTGGAATTGGTTAGGATTCAACTATGTTCATATAACAAGCTGATGACTGAACTATGCACTATGGGGTCTAAATGTATTCTGGGTGGTACCAATGTGTGAAACAATTAAACTAGAATTTAGAATTTGAATTGGGTAATAATCCTCAATCTCAATATCCTGTACTTGCGAATTAACATTATGTTGTGGATATCCAAGCACACTGTATCATTCTGTTCCTGTACTAATGCGGTGTCTAGTATTTTGATGAAATGGATAAATTCCTTCATAGTACATGTATAATTTATGAATGTGTTCAAGCACTGCATGGGGTTTGCGTTAAATTTGTATGTGCATAAAACTATGTAGCGCTAGATTTGTTTATACAGTATTTATACTGGTATAGTGATATGCTAATCCCGCCTACTCTGTTTGCCCCGCCTACATTTGATTTGTTGCCGCCCACATGATGCTACTGCTAGAAATTTTTCCAAGGTCACTTTTAGTTCCCAATCCGCCCCTGGCCACATTTCCCCCCCCCCCCCACTGCCCTGCTGCTGCCGTTGCCGTGTGAAAAGCCGTGCTGGGACCAAGTGGCTGATCCCAGCATCGGCACAGCAGGAGGAGATGTGTCCCCTGTGGGACACATCAGCGTCTGGCGCTAGGATACTATTTCTGCTCCCAGTTCCGGGGAAGCATAGGCGGCGGGTAGCCGGCGCTGGGACGGAGTATGTGTTCCCAGCGCCGGTCAATCGTCGGGCGCGGTGGGCAGGACTTGGCTCTGGGTACGCGCTTACTGTAGCCCATCACTCGGTTTGCTGTGTTACAGCATCGGCCGCGGCTGGTGTTTGGCTCTGGCTGCGAGTTAAACCCGGCTCGCTGGCCAGCAGCCAATAGGAGGCAGATGCAATGAGCCAATCACGGCTCGCCGCATCATAGCCCCACCCACTCGCTGTATCTTGTATCAGGCGCCACTGAGCGGGAAAAGGCAGCACGGCGGCGGTGAGGGAAAAGTGAAGACCTCCCGAAGAGAGCGTTGTGGCAAGAGTTCCGGCGGACGCGGAAGAGGCCAGAAGACGCCGTGATCAAGAAGGAAGACAGGCGGAGCCGGCTGGAAGAAGCAAAGAAGAGGCTGTGCCGCTGGCCAGGACGGGCCAGCGGACGAAGAATGTGGCTGAGGACCGGAGGACTGCAGGGGGTGGTAAGTAAAAGAGCCAAAGAAGCTCCCCCCAGCAGCCTCTTCCAACGGAGCAGGTAGGCCCTCCATGAGGCCTACCATATACCCCCTCCCTAGACCACCAGGATTGTCGGGCACTAGGCCCGTGGGGGCACTGTCAGACAATACGCCTGTGGGTATATAGGCGGGCGCAAGGCCCGGGCTACATAGGGGGCATTAGGCCCAAGAGGGAGTTATTGCCCTATTAGGTGTAAGTGACTTGGCTACTAGGCCCAGGTCACTATTGAATAAAGTAGGCGGGCACTAGACCCGTGGCCATAAGGAGGGCCACATGTTTTTTTCCTGAGGGGCTGTTCAGCTTGGTATGGGAAGTT
Organism: Taudactylus pleione; assembly: GCA_031769625.1. NCBI lineage: Eukaryota > Metazoa > Chordata > Amphibia > Anura > Myobatrachidae > Taudactylus > Taudactylus pleione. Next base: position 21,656,697 of record JAUIMM010000052.1, on the reverse strand, counting down.
ATTAGAGGGCATCAGTCAAAATTTTGCCTAGGGCACCAAATGGGCTAGGCTGGCTCTGGTGGAGGGAGGGGGGGGTAGTTTCACTCTGTGTGGTGAAAGGGGCGCTCCACAAATTCTCGCACAGGGTGCTAGTAGACCTGGGGCCGGCCCTGGACACATGTATATCAAAATGCATCCATATTTACATTTCAGTGTATCTTTGCTTCCTCGTATGCCTGGAGAGGCAGAATGGGGGTGGACAAGCATAAAATGGGTAAAGTCAAGGTTTGTAGATGTAAGCATGTCACTTGGAGATGCAAACTAATTACACTTGGATGCAATTTTTCAAATATGTCTCTTAGGAGGTATAACTTTGCAGACATCAGAAGCCTGATATAAATATACAGTACATGCTGCTGATGAGGACACCAAAAGCGCTATCTATCAACTTCTGATTGGATCTTCCTTCCCTCCAGCTGATAATACTGCGTTCATCACTATTGCTACTGCTTTACAGTATATTAAGCTGTTGATGTCTATTTGTATTTATAATTTGTCATTTTCATTTGGATACCTGCAAGAAAGAACATATCCCTTTGATTTATACAATGATAATCAACAGATGTCGGGTTGTTTGTATTAATAACATTTTAAATTAAAAATATAACTTTTGCATTTATTATTAACACTGTTAAGACACTATTCTGTCTTGTGTATTTACATCTTTATCATGATTAACTGCTGACTGGGTCCGGAAGGTGTTTGACTCCCCGATTCTGTCCTGCAGAGTTCACCAAGCTGCTGCTTCCTCTGGCCGGGCATCTTGGATTTCCCTACATATCTGGTCAACTAATCCAGATCCAGGATCCCTCATCACATGAGCATCACTGACCACTCAGATTACACCTATGATTGAACGGCCTATTTAAACCCTGGTTTCTGCATTATTGCCTAATCTTCATCTCTCCTACAGACTGCTGGTGAAGGCTTCTGGTGATTCTGCTACTCTGTTAGCTTTGTCCAGTTCCTGCATTTATTGCGTCTGCAGTGAATCTTCTGTTGCTGCTCACTTGGACTGCAACATTCCTCCAGTTACTACCCATGTAGTGAAACAGATTGCAGCATTCCACCTACTCCAGCTATTATTGCTTCTACAAGCAAATATCCAATTACTGCAAACTCAGGGCCTGATTCACTACCAATCGCAACTGCGATTGCTATAGCGATTACACACGCAGTTCAACTGCGATAGTATGCTAATCCATTGCGATCGCTATGCCATTACAGCATAACATAAGGACGCCCACTTTACCTTACACACATCTGTAATGTTTAGCAACACTGCAAAACCATCGGTACAATCGAGTACCATCGCAGCCTCACACACACTTGCACAAGATCTGACCTTACTCAGAAATTGCTAACTTCATCGCATGCTGTGCTGCGCAGGGCATCGCAGTGGATAATTTATGCACGCCCATGCAACGGCATTCAAGCGCACTGGCACACCTGCATTTCCCCAACCGCCCCCCCCTCCCCCCGGCACCTCCCACAAACGTTAATTCCTGTCAATCACTCTGCAATGGGTCTGCATAGTCACTGCGATTACAGACCTGATCGCAGTGGCTGGTTTACGCATGCGCACTGTGATGCATATGCAGGGCCGTTTCTAGGAGCAGGCGACCCGTGCAATCGCACGGGGTGCGCCGCCTCCGACCTCTGCAGCAGAAACAGCCTATTAACTGCCGGGCGCCCGCTGAGATTCAGTTACCAGCGGGCACCCGGCAGAGCAGCCAGAAAGACGGAGGCTCCGGCTTCCGGCTCCCGGCTCCCCCAGTGTGCACTATGGGAGGACATCATGACGTCTTTCCCATAGTGCAGAGGAGCAGCCAAGCGGAGTGGACGCCGGAGCGGGGCTGAAGGTAAGTATTACTGTTTTATTTTTTAATGTGCAGGCAGCCTGGGGACATTACTCTGGGGGAGACACCACTACTGGGGGCACCCGGGCACTACTACTGGGGACATTACTCTGGGGACACTTCTACTGGGGGCATTGCTTAGGAGGTACCACTACTGGGGGCATTACTCAGGGCCGAGGGGCACTACTACTGGGGGCACTACTACTTGGGGCTTTACTACTTTGGGCACTAGTACAAAGGGAGCATTACTATTGGGGGGACTAATACAGGGGCATTAATACTGGGGACACTATTACAGGGAGCATTACTATTTCGGGCAATACAACTGGGGACACTACTACTGGGGCACTACAACAGGGACCATTACTATTGGGGGCATTGCTGATGGGGGCAAGACTACAGGGGGCACTACTAATGGTGGCATGGCATAGGGGGCACCACGCCTGGGGGCACTACTACTGGGTGCACTGTATAAAAGGCACCACTACTGTGGGCTCTGCATAAGTTGCACTACCACTGTGGGCACTGCATAAGGGGCATAAATACAGGGGACACTGCATATGGGGACAACTACAGGGGGCACTGCATAATGGGCAGTTTTGCCTGAGAGCCAGTGGGGGGGAAGCCTAAGACCTGTCGGGATGGAATGGCAAGGGAGGGGGCTGGAATGAAGTGTGTATTATGTGAATCTTGTTTTTTCAATGTGTTTTATGTGGTTCTGGATTTAATAATGTATTTGAGGTGGATGTGGTTTTAAAACGTAGTTTATCTGCCTCTGGCTTTTCCAATATATTTTATATATAAAGTGGTTTGTTGCAGTGTATTATATGTGGATCTGGCTTATATTTTCAATGTGCTGGGTTTGCTCCCAACGCAACTAAAAACGAGTGTGATGCAAGGTCATACTTCTGCAAATGTCACACCAAAGGCATGCACACAGAAATGCGGCGTGGGCTTGTGACAGCTAGGCCACACCCCATTTTTTGAGCGCGTGCCTACGGCGCGCGCATGCTGTCTGTCTTTTGTTTAGCTACATAGATTTTTCAGCGCTTTGCCTCTGACAGGTTAGCCAACCCAGTACTCAGTAGTCACAGTGGCTGTCATTCTGTGGTCTTTCGAGATCACACTCTCTTACTGTGATACCACACCCCCTCACGATGAGGCCACGCCCACTCCACAATACTACTGCTTCGAGGGGGGGGGCGCATTTTGACTGCTCGCACTGGGAGCCTCAAACCCTAGAAACTGCCCTGTGCATATGCATGCTGCATGCGCAGTACGCAACAATTGCCAAATTGCATGCATAATCACAAATGATATCAGTAGTGAATCAGGCCTTCAGACCGCAGTACTAAGTCAGTTCCTGCACACATAGTGCATCTCCTCTTACAGTATAGGTTGTTCCTGCACCTTTCATTTTGCTTACTTACCTGACTCTGTGCTTCCCTAGGGGGATGCAAATTAAGAGCTCTGCAGCAAAGACCATTCTGCCTTGCAGCAGTTCTTGGCAGACACCACATTTCTTGTTAGAGTCTGCGTACTTCTGTCAACCCTGCCAAACAGATATATACACGTAAGACCACAATTTTTGCAACCAATTTTTTTAAATTCCTGAAAATCTAAATAAGACACAATTATTATTATTATTATTATTATTATTATTATTATTATTATTATTATTATTATTATTGTTGTACAACAGTATATACAATATTGTATGGTATCTTGGTATATATAAGACTTAAAACATTGAATATGTTTTTTACCAATTACTTTTTAATTATGTAAATTTATTGTATGGACTCAAACTTCCTATAGTTATTAGGATTATATTCAATGGCAGATGGATAAAACTGCTCTGTCATTGTCTAAATGCTGCACACTGGGGTTTTCAGGAACTAAACAATAGCTGTAAAACACAATCTATTCTTTTATCACACATTATTCATACCGTTCCAAAATGAGCAGTAGTCTCCATTTGGCACATTATCATTTTCTTGAATATCAAAAATGGATAAAATGTGTCACAATTAATATTTTTCAGCTTTCGTTTTATTGAAAAAAGTAACATCTGGCATTAATTATTTTACACATCATGGCATATTAGTTCCTCCTGGGCTTTCCTGGCAGAACATTTTTTCTGAAAGCTTTCCATTTCAGGGAGAAAAAATGGATTATCATAAACATAATTATACTACATATGTCTCTCTAACTTTGCTAAGTTATGATAGTCACGTAACATTGGTGACACTCTCATTGGGTCTGATTCAGAGTTGTACACTGATAGCAACTGGGCTGCGTCTTTGGGCACAGCAGAGATTCTAAATTATGCTAATACCGCAGGAGGTGTCTGAGGACAAAAGACGCCCACTGATGGAATTGCAGATCTGACTGCTGCATCCAATGCTGCAGCATTGGATCACCATCATGGCCATTGGTCACGGCATCGGCCATCTGAGTGAGCCTAAGGCTACTCAAAATGGCCATCTCAGCTCAGTAGCCAGGGCCAATAAATCTGTGCTGGAATACACAGACACTGGCCTCAGCGCTCCCAGAAACAGGGGTAACATGCCCCCTGTGTTCGGTAACATCGGACCCATACGCACACTTGCACAAGCCCAGACCTTACTCAGAAATTGCTAACTTCCATGCACACTGCGTATGGCATCGCAGTGGCTAATTTATGAATGCCATCATTTCCCTGACCACCCCCCCTCATCACCACCCACAAATGGTGTTTCCTGTCAATCAATCTGCGAGTAGCCTGCTAAGCCCCTGCGATCACAGTCCTGAATGCAATAGCTAGTTCATGCACTGCGATGCAAACGCATGCACTGAACGCAACAATCGTCCGATTGTGTGCATATTAGCACCTGCGATCCTTGCTGAACCAGGCCCAGTATTACTGAGAGAGTTCATAAAATGCTACAAAAATCATATTTCTAGCAAAGTAGATTACATTGGGTACAAATTCTATTCTATCCATCAAGTACTTCTAATTACAGTTTTAATACATACCCTTCATCTCACCACTCATTATATATTTATTTGTGCCTCCAAGTGGCTAACACCATCCACCTCTACATCTGAGTCTCATTACTCCAGACATCTGCATCCAGGACATTGAGTTACTCTAGACATCACTACACAGTGTCAAATGTCTTTATTTATTAACAGTTATTATAGAGCGCCTACAAAATAGCACTTTATAAATATTATTTATTTGGTTCTTGCCCAGTGGTTTTTACAATCCATATTTTCTATACAGTATATAAAAAAAAGATTCAGTTTCTGCATAAAAAAGTACCAAAGTAAGTAGAGGTGAAATAATTAATCTCTGTACCCTAATATCTTGGGTATAACCACATCAATTGTATTGTGTTGGTACCAATATTATTTTGTTGGTAACAAGATTTTTGTAGGCACAAGCTCAATGATAAAAGTATATACATATTTCCTATTTGTCTTAAGGCTCTAAATAAAACCCTATCTGTAGCATTCAATGTATAGAATAATAATACATAAGAAATGAATTTGTTAATTTGTGACTAGCATAAAAATATGGTTCAAATATTTGTATATTCATTTACTGGAGATAGGTTCTTTGAAAAATATTGGCAGAAAATATTCTCTTAATAATACCAGAATACTCCAGACATAATTGTCAGGGTAAAGGTCATTAATACTTAACCTGCAAGTGTCAAAAGATAGTCTAAGTGATCATATGGTTCATATAACAGCTGCAGGGGACCTTCAATAGTACACTCACATAGTAAAAGGTCACCGGTAATTAACCTTTTACAGGTGATCTGTAAATTACAACTAATGCCGGGCATACATTGCAAGATAAAATGCCTGTCAGACCAACAGACATTTTATCTGGCAGCCTGTCAGCCTGCAGATATTGCGGGCTACACTGTGAGATGTCTCACAGTGTATTGGCTCCACCCCGAGGGAGGAGACATGTCCCCATTCCTTCCATGCCGCGGCTGGGCATGCACTGGCCGATGCGGCCGATATCTTAGCTTGCAGATATCACATCAAACGGGCATGCTGGATGTTCCGGCATGCCTGACCGATCGATATTTAACCCTTGGTTGGCCACACACACACTACAATTATCGGCGGAGCGGCCAGATAATTGTACAGTGTATGCCCAGCATATGGGTTTAACACACAATTATAAGTAGTAAATGTTGCTTTCAAGGTTTTCATACATAAGAAACAAATTTGTTAATTTTGTGGGTATACATCTTAACTAGCAACAGAAGATGGTTCAATTATTTGTATACTCATATACTGGAGATTGTACATGTTGTAGTACAAAACGGTAGGTAAATAGTAAGCCATGCATGCAGGTCCCCCAGCTTCTGCTATCATGCCTTGTGTCTCAGCATTATACAGCAGATGAGAGCATTGGGGTTAGGTTCTGGTCAGATAAAAGAGTAGAGAATGCTTCTACTGTCAGTGCACAATTAGAACTGAGGGCCTGATTCAGAGCCGGACGCTCTGACCAGAGCGCTCGCTCTGAATCAAGGCCCTCCTACATGAAAATGGAGTGGCCTCTTGGACGCTCGCATAGCTGTGGGTGACCACCCACAGCTATAGCGAGCGTCCATGATGATGGTCGCGATGGTCAAGACCATCGCGACGACTGGGCTTGCGACGGAGACCCTGCGGTAGGGTCTCACTGCAGCAAGCCCTGGAGTGATTTTGGCTCTATCAGAGCCAAAATCACTCCCACTGACATCACTACTGATGTCAGTGGGGCCGGCTTCAGACGGTAGGCGTTCCCATGGGAACGCCTCCGTCTGGCAGCCACACCCCCGGCACGCCCACCAAAGGGGGCGTGCTGTCAATCAACATCGACAGCACGCCCCCTTTGGTGCGAGACCCGGAGCGACGGCTACCTCGTCGCTAGCTGGGTCTCGCGTATGCGCACGTGGAGCTCCCTCCATCGTGCGCATGCGCAGTAGGGCACCATCGACCCGCTTGCGAGCGTCCTGCGCTCGCGAGCGGGTCTGAATCAGGCCCTGAGGTCCTGATATCAAAGGAAGTCCTGTATCATGTGTGCTAAAGAGAGGGCACCCAGAGGGAAATAGAATACTTGTAGAGCAATGTTGAGGTAAGATTTTCCTGTGCCTGTGTTGTGACACCATCAGCACTGGCGGCTCCCATAGTATGACATACTGGGGGGGGGGGCTTGTTCACATAAATAGCCTCCAGGCTGTGATATTATGGAAACCATGTCAATAAATGTAAGCTTTTTATCTGCAAAGACTGGGTGGCCAAAATCCTGCAGCAGGTCAGGTGAACCACTATTGTGCGTATGGGTCCGATGGTTCTCGATGTTGCCGATGTTTATGCTATCTTGCGTGCTGATCAGGCTGTGAGTAAAGGGAGATGGGTGGCTTAATATGGGGCTGGGTGTCTGCATCTTGTGCTGCGGCCTCCATACGTATGCATTGATTAGCATATTCACGCAGATGACGGGTGTACGTACGTCTGCTAGCGTGCATTCCTTGCTGAATCAGGCTCTTAATTCCAAAAACAACATTTCCACTGCATTTTAGCCCTGCCACAAAAGGACCAGCTGACATCATGTCAGTGATTCTCTCGTTAACACATGTGCAGTTATCATTGCTTTTCACAAAATGGGCTTCACAGGCAATGATATTGCTGCTAGTAAGATTGCACGTAAATCAACCATGTATCGGATTATCAAGAATATCAAGGAGAGAGGTTCAATAGTTGTGAAGAAGGCACAGTGAGGCAAAGACTTTTGGAGGATGGCCTGGTATTAAGAAGGGCAGTAAAGAAGCCACTTCTCTCCAGGAAAAACATCAGGGAAAGACTGATATTTAACAAAACGTACAGGGATTGGACTGCTGAGGACTGGGGTAAAGTTACTTTCTCTGATAAATCCCCTTTCAGATTATTTGGGGCATCTGGAAAAATGCTTGTCTGGAGAAGGAAAGGTGAGCGCTACCATCATTCCTGTGTCATGCCAACAGTAAAGCATCCTGAGACCAGTCATGTGTGGGGTTGCTTCTCAGCCAAGGGAGTGGGCTCACTCACAAGTTTGCCTAAGAACACAGCCATGAATAAAGAATGGTACCAAAACAACCTCCAAGAGCAACTTCTCCCAACCATCCAAGAAGCGTTTGGTGACGAACAATGCCTTTTTCAGCATGATGGACCACCTTGCCATAAGGCAAAAGTGATAACTAAGTGGCTTGGGGAACAAAACATCTAAATTTTGGGTCCATGACCAGGAAACTCCCCAGACATTAAACCCATTGAGAACATGTGGTCAATCCTCAAGAAGTGGGTGGACAAACAAAAACCCACAAACTCTGACAAACTCCAAGCATTGATTAGGCAAGAATGGGTGGCCATCAGTCAGTATGTGGCCCAGAAGTTGATTGAGTACTGATAAGAATATTTTCTCTGTTCTGAAATAAAAAAATGGCTGTGTAATAAAGAATGTTATCATGCATATATTATAAATAATAAATGAAGAGCCCCATTATTATAGCCTGTTAAATAATAACCAGAAGGAAGAGCACACCAACATATGTAAAAAGGTGAAAAATGTAAGCCATTAATATTCCAGTATACAACATTTTTCCATCAAAAAATATAAAGTGTAAAGAAATCTAAATACTTATCAGTCTCACATAGTAGATATCAGGATCCAAAATGGCCATCGTACGACCTGCATATTCTGGCCCATTACACCACTAAGTATGAGGTAAATAATATGAAATAATTTTTTAAAAGTGCATAAGTTTTAGTAACACACATTTATAAATATATGGTAGGTCACTGGCCATAGTTGTCCTAACTCTAAGCAATGAGAGTTCCTATATACAGTCATAGGGGTATATTTACGTAAGTGTGGGTTTTTAGAAGTGGAGATGTTACCTATAGCAACCAATCAGATTCTAGCTATTGTCTTCTAGAAGCTGCTAGATAAATGTTATGTAGAATCTGTTTGGTTGCTACAGTGTGCGCAACATCTCCACTAAAAACTTGCACTTTAGTAAATATGCCCCATATATTAGAAAATCTTTGATGCTACAAGGACCAGCACTCCCTGCCAGATACTGATACCATATATGTCTTACAATGATACATGAAATTAAAGTTGCTCAAATCAATTTATAAGTATCATCATCTGCTAGAAAGCTTTAGTTGTATCACTATCAAACTGTGGCCCTGATTCAGAGCCGGACGCTCTGACAGAGCGCTCGCTCTGAATCAGGGCCCGGCTATTTTTTTTTTAGAACGGCCTCCTGGCCGCTCGCATAGCTGTCAGTGACCCCCCACAGCTATAGCGAGTGGCCAGGAAGATGGTGGCGAAGGTCAAGACCATCGCGACCATCAGGCTTGTGATGAGACCCTTGTGGTAGGGTCTCGTTGCCGCAAGCTCCAGAAAGATTTCGGCTCTAACAGAGCCGAAATCTCTCCCACTGACATCACTCGTGATGTCAGTGGGGCCGCCCCCAAACGGAGACGTTCACATGGGAATGCCTCCGTTTGGGCAGCCACTCCCCTGGCCCACCCACCAAAGGGGGCGTGCTGTCACTCAACATTGACAGCATGCACCCTTTGGTACGAGACCTGGAGCGACGGATTGCCCTTCGCTGTCCGGGTCTTGCGCATGCGCATGACGGAGCCGGCTCCGTCGTGCACATGTGCACTGGCCCACCATCAACCTGGTTGCGAGCACACAGCGGGTCTGAATCAGGCCCTGTATTCACTTACATTTTCCATACTGCCAGTTCTGAATTCCACTTTGACCACTGAATATATTAGAGTTGTGTGCTGAACCCCATGTTTTGGTTTTGGATCTGTATCTCCTCATGTTTTGTATTGGAATGGTTTTGCCAAAACAGCCTTTCTGTGTTTTGTTTTTTGGTTTTGGATCTGTATTTTTTTTTAAATCATAAAAACAGCTAAAAATCACATAATTTTGGCCTATTTTTGTTCCTACAGTATTATGAATCTCTATAACATTAATTTTCACTTGTTTCCAGTCATTTTGACCACCTCACAGCTCACAATATTGTTTTCATCCAGTTTAGGCCCAAAATGTGCACCAAGCTAGCTGGCTGACTAAGCTAAGTGGCAGCAGTGGGCGGTATAAACACGTGGCAGTTCAACTTCCACCATGGCACATCAGAAAACAAATGTTTTTATTATTCAAGAGAGGCCTGAGGGAGTTGGAGTATGTATGTAGTTGAAGGCAGGGATAGGAAGGGTTGATTGGTAGTAAATTTCATTTCATTTTTTGATTAGTAAAGTAAAGTAAATTTATGAGGGAGGGGAGGAGGGGAGGCATTTACAAAAAATATTTTACTCATTCACATCAGTCCTTGCCCCAAAAGAATCCTTGAGCGCCATGCCTGCTGCTGCTGCTGGGAGTGGATTTTCATACCAGAAGGGGACCAGGAAGACTACTAGTAGTGCTTTCCAAAACAATTAACTGTTAAATAATCCTTTGCAAAGATTCTACTTGAAACTTTTTCCCAACCTATACAGGGACATTAAAAAAAACATAGTTAGTGGCCTTCAAACTGTTGTTGCACCCACTGTCCACTTAACCAGCACAGATGGACAAGTGGGACAGAGCAAATACAAGATTTCAGATTTAAGGTTTAAATCTTATGTTGTGCCTTTCTTGAGAATCCTGTGCCTGCTTCTGCTGCTAGGAGTGAATTTTCCAGGAAGAGTGCTTTCCAAAACAATTGACTGTTAAATAATCATTTGCAAAGATTCCATTTGAAACTTTGGACCTGATTCAGACCCGCTTGCTAAGATGCGTTTGCTTGTAGATGCCGATGGTTCGCATTCTGCGCATACGTATGCATCGCAGTGCACGTGTGTGACCCAGTGTGAGAGATCAGGAAGCATTTGCTTGCTGTGTATAGACTGCACAGAAGAGTGAGTGACAGGAGAAGACGTTTGTGTGTGGTGACAGGGGCTGGCCGCTAGAATTGCCTACAATTAATGACACCTCTACCGTGACTCCATCTGATATGGTCACCATTCAAAGAATGGTTGAGGACTATTTAAAACATTTTAATGATAGCATCCAAAATAGGCATGTCAGACAGTCTGTTTGACTACTGGCAGGAAAAAAATATTAATTTGGAGGCCCTTGCACAAACTGACTTTGCTTTACTTGAGCTGCCCACCCTCCAGTGTGTACTTAGAAAGAGTTTTCAGCACAGCCGGGAACCTTGTCAGTGATTGGCCTATAAGGCTAATTCCCCAAAATGTGGAAAAGATTATGTTCATCAAAATGAATGAAAAATTCCACGAGGAAGACCTTTACCAGCATTTAAGTAAAAAAAATACAGAGTTGCCTGTAATGGTGGATTCCAGCGGGGACAAATTAATATTGTGTGAAGAAGAGAATGTACACACTGATGTGGATGATGATGACGATGACGACATCTGATGGATATGCTGCAGATGACGTAACAGGTTGGAGGTTCCTAGATGGTTAGGGTCCCTATCTCAATTCTCTACTAATTTCTGCTTTACAAATGGTACAGATACCGTCACAACTGTTGTCAGGATTTGGGTTAAAATAATTCCACACCCAAGATGTGGCTTTTATTGTCTTCTGCCCAGGTATCACCCCAGCCTGTTACCCCAGCATATGCCATCACCCCACATTGTACCAGCACCCAAGCCTATATCGTCATCCCATCCTGTGTTGTGTATAAATTATAGCTGTTCTCCCTGTTAGAATGGGGATTCATTGTCCACTTTAGTGGATGTGAGCTCCATTTTAGTCCATATCACCACACCCCCTACACATCTTCTGACCTGGGCTACAGGAGGAGCAGATACATTCTGGAATATGGTTGCATGAAATTGCCAATCTGACTCTCTGAAATTCAGGTTGAGAGGCCATGGGTAGAGAGTAGGGACACTATAATCAGAGAACGCAGTTTTAGCTGCTTTATTCCATTTTTTAAACCATATCCTCTATTTTCACCTTTTGAAAATATGTTTATGTTAATCACAGTTGAGGTGTTTGTGATGTCATTATGTTTAATATATTATGCACGTTATTTAGCACTATTTTGTGGTCTTGTAGTCGGCGTGTAGACTAATAATTTATTCATGTTTGAGGAAAGAAGTGAAAAGTTGCATTTTTTATTGCTAACTTTGTGTTTTTTAATTTTAAAATAATGAAGTTTCCACTTATTGTGACAATATTATTTCCGAATACACTGCATTTTCCACTTACAGTGTGACAATATTTTTTACGAATACACTGCGTTTTCCACTTACAGTGTGACAATATTTTTTACAAATACACTGTTTTTCACTTACAGTGTGACAATATATTTACGAATACACTGCGTTTCCACTAACAGTGTCAACATTTTTTACAAATACACTGCGTTTTCCACATACAGTGTCACAATATTTTCTACGAATACACTGCATTTTCCACTTACAGTGTGACAATATTTTTTACGAATACACTGCGTCTCCACTAACAGTGTCAATATTTTTTACGAATACATTGCATTTTCCACTAACAGGGTCACAATATTTTTTACGAATACACTGCATTTTCCACTTACAGTGTCACAATATTTATTATGAATACACTGCGTTTCCACTAACAGTATCAATATTTTTTACGATTACACTGCGTTTTCCACTTACAGTGTGACAATATATATTACGAATACACTGTGTTTCCACTAACAGTGTCAATATTTTTACGAATACTATGTGTTTTCCACTAACAGTGTCACAATATTTTTTACGAATACATTGTATTTTCCACTTACAGTGTGACAATATTTTTTACGAATACACTGCATTTTCCACTTACAGTGTGACAATATTTTTTACAAATACACTGCATTTTCCACTTACAGTGTGACAATATTTTTTATGAATACACTGCATTTTCCACTTACATTGTGACAATATGTTTTATGAATACATTGCGTTTTCCACTTACAGTTTGACAATATGTTTTATGAATACACTGTGTTTTCCACTTACAGTGTGACAATATGTTTTACGAATACACTGCGTTTTCCACTAACAGTGTCACAATATTTTTTACGAATACACTGCATTTTCCACTTAGAGTGTCACAATATTTATTATGAATACACTGTATTTCCACTTACAGTGTGACAATATATATTACGAATACACTGTGTTTCCACTAACAGTGTCAATATTTTTACGAATACTCTGCATTTTCCACTAACAGTGTCACAATATTTTTTACGAATACATTGCATTTTCCACTTACAGTGTGACAATATTTTTTACGAATACACTGTGTTTTCCACTTACAGTGTGACAATATTTTTTACGAATACACTGCATTTTCCACTTACAGTGTGACAATATTGTTTACGAATACACTGCATTTTTCATTTACAGTGTGACAATAGTTTTTATGAATACACTGCGTTTTCCACTTACAATGTGACAATATTTTTTCAGAACACACTGCTTTTCCACTAACAGTGTCAATATTTTTTATGAATACACCGCTGCATCCCCTGCCCCTGGATGGACACAGGGCCTGATTCAGAGGTACTCGCAAAAAGCGAGCGCCCGCTCTGAATCAGAGAGGCCGCATGTATTTTTTCGTTCAGCCTCCACAGCTTTAGCGAGCGGCCAGATGATGGTCATGATGGTCACAACCATAGCGACCATCAGGCTTGCAACGAGACCCTTGTGGTAGGGTCTCATCCGTCGCAAGCCCCAGTGAGCTTCACTCATGATGTCAGTGGGATTGCCCTCAAATGGCAGGTGCTCCTTCGGGAATGCCTCCGTTTGGTCTGCCACCCCCCCCCTCCGATACGCCTACCAAACGGGGCGAGCTGTCGATCAACATCAACAGCCGCCCCTTTTGGATGCAAGCGCAGGAGCGAGTGAATTCTTGCTCGCTCCGGGGTTGTGCATGCGCAGTGCGCACTGCCCGGCCATCGACCTGCTTGCGAGCGCATAGCGCTTGGGAACGGGTTTGAATCAGGCCCACAGTCAGAAACCCCTGGATGGACACAACAACCCCTGGATGGACACAGCAGCCACTGTCCCTGGATGGACACAGCAACAGCAACCCCTGGATGGACACAGCAGAGATCGACACAGCAGACCCTGGATAGACACAGAAGCCCCTGCCGTTGATGGACATAGCAGTCCCTCTTGGATGAAGCATAGCTCTGACAGCCCGGGACTCAGCAAGCAAATGGCGCCGATCACATTGGGGGAGGGACTTTAATACAATCCAAAACCCGCAAGAATCCAACACAGCGGGATGATGATGTTTTGCCTTGCTTTGAGATCTGTCAGGTGGGAAAACGCCTCGCCTCGGATCTGGAAGTTCGGATGAGTCCGGTTCTCTGAGAACCGGACTCGCTCCTCTCTGGAATATAAACAGCATCTTGTGTAAATCTCACTAACTGTGCATGCAAGAGTCACACTCAATGATGGAGGTTCAAAAAAAATGTCAAAATTAGCCCACACTGCTATTTTTGATACAGATTTGCCGTTTTAATTATAATGAATTCTGCTACAAAAGTAGGTGGCATAAAAAGGTATAAATGTATATTTTACTGAAGAAAATCCCAATCTACAGTATATACAGGTATGGGATTTACTATCTGGAAACCTGTTATCCAAAAGTTCAAAAATACAGAAAGAAAAAGGGTTAATCAATGTTGCATTTTGGTGATTTTGTTACATATACAGACATGATCACCAAATGTTCCTTTTTATATAGTAATAGAAAAAACGAGGAGAGCAATTCCATGGGATGTGTGGAGAGAAACAGGGGGATCATTATGTAAATTTTAGACATGGTGCTCAAAATTCTGAAACATCTAAGACCTGTGCAATTTATGTTAGTAGTCTCAAATAAACAAGTTACTCTTAGTGAAACTGGTAGAAGTTGATGATCTTCTAGACATGATGGGATTAAGCATCTCCTGTGAATTAGAATCTACAGTAATGATATAAAGTGATATAATAGCATATTGCTTAAAGGTTACAATCCTTTGACCCCAAAGGCTAGGAAACAAAGTGGGCATAGTACCTACAAACTTTGTCTCTGGTTTGCAAGACTGGGCAATCTTTAGGTCGGCCAGAGTGAGGACTAATCAGGTAGCGGCATGGCTTATTATTTCTACAGTTTGCTTTACAAATATTTGAAAGTATAGAATTGATGAATGGAGCAACACAATCTGGGGAGCATGCATCTCCCCTGGAACACCGAGTACTTTATAACATGGCAACAATAAAAAGTGTCATTGAGTGCAGACTACGCACAAGATTACCAATGAAGAAATATCATAAATAAGTCTACACATGTTTCTATAGGAGTCATGCTTAATAAAAATCAATTTAAAAATGTATAAAGAAGAACATTATGGTATCAATCCAATTAGGTGCGAATTGTGAATAGTGACTTTGTTTCATGCAACTCGCAGACTTTGGATGAATGCGCGCACCTGAGAATTGTCCAATCCAATTAAAAATGCCTATTTGCGGTACTCACAGCGGAGGGGTGCGAATTGACTACCAAATGCAATGTGAGAGAAGTGTATGAAAAAGTGGGGAGACCATCCTAGACCCCCCAAAATGAAAAATGTCAGTAGCAGGACCGTATAGAAGGCTATTTGTGGGCATTAGGAAAGTACTGAAGGTTTTTAAACGGTGTCAAATGGCTGATTTGTGCTTTTTTTTAAAAAATGCAAAAAAATTATAAAAAGCAAACTTTTTTCGTTTAGTTTCAAATGAATTAAACAAACAATGCAAAAAAAGTAGGAAAAAAGGTGATTTGGGGGTACTTTGAGGGCATTTTGAAAAGTTGTAATAAAAGATATTAAAAAAAGCAATTATTTTTCAATGAAAAAAATATTGTAATTAAATTTGGGGTGCCTAAACTAATGCACAAGTTAATTTTGGTGTTATTTGAGGAAATTTTTTGTAATTATTGGACTAATTAAATTATTTGGAAACATCCAATTGTTTAATTAGTCACTGGGGGGGTGTCCAAGGGGTTCAGGACAGTGACCCTGATTCAGAGCCGGACGCTCTGAAAGAGCGCTCGCTCTTAATCAGGGCGTTTTTTTTTTTTTTGGAGTGGCCTTCTGGCCGCTCGCATAGCTGTGGGTGACCACCCACAGCTATTGCGAGTGGCCAGGATGATGGACAAGATGGTCAAGACCATCGCGACCATCGGGCTTGCGACGAGACCCTTGTGGTAGGGTCTCGTGGCCGCAAGCCCCAGAGTGCTTCTGGCTCTAATAGAGCCGGAAGCTCTCCCACTGACATCACTGGTGATGTCAGTGGGGCCGCCCACAAATGGCAGGTGTTCGCATGGGAACGCCTCCATTTGTGACGCCACCCCCACGCCATGCCTCCAAAACGGTGCGAGCTGTAGATCAAAATCGACAGCCGCCCCCCTTTTGGTGCGAGACCTGGAGCGACAAAGCATCCGTCGTTAGCTGGGTCTCGCGAATGCGCACGTCGGTGCCGGCACCGGCATGCGCATGCGCAGTGGCCTAACACCAACCCGCTCATGAGCGCATAGCACTTGCGAGCGGGTCTGAATTAGGCCCAGTGTCCCAACATATTAACCTTAAAATAAAATGTTTCCGGGCCTGATTCAGAGCCGGACGCTATTTGCGGACGGTCGTTCCTAAAAAGGGGCCGGCTATTTAAATTGAGTGCTCGCTCATTGCGGTTTGTTGACGCCTCTATGTTTGAGCGAGTGAACGAAAAATGTGCTCGCTATTTTGTAAAGACGCCCCTTTGCCGTTCGCATCACACGTCATCTCCGGTATTTATTTGATTAATCGGGTACATCGAAAGGCGTCTGAACTGCTCGCAGTGCTTGTGGTTGGATTTTCCTACCGCAATCATGCGAACAGTTCAGGCTAAGAACAACCAAGTGACGTGGTCGATGACGCTGCTTTGTTAATTATGCACACCCTTAAAACTCCCATTTTGACCGTTTGGCACACCTGCGTTCGGATCTCAACTCCCCGTTTTCAAGCACCTTCCCCTGTTACCACCCACAAACGCCTCATCCTGTCACTCAAATTAGCAGGCACTCGCAATTTTGCGAACACACATTTTCCGATCACACTGTCTGGTTGGCGCGTGCGCATTACGACCCATACGCATGCGCAGATGTGCGAACATCGCTCGGAGCAAACGAGCGGCCGCTTACGAGCGGCTCTGAATCAGGCCCTCCTTTCCATCTCTCGCCCTCAGGGAGGTGTGAATGGAAAAATGCGAATTCTGACTGACTGGTTCAGTGCAATTTGCTACTTGGATTGCAAAGTGAATTCGCTATGCAAATTCGAAGAGAAAATAGCAACTCGCACCTCACAATTAACACCTTATTGGATTGACCCCTATAATTTTTCAACATTTTCCAGTAAAATTAGAAATAAAAGAGGTATTGATAGATTGTATCCTCAATCCTTCATTTATGTTTTGGATTTTTCTTCTGGAATCATATATGCCATTCTTTTTAACACATAGTTGGCCTTATATTTTACTTTAACATAATCTTTGGGGAAAGGGATTTATCATTTCATTGCTGAAAATACAGCACTGTAAATCTATGGAAATCTGAAGTTCAATTTGTCATCTTACATTGGCAGGTCTATTACAAATTTTATTTGCACAGTATGAATTTGACTACTATTCGAATAATACCTGTAACTTAAGTTGGAAAGAAATGCTGAGGGTGAGAGGAAGTAAGAACTGTTTCATTTAATATTATTATTATTATTATTATTATTATTATTATTATTATTATTTTCACTTTAAATTTGTGAACAAAATTTCTCATATTGTAAAGTGTGAAGTTTACTTTTCATATAGGGGGAGATGTACTAAAGAATGGAAAGTGAAAAATTAGAAAGTGACAAACTACCAGCCATTCAGCTCCTAACTGTCATGTTAAAGGCTGTGTTTGAAAAATGACAATTGGAGCTGATTGGTATGTAATTTTTCTCTTTCCAGTTTATCAGTTTCCAGAGCTTAGTACATCTGCCCCATAGTATCTTAAAACTTAAAAAACAAACAGTGAAGGTTAAAATAAAGAGAGGCAGAAGCAAGTAGTCTGACAAAGGCAGACTAACCAAAAGTTGAATGTAGGAAGCTGGGTGTGTGGGTCATCACCAAACGATTTGCATAATAAAGCCACTCAGATATTCAATAAGAGAAAGAGTGAGTGAAAGAGATAGACATACAAAGAGAGAGCGAAAGAGAGTGACTGAGAGAGAGAGTGTCACTCGAGGATTAGGACTTGGACCCAGAGTGGAGCTAGGAGAGGTCTTCAGGGAAGATTGCTGGTACTGGAAGGATGCAGGTTTCAGAGGGGTATGATTCATGAATGCTCCGCTGGCAGGTGGTAGCCCAGATGGAGGTAAACCCAACAGATATGCTGAGTACTGCCGACTGGTAAACTGGCTGACTGGGGGGAAACGCAGACTGTTCAAATGTCAGCAGGAGTCTCCCTAGGGATGGTAGCCTGGAGAAGCACTGCTGTCTCACAGAGGTCTGACAAGAGTAGCTGGAGTCCGGAGCAAGCAGGGTCTGTGGATAGTAGCTAGGAACAGGTAACAGCAAGGGAGCACAGAGAACTAGTACCCAGCTTGCACTGGGATTAACATTGTACTGGCAAAGAAAGGACTGCTCAGCAGCCCTTAAATACCAAAGGAAGTGCATGGTTACTAAGATTCCTGATAATGCTCTGGCTGGATTGGCTGAAATGAGTCACCTGATGAAATCCAAGATGGCGATGCCCATGTAGTCCTGCAGCACAGCCTAAAGAACTGTGTGTTTGTGTTACTTGAAGTATGCAGCGCTGACCTCCAGATGACCTCGCCCCCACCAGAGGGACCCTACCACAGCGTCCAAACAGGTAAGGCTTAGCTGGCCCTGGCCACACACAGCCCTGGTTGTGACAGTACCCCCTCTTTTACGGGTGACCTCCGGGCACCTCTTGGGTTTTTCAGGATTTTCTGAATGGAACTTGTGAAGAAGACGGGGAGCATTGATGTCTTCCTCCTTTACCCAACATCTTTCTTCAGGACTGTACCCGTCCAGTCCAGCAAATATTGGAGTTGTCCACAGCAGTATCGGGAATCCAGGACCTTTTTAATTTCAAACTCCACTCCTCTCTCAGTATGGACCTTGGGAGACGGAGGCAAAACTGGAAGGAATCGATTTAGAACCAATGGCTTCATAAGAGAGAGGTGGAAGGAGTTTGGAACTTTAAGATATGTAGGAAGTCGAAGTCTATAGGCCACAGGGTTGATCACCTCAATGATAGTAAAAGGACCGATGAAGCAGGGAGCAATCTTCATGGAAGGTACTCGGAGTTGAAGATTACGAGTGGAAATCCATACTTGGTGCCCGACTTTCATACAGGGAACAAATTTTCTCCTCCTGTCAGCCCCTAATTTGTAATGATATGATGTTTTCAGAAGAGAGGCATGAACCTGGGCCCAAATTCAGGAAAAATCTTGTAGGGAGGTGGATACAGCTGGAAAATCGAAGGCAGGAAGACTGGAACTCAGGGACCCTGGGATGATAACCATACACCACAAGGAAAGGAGTTTGCCCGGTAGAAGAATGACACAAGCTTTTGTGTGCAAACTCTGCCCAGGGTAAATAATTCAGCCAGTCATCTTGTGAAGTAGATATAAACATCCTCAAGAACATCTCTAGGTCTTGATTCACCCTTTCTGTGCACCCGTTTGTCTGGGGGTGATAGGCTGTGGAGAATTTCAACTTGACTTGCAGAGCAGAACACAAGTCTCTCCAAAATTTAACAACGAACTGAACCCCATGGTCAAAAACAATCTTGGTTGGGAGTCCATGCAGACGAAATATATGGGAGATGAAAATCTGAGCAAGCTCAGAAGCAGAAGGTAGTTTCTTGAGGGGAACATAGTGAATAATTTTGGAAATATGATCAATCATGACCCAAATAGTACAGTAACCTTTAGAGACAGGCAGGTCAGTCACAAAGTCCATGGACAAGTGGGTCCAAGGTCGAGTCGGAATGGACAGAGGTCTCAATTCACCGGTGGGTGCTCACCAGGGAGTCTTATGTTAGGCATATTGGGTACAGGAAGAGATGAACTCAGAGATTTCAGTTTTCATGGCAGGCAACCAGTAAGTCTGTTGGAGAATATCTAGAGTTTTGCGAATACCCATATGTCCGAAGAAGCGAGACTTATGAGCCCAGGTTAGAAGCTGTTTCCTGAGATTTGGGGCCACGAAGATCTTCCCCGGAGGTGGTTGAATGTTAGTGGCAGCAAACACCTTGGATTCCAGGACAGGTGTCTCCCCTAGATCTTCTGCAGGATTTTCAGACGAGAAGGACCGGGACAGGACATCCGCTTTCTGGTTTTGAGATCCCAGGCGGAAGGTTAAGTAGAAATTAAACTGAGAGAAGAAGATTGCCCATCGAGCTGAACGAGGACAGACACAATGGAAGTTTTTTAGGAAGAGCAAATTCCTATGATCTGTAAAAACAATGATAGGGTGCTTTGGCCCCTTCAAGCAAATATCGCCATTCCTCAAAGGCAAGTTTAGCAGCTCCCCAATAGGGTAATTTCTCTCAGCTGGGAGGAACTTCTTTGAGAAATAGCCACAGGGATGGACCCGATTATCCTTGAACTTTTCAGAGAGGACCGCTCCAACTGCCTCAGAAGAAGCGTGCACCTCCAACAAAAAAGGTCTATCCACGTAAGGCTGCCTCAGGACTGGAGTGCGCAGATAAACACTTGCTTTAATAATTGAAAGGTTGATTCGGCCTCCGGAGTCCATTAAGAGGGAATTGCCCCCTTACGAGTCAGAGCAGATATAGGTGCTACTAAGGTGGAGAAGCCTTTGATGAAACGCTTATAATAACAGGCGAACCCCAGGAATATTTGAATCGCCTTTAGAGAGCCAGGACAGGACCAATCAAAAATGTCTTGTACCTTTTGAGGATCCATTTTTAATCCAGAGCTGGAGATAACGTATCCCAAGAAAGAAATGGAGGACACCCCTAACACACATTACTCGAGCTTGCAGTACAACCGGTTCTTTCGTAAGCGAGACAGGACCTCTCTCACATGTTCTTGATGCTCCTCTGGAGAGTAAGAAAAAAAATCAAAATATCGTCAAGTTAGACCATGACAGAGGAATACAGCAGATCTCTGCAGATTTTGTTCACAAATCCTTGGAAGACCGCGAGGGCATTGCATAGGCCAAAAAGCATCACTAGATATTCAAAATGTCCATCCCGAGTATTGAATGCAGTCTTCCAATCATCTCCAGGTCATATTCGGATGAGGTTGTAAGCCCCTCTCAAGTCCAGTTTTGTAAAAATGGAAGCGCCCTTGACTCTGTCAAAAAGTTCGGTGATAAGAGGCAAGGGATAACGGTTCTTCACAGTAATGGTGTTTAGTCCACGATAGTCAATACAGGGACGTAGGCCTCCGTCCTTTTTAGCAACGAAGAAAAACCTTGCCCCAGCTGGAGAGGTGGAACGCCTAATGAAGCCCTTTTGCAAATTTTCCTAGATATATTCGGACATTGCTTTGGTCTCAGTCAAGAACAACAGGTATGTCCGACCTCGGGGTGGCGACTTTCCGGGAATCAATTCAATAGGACAATCCAGTCCCGATTTCATGGCAATAAATCATCTCCAGTTTTACAAAAGACTTCACTAAAGGAAGCATACTGACAAAGAATTAGTGAATTTTCAAGTACTTGTATTTTCATCATAGATTTAATACAGGGTAAGCAAGATGTTTGACAAGTCTCTCCCCAAGACAAAATTTGCATAGAGTCCCAGTCAATTTTAGGATTATGTCGGCATAACCAGGGTATTATAATATAATCCCGTGTGAAGCCTTGGGGTTAACTAAGAATTGTCTGGACGCAGTATGAAGAGCCCCTATGCGGACTCGTAAACACATAGTTCCATTACAGATATGGCTTCCATCAACTGCTAACAGGGCAATTTCATGGTCAAGAGTCTTGACAGGTATCCGGAAATTCTCGATAAGTTCGGCTGTGATTAAATTCCCTGCGGCTCCTGAACCAAGGAGAGAAAGCACAGTTTTATTGTCCTGTACCATCTCCAGAGAAAGAGACAGAGTCGATTCTTTTTTGGAGGAGATGAAGTCATAACTCCTAACCTGGTGTCCCCGATGCCAGTTAGGAGCAAAAGTTTCTCAGATGCTGAGGGCAGGACGCCACCAAATGTCCATTTCCATCACATTACAGGCATAGATTCTCTCGGCGATGTCTCTGTCATTCTTCAGAAGATAAACAAGCTCTATTAATTTGCATAGTCTCGTCTCCGACTAGTTCTGGCATGGGAGTACTGGAGGGATTAGTTGGGCGAATTCGGTAATGGTCCCCTTTAGTTTTCTCAACTTGGCGTTCTCTGAATCTCAAATCCACCTTGTCACAGAGGGAAATAACCCATCCAGAGTAGAAAAAAGGTCTCTCGTAGCCAGGTTGTCCTTCACTTGATCTGAGAGACCGCTCCAGAAAGCCGCTATCAGAGCTTCCTTGTTCCATCCCAATTCAGATGCCAGCGTCTGAAACTGAATAACATACTGGCTCACAGGACGGTTGCCTTGACGGAGTTGCGTAATCTCAGCGGCAGCTGAGGTTGTTCTCCCTGGCTCATCAAAAATCCTCCTAAAGAAGGCCAGGAACTCAGAATAGTTGTCCAGGATTTAGTTGGATCTTTCCCAGAGAGGAGATACCCAGTCCAGAGCAGACCCAGACAGAAGAGAAACAATGTATGCCACCTTGGATTTAGCCATAGGGAAATTCTCTGGTTGCAGCGTGAAGTGTACGTCACACTGGTTGAGGAATCCCCTGCACAGTTTCGGGTTCCCGTCAAACTTGTTGGGTGTTGGAACATGCAGGTGGGATGGAGCAGTCGGAGCAGGTATCATTTGGGAAGCAGTCTGAGTAGCGGAGGTTGGCATGTTTACAGTGACCAGCGAAGTCTGTAAATTGTCTTTGCGGAGGGACATCTCCTGTAAAAACTGGGCTAGCTGTTGCTGTGAAGCTTCCAGCCCCTCCAGGCAGCTGACAATGCCTTGGAGGATATTTGTCCTGGGATCCTGTCCACTGGCCGATTCCATTTGGCCAGTGCAAACTGTCATGGGAGGATTAGGACTTGGACCCAGAGTGGAGCTACGAGAGGTCTTCAGGGTAGATTGCTGGTGCTGGAAAGATGCAGGTTTCAGAGGGATATGATTCATGAATGGTCCACTGGTAGGTGGTAGCCCAGATGGAGGTAAACCCGACAGATATGCTGAGTACTGCCGACTGGTAAACTGGCTGACTGGGGAGAAGCGCAGACTGTTCGGATGTCAGCAGGAGTCCCCCTAGAGGTGGTAGCCTGGAGAAGCACTGCTGTCTCACAGAGGTCTGACAAGAGTAGCTGGAGTCCGGAGCAAGCAGGGTCTGTGGATAGTAGCTAGGAACAGGTAACAGCAAGGGAGCACAGAGAACTAGTACCCAGCTTGCACTGGGATTAATGTTGCACTGGCAAAGAAAGGACTGCTCAGCAGCCCTTAAATACCAAACGAAGTGCATGCTTACTAGGGTTCCTGATAATGCTCTGGCTGGATTGGCTGAAATTAGTCCCCTGATGAAATCCAAGATTGCAATGCTCATGTAGTGCTGCAGCATTGCCTAAAGTGACCCAAACTGACACCTGCATTCAGAACTCTGTGTCTGTGTGACCCCGAAGTATACAGTGCTGACCTCCAGATGCCAACACCGCCACCAGAGGGACCCCGCCACAGCGTCTGAACAGGTAAGGCTCGCTGGCCCTGGCCACACACAGCCCTAGTCATGACAGAGAGATAGAGAGACACTGAGCTAGAGAGATACAGTAGAGACACTGAAAGAGACAGACACTGAGAGACACAGGGTGGGATGTACTAGAAACTGAAATGCGCTCAAAACTCTGAAAACCCCCTTTTCTGAGTTTTAGCCTTATTTCCATGTGTATCATGGTCCGGAATGCCCATGCCTTTGCATTTCCCCCTGAGAGGGATCCAATTGGATCCCTTACAGCACCCCCTGCGGTGCATGCATCATTCTGCGCATGAGTAGAAGGATGCCAGAGGGACTTATGGGTCATAAACTTGGAAGTCCGTCTATTGCAAAGCATAGCTCTTATCAGGAGAGCTATCCTTTGCAATTTTAACCGCATTTCTAGGTACCCGATAAGAGGCAGAATGTATGGCAATGCAGATGTGATGCTTAGTACATCCCACCCATAGAGGGACACTGAGAGACAGAAACGTTGAGAGAGAAAAAGTGACTGAGAGACCGAGGGTGAGATGTAATAGGGTCCAAGTTTTCTGTGTGAGATAAACTCAGACCTTCTCGCACATTTAAATGTACAAGTTTGTCCCACAACTCACCAAATGTAATAGCCTGCAAAATTGTGAATTCGAGGCTATTACATTATGCGAGTCTGTGTGAGTTTTCTCCTATGAAAACTCAGACCTTGTAATGCAACTTGCATTACAAGGTCTGAATTATACAGAAGCATTCACAGGTCAGTGAGATCCGCAAAGGCTTCTGTGTGTAAAAAAAAGTAAACTGTAATAAAAATAAAACATCTGCCCTCACATCTGCAGGGTTGATTGTGTGAAAAATAGAATGACTAATATTGACTGGTGAAAGGGTCCCCTGGCTGTGGCATTACACCCCTGCTAGAAACAGTCCATTGCTGGTATTTCCACAACCAAGACCAGCTCACTGCTCCTGATGCTGGTTGATGAAAATACGGGGGAACACGACATAATTTCACCCCGTATTTTCTCAACCAGGACTGGCTCAACAGAGCATGTTGCTGGTTCTCAAAATACAGGGGAACCCTATTCATTTTGTCCTCTGTATTTTAAGAACCAGGGCAGTCTCAACAGAGCCTGGGGCTGGTTATGCATATGGAGGAGGGGTGCATGTCTTTTTTTATTTTACAGTTTACTATTTTTTTACACACAGAAGCACGCACAAATCTCATTGATCTGTGCATGTTTCTGTGTAACTCGGACCTGCTTAGA
Organism: Taudactylus pleione; assembly: GCA_031769625.1. Lineage (NCBI taxonomy): Eukaryota > Metazoa > Chordata > Amphibia > Anura > Myobatrachidae > Taudactylus > Taudactylus pleione. The sequence goes on along the minus strand of JAUIMM010000052.1, from coordinate 21,631,667 downwards.
CTAGACTCTATAGCTCTATACTCGCACATTTATAAAACTCAGACCCTATTATATCTCACCCCAAGAGATGAGAGAAACTGAGTGAGGGAGAGAGACTGAGGGTCTGATTCAGAGGCGCTCGCTATTTGCGAGTGCACGCTCTGAATCAGGACAGGGAGGAATTTTTATTATTTTTCCCTGTCCGCTTTCAAAGCTGTGGGTGCCCACCCACAGCTAGTGCGAGCGGGCAGGAGATGGTCACGATTATCATGACAATCGGGCTTGCGAGGAGACCCTGTGGTAGGGTCTCAGGTCTCACAAGCCCAAGTGGACTTCCTGCTCTAATAGAGCAGGAAGTCCACTACTGACATCACGAGTGATGTCAGTAGGGCCACCCAGATACGGCAGGCGTTCCTTCGGGAACATCTCCGTTTGTACAGCCCCCCTCCCTGCCTACAAAACGGGGCGAGCTGTCAATCAGCATCGACAGCCGCCCCGTTTTGTTGCGAGCCCTGGAGGAGTGATTTCTCACTCGCTACAGGGCTTGCGCACACGCGTATTGCACACCACGCATGTGCACTGGGCCATCATCGACCTGCTTGCGAGTGCAATGCGCTTGCGAGCAGGTCTGAATCAGGCCCTGAGTGTGAGAGACTAAATAAGATATAGAGAGTTAAATTTGGTTTAAGTCAAATGCCAGTCTTTAAAAATGTTGTAGTGTTTATTGTTCATACATCAAAAATTCAACAAACTGAAGCCGAATGTAAGGGTCACCTCATATACCAAATAATTGAGTAGGGGGATTATTAATATATAGATTAATTTAAAAAATACTGTAATTTTCATGCAGATGTATCCTGATTACTTAATGTTCAAAATATAATCTTCTACCTCTTCTTTTCAAATAATATCCATACTAGCAGTTTTAAATGACAACATATATATAAATTTAAGGCTATTTTGATCAATTATCAGTTCTTAAAAAATATATATTGATATATTTCTATTTTTGTGTTATTTTTTATTTGAATATATAGACAAGACTTTTTAAAACTACTAATAAATTAATGTAATTTACCTGGTTAAACTCCATATAAGATGACCAGCAAGCAAATGTAAAGTAATTAAAAAACTTGAGCAAAGCATGAAAAGCGTCGCAGCTAACATCATTCCTGTATGATTTGGATCCAACATCTAATGGTAATTTTGTGGGGCTATTATTTAAATTAGTAGATTTATATTTGACATTCATTTAATATCTAAACAGACTGCATTTTTTCTAAGGTTTAATACATTTTATTCTGCATAACCACTACTATTTTCACATTCCTATAATTAAGCTTTTCTAAACTATTAAATTTTTATTACAGTATGTTATGTTTTAGATACATTTATAAACTCATTACCCTGTGATAGTGAACAATTTGTACTATCTACTGTTGAGCCAGAAAATCTAAAATTCAACCAAGATTGTGACAGTTGTGTATTAAAAATCCACGATTGTCTTTAAAAGAGTTTAATCTTTTTAAAGCCATTATATAGCTCAACAGGCCGACCAACATCGTGTCTTATGTATCACAATTTTCATAACCTTTTTGCTGTGTAAAGTACAGACACAGATTTGTTCTCCTCTGATCAAAATCAATTAATCTCACTGAAGGCTGTACAGTTATGCTCACCCTCAATAGTTTTTATTTTCTTAATTAGTTTAGAGATTTTAGACAGTCCATCATATTTTCTGCAGGAGACTTAGGAGTATATATACAAAGCCCTTTTTGTGGAAAGTCCTCCAAATAGTGCAGTTTCCTGAGGATTTTCACATTATGTATCCCCCCTATGTATTTAGAGGGTACAGCAACAGATAGCTCTGATAGCTCCGTTGCTGGAGCAGTGACCATAGGTATTTATGGAGACTAGGATATTGCAGAATTCAGCAAGCTGCGAAAATCTACAACTTTTATTCTGGGAGGGATTCATTGATAATCCTCTCTGGTAATGGCTGTTTGCACATGCTTGGCCCAGTGGTCACGTATGTTCACTATTTTTGCTCTGCCAGCTCGAACTTCAGAAGTAGAGTGTTTGCATATGTGATCACTTTACTTTTCAGACTTCACACGGGCGGGCTCCTAGTGCAGCCAATGTCCCTGCATGAATGTTTTCAAACATTGTCCCAATAATTCATTACTTATATCCGTGATGCAGCCATAACTAATTACAATTATCAGGGTATTGGTAATGTAATCCATGCAGTATTAGGTGTGTCCTAATCATAGTTTAGTATACTGTACTGCCCAGACTACAGAGCATTCTCCCTTTGGAATGTAATTCTTGTTCTTAGTACCATTAGTATAACTGGATCAGATGAATGTGACTTGCTCACAGGGAACTTCTACAATGTGACTTCTATGAGGGCCACATTGAGCATGGACTGAGAGTATACAGTACTACAAAATAATATGGAAGTTACTTTATGAGGGGTTTAAGTTGAATGTATGCTATTTTCCCTGGGGTATATAATATATCAACCATACTGTAACTAGAACATAGGCAAAATCCCCCGTAGAAGATCATCATTATCAACATTAGCCAATTGGTTACAACAAGGCTTTTTTGGCCACAAATGGTGGGGAGTTTGACTACACACTTAATATATTTACCAAGGGATTATGAATTGATTCATTCAACTAAAGTACACATCAGCCCTCAGGTCTCGGTATAAGTAAAGATGCAGGCTTTGCATAATAGTAGAAGCAGTTTTTCTACAACCTTATCCGACATTATTTGTACTTTTGTAAGTGGTTTTCTATCATAGGCAGTAAATATTTTTTCAATTTAATTGCTGTCTCTTGTATCTTATATTAGCAGGTTCGGATTTTCGAAATCCGAACCCCCATGAGCCCCCCCGATCCGAGCCAGATCCGAGCTGGGAACCAAGTCCAGCTTGGGTTTTCCAGCCAGACTTCAGTTCCCGTAATGAGGCAAAACATCATCATCCTGGTATCGGATTCTCGCAAGTCCTGGAGAGTGTAGTGAGAGGACGTGTAGTGTAGTGTCTGTGGGAAAGTGGCTCTGCTGTATCAACCTGCTCTGTCATATGTAGCTTATGTAAAGCTGTAATAAGTAGGGGTAAGGACATTAACCACCTAGGAACATCCTCCCTTATACGTCACCTGCAGCACGTTCATAAAAAGTTACTGTCAAGTTCAGAAACTGTGGCTAAGATTACAAGCAGTCCAGGGACACCTAAATCCCTTTGTCCTGTTGTATCCAAGCACCTGCAAACCACTCCAGCAACTCCCTCCTCGTCAATTTCCTCCTCAGTCAGGATTGGAAGTAGTCCTGCAGGCCATGTCACTGGCATGACTGACTCCTCTCCTATCCGGGATTCCTCCGAAGGATCCTGCATTGCTACTCCTACTGCTGCCGCTGCTGCTGTGGCTGCTGGGAGTTGTTCATTATCCCAGAGAGGAAGTAGGAACACCACTACTTCTTTTACTTAGCAATTGACCGTCCAACAGTCCTTTGCGAGGAGGATGAAGTACGACAGCAGTCATCCTGTTGCAAAGTGGATAACTGAGGCCTTGACAGCTATGTTGGTGTAAGACATGCGTCCGGTATCTGCCATTAGTGCAGTGGGATTTAAACAATTGATGGAGGTAGTGTGTCCCTGGTACCAATTCCTGTCTAGTTTCAACTTCACTAGGCAGGCAATACCAAGAATGTACAGAGATGTCAGAAAAAGTGTCCTCAGTGTCCTAAAAAATTTGATTTTACCCAATGTCCACTTAACCACGGACATGTGGACAAGTGGAACAGGGCAGACTAAGGACTATATGACTGTGACAGCCCACTGGGTAGATGTATAGCCTTACGCAGCAACAACAGCAGCATCAACAGTAGCAGCATCTCAGAAATGCCAGCTCGTTCCAAGGCAGGCTACGCTGTGTATCACTGGTTTCAGTAAGAGGCACACCGCCGACAACCTCTTAGAGAAACTGAGGGAAATCATAGCCCAATTGCTTATGCCACTTAGACTCTCCTGGGGATTTGTGATATCTGACAATGCCACCAATATTGTGCAGACATTACATCTGGGCAATAAATTTGGTGGCCCAGAATTTTTTTAAAAATGACAGGGGCGGGCAGGAGACGCTTTGGGTGGCCCAAAAAATGTTGTGCCACTTTCGCCATTCAGTGACTGCATGCCGAAGACTGGAGTGCCAGCAAACACTCTTGAACTTGCCCTTCCATCACCTGAAGCAAGAGGTTGTAATGCGGTGCAACTCAACCCTCTATATGCTCCAGAGGATGGAGGAGCAGCAAAAGGCCATTCAAGCATAGGCAAAGGAGGGAGTATGCACCTGACTCAAGCGCAGTTGAGAATGATTTCCGTGTTGTGCAAGTTTCTCCAGCCCTTCGAACTTGCCACACGTGAAGTCAGTTCAGAAGGTACTGTATGCTCAGCAGAACCTTATTAGTGTAGAAAAAGCATAAAAATGTGATATAGCTCTTGTAGAAATTTGCCATATGCCAAAAGCACTATTCACAAAGAATAGCTTTCTTGATGTAGGATTTTGACACAGTAAGATTTTCATAGTTTTTTGTTCATTCAATTTTATTGCTGAGGAGGAGAATTTTCCATTTACTCAGCTCTAAAACTCATTTACAAAATACCTTTAGACATCTGGACACACCAAAATTGTGCTAGAAGTTATTCTTTCTTATCTGAGCTGAGAACTAAAATCTACATAGGAAAGAATCCTACCAAAGCATGAAATCTGGGTAATATTCTTTAGGAATAAAGTGGCCCCTCTGTCTTGATGGAAAAACCAGATACCATTCATATATTTAAAACAGCTGTATCTCATATCCCATCCTGGCCGAGATGTACTAAGCATCATATCCGCTATGCGGTACATCCCACCTCTTATCGGGTACATACTGGGGTTAGTTACACCGGTATGTACTTAGAAATGTGATTAAAATTGCAAAGGACCGCATCGGATAGAGGGACATTCAAGTTTAACACCCAGAAGTCCCTCTGGCATCCTTCTGACCATGTGCAGAAGGACGCGCATGCCACGGGGGAGCTGGCAGGGATCTAATTGGATTTCTCTCAGGGGGCATCCCGAAGGCTTCTATTGGGTAACGCCATCTGAAGATGCCGTTACCAACCAGGACGAAGCACTAGTACATATGGGAAATGCGGTAAAACCCCCCAAAATTGCATTTTCAGGGGTTTTACTGCATTTTTCAGTTTAGTTCATCCCACCCCTTGTCTTTTGGAACTACTAATCAAAAAGTATTTTTAGTGACAGGTAGAATAGACTAAGAATGGCTTTGAAATGGTTCTTGTATAGTGGTATAGTTGAAAATGAGACAGTAATTATCTGAGTTGCTTGACAGTAGAGATTGATCAAGCGACTTCAGGTAGAGCAAACAATACTATGGGGTTTATTCACTAAGCCTTGGAGAGAGATAAAGTGGAGAAAGATAAGTCCCAGCTATTCAGCTCCTAACTGTCATTTTTCAAACACAGCCTGTAAACTGACAGTTAGGAGCCGATTGACTGGGACTTACCTTTCTCCATTTTATCCCTCTCTAAGGATTAGTGATTAGACCCCTAAGACTTTGGGGTTTAATCGTGGAGAAGTGGACCAGTGCAGAAGTTGCCTATAGCAACCAATTATTTTTGTAGTAGCATTTATCAAATACAGTCTATGAAATAATAGGTAGGAGCTGATTGGTTGCTATGGGCAACTTCTATACTAGTCCACTTAAATGGCATAAAGACTGGGGCCACTGTTCAATGCTTATTTAATTAACTTTTATTACTTTTGTTTTGGGTCGCAGAAATGAAGAGCTGATGTGTTATTTTACGTAAAATCCTCAGAGTCTCAATGACACATCATAAAAATCTTCAATTTTTAAAGCAGTCTACTAATTCGCCAAAGGACCGGTTTAAAATCTGAAAACTAGATAAACAATAGCCATTAGCTATTTGACTTCACCTGGAGTGGTGACCATTTTTTCCTATAATTGCATTTGCAGGCAGGTTACAGTATTTAGACAAATCATAAGATGCAGACCGTTTGCTGCATAAGCCTGACATTATCTTCATGAGTAACCTCTGAATATGTCTTGGTGGTCCTCAGCCTTGTGTTGCTATAGAAAGGAGAAAACCTCTGGACATGGACCAGAGCACATATAGATTTGCACCATTGAAAGCATGTTGACCAACAGATGGGCTCTACACAGAAATGATGAATGTGATCTGTACACCTGAAAGAAATAACGATGGCCATGATAGATATAAAGGTTGGGATCACTTGTAACCTGGGGAAGCAATCGGGAAGCTGACTGCCTAAATACCGGCAGCCGGCTTCCCGACTGTCTTATCCCGGCATGGGTGAAATGCCGGGCGTCTAGATGTAGATGCCCGCATTTCCCCGATGCCGGGCGCCGCGAGCGGACAGCCGCGGGGGGGAGGGTTAGGTTTAGGGCTCCCGGGGGGGATTTAGGGTTAGGCACCCCCCCGGGAGGGTTAGGGTTAGGCTAGGGGGAGGGAGGGTTAGGGTAAGGCACCCCCGGGGGGGACTTAGGGTTAGGCACCCCCCCGGGGGACTTAGGTTTAGGCAGCGGGGAAGGGGGTGGTTAGGGTTAGGCACATAGAGGGGGGATTAGGGTTAGGCACTTGGGGGGGAAGTTGGGGTTAGGCACCCCTAAGGAGGGTTAGGGTTAGGGGGGTTAGGTTAGGTTAGTGTATACTTACCTCTCCACGATCGGGATTTCCAGCGCTGTCGGGCTGCCGCTGCTTCACACTCTGCTCCTGTCGGGCTGCCGCTGACTGGAATCGAACCACCGGCCATGTGGCCGGCGGTATATCGTACCCATTCCGTAACCTTATCATAGCTATAAAGCAGTTTTTCACTTGTACTTGTTCCAATCGATCAGGTCTTGAATTTCTTAAAACTCCACAAAAATGCAAAACCCACCTGATCTATCTGAAGGAACTTCTTTTGGTACTTCTGCACCCAAAGTTCTTAAAAGTTCTGATATTGCAGTAAATACTTCTGGTTTCTTTAGTACCTGAGGTCCTTGAAGGAACAAAGACGTTTACCATGGTGAATCCAGTTTGGAATAGGAAGCAATTGCAGGAAACATGACTCTACTGAGAGTTTATATGACAGGACTTGAGACAAAACAATTTAAAATGTTGTTCAGCCATCCTGGTGACTGCTAAAGAATTTATCTGGTCTTAATTGCCAGGAATCTAGTAATTGATGACTTATCAGCTCAGTCCCCTTAAAAAACAGGGATATAATTCCCCTCCTGGTAGCATATACCTTAAAATGAGGAAATACAGCGTGAAAGATGCATCCTGTGTTCTCTCTATAGGGTTTTAGGCGTCACCTAAATATCTACCAGAAGCAAAGGCTTCTGGCCAATGGTAATGGATATGTAACCAAATGAGAAGAAACTGAATTTGTGACTGCATTATCATCAACGGAGATATTTCAATCCTCTGATGTACTCTATATTTTATTTCATACATATATTTTCTTACCAGAGATAGTTTTAATCTAGAAGTGATAACTGGGGGTTTAGCTAAATGGACCAATTCCTTCCCTAGTTTGGAATATTCCTTTCATTGACAAGCCTGTGTAAACATGAACAGACAATGGGATTATATGTCTTACACAGAGATGCAATACAACATCCTACACAGAGGATACTTCACCCATAATCTGAAAATTCTCATATGGACTCTCCTAACTGTAATTGTTATATGTGCCATTTACCACAGGCTGATACTATACACTGTGTATGGAGTTCTGGGGGAGGTCACACACTATGGGGGAGATGAACTAAGTTTGGAGAGTGCTAAAGTGGAGAGAGATAAAGTACCAACCAATCTGCTCATAACTGCCACTTTACAGGCTGTGTTTACATTTAGGAGTTGTGGTAGTTTATCTCTCTCCACTTTATCACTCTCCAAGGCTTAGTACATCTGCCCCTATGTCACACACACTTTAAAGATTTCATTTAGTATTACTTGTGAGTGGGCCTTTGGGGATATTTGTTCAAATGATAGGCCACATAGGCCTTCCTCTGGAACATGACTGCAGCAGCCAACAAAAAAATGTAATTTTTTTCCCAATGGATAGCTACAGAGAACCCTGATACTACAAATTAAAATATAGAGCACTGTGAATATTATACGTGCAATAACAATAATGAATAAACAGAAAATTAATATTAATGTTTATAGCTCTCTTATGAGATTTGTGTGGTTCCGATGTTCAGTTTATAAGGATGGATTCCTATTAGAGCCGGGGTGCGTAGGTACGTCCAGGGTACACTGCGCTAACTGTTCCTAAGCTCCTACCTCTGGATGCGGCTTTGCAGCACTTAGGACCTCATTCAGAGTCGGTCGTTGCAGCCGCATGGTCGTAAGGTAAAAGGGGCCAGATATGCAAATGAAGCGCTCGCAAGTTGCGTGTTAAGATGGGATCGTTAGCTGGACGAGCGAGGGGAGGATGCGGCCGTAAGACTAAAAATACGCCCCCTTCTCGTTCGCATTACACGTCATCTCCGGGCATATAAGGATTAATCGAGACCATCGGGAACCATCGGAGCTGCTCGTAGAGCTTAAGGTTGACCATACCCTTTCTTAAGCACTACGATCTAGTCAGTGTAAAAACCTCCCATGTCACATGTGCCATGACACTACTTAATTAATTATGCACTCCCATAAAACGCTGTTTGCATAGTCAGGCACACCTGCATTCGGATCTCCACTCCCACGTTCACAAGCACCTTCCCCTGTTACCACCCACAAACGGCTCATCCTGTCACTCAAACTAACGACCTGGCTGTGTTCAAGGAGAGAGCAATTTCTGATCGTAATAGCTAGTTTGCGCACGCGCATTGCGAATTATACACATGCGCAGTTTAGTGAACATCGGTGGCGTATGACCGAGCGGCCGCAACTACCGACTCTGAATGAGGTCCTTAGTCCCGCACGGCTGGTTTCTTCAGTTGGCGCTCTCCGAACTTCCAGTTCCTATTCAGCGTGATGACGTAATCCAACGCCAAGGATAAGGATGCATCTCCTGGTCACTTTATTTCTAGTAAAAACTTTAAAAAAAACGTTATTGTTTAATTCTTAAAAACGGAAGTGAAACTTCTGGAAGTTGTCATTAAAAATAGCGGTGAGCACATGGCTTCTAGTTATTGCACTAAAAATGGTTGAATGTACATGGTTCCTAATTATTGCACTTGAAATTAATGTATATCTGGAAATAATTTATGTTAAATATATAAACTAACTAAAATATTAAAAATATATCATTCTATTTAAATATAAATTTATATAAAAATCATTTTATTAAAACATTTATAAGAAGGCTTTAATATCTATATTGATATTTAATCCATGGGGTTTTAAGGTTTTTTAGATGGTAAATCCATTTTGTTTTAATTTTTAGTAGATCCTTTATTTTGTTACCACCTCTTCAGTCTGGATTACTTTTTTGTATTCCCATGAATTTTATAGATGATGGGTCCTTTTTGTGACATTCAAGATAATGTTGGGAACCACTATGTGTTGTTAAACCCTTTTTTATGTTATTTAGGTGTTCCTCTATCCTTATTTTACATTTTCTTTCTCTGTCCGATGTTTTGATATCCACAAGGACATTCTAACAAATGCACCACTGCTTCTGTGTCGCATGTGATACGGTTACGTATTTCATATTCTTTTTTTGTTTGGTTGGAATGAAATTTAATGATTGATCGTGTAGTATTCTATTTTGTAGTTTTACATGCTATACAGTTCAAACAATAATTGAATCCCTTTGGTTCATTTTCTTTCTTTATTTGGTTTGCTATCGGAAAAAACTTTTAGTAAGTTCTTGTTTTAAGTTTTTTTGCCTTGCTATAAATAACTTTAGGTTTCTTTGGTAATATTCGAGATAATGAGTCATCTGATCCTAGAATATGCCAATGTCTGTTGAGGAGTTCTTCTATCAATTTGTAGTGGCTATTATATTGCGCAATAAAAGCCACTTCAATCTCCTTTGATGGTTCTTTTTGTTTATATTGTATAATTTTGTTTCTATCCATCCTTCCTATTTCTTCAATTTGTTTTTGTAAACAATCCTCTTTATAACCCTTTTCAACGAACTTCCTTTTCATTATTTTGCTTTAGGTTGCGAATGTATGATTTTCTGAACAATTTAGTTTTATTCTTCTGAAGTGGCCATTGGGAATATTTGTTAACCATTTCCTATGGTGGTTACTTGTTATAGATAAAGCATTGTTTCCACTGACTTCTGATACTGCCTTGTTAGATTGGATAGAAATTACATCAAATAATGAGAGCTGAGAGTTCCGGAGTAGAAGTGTTAAACTAGCGTGTCAGCACTTTTGTCGCTCTTCTGTCCATCTCCAACAGAGCTCTTGGAGAGAGATAAAGTTTAGAGAGATAAAGTACCAACCATTCAGCTTCTAACTCATTATTCTAGCACAGCCTGTAAAATGACAGTTAGAAGCTGATTGGTTGGTACTTTATCTCTCTCCAAGAATTGATATATTCCCCAAAGGCTTGAAATATCTCCCCTACAAAGTTGTCTTAAAATATCTGTTCATTGAGACAAAAGTTATATACTATAGACCACCATTATTTTTTTAAATACTTTTTTAATGTTGGGATAGTTATTAATAATTTGAGAACCAATTAGCAAATAATTGTTTGTACAATAAATAATGCATATCATTCAATCAACCAAAGCGAGAGTCACTATCCCTCTACCACTAACTAATAATACTAAAAAATTATGCTGAGTAATACTTATGTATTGAACGCACAGCAAGTTTACTGAACATTTCAGAGGCATTTGTCATTGCTCATTAACTTAATTATCACTGCCAAAAAGCTGCTCTTTTAGCAGTGTGAGACTTTTCCCCAACAGCTGCGGTGTCCTGTTACTAATAGCATAATTGCTAATTGCGCAGTATGCAATCAGAAGTTTGCCAGGGGGTGGGGCATATTATAGGTGTGCAGTCCCCTCTGGAGATGTCCCCAACCTGGAACAAGGCATCTGGCTAAGAATTCTGACTGTACGGTCCCAGGTTGAGCGGCTACCAGGGGGTATCTGCAGCAGGTCCCTGCCCCCCATGGAACCAGAGAAATTGCAAAGGCTTTAGTCAAGTAAGAATATTTCAGAAAAGAACCTGTGCTCACTCTCCTGTGATGATACTAGCTAGCGGCTGACACTGAGAGATAAATCAATCTCTGGAGTACAAATGATTATGGGAAAATGTGTCTGCACTTCGCTATATAAATGTAAGTCTAACACACAAGTATGATGAAAGAAGTATGTATTTATTATATTATGCAGGTAATGCTATGATGGTAGTGCTCCTTGGGTAAAAATGGAACACTCTGCTACTAATTGTAGCCAGTGTCTGGATGTTAGTCTCTATTCCATCAATTAGTGTAAAAAAAAATCAATAAAAAAGTAGTTTTTAACAAGAAAAAAAGCTGTATATAAAGCAGTCCAGAAAAAATATAGAATTGCGGGTGTAATGCTCTGGAGGGGCGGCGTTCTGTGCACTCCGGTCCATTTACTTACCCTCTTGAGACTTCAGGCACTTGCCGCAGTGTAGCATTGGTTATTTTGTGTGTGTTGTTTATTGGTTTAACCTCTCTCTGCCGGGGAGTGTGTGCCATGTTACACACTCCTGGGTATCCCTATAGTTATTCCCCAGCGGCTGCGAAACTGACCGGGTCCCCCGCGTTCATTGATCGTGTGGTCCACATTCGACAATCGCTGCCGCCGGTCACTCGATTCAACCCGCTGGTGAGGAGTGTAGGGTTACTTGCTGGTCAAATAGAGCCTGGTGAAGGTATGTTCACACGCTTGATGTGGTGGATGATGGAGGTGTATTGACGCCAGTCACTTCCGGGTGTGTGTACCACGAGATTAGCGGAGACACTGGTGTGTTGTTGCTGCATTGGGTATAGCACCTGAAGTAAAGGTCTTTTGGAATCAATAGAGTCTTTGTAGTAGATATAGTGGATACAAGTGGTCTGATGCGTAGCAGCCTCTGTGGCCTTCCTCAGGGACATGTGATGTGATAGTGAGAGGTCTTTGCAATTTATGTGGGTGGAATCCCTTTTGACCCCTCCCAGTGGGTGGTGGTAAGGTTGTCACAGTTACCTGACAGGGATGATGAGTCATCACAAAAGCCGAGTGCATATTGTATCTATATATTCCCCAATGGGCTGTGAATGTCAGTGTGTTAATTTGTGTGTATTGTCACACAAAAGTTATTGCTTAATATATGGAAATAATTTAGGGGAGCCTGGTCAATGTAGATTGGTTTGTGTCCCAAGTATATCTAGCTTAAGTACAGTCACTGACCTCATGGTCCTGATACCTTCTATTGATTATTAGGCACGTGTTATTGATTGATAGTCGATCTTACTTCATTATCAATATTGAGTCCTTGTGGGGACTGTGTTTTTAGTGTGAAGATCCACTTTAATTCTTCTTTGTTAATGGTATTGTTAAAGTCACCTCCCCTCCAGTTCTGTTTGATTTGTCTTATTCCTATTATTTTAAGTCCTTCAGGGTTATTATCATTTTGAAATGTTGAGACAAACTGTGTGTTTTTAACCCTTTGTGTATATTCCTAATATACTCTGCAGATCTCACTTTTAGTTGTCTGACTGTCCTACCGACATACTGTAGCCCACATGGGCATTCGGCTAAATACACAATTCCTGAACTGTTGCAAGCAATATGTTCCTTGATTGTGTATGTCTCATTGGTTATGTTGGATTTAAATGATTGTATTCTTTTGGTGGTGGATCCACATGTTTGGCAGGTGGAGCACATGCCACACTGGAAGAAACCATTTTGTAGTGTTGTGTTGGTTAGGGGTTTTTTGAGTTAATGATCACGGTGGAATGTGGTTTTTGTTTAATCTCATATTGAGATTCGGTGCTTTTTTGAAAATTATTTTGGGTTTTGGTGGTAATACTTTATCTAGTAGGGAATCTTGCTGCAGAATGTGCCAATGTTTTCTCAGTATGTTATTCAGTGTAATGGAGTCACTGCTATATTGCGTTATGAAACTATAAGCTGCCTTCTTGTCGTGTGTTTTTTTTTTCGGTTCTACTAGGGAGTCTCTTTCCAAGTTGAGGGATTTTTTAAAAGCTTGTTCTATTTCTCCTGGATTGTATTGTTTTGATATAAATTGTTCCTTCATCTCTTTTCCCTGTTGTACAAAGTGTGCATCTGGTGTGCAGTTACGCCTTATCCTTCTGAATTGGCCTAAGGGTATGCTTTTGAGCCAATTCGGGTGGTGACCACTCGTCGATAAGATATAGCTGTTGACATCAAAAGTTTTTTGGTACGTTTTTGTGTGAATGTGATTGTTGTCAATAGTCAAGCAAGGAATGAGAACTCGGATAAGAATTCTGCTGGACCAGTTCCTGTTGGAGGCCCATATATCACTGCAGGCTCCTGGAGCTGTCCCCAAGTAAAAATTTAGAAGGGGTTCAGGGCTATCTGGGAGTACCATGTCCTTTTTGCCCAGAAAACTGAAGATATCAGCAGTTTAAGTAAAGTGGGGACTTGGAGCAAGGCACCTGGGTAAAGATTGACAGTCTGTGACTGGAAGTCCCTATCTCTGCTATCTGCAGAAATTTAGAGGGGGAGCAGGGATAACTGTGGGTATCTGCAGCATGTCCCTCCCACCCAGGGAACTGGAGATACTGAAATTCACCAACATTTGAAACCCCCTGAATAAAGACTCGTGATGAGGCTGTTGTAAAAGATCTCTCTCCTGCACAAGCTGCCTTGTGAACAGATTCTGGAGACTGTTCGCCATCTCTGGATGGCATACAGTAATTCTATCATGTTAAAAAAAAAAATTTTCTGGAATTTGATGAGTTATTAAATTTATCCTATGAAATGTGGAAACTATCAGGGGAGGATTGTAATCAGGAGATATCAGTGATATCTCCTGCATTACTTAATTATGAATAGGTCCATTACTCAGAAATTACAATTTGGCATGATAAATTGTGTAATTAAGGTAGTTAAGGGATGAAATAGGCCCCTAGGTAATATAATAATGGTGCTGCTGTAATAGTGCTGCTTAGACTAGAATAAAAAAATACTGCTGAATTTACAGTATTTACAAAATGTTGTAATAATACAGCTTACAATACTTACCATCTGCAGATGAATAATGAAAAATTTCATACAGGAAAAAAACAACTTTTCTTTATGATATTCCAAGCTTAATAAACGTGCATTTATTTTATTCATAAAGACCAATAAAATGTAGCACACTCTTAGGTTTTATCATTTCCCAAAGACAAACTTGTTTTTTAAATAATTTTGACACTTTAAGACATTGCTAAAATATAATGTTACTCCCTAATGAGTGACATTGTAGCACCTTCAGCTCATTGTTATTATATTCCTCAGCTGTGTTGTACTTTCTTGCATTGCTTTTTTCTTTTGGACTCATCAAAGATTCATCAGGAAATGTGCTAGGGTCATAAGCATTGCTGCACAGCATGAGGGTTATGTGTACTGTACATCAGTGTATCGACTTGGGGGTAAGCTCATTGGAGTTACTTCAACAAGTTTTACTTCAACTACCATTACAGAAGTTCTTATATTGAATCCATTAACTGATTTTATCCTGTAAGGCTGAATTGAATTTGTTTAAGTTATTTTGAATGCTTGCTTTTCTTTTTTACATTGTTAAGAAAAAATATTACAGACACAACCTTTCAACATTACTCCTTCCCTGCCTTACTAAATACTCTGCCCCAATCAAACGACTTTGGACCGTATTCAATTAGAGGCAAAAAGCCGTAAACAGCTAAAAAGTTTTGCATATTGCCGCTTTTCGCCTGGTCAGAACTTATCTCCAAATTCAATTCCAGGCGGAATTCGCCTAAGCGGAAACTCAATGCAATGTAATAGGTGAAAACGTTTCGCCAATGAATAGTAGATGAAAAAAAGTGCAAAATCTTTATTTTGGGGTGCAAACATGGGAAAATTACCCAGAACCCTTGGGACAGTCCCCCAAAGGACAAATCTGGCCAAAAAAAACGTAAGAACACCTCAAAAAAGTACTTTCACTTTTGGGGTGAAAAAGTAAAAAGTGGGGGGACAAGTATAAAAACTAATGAAATAGACTTCTTGGGGGTCTGCAAGAATGGGTCAGGTGACTTTAGGATTGCAGGTGCATGCCACAGGTGCATTTTTAAAGTTTTTTAAAAGTTCACTATAGAGACATAAAAATATGTTAGCACCCATTTTCAAGTACCCCAAATTTGACTGGACTACTTATTTTTACCCAAAAATACAGCTTTATGCCATTCTTCACTACTTTTACAAAGACGTTAATAAGAAGCAATTTAAACCAGTTAAGTTCCCCAAACCCTTTTAACAGGGCTATTAGTACACATCTACATGTTCCGCATTCGCCGCTTTCTGTTTACGCGTGTTTAGGAATTGAATAAGACGAAAAGCTGGGACGCGCATGAAAAGTTTTCGCCTCTGAAACAGGCGAAGAAGGCAGAAAGTCGGACAGGCAAAACTTGTCCGACTTTTCGCCTCTAATTGAATACGTCCCTTAATATACTATACTATTGCAGTGACCTTGGTTGAATGAATTAATTGATAAGAATGTTTTGTTTTCATTTTATTGTTAACTAATTAATTAAATAGGTAACTGCAATAGTAAATTAAGTGTGTGTAAATTAAATGTGAATTTTGGAAGAAAAGCATTTTGTGCCAGATAGAAAAGGTTTTGCAGGAGAGTCTGATACAGGTTGAGTCTCCCATATCCAAATATTCTGAGATACGGAAATATTCCGAAATATGGAATTTTATTAGGATGACTATGAAAGTGAAACCTTTGCTTTTTGATGGTTCAATGTACATAAATGTACAATGTACATAAACCTTGTTTAAAGCACAATTTATTAAAAATATTGTATACAATAACCTTCAGGCTTTGTGTATCAGGTGCATATGAAACATAAATTAATTTCATATATGTACACAAACTTTGCTTGAGCCACAAAATTATTGAAAATCTTGTATAAAATGACCTGCAGGCTGTGTAAGGTGTATATAGATCATAAAAGCATTCTCTGCTTAGATTTGGGTCCCTTTCCCAAGATATTTCATTATATTATGCAAATATTCCAAAATACGGAATATTCCGATATCCAAAATACCCCTGGTCCCAAGCATTTTGGATATGGGAGACTCAACCTGTATTGCACTTGCATACAGTATGTCCCAACATGAACAATTTAACTTTGGCGACAATGTATTCCTTCAGGTTTTCACACTTATTTATTATAACATCCTCCAGTATTCCATGTTTGAGCATCCAGAATCTCACACAGACTGTAGACTACACAGGTGTGAATGAAATAATAAAGGAATGTTTAATAAGAGAAACAGAACAAAACGGCAAACAAATCCACACAAAAACAGTAGACCAATCTAGCAAATACAAATTAACTAATACAGACATGTAGAAAGTTGAGGTCCAGTAAACATAGTAGGCTGTGGCTTTGAAACAGAATCATGGGGGCATATTCAATTGGCCGCAGCGTAAGAAATTTCAGCCAGCCTCAAGGCTTTTCCTATTCAATGAGACGCAAGAATTTTTAAAGTAATTTCTATAGGAATTAACACAGCTTGTTTTCTTGCAGCTTTAGAGCAGGTGCAAACTTGGGAAAAATATTGTTATTTTAATGTAAATATTAAGGGATTTGGTCCAAAACCCCATAGACACCCCTTAATAATCAATTAGTCAATTAGAAATGTTTATTTATCTTAACTGGGCCAATATCACTAGTCAACAGCCATTTGCATGTAATTTTGTGCACAGAATACTAATAAACCATCAGAAATTTGATACAATATAACGTTTTTGAGATATTTTGAAACATTTTAATTGGAAAATGAAAGTATTTAATAACAGTAAGTGTTTGGCAAGACTCCCTTCTGCCTGCGCTATGGGGTATACATCCTGCCCAGATTTCTCATCCTCTATGTCATGAGAATCCCCCTTCTAATCTTCCTCACTCTCCTCCATGTGCTGGTCCTGGGGAAGGACCCTCCTCTTAGCAGAATGACACTCGCCAGGGGCGTCGGCTGATGGGAGGGGTCATCCGGCAGTGCCACCCACGGCCTGGGGGTAGAATCAAGATAGGACTGCCAGCAGGGGTGTTACAAAAGAGGACGGGGTCTGTGTGCACTGAGCGCAGCACCGCATTAATAGACTCTGGGCACAAGAGTGTGCCCAGAGTTAACAGTCTATGTGCAGATCACTGGGAAAATGGCTGCGGTGGCCATTTTCTCTGTATTTTCCATACAGCGCATGCAGCCATATGCAGCGGCAGCAATTTTCCAGGTGTTTTTAACAGCGCTGACACCGGCGCCGTCGTGGGACTCCGGAGTGGTAAGTATAATATGGGTGCATGGTGTTCACTGGACACCCTGTACCCATTATAAATATGCCCCTGACTGCCAGGATTGGGTCACAGTTATACCCCTAGCTCCTAGATTTTCATAGCCGCTGCCTGATACATTGAATGCATAAAGTTTTTTTTTTTATACAAGGTGCACATGACGTCACGCACGGTACCTCGCTGAACTGAGGAGCCAGCCACAGCCGCAGCCAGCCCAGAAGATTGTGAGCATCTGTGGGCTGCAGGGGTCTGGATACAGGGGGCTGAGGAGTAGAGCTGGAGAGACAGAAGGGGGGCTGGCTTGGTGGACAGGAGGCGGGTGGCTGGGGAGTCAAGGGGGGATGGTAGGGGAGACAGGAGGGGTGTGGCTGGGGAGACAGAAGGGGGATGGCTGATAAAATATGGGGGGCTGGCTGGGGAGACAGAAGGGGGGCTGCCTGTGGAGACTTTATAAGTACAGAGTGTAATTATTCAGAAAATATTTTGAGTGGAGGAGGGGGCACCAGTACATTACTTTGCCAGGGGCATTCAGACCCCTACATACACCCCTGCCTCTTTTCGCTGGATGCCATGTAGCTTGCTAGATCCTGTCCCAGCTTAGGGCTATTGTCCAGAGGGGGAAGTAAGCAGGAAGCCCCTCGAACTGTTCCATGACCATCATCACCCGGGGGACATTCTCACAGTGGGCTGATTCATGATGAAGCCTTTGTCTCTGTGTTTCAGCACTCTGGCTGATGGCTGATCAGCATAAGGAGATGTGTGTCCCTCACACCACTGGCAGTGGCCAGTGCAAGTGGCAATTTTACTTTTGTTTTAATGTCTCCATTTTAAATCAGTGGTATTCTTTTTTTGGTATGAAGTAATGGCAGCCGCTAAAATTCATGGGAGTGTAAAACATCCTGATAACTTTTGTAATGTATGCGGTAAGACCACGTCAAAAAGTAAAATAAAGTCTATAGCGCAGGATAAAATCTGGGCAGCCTATATTTCTTGCATAACCTTTGCAACTAATCTGACAGAATGGTTAACAGGAAATCACGTATGATGTTGTTTGCTTTCGCAATGGTATGGCGTGAGCCAAGAACTCTGACTGTTATTTATTTCTAACTAGTATTGCTGGGCATTCCAGTAAAACTAAATACACTATCAAATATCACAATTATCTTCATCGCTAAAACCTGTGCCTCATGGAAGAGGACTGTCTGTACCCTTACCCTGTGTTTGTACCTGTGAATTGGGGACATAAGAGGAAAGCGAGTCAGAAGATACAGAATATTTAATGAAGTATCACCCCAAACCTCAAGTTAAATCACCTCACATCATAGAACAGGAAGAATTACAGTAAATAATTGGTTTTGTGACTCGAAACTGTCAAACGAACAAGCCGAACTTTGGGGTTCTAGGCTGCAACAGTGGAACCTTCTGGCTCAAGGTTTAACAATTTCAAGTTTTAGAACAAGAAACTTTGGCCACATATTTTTAAAAGAAAAATTCAATGTGTGTGTGTTCTGATTTTAACGGTTTAATGATTGAGCTTCGTGTTCAGCACAATACTAATGAGTGGTGACTGTTGATTCTTCGAGAATAGTCTGACAGCATTGTTACTCCATAATGGGAACAAACTCCCTTCAGTACCTCTAGCCTATGCAGTGGACATGAAAGAAATGTATGAAAGTATGGCTGTGTTGTTGGAGGGAAACAAGTGTAAAGGGCCTATCCATTAGCAGATAAAATTAACGATTGAACGATATATCGTTCAATCGTTCATTATATCTGCTAATGGATAGGCCCTGAACAATGACAGATGCGCACTCCCGTGGCCGATAAATCACATCTATCATCTCTCCAACATGTTGGTCAATTATCGCATATAGCTGTATGATATTAGCAGTATCGTGCAGTTTATATGCGGTAAACAACAAATGACGAAAGATATTAGCAGCAACTACAGAGCATTGCAGAGAAAAAATCCACTCCCTGAATGATGTCGTGCGATATCGTTCATCGTTCGTCGTTTGCCAAAATCTGTCATGCACATGACAGCTATCGTTTAGCACAGCCACTGGAATTTTCAAGGGATATCTTTTGTCTTTCATCGGTATGAAATACATTTGCTAATGGATAGGCCCCTTAAGGATCATGGAGTTATCTTTGTTGTGACTTAAAAGTAGTTGCACTGCTGTTAGGTTTGCAAGGTGGATTCACAAAGTATGCGTTGCTGTTTTCTGTGTTTATGGGATAGCAGTGACACTAAAAATCACTGTATCACACAGAAGTGGCCTGAGAGCGAAACCTATGTTGCTGGAGAGATAAATATCAAGTACACTCCATTGGTTGAGCCGCAAAAAATCACTTTAACTATGCTGCATATTAAGTTGGGCTTAATGAAGAATTTTGTGAAAGCTCTGGATAAAGAAGACTAGGCTTTCAGATATCTAAAGGAAAAGTTTCTGAAGTTATGTGAAGTAAAGCTAGCAGAAGGCAAATTTGTTGGCTAGCAAACAAGGAAACTGCTTACGGATGAAATACAGTATTTAACGCTAAACTGACGGAAATTGAGTGTGCTACTTGGTCCTCCTTCAAGGCTGCTCTTTGTGGATTCTTAGGGTACAGAAAAGAGGCCAACTATAGTACGTGTCCGTCGTGAATTAACTATTGGACAGCTATAAGACTAATGGTTGTAGAATGTCATTTAAAATCCACTTTTTACATTCCCATCTAGACTTTTTCCCTGACAACTTGGGTCGTGTAAGTGATGAACAGGGGAAACGTTTTCACCAGGACATTCTGACAATGGAGCATCACTACCAGGAATGCTGGGATCGGCAATGATGGGGGGCTACTGCTGGTTCATTTTCAGAGAGGCCAATGAGACACTGTACAAATGGAAGGCAATATGGTGTAATGGTTAGCGTTACTGCCTCACAGGGACTGATGTGAATGGACAAATATTCTCTGTAAAGCGCTGCGGAATATGTGTGCGCTATATAAATAACTGGTAATAAATAAAAATAAATAAAAAAACAAAGTGACTTAACATTTTATCTTTCATTAACATTACGACTAATTTGGATTGTTACGAGCTTCTGAAGTTTAGTTTTTACAGTTTTTAAGCATTTCTGTAGTTTAATTAGTATTTTATAAATTAATACATTGAGAATATTTAAATTCTATAGAGATTAATTGAATTTTTCACTTAGGTTACTTTTTTCCAGATATAGCGATAACCACTTTTGTTATTTATGTGTATCTAGTACTGTATATGGGGGTGCAGTATGGGTGGGACAGGTATTTTAAACATTGCAGGTAGGAGTTACAGGTGTTTTTTTAAGTGATTTCAAATTACAAAAAAATGATTTACTGCCAATGTTATGCACCCCAAATTTAACTACAGAATTTATTTTAAAGAAAAAAATATGCTTTCTATAATTTTTTCATTGCTATTAAAAAAAACATATCTGCCATATGAACCATTTTAAAAGCACAAAATAGTTTTCTTGAGTACAGTAATAGACATCTATAGTGTTACCCCATATTTATTTGATGTTTCTTACCCATTTTTTACTATTTTTCACATGGGTTTCTGGCAAACACAATTTTTAAATTGGATAGCGTGAGAATCGGGAGCGCAAATAGCTACGGTAATCAGAATTTGATCACGATAGTCACATTAATTTTTGTGGCAAAAATCTTCTGTTCAATTGAATATGCCCCATGCACTGGCATAGGTATCCAAACTTGATAGTCTGACCTAAGCAGACACACAGTTTACTGGGGAGTATGGCCAAGTGTGTGGGGCATGGCCATGCCCAATTTTACATTCACTTTACAGAGTATGAGAATGTGGCCATGTCATATTGGGCGATGGGTATTTTTTCTCAGATTGCTCTAGAAATCTGGCACCATCCCCAGAAAAACCACTCAGCCCTCCAATCCATCGACAGATCTCATTATTGTAAAGTAAATCATTCGTGCAAATATATACAGGGAGTTCGGAAAGTCCCTCTACAGTGAATGTGTGCTAAGTGTGTGTGTCAGTCCAAAATTCAAATAGGGGAGCCACACCAACTGCTAGTGTGCCCAGCTGGCATTATTTGTCAGCATTAAGAGTGGCAGTTGGTGTGGTTCCCCTATTTGAATTTTGGACTGCGCTGCAGCCCCACCACTGGAGCCGCCACTGTCTGTCACACACCTAGCACAGTCACTGCAGAGGGATTTTCCGAAAGCCCTGTATATTTGGATTTTTGTGACAGGTGGCATCTCTGGAATGTTACATGTTTGAGCTTTTGAAAAAAGGACTGTATTTATTATTAAGGCCATCCAGACATAACATGGTTCAGGAGCAGCATAGCAGAACTATGATTTTGCCCTTTATTTTTTATTTTTTTTACAAATTACAGTAACTTGTACATAGAACAAGTAGTTGGGTACCACAGCATTTGGAGTCCATATATCATTTTGGGCTTTTCATCCACAGTTGCCCAGGGCTGGTTTTTTTGTTACAGTCCTGACACTATTTGTTATAATGAACTTCTGACCATAAAAAGCACAGCCTTTAACATTTTCAGTTCTGCCTCCAAATGCACTTGGCACACTGGGAGACATTTATGGGAACTGGAAGAAAGCGATAAGGCAGTGTTATCAATAAAAATAAATTGCCGGGTAACTATCTTATTTTTTTGAGAAGTTTAGAAATGGAAAACAAACATCTTTTTTATTGATATAGGTAGCACCCCTTTTCCTTTGCACCATTTTTTAAAATAAATATACCCAAAAGTCTGTGTAGCCCTACACTTCCAGGTGCCTCAACATGAATTGAGAGGTGTTAAACCACGCAGTTAGACTTTACACAATTTCTTCTAAACATAGTGGTTCCACCTAAATTAGCTTCTCTCATCAGGTTGTAGTTCTATGTAGGAACATCGAGCAGTCTCGCATAGGACTCGCTGATGTCAGAACTCCGCCCTCTATTACATTTACCTCCATATATGTGAAGTCCTGCGGTAATACATGGAGGTTCAAATTTCTCCAGTCTTTTCCTATTTGAAATCTTTGCAGTTCGGTGTATTGAAGTTTTCAGTATACACCTATTTATTAACAGCTGCAACAGTATGCCAAGAAGTGACATGATTCAATTGAACCACATGGTAGTATTGTTCAAAATTGGGGAACCCCAAGTCACAGAAAGCAGTAGATTTAGGCAAACAGGAGATCTTAAGTTTAGGTAATTTACCCTTCAAAATAATTTTACTTCCAAGTTTGCTGGAGTATTAAGGAATGACTCCCAGACCAACAAAGTCAATTTCTAAAATAAAAAAAGGAAAATTCATTTTAACCACAAGATTTAGAAGGATCTCCAAGGGTGAGAATAAGTAGAGATGAGAGGTTCTTTTTGCCAAATTAACACCAGTTCGGATTAGTTTGGATTTATTTTATTGACTATATAAAACACCTGAGAGCCGTATAGCCAATATGATGCCGTTTCTGAGATAAGACATAACCAAGTAAAACCGAAGCGCTCATTTCTACTGAAAAGGGTGAGATAGTAAGTTTGAAACTGTTGATTATAGTTCTTTGTAATTGCAATGCAGCAGAGGATAGAAAAGGATCTCCAATGTATTTCAAAATTTAGTTCTAGGATTTCATTGTGTAGGCAGTGTAGTGGAGATCTAAAACTTTTGATTTAGAAATCTTGTAACCAAATAATTTGCCATAAAGATCTAAATCTCAGAACAACTGGGGAGTGAGATCAAGGATTTATAAAAGTGTTAGTAGAACATCATCAAATAGTAATAACTTGTATTCACAGTTGTACTCCTGTACTCATTTCACATCTTGGTCTAAGGATATTGTCATGATTCTGTGCATAATGCCTAAAACAGTGGAGAGAATGGCAGGCCTCCATAGTGGCATTGTTAATTGTGCATAGCGATGATATAAGTCCATTAATTTAAACTGTGTAGGATGGGGATAAATAAAGGGCATGGATAACATTACAAAAAATTGTCTGGAAATCCAAAATGTTATAATGTGTGATACATGTCAAAGGCCTTTTCAACATTAAGTGCCAAAATAATGGAGGGGATTTAAATTAATTTACATAGGAAATAAGGGTGCTAGTATTGTCTAAAGGTTGCCTAGTGGGAACACATCCAACAGAGTCAACCAAATACAGTAGCTCATGTAGCTTATAAGTCTGATTGAAAGCAATTCAGAAAAAAAGCTCTGAGTTCAAAAGCAATATTGGTCTTTAATTAGCACAGTTAGTGGGATCTTTATTTCTGGTTCAGAATCACTATTCAAGTAGAATGAATCCTCATGAAATATGCTGCCTTGTGGTATATAATGGAAAACTTGTGTTAGACGTAGTGTAAACTCCTTTTCAAATGTTTTATAATAAGACTTGGTAAAGTCATCTGGGTCATGGAGCTTTGTATGACTTTTAAGATTGCAAGGTGGTCGCCACCTCTTCCCCAGTGATTGCTTGATAAAGTAACTGAACCTGTAAACATTCCAGTTAAAGCAATGCACAGTGTTGTGACAAATATTGCATATTACATTTCTGATTTGTAGAGGCTTTTTAGTATACATTTTAGAGAGGGCATCATAATAATTTTGGAGAGTTCCATAAATTGACCTAGGGTTAAGTGTAAGCACACCTTTCCTGTTGGATGTGATGGCTTGCTTAGCCCTTCTTGCTCTTAAGTTGCTGTTCAGCCAATCCACTGATTTTTTTTTGTTGGAACTGATGTCACTACATGTTCTCTAACAGCTTGAGGTAGCTAGGAATTTACATTTTAGAGCCCGCATTAAACTGTGCCTTGCTGCATGAAACTAGTCCACCATGTCAATCAAGACTTGGTTCCACCCCTCTTTCTCTGATAAGCACTCAGGTTGGGGGTTGCATCTGCATCATGTGCATCTAATTTAAGATGACAACAAAGTATAATTTAATGTGTGTTCGTGGCAAGAAAATAAAATGTATGTACACACACGATATGAAAATAAAAACTATGGAGCCAATTTCTTTAGTATTTATTAACAAAGAGGATATTTTTCAGAGGAAAGCTGGGTACTTCATTGTGCAACCTAATATAGGCATTAATTATTTTTATTTTCAATATTCACTGTTATTGAAAACTGTAGCACCGACTATATATTCTACAACTATAAACCAATTCAAACCACATAAGAAAATTTATGGTAGAGTTAACAAGAGCTGATTTTCCAGGTTTTATGATTTACAAAATTGATATCCAGAAAATGAGATTATGATTTTAAGTAAAATAATCTAATTGGTTTGATTACTAATGTATAACAATTTACATGAGCTTCCATATAACTAATATTTGTAAATATGTTTTTATTTTAGTATCGTATCCTAAATGTCTATTAGCATTTATTTTATTGATGGACTGTTATACAAAATAAATATTGTGAATTTTAATTTAGGTAGTAAAGCTGTACCCATAATGAGATTTTGATGTACAGGTATAAGGTGAAGTAATTTCACAAAGTTGTTATATTGTGACAGATAGTACAAGATGCAACAATTTTGTTACTGTGATCATGATGAACAGTTAATTAGAATGAATAAACTTAAGTACATCTGTACAATGAATAACTCCTGGAATTGAGCGAAGATACAAGGTTACATTTTATTCAGCCTTGATTGAAGAGACTAGACATTGTTCAAGTACTGTAGAATGATTTACATTATTTGTTGTTTTTTATGTGCTTACTACCTTTTTATTATTTTTTATCAGTAAAAAAGAAAAACACAAACACTTAAGTGCAATGGAGTGCAATTTTAGCAGATAATTCATTAAGTCATGATTAGTTTTGGTCTTCAAACTGCCTACTTTAATGCCCAGGAATTTGGAGGGTTAAAATGCAAATAAATATTGTTGTGTAATGATTTACATCAGGTTTAAAAGGCCAAAGTCACTGGCAATTTCAGGAGAAAAAAATTGTGAAAAAAACACTAGCCGAAATTGCTTCAACTGTATGCACAACAATATAAAGGGGAACATTAAATATATGTATTCAATGTCACTAATTAACAATTACAATGTTTAAGGGGCCCAAACAATTCATAAATATATTTGTGGAGCACATACATAATTATTGAATTCATTTATTATTTAGGAAAACTAATATTAAATAATAAATGTGTATTACATTTTAATTGCACAGACAATAATATCAAATATATATTAAGGGATCAATATTATTTATAAATTAAATAATTTGGCCACTTTTATTTCTAATTTAATTTGGCCATATTAATTTATTAATATTGGAGCCACTGATTAGATTTTAAACTTGTAGCTCTATAAATGCCTACATCTTTTATTAATTAATATGTACACAATCAACAAAAAAACATATTTGAATACATAAAAATTAAAAACATCCACACAAATAATTATTATGATACAATTTTCTAAAAATATGTAAGGAGGACAAGAAATCTAAAGGGTTAACAAATAGATGTTCTAAAGGGTTAAAAAAACAGATGTAAGTACACTACTACCCAAAGCAGCTCATATGTGAAATTCTTAGTTAAATGAGATATTCTTGTTGAATCTACTAGTCCCACACTGTGTAAATCTCAATGGTTCAGCACTTTAAACACTGAAAACTACAGTCAAAGAACCTCCCAATACTTAAACATACTAGAAATAGACTAATGATGGATTCCCTCAATTATAAATGAGAGGTAGCCATCTCAAATCTGGTGTTATTCTGCAGGTTAGCCAACATCTTACAACTACAGAGAATATTCATAATTAGTAATGCTGTGAGCTCAGTCTCCACTCTACTGTAATCTAAAATGTACTATTTCAACTGTGCTGTCGCAATTTCAGTACCAATAATGGTACAAAGCACAGACTTAACAACTGAATTTTAGCAATGTGTCTTTCATCCAACAGAAATATTCCTTTATACTTCTGATTTAATCTATAAAAGTAGTTTCAAGGCTAAACTTCACTATTTACAGCATGATTTATATATAAACATTTGTGTCCTAAACAAATATTGGGTGGATTTTATGACCTGAGCAAAAGCTCACATAGAGGGAGATGTAACAAACTTTGGAAAGAGATAAAGTACCAACTAATCAGCTCTTAACTACCATTTAACAGGTTGTGTTTGAAATGACAGGAACTGAGTGGTTGGTACTTTATATCTCTCAATGGCTTGATACATCTCCCCCATAGACACTTGCACATAGCCAACTAACCAATCTAAAGGTACTGTTTATAGCACCTAACCTATGTTACTAGTACTGTATATGACTATTTACTGAACATTCCATTCTCATATTACTGCTGGTAATAGCAGATTTCTTCTGTATTCTCATTTAAATGTGTACATATGAAAGCAATGCTTCAGTATCATGAGTCACTTACCTCTCCTTACCCTAAGGCCAAGACACTTACCACCTGTGCTCTGTTGGTAGTATTAAGTTTGTGTCATATTTAAAACACAATTTTAAGCCTCAAACTGAGATGTAGTTAAATTAAACTTGATAGATAGATAGATAGATAGATAGATAGATAGATAGATAGATAGATAGATAGATAGATAGATAGATAGATAGATAGATACTCTGTGGTAACACCAAATGTGACCTTTCTTGCCTTTGTGGGCACTTGCATTCATCTAACTTGTATACATTTGCAATGAGGAATACAGCTTGAATAGCACTTCAGTTTTCCTAGTAACCATGGTGGATGTGGTTGCCAGGGTACTTATTACTGAATGGGCACTTGGGAATGATCACTGAACTTTGTTGTGAAGTAAAACAAAGCATATTTCTGCATTCTATAATAGCACATACTGTACATCTCTCTGATTCAGGAACAAAATATGCAAATGTTTTTCAAGATGGAGCATATGCTGCACTTTATTCAAGAACTACTTACTGTGTGTGTATCTTTTAATTTGATCTACATGGAGCATGCATTGATACTATTACATCAGTGTTAAAGTGCTCAAGCCAGATGGTAAATATTATCCAGTCTGCGATAATGCTACAGTACATGAAGCAAAGGATAGCCTACATTTAAGCTCATTAGAATTAAACACTCTTTAGTCTATATGAATGAGGGACATGCATATCTGTTATATTAGAAATGAAGGGCCTTATTCAGCAGTGCACGCTAGTACTAGTCGGGAATCTGCGCAGGCGCTGAACCCATACTGCGCATGTGCAGTAAAAGTCCTGCGTGTTCGCACACAGTCCAGCAGCAGACTGTCAGTGATTGACAGCCTGCCGCCATTTGTGGGTGGGAGGGGGCAGCAGTGACCTCCATAACCGGAAACGGAAGCGTGCCACCGCCGTTGGGTGGGAGGTAGGAGGCCAGAATCTCCATCAGTTGACAGAGATTTCCTGGCCTCTTTGTTGTAACTGCGGCAGCCAGCTTGCCATGGGTCACTCAGCTGGCCATTGTTATCACAGATTATCCGATGCTGTGTCCTTGGACGCAGCTCGCATAAGTGACGCATGGAGGAGGCATGACGCCTCCTGCTCCACTACAATAACTGCAAGCAGTGGCAAACGCAGAATTTATAGACGGGGGTTTCCAAATGCTTGATTTTAGAGTGAGTGTGGCCAGTCCATGAAGAGGGTAGAACTAGCATTTAACCAGCTTTAATATGCATCATACAAAGTATATTATGTGTCATAATTCCAGCATATACAGAACCAGCGATTACAGTAAGCCATTAGATGCGGCAGTAGGGCCATCCTGCCTGAGCTGAATGTTTTTATTTTAGATGTGGGCACCATTGCAGAGTATTAGAGCAAGTCCGGGAGTCTGGGGGAGCAGCAGAAGAACCTAGCACTGCCCAGGACATATATGTACATATTGGGCTCTATAGCAACACATCCCTAACAGTGAATGTTTTCCAGATCTCCTAGTTGGTGCACACGTTATTTATTACTGACTGATACATGTTAGAAGATCCACAGGTGGTGCTAATTATTTCATTTGTGATACTGTGAAGAACATGCAGCACTAGTAAAATTCTATTACATTACAATTTCTATTGTGGTGATGGTGTGGGATGGTGTGTCCTGTGCTGAACCAGGCCCTAAGTTTGCTGAATAAATGTTAATCATATATTGTATTATTATATTGTCACAATCATTCTGCCTGTTTCTTTATATGCAAGATAGCCATTGATGCAGTCTTCTGTGCAACAAGCCATGATTAATAGAAAAAGGAACATGCAAAGTGAAATAGTAAATTTACAGTAAACGAGTATACATTTGCAAGAGACAACATGTGGCTTAGAATTAAAGATGTATATAATGGCTGTAGTAATGGCCTAATGCTGCAAGTTTTGTCACTCAATTACATTTTCTTAGAACATACTGTACTACACTATGATTGTTTATTCACTATTTTTCTTTTGAGTGTTGATTGCTGTGATTAAGGGGTATTTTCATTATCACTTAATTTCTACAAAAGCAAGTGAAAATTAACATTTTCACCTGCTTTTGTAGAAATTAAGTTTTGGGGTCATTCATCAAAAAGGTAATGTGCTTACCTTTCTCTCCTGATGTGGCCCACTGTCCCCATACACTTGTATGAGGACCTAAATTCATCAAGCTCCGAAAATAAAAAATTTTCGGAGCTTGACTGTGGCGGCTTTTTCCATCTTCAGATTGTGTTTGCTCCTGCACACGGCACTCACCCCGCTCCTTCCCTATGGGTAAGAGTCCCGGGTTGCAAGGAGGAATCCTTTTGGATCCCTCCACCCCTGTCCGGTTCCTCCTGCCGGGGCTTTGTGCACCTGCGTGAACTGTAGTTCATGCAGGTGTACTAGCACTGCCAAATCAGACTAAGCAGTGCTAAGTTTCGATGCTCCAAAAGGAGCAGTGAATATGTTCGGGGAGACAGATGATTTTCAGATCAGCTATTTCTGCGCCGGCGCTCGCAGCGAGCAAGGATGTTAATTATTGGGGTCCACTCAGCCCCCAATAATTAACATAATGAATAGACCTCTAAGGGACTGGATCTTACCATTACGTTACCACAGCACTGAAAATAAGATCTACATTGGCCACATGGAGGATAGATTTTTGGATCAGCTGTCTGAGCAACACATTTTTAACAAGAAAATAATACAATGTTAATAGCCAAGGATTCCTGACAAGGGTTGAAACAAGTCAAGAAAAGCCAAGAAAACTAATAGTTGTACTTCAGAGCTGCAAACTCCATATCAGCCTTTCTTACATTAAGATATATCAGGTGGCTAACCTGCTGGTCATACTATCCCCCCTTCTCTCTCATACAATGTCTTAGTCAATCAAAAAAATTAATTAAATGTACTAATCAGTCCTTCCTGCCTTTACCTACCTTCCACTACATACATACTCCACCTCTATTTCCCTGTACTGCCTTTGGGCCTCCTATCTAGTTTTTGCTTAATGAAAAGTTTCTTGATTTTTATGGGGTATAGTTTATTAAACTGCCATCCTGTCTGTCACTGCTGTATTTCATAGATGTGCTATATTCTTTTAAACTGCCATGTGTTTGTTCCGTTGCTCTGTTGCTTAGTTTAGCCAGCCTTTCGTCTATATTGGTGAACAATATTGTGAGCTTTGAGGTGATCAAAGTTCTCTGGAAATTACTGGAAATAAATGTCAATAATAATGTAGGAACAAAAACAGGCCCAAATTATGTGATTTTAGCTATTTTTATACATTTTTGAAAACACAATGATGAACTAGGACCAATACCCTAACACAGGGGTTGGTGCACATCTTTAGCTACTAATAATGTGGCACCTATTAAACATTATTTTTTAAATACAATGCCTGAACAACATACACTTTTATTTTTTTAAACACTGCGATTTACAGCACTATTAGTAATGGTGGCACCTACTGAACGTTATTTTTTAAGTACAATGCCTGGACCCGTCCGGAACACACATGTTTATTTTTTTTTTTATAATGATGGTTTGTCTAATCATGCCGATGTTCAGGGTGATTTGCCTTCATCCTGGACATCGCATGATTGCCGATACACACTAAATGATGTAATGAACGACGCAAAGATTACTTGTTCCATCCTTAATTAAAATGTAGGGCGCCACATGTGATATCATGCGAATGGCCGTGCAACATGGCCAATAACATGATATCACATGTGACTGTGGAAGCGCACAAATTGGGCATTCACACTGAACAATATGCCCAATTTGTCTTTCCGATTTGGCCACATCAGGCCAATATCGTGCAAGTGTGTAGCCGGCCTTATACTGACACAGTCACAGTGCTGCAGCCCATATCCCTTTACTGTTAATGGTGATGACACTCTGAGTGTGACACACAGTAGCCCACACCCCTTAATCACAGTCACAGCAACATTACAGCCTACAGCCATTCACTGATGACAGTCACAGACAGTGCTGCAACCCACAGCCCTTCCCTGATGATGATGACACTGTGTGACAAACAGTAGCCCACAGCCCTTAATCACAGTCACAGTTGCAATGTAGCCCTCAGTCCTTCACTGATGACAAACACTGACAGTCCAGATGGTGTTGCAGCCCACAGCTCTTCATTGATTATGATGACACTCTTAGTGTGACACACAGTAGCCCAAATCCCTTAATCACAGTTGCACTGTAGCCCACAGCCCTTCACTGATGACAGGCAGTCACAGACAGTGCTGCAGGCCACAGCCCTTCACTAATGATGATGACACTGGGTGTGACACACAGTAACCCACAGCCCTTAATCACAGTGTCACAGTCGCACTGCAGCGCACAGCCCTTCACTGCAGATGATGACACTGAGTGTGACACACAGTAGCCCACAGCCCTTAATCACAGTGTCACAGTCGCACTGCAGCGCACAGCCCTTCACTGCAGATGATGACACTGAGTGTGACACACAGTAGCCCACAGCCCTTAATCACAGAGTCACAGTCGCACTGCAGCACGCCCCACACACTCTAACCCTCCTGCGTCCTGTGTGAAATAATGACCACAATCACAAAGGAGGGACTTTTTTTTAATCCGAAACACGCAAGATCCAACACCGGGAAGATGATGTTTTGTCTCATTTTGGGTTCTGAAGCAGGCGTGGGCCTGAGCCGGGCTCGCTTTGACTCATAACTCCTTAAGTTCACATGTTTTTGGATTCCAGGTATCCAAACCCACACTTCTCTACTTATAATAGTGAACATTCCAAGAGACTTTTGCTTTCAAATAACTACACAGTATAATGTTTCTGTTTTTCACCATGTCACCAAATAAATTCTGATGCCAAGGGAAGTTAAATATCATATTCTTTTTTTTTTTTTTCAAATGTGTGTTTTATTGATTTAAAAGCAATATTAACACAAAATCAATACAAACATAATATCAATAGGATAAGGTGGATACATCCAATGGATTTATCACAGTTAACAAATTACAAAATAAAATATTAATACACCATTACACTCAATACAAAAAAATGATAGGTAAAAAAAGTAAAAAGCAGAAAATAAAGCATAAAAACAACAGTAGTGCCATGTGGAATAGGAAACCCCCTACATTGATATAGGAGGGTCATTATCTATGAGGCGTTTTGAGTACCGTAAAGTACTGTAGATGAAAAGCATTGGATGAGTAATCATTGAGTCTGCAATGGGAGTATATTTATATAGCTTTCCCAGACATCAAAAAAGTTAGATGCTCTAGATTTAGCCAGAGAGGCCTCCACCCAATCCATTGTAAACAAATAAATTAGTTTTTCCTTAAACATCAAGAAAAGGGGCATCCCCGGCTGAATCCATACCTGCAGTATAGTCTTTTTAGCAGCCGCACTCAGAGAGAGTTTTCGACTCCCAGGAGACACCCTCTGTCCCTGAGACAGAATCCCGAGTATAGCCCATTCAGGAATGAAGGGAACAACATTGACCAAATGCTCCAAAGCAAACCTGCGAATCCAGAGCCCAAAAGCTCTAACCAGAGGGCAAGACCATAGACAATGATATAGATCTGCATTATTTTCCCCACAACAAGGACAACTATGGGAGTGGGAAGAACCCTTTAAAAAACCTTGATGTGGTCTAATATATGTCCTGTGGAAGACTTTTCAAAATCTTCTTTAAAGAATCACCCTACCAGTCCAGGATTAATCTTTAAAGTACAAAAGAAGAACTATTAGTACTACAGAAGTAAATGTATTGCTTCCATTATGCAGGGCAGTGTAATTTGTAGAGATGAGCGGGTTCAGATTCCAGAGTTCTGGACCCATCCGAATTTAGTATAACCGAGTCAGATCCAAGCAGACTCGGAGTTTGCCGCCTTACTCGGATCTTGAAACCGAGGCAAAACGATAGTCTGAAATTTAGCGGTTCGCAAGCTTTCGTCTCTATGATCAATGTAGTATATAAGGGACCATGTGACGGCTGTGGAGACTGAACAGGGAGGGTGGGTAGTGTAGGGCTGGGAGAGGTGCTGGTGCTATCTGCTGTGTCCTGGGCTGGTGCTGATCCATTCTGGTATCTGGTCATAGTGCTGTCACTGTCACTGTTCTGTCTGCTGATTCTGGTCTCTGGTCATTGTGCTTTCACTGTCACTGTGCTGTCTGATGATCCACTTTGGTCTCAGGTCACGGTGCTGTCACTGTCACTGTGCTGGCTGCTGATCCATCTGGGCTGTTTGCTGTGTCCTGGGCTTGTGCTGTGTCCATCTCTGGGTCCAAGTTGTAGACTCCAAAAAAAAAAAAAGTTAAAATAAATCAAAATGTCTTTTATATTTTTCAGTGTTTGCGTGCATGTTAGGCTTAACGACAGTAGCGCACAAGAGCCAGCAACGCACATTGCAACAACCTTGTGCTGCCCAACTACAGTCGTGCTCCAAAAATAAACAGAGTGTCTTATATTTTTTTCTTCTATGTGTGTGCTCATGAGTGTTAGGCTTAACCGCAGTAGCGCACAGGAGCCAGCCAGCAATGCACGTTGCAACCTTGTGCTGCCCGATTACAGTCATGCTAAAAAAAAGAAACAATCAAAGTGTCTTATATTTTTTTCTTCTGTATGTGCATGCATGTTAGGCTTAACCGCAGTAGCACACAACAACCAGCCAGCAACGCATGTTGCAACAACCTTGTGCTGCCAAACTACACTCATGCTCCAAAAAAAAAACAATCAAAGTGTCTTATATTTTTTTCTTCTTTGTGTGCTCGTGGGTGTTAGGCTTAATCACAGTAGCGCACAAGAGCCAGCCAGCAACGCACATTGCAACATCCTTGTGCTGCCCGACTACAGTCGTGCTCCAAAAAAAAAACAATTAAAGTGTCTTATATATTTTTCTTCTGTGTTTTCTCGTGGGTGTTGGGCTTAACTGCAGTAGCGCACAAGAGCCAGCCAGCAATGCACATTGCAACAACCTTGTGCTGCTCGACTACAGTCGTGCTCCAAAAAAAACAATAAAAGTGTCTTATATTTTTTCTTCTGTGTGTGCTCATGGGTGTTAGGCTTAACCGCAGTAGCGCACAAGAGCCAGCCAGCAACGTACGTTACAACAACCTCATACTGCCCGACTACAGTCGTGCTCCAAAAAAAAACAATAATAGTGTCTTTTATTTTTTCTTCTGTGTGTGTTCGTGGGTGTTAGGCTTAACCGCAGTAGCGCACAAGAGCCAGCCAGCAACGCATGTTGCAACAACCTTGTGCTGCCCGACTACAGTCGTGCTCCAAAAAAAAAACAATAAAAGTGTCTTATATTTTTTTCTTCTTTGTGTGCTCGTGGGTGTTAGGCTTAACCACAGTAGCGCACAAGAGCCAGCCAGCAACGCATGTTGCAACCTTGTGCTGCCCGACTACAGTCGTGCTCCAAAACAAAAACAATAAAAGTGTCTTATTTTTTTTTATTCTGTGTGTGCTCGTGGGTGTTAGGCTTAACCACAGTAGCGCACAGGAGCCAGCCAGCAACGTACGTTACAACAACCTCATACTGCCCGACTACAGTCGTGCTCCAAAAAAAACCAATAATAGTGTCTTTTATTTTTTCTTCTGTGTGTGTTCGTGGGTGTTAGGCTTAACCGCAGTAGCGCACAAGAGCCAGCCAGCAACGCATGTTGCAACAACCTTGTGCTGCCCGACTACAGTCGTGCTCCAAAAAAAAAACAATAACAGTGTCTTATATTTTTTTCTTCTTTGTGTGCTCGTGGGTGTTAGGCTTAACCACAGTAGCGCACAAGAGCCAGCCAGCAACGCATGTTGCAACCTTGTGCTGCCCGACTACAGTCGTGCTCCAAAACAAAAACAATAAAAGTGTCTTATTTTTTTTTCTTCTGTGTGTGCTCGTGGGTGTTAGGCTTAACCACAGTAGCGCACAAGAGCCAGCCAGCAATGTACATTGCAACAACCTTGTGCTGCCTGACTACAGTCATGCTCCAAAAAAAAACAATAGAAGTGTCTTATATTTTTTTCTTCTAGGTGTTAGACTTAACTGCTGTAGAGCACAAGAGCCAGCAATGCACATTGCAACCTTGTGCTGTCCAACTCCAGTTGTGATCAATTGGTGATCTGGGCCCAAGTTCTTCTGGAGCTTACAAAAAATATAAATCATCATTTGTCTTTTTTTCTAATATTTTTGTGTGCGCGCACGACTGCACGTGTGTGAATTTTTTAACCGCACCTTGGCTACACTATTGGTGATTGTGACACTGCTTCAAGACTGCAGAAAATATGGAGAGCTGTCACATGACAGGAGAGCAAGGCCAAGAACCACATGTTGTAGCTTCTGCCAGCAGTGCAAGGCCGTCAACTTCCTTGTCCTCTAGGAAGGCCCATTCACCAGGGCTTAAGTCATGCCATCGATATGGTAAAGCAAGTTTTACTAAAGTTAAGAGAAAAAAAATAAAAGGATATTTGCCTTTAGATAAACAACAAATTGGCAATATGCCATTCACTACATGAAGTGGAAAGGAAAAGATAAGGGCTTGGCCTTTCTTTATGAAGACTGCTGATAGCCCTTCTGCTTGTAGTAGTAGTTGTGGTGGTCCAATTAAAATGTGAAAGTTGTTAAGACAGCTCCGGGAAAACCAACTGTGTGCCCTGAGAAATCTAAATCACAAATCCCTGAGGAGAGTGCAAGTGTGTCCGCGGTTGCCATGTGTGAGCCCGACCTAAATACTAGTGTACTGGAGGATCCTCCAAGTTCCAACATTAGTGTGCCCTCTGTAAATGTGGGGAAGGGCAGTCAACATCTTGCTCACATAGTCATTGAGGATGCTTCTGTGGAATTGCACATGGAGGAGAAGGATATTTTGGTAGTTGAAGATGCTAAGGATGATGAGGATGTTGACGATGAAGATGTTGGTGATGAGGATGTTGATGCCGAGGATGTCCTTTGTGTACGTAAGGCAACAGCTGTTGCCCATGGTATGAAAAAGCCAAAGCCCATTGTTGTCATGCCGGGACAAAAGATTAAAAAATCTACTTCTCACGTGTGGAATTATTTCCATCCCGATCCGGACAACAGTTGTCAATCCATATGTGCCCGTTGCCATGCAAGAGTGAGTAGAGGGAGGGACCTAAACCACCTAGGAAACTCCTCCTTGTTACGACACTTGGAGCGCAGTCATCAAATATCAAAGTGTATATCGCCAAGTTCCAAAACTCAAAACGTAACAATTCCAGTGTCACCTACCGGCTCCCTCTCTGTGGGATCCAAGTGCCTTCGATCTCCAACACCAACACCTGCATCATCACCTACATCCTCATTCGTGATCAGAAGTACTTTAAAAAAACAATTGACTATTAAACAGTCCTTTGATAGAGGAAGTAAGTATAACAGCTGTCATCCAGTTTCACAGCGGATCACTGACGCCATAATGGCTGTGCTAGTATTAGATGGTGAAATAATAAAAAATGAGGATGATTGTGTGGAGGAAGTGCAAAAGGAGGATGAGGGGGAAATTTGTGTCCTATCTGACGCTAATGTGGATGTTGATGATAAGGATGTGGTTTGCGTAAAACAGACACCAGTGGCAGCAGTTCTTGCTAATGATAAAAAGAAAGCCAGAAAAGCAACATCTTGGGTGTGGAATTATTTTAATCTAAAT
Source organism: Taudactylus pleione (assembly GCA_031769625.1). Lineage (NCBI taxonomy): Eukaryota > Metazoa > Chordata > Amphibia > Anura > Myobatrachidae > Taudactylus > Taudactylus pleione. The sequence continues at coordinate 21,595,068 of JAUIMM010000052.1, read as the reverse complement.
TCTGACAACAGTTGTGAAGGCATCTGTTCCATTTGTAAAGCCAAAGTTAGCAGAGGAAGGGACGTTAACCATCTAGGTACCTCCTCCCAGTTACGTCATTTGCAGCAAGTTCATGCAATTTGTTTAACAAAATTATAATTTGTAAATTAATAACAAGCAGTCCAGTATCAGCTACCAGCAGTTTGGACCATAACATGCAATCTCCACCACCAACACCCTCAACATCAACCTCCTCCTTAATAATTGAAGCTAGTCCTTCCAAAAAATGTTTTGTTGGGCCCAAACAAACCAAGGAGTACAGCCAAGAAAGTGTCAGTCCTAGTCGCTAAAGTGCTTGGTTTGTTAAACTGTGCATGTCCTTTTTGATATCACACATAAGAGTGGGTGGGAGGGACAATTCCATCATGCACCTCTTTTCTTTACATTTGGCACAATTTGGGGCATTGCCAACTGACATTATTATAGTTTATTAAACTGCCATCCTGTCTGCCACTGCTGTGTGGCAATGTTTCATAGATGTCTGATATTTTTTTAAACTGCCGTGCATTTGTGCTGCTGCTCTGTTGCTTACTTTAGCCAGCCAGCTCACTGCAGCCTTTGGCCTATATTGGTGAAAAATAGTGAAATCAATATTGTGAGCTGTGAGGTGGTTAAAAATTAAGGTTAATAATACTGTAGGAACGAAAACAGGCACGAATTATGTGGTGTTTAGCTGTTTTTATGATTTTTTAAGAAAAAAATCCAGATCCAAAACCAAAACACGAAAACAAAACACGGAGGAAAAAAATCCAAAGCCAGATTCAGATCCAAAACCAGGGGAGATCCAGATCCAAAACACGGGGGTGCGCGCATCTCTAGTAATTTGTAGGCTATCAATTTACCTAGAATATAAGATTATTTTGTAAAAGAATGGGGAATTTAATAGGGTATGAGACTGTAAAACTGCAAAATTAAAAAGATCACTGCTTTAATCAAGTGGCAAAATTGCTGAAAAATCTGCATTTTTATAACCTCTCACCTTATTACATTCCTCCTCAAAATGTTATAAACTCATTAACATGTATTTTCATGTAACCTTATTATACCTCATATATAGTGCAACTTAACTCCAAAAATATAGACACAGACAACAGTGTTTGAGTTTTAAAATCTTTGTCAATTTTATTTTTGACAAATATGAGATTTTTGACTGTAAGATAATACTAATATTGGTGACGGCACAAAAATAATGCACATGACAATAACAACAAACAGTTCAAACAAACACACACACAAGCTAAGCATTGGTGTTCAACTCTCCTTTTCTTTTAAGCAACCATCCGGGTGGTATAGCCATTTCCTGTCCAGGACAATTGGCTGACACCTTACTCTACTTTCAAGGAGAGCGCACCCACTAAGCCTAACTATTAACATAACTAACCAAGTGCCATTCCACCAAGCGAGGCCTAAACGGATACGCCACCACCATAGCTCAAACCTCTAGCCAGAAACACTTTAACCAGCAGAAAATACCTTCCAGAAAAATAGCCAAACCTGCAGGACTAAGATGCACGGCATCTCCACGATACAAATGAACATCACAAAATTGTATCTACACATGCTCCACTAGATCACCCCCCAGGTTCCAGCATGTCTTTAACCACTGCAGTATTGACTTTTCTACTAGCCATATCAAAACATGCACCAGACCCAGCATTCCTCCACACATGCCTAGGGACAAAAAAGGACCATACCAACTTGCAGGAAGGCAGGGCTTCCGCTATCAAATGGAAAACCCTAATTATAACAGAGTGCAAATCTAGAGCAGTTTGCTGACCTCAGTCATTCCCATCCAGATGCAGCACTATAATCTTAGGTAGCCCATAAGACTGCACAGCCGACACCAACCTATCTAGAAGAGAGCCCCAGCACAAATCTTGAAAACCTAACCATCTAATTAAATGCACCTGAGAAAAACTGTTAGTATCAGATGCTAATGGGGATTGAGCAGCCCAGAAAATATAGGAATGCTCTAACACCCAGATCGGCTTGACATCTAATCCACCTAAAAACATGTGAAAAAGAAAGGTCAACACGGAAAGAAAAAACAAACAAAGTAGCCGAACCACAGACACACAACACCGACAAGACATGGAAGCGGAACAAAAAAGGGGGAAGGGGAACAACGTAGCCAACCGGACTTGAGGCAAAAACAGAAAAACCCCCAGAGTAAACTAACAATCACACCATATAATATAATTCAGAAGCCAATTGGGTCCCCGGGGGAAAATAAAAAATGTGAAAAGCAAACTGCAGGGTCCGCAACCAACAAGTGAGGCAACATGGAAATGTCAATGGGACGCCTGAGTCAGGTCAACCTGGACCAATCCCTCAAGGCCCTTGAGACTATGAAGGACCTGGGGGGTTGGGTCTGTCATATAACGCTGAGTAAAATGACACACCTGCTATAATATGCTGGACCACAGTGAGCGAGCGCTTTCGCGAGTACAGATCCCAGTTAAAAGCCATCATAACTTGTTGCAAGCTTTTACCTGCCTGAGCCACCAAAAACCCAGAAATGCTCCCATTCCAGCCAACCCACAAAGTCCTGGGGGCAATGGCCCTCAAAGCTAGTTCCTCCATTCCGGTCTGATGATCTGCCAAACATAAGGAGGACATGGGTCACCAGACAGATAGGCCTGAGGGGCTAATTCCCTAAACCAAAGCCAGTCGAACCATGACAGTGCATCCGTGATCCCATTCTGTACACCAGGCACACGCCAGGCAACAAAATGGACATTAAGCAGCAGGCGACGAAGAACAAGTTGTCAAAGCCAGATAATTGGCTGAGAGAGGATCAGTTTAAAATTAAATCTGCACAATGCCATTTTGCGAATGGCAATGAGATGCCATTTTGCGACTGGCCGCCCAGCGCCATTTTAGCGAATCTTGCCCATTATAAGTACGTACGGCGATGCTATTATTTAGCATCGTGCGATTCCCACGCAATAGAAAGAAGTTAAAAGTCTGCATCATATAAATACAGACAGTCACTAAAACATATAAAATGATTAACCCTGCAAAACACTTACCATGGTGTACTCCACAAACACTTAGTTGCACAACGCTAACTAGCGTCTTTTCTCCATACCCCAATACTTACACAATGCACACTTACATAAAAGGTTCCCTAGCGTTAAAGTGCAATATTCAAGGTTTATTCAGTATTATTAATGTTGTGAAATAAATGTAATTTGATATCTAAGGTTTAGTACATGGTAAGCAGACAGTGTTTGGTGTTGTTCTGATCCACTGTGTCTTTGCAGATTTCCGGTATCATCGGTGAGAAGATAGCAACATGTGTCTGCAAACTATGGACTATAGAGAGTTAAACATTTAAATGTACTCTGTAATGTAGCCAGCTTAGATTTATTATGCAGCGGGAAACAGGACACAAAGAGCTGTTGGAGGCTGGATTGTGTCCATACGAATTGACCTATGAACTGTACTGTAACAGAAGGACCGGGAAGAAGAACCAATGGAATCATGCCAAACTGTTATATTGTATTGCCTATCTATGCTAGAGTATATATGTGGGCTCTCTAAATCTGGATGCCAGTCTTCTTGCTTTGCTGTTGACGGAGGTTTCTATTTTCATACACGCTCTGGGTCCAGAGCGCGTATGTAACAACTGTACCTTGGGTCTGTATGATTTATTTGCACTAATTGTATTTAGATCACAGTGTGTAACCATCTGTTTTTATATTGAATAATAACTTTTTGTGCTTTGGAACCACACTCAAAGTCTGAAAGCATTTATTTCTTGTGTGACTCATAACGCTAAATAGTGACAATTTTAGAAGGTATAGACAGGCAGGAATCGATAAAGTCTTTCTAGCAGATGAACAACCAGAAGAGAGGATGAACTCTGATGGTTAATCACATGTACTATGCTCCGGTTGTTGCACCAAAAAATGATGCTATCATTCCTCAAGCAGTTCCCCCAGAGTTCTAAAGCAACCACAATGGGGAACAGCTCAAGCAACAGCATGTTCTTAGTGAACCCTTCTACAGCCCATGTAAATGGCCAAGTTGCAGCACACCACAAACCGTTGAGGTAAGCACCAAAGCCAGTTGCGCAAGTAGCATCAGTAAAAAGTTGCAGCTGAGTGTTACTGCAGGATGGGACAGGCCAGATACTCACTCCGTTGAACTGAGAAAGGAACACATTCCAAACTCGCAAGTCATGCTTGATCTCAGCCGATAAAATGACAAAATAATGGGGGTGATGGATGGCTGCAATAGACCTTCTCGATTTCTGGCAAAGATCCTCCCCATGGGAATGACCCTGCAGGCAAAGTGGAAAGTCCAAGCATGGACTGCACCTGACGCAGGGAGGAATAAATCCACACCTAAAGCAACCACAATTGACCCCCGCAACTTGTCTAATTTGTCCTGAGGGAGACGACAGTAACCCGCCAAGATATTTATCTCGATACCCAGGAAGGAGAGCTGCGTCACTGGACCTTCCATTTTTTCGCACACAATGGGACCCCGAAAAAAGGCAAGCAATGACTGCATTGAAAGTAGGAGGTTACTGCAGCAAGTAGAATCAGCTGGACCAATGCACAGAAAATCGTCAAGGTAGTGAGTCACCCCAGCCTCTCCTGTCCCAGCAACAACACACCAATGCAGGAATGTGCTGAAATGCTAAAAAAAAAGTGCACACTATAGAATAGCCCATAGGCAAGCATTTGTCTATATAGAAACTGTCCTGCAGGCAAAAACCCATGAATCTAAAAGAATCTGGGTGTAGTGGCAATAGGTGAAAAGCTAATTCCACATCTATCTTAGCCAACAAGGATCCCAGGCCAGATGCCTGAACCAGCTCCAAAACCTGGTCAATGACTAATACTGCACAAGACACAATTCCAAAGGAATAGCATCATTGACTGAGGATCCCTATAGGTAAGACAGGTGCTGTATGAGCCTAAATTTACACAGTTCCTTCTTGGTGCTGACACCAACAGGAGAGAACCAGGCCCGCTAAAGGCCCTAAATCCAAATCCAAAGGTCCTAAATCCTGAATCCAAATATCCAAATTTCAAACAGGCAAGAGTGACTTCGGCTGTTTTTCCCCTATCTGACAAGCTGACTGATCATATGGCGGAGGCCTGGCAGTCGCCTAGTAAGAGGTTCCAGCTGCAGAAACATTTAGCATCTAGATATCATTTCCTGCAGGTCATTGCAAAAAGTGGGAAACCCCGCCTGCGGTGGATTCTCATGTTACTCACTTAATCAAGAGTGCTACCTTGCCTATGCCATCCATGTCATCCCTAAAGCATCCCACAGACAGCAAAGTGGAGACTTGTTTAAAATAAATCTATTCTCTCTCAGGGGCAGTGGCCCATTCATCCATGGCCATCTCTTGGGTGGCTAAAGCCATTGAGAGCTGGGCTAATGTACTGGAGGATACTTTTCCTGAAGATGCTCTGGCAATGCAGAGAGCTTTAGTGGGACAGATGAAGGATGCCGCTTCCTATATTGGAGAAGCATCTTTGGATGCCAGTCTTCTGACTTCTAGAGTATCGGCAGCAGTGCTGGCTGCTCGCCGGTCATTGTGGCTGCATTCTTGGAGAGCGGATGCAGATTCCAAGAAAGGCCTGGAGGCCTTACCCTTTAATGGGAAAATTTTATTTGGCCCGGACCTGGATAAAATTGTAAATACCCTGGCTAAGTCTAAGTCAGCTTTTCTACCTTTGGCAGCTGTGCCTTCTAAGGCTAGGACCTCTGCATTTCGGTCCTTTTGTTCTCGGGGAAAGTCCAAGCACAGTCCTTCCCGAGGCAGTCAGCGACCAAGGCCACCCCTAAACCTAAAAAGCAGGGGTGGAGTGTTAGACGCCCTACTTCCAAGCCAGAGGATAAACCTTCTGCCTGATGGGACAGGGCTCCCAATTCAATTCATCCAGTGTTGGTACAACACCACTACGGATGCCTGGGTTCAAGAAGTGGTCTCTCAAGGGTACGCCCTCTTCATTCGTCTCAGACCTCCCCAACAGTTCTTCTGCCTGAGTCCTTCTCAGGACGAGACCAAAACCTTGCAGATTCAGAAGGCAATAGAGTCCTTGCTGAAAGCAGGGTCATTGTTCCCATTCTGCCTTCTCAACACGGGATGGTTTACTATTCTACTCTGTTTCTGGTGCAGAAACCCAATGGGTCTCATCGGCCTATCCTCAATTTAAAGTAATTGAACAAGTTCCTCAGTGTGCCCAAATTCAGGATGGACACTTTGCATTCCATCATTCTTGCTATGGAACCTGGGGATTACATGGTCTCCCTGGACATCCAGGATACCTACCTTCATGTTCCTATAGTGCCTTCACACCAACGGTATCTGAGGTTTGCTATATGACAACACCACTACCAGTTTCAGGCTCTGCCCTTGGCCTCACCATGGCTCCAAGGGTATTCACCAAAATTATGGAGGTCATGGCCGCCCATCTATGGAGCCAGGGTATATGGCTTCTGCTGTATCTGGATGACTTCCTGTTGCTGGCAAGCTCTCTGGAGGTACTTCTACAACATCTACACCTGACGATCACTTGTCTGCAAGCGAACAGGTGGCTGGTGAATTGGAAAAAGTCTTCCCTGATTCCATCACAATGGATGGTTCATTTGGGAGCCCTGCTGGATTCTCATCAGCAAAGGATATTTCTGACTCCGGAAAAGATTTCCTCCTTAAAACTGTGGGTGCACAGTTGCTTGATGATATGCCGAGTGTCTGTCCACTCGGCAATGAGGGTTCTGGAGTCCAGCATTCGACATGGTGGCAATGCCCAGTTTAATTCCAGGCCCCTGCAGGGGCTTATTCTATCCAAATGGAATGGGTAACCACATCGGATCAGGACTCAGATGCTGGTGTTGTCTCCAGAGGTGTGCCTGTCGCTTGCTTGGTGGCTTCAGACATTCAGACATTTCATCTCACCAAGGGTTGCCCCTTTTGGATCCCGGACTGGGTTCTGCTCACAACAGATGCCAGTCTCCGGGGTTTGGGTGCAGTGATGGGTCCACTTTCGCTTCAGGGCCATTGGATGGTGGAAGAAGTGGTTCTTTCCATCAACATTCTGGAACTTCCGGCCGTGTACAGGGCCTTCCAGTTGTCCAGTCACGCTCTTCAAGGAAGGGCCGTGCAAGTTCAGTCAGACAACGCCATCATGTTGGCATACATCAACCATCAAGGGGGGACTCACAGTCGAGCAGAGATGTCAGAGGTGTCCCGCATCCTGTCTTGGGCGGAGTGCCACCTTCTAGCCATCTCAGCAGTCTTCATTCCAGGAGTCCTCAATTGGGAGGCAGACTTCCTCAGCCACCACAACGTGCATACCGGGGAATGGCTGCTTCATCTAGAGGTATTTCAACTACTCGTGGACAGGTGGGGATTGCCAGAGGTGGACCTTATTGCCTCCCATCACAATTGCAAGCTGCCCATGTACGGGTCCAGGACAAGAGACACCGGCGCAAGCCTGGTGGATGTGCTGTCAGTGAAATGGACATTTCAGCTGGTGTATCTATTCCTTCTGATATCCCTACTGCCTCGGGTCTTTTGCAAATTCAAACAGGGCGGCGGCACACTTCTGCTGGTGGTTCCGGCTTGGCCCAGACATCCTTGGTATTCTGGTCTTCGGAACCTCTCCATCGACACTCCATTCCCTCTGCCTCTATGTCAGGACCTGTTGTCTCAGGGGCCCTGCCTTTACCCGGATCTGGGTAGTCTGTCTTTGATGGCGTGGCTCTTGAGACATCCGTCTTAAGGTCCCGGGGTTTTTCCAGCTCAGTCATCAGCACGATGCTACAGGCATGCAAGCCTGCTTCCGCCAGGATTTACCACAGAGTGTGGCATATTATTTTCAGTGGTGTGAGTCCAGAAAGTATGATCCTCAGGCATTTTGTATTTCTAGGGTTCCTTCAGTTTGGTTTGGACCTACGCTTATGCCTAGCTTCTTTGAAAGTTAATGTGTCTGCACTATCTGTGTGGTTCCAGCATAGGATGGCTACTCTGCCAGATGTCTGCACCTTTTTCCAGGGTGTTCTCAGGATTCAGTCTACCTTTGTTCCCCTAGTGGCTCCTTTGGATTTGGCCGTGCTGCTTTGGGCCATGCAGGGTCCTCCATTTGAACCTCTTGAGTCAGTGGAACTCAAATGGTTGACGGTTAAGACTGCTTTTCTCCTGGCGATTGCTTCAGCCAGACGGGTGTCAGAATTGGGGGCGCTCTCCTGTCGTCCTCATTTTCTGATTTTTCACTAGGACAGGGTGGTGCTTTACACTTACCAGGGTTTTCTACCTAAAGTGGTTTCTAAGTTCCACATTAATCAGGAAATTGTTGTGCTGGCATTTCAGTCACCTGATCTCTCTGCTGGTGAGGCTTCCTTAGATGTGGTCTGTGCTCTCAAAGTTTACATGGACTGGACAAGTTCCATTCAGAAGTCGGATTCCTTGTTCATCCTCTTTGGTTTTCACAAGAGGGGTTGGCCTGCCAGCAAACAAACTTTGGCCCATTGGCTTTGTTTGGTTATTTGTGAGGCTTATGCACAGGAGGGTTTGCCTGTTCCGGCCTCTGTTAAGGCTCATTCTACTCAGTCTGTGGGTCCCTTGTGGGCTGCTAGCCATGGCACCTTGGCTGTTTAGCTGTGTAAGGTGGCCACATGGTCTTCTATCCAGACCTATCTGATGTTCTATTTTTTTGACACCTTCTCCTTTCAGGATGCATCCTTCGGGAGTGCCGGATTCTCCTTTCAGCACAGGAGCATCCCCGCCCTTAGTTGAACTGCTTTGGGACATCCCCAAGGTCAACCCTGTGGACCTCCTCTGGACCCTGAAGTAGAAAACAAGAGATCTGGTAAGAACTTACCTTTGTTATCTCTGTTTCTACGAAGTCCATAGGGTCCACAGGCACCCGCCCTGACGCACCTGGCTTCATATGGGCTATGTGCTGGTCACCGGTTTTCCGTCTCCCTTTCATGTGAGTATGGTTCTTGTGTGTTCCAGTCTTCCTTCTCTCTGTTTTTTCCTCCCCCGGCCTTGGCTACTTACCAACTGAGGTGCCTGTGGCTCAGGAGCGGGGTATAGAGGAGGATGGACCCAGACCCAGTGCATCCTGGGAGCAGCAAAAGCTTTAACTGTGTGGTGCCCATGGATCCAGATCCAGCTATACCCCAAGGTCAACCGTGTGGACTCTATGGACTTCGTAGAAAGAGATAACAAAGGTAAGTTCTTAACATATTTCTTGTTTTCTTTTACTTACAGGGAGGACACCCAGGACGTGGACGGAGCCCAAGCCCTCTGTAAGCTGAAGACTTTGCAGCAAAGGAGTTGCCGCATGCAGCGGGGCAATGTGCCAAAGGACATGTCCTTCCTAATGTAAGTATTTTCTAAACTGCCAATTATACATCAATTGATATAAAGAAATGTGTTGAATAAAAGTAATAGTGTGCATCACATATGAAGTATGTTAAACAGATAGCAGATTTAGACAAATATATTGTATATAGTCAAATGATTCACATCATTAGAGGATTGATACACTGTAGTTGTAACTAAAGAAATATAAGTTTTAATATAATTATAAGTGGCCCATTGCTTAGTGGCTGTGAGAACATTATGATTCATGCTATTGATACCGGTAGCTGTATAATCATAACAAATGCAAAATTAAATATTAGTAATACTGATGTCTAAATAAACCAATTGTAAATATTGATAATATCGAATAATTCAATTGAATAGATAGCAAACATGAGAGGTTAGTCCACCTATACATCTAACAATCCTCCTTAAGTAAAATCCCACCTCTTAATTATTCAGCTGTCTGTTTAACATACTTTATATGTGATACACACTATTACCTTTATTCAACACATTTCTTTATATCAAGACCAATATCTCTTAAGATTATACACTGATTATGTATCTGTTAATTCTTTGTAAACAGCACAAATTAATGTGCTTTTGTAGGAACTCTATCTTGGAGATACGATACTCACACTATATCTAATTGCTGTTTTTGCAAGTCAGGTGACTACATTCAATTTACCTATCTATTTGACTTTTCGGTCTATCCATTTATTCTTGTACGAGTCACATGATACTTATTGAAAGAATATACTTGAATTAATTCTTTCTTTGATTCCTCCATTTATCTAGCTAGCTATGTATGGGTCACATGACATTATCTGACTTATTATGGAAGTTGAAGAGATCGCGAGTCACATGATCGTGAATGTGAACACGTGAACGCGACTATGAAAGAACATACAGGGATATTCCTTTGATCATATATGGTAGGAATACTCATTTTTATTTTTTAACATTATTGTGATCCCTTCTATAATTGCCTTAACTTAACTTTTCTGATTTGACACATGGCTTGGTTAATTGATTATATGCATCTGTTATTAATTATGCAATCAAAGCAGCTTAAATGTCAGAGTTTACATGGTTTACTCATTCATTTGCTCCTGATGAAGGTGTGGGTTACTTCCGCACGGAAATGTTTTGAGCTTTTGCGAAATCGGACCCCCCATATGCCAGAGCACCTGCAGAGCTGCAAATATAGCATCCCGGACCAGGATTTGGAGTCAAGATACATTAAAGATCTATCCAAGCTAAAGGACATCACCAAATGCGAGGATCTCTTGCCTAAATGTCAACTTGGTAATGTTAACTAGTCTATACCTATTGGGAGTTAAAACTGGGACTAATTCATTATTGCTGCTGGACTCAGTGACTCATAATAGTGTTGTGGAGGGAGCCCTATAAGCTGCTATGACCTTACCTTCACTTTATTTTACTGCACATACATTTATTGAGTGCTTATGATTTTATAGAGTAAACTTAATATGTTTTTAATAAATTGTTCTTTTTGACCAAGCCATGTGTATATGATACATAGTTTTAATGGTATTACAAAGTCTCCACAAGCGCTGTTTCTTGTTGTGGTTTGATATGATATAATTTATGAGGAGTTTAACACTCTCCTCTTACTTACAGCTGCTGACTGACAAGCACCACTCATATTCTTTTGTACATATATCTTGTGTTTTTGAGTTTAGCAGCTATTATGAGTGGATTTGCAGAAAGAGCTCTCAGAAGGCAATCATATATTACAGAAAGGGACAATGATGTGATTAATGATGAATCTGTTGTTATCTCTAACGAATCATGTGACAAGACTGATAGAACCCCAATGTGTCAGAAATTGTACACACTGGAAGATTTGTTATGTAGCGAATCAAAGAACTGGTTAGACAGTGTAAATCTACAAAAATATGTAGATTGGAGAATGATACCCAGAGGACTTAGATTATCTAAACCCTCTGTATTTGAGGATGAGTCACAATACCAAAGAGAGGGGACTCAATATTAAATAGTTACTCAATTGAATTAATGAAACTCATCATTAAATATAGAATCCTTGGTACATACAACCAAGAACTTAGAGAAAGAAATAGAGCTCACAAAAAAATAATTAGATCTTTTTCATGATAATAAAGAATACCAAGAAAAGGATCAAATTATTACTTATGAATTTACCGTGGAGAATAGGAAAAATAAATTCAGAAGAGACCTAAGTGGCTACCAGCACAATAAAGTTAGAAATTATAAAGACCAAACTAAAGGAAACGTGATAATTCATATAGTGATTATGGGAAGAATCCATTGAAATCAGATACAGTAAGATCTAGATATAATGACAGGAAGCATTGTAATAATTATCAAGAGTCAAAGGAAAAAGAACATAGATCCCAAAGTAGAGGTTCCTTATCACCTAGAGGGGAATGGAATCCACACACAAAACTACAGAGAGATTTAGGCGCAAAACCTAAGACTGATTTTCAGACCAATCAGACCCAGATATGATCCCGATACCAGGATTTTCAGTAGAAACCACCACATCCAAATCATTGGACTATAAGACAATACCCACAAGAAACCTAGGTACACCAAAACGACAGAGGGAAAGAAGCCTAGAGGATGCAGAGGGGGTGCACACACAAAGGAGAAACATAAGAAAAATACACTAACAAATAACAGGGAAGATCCATCTAGTCCGCCCATACCTCCGAATACATTTAACATTTCCTCTAAAAAACTTAGCTGAGATGAATTAACATTATTGAGTAGAGGTCTAAAACTTACTCTTTGATTTATTTGTGGACTTAAACAAATTTCTAAGAACTTTATTCAGAAAGAGATACAGTATTTCGCCGATAAAACCCTAAAACATAATCAGGATGATTTGATTCCTATTGTTTTAGACTCTACTGATAACATTCCCCTTTCTATCTTAAATGAACTTTGGGAAGAATATTTTTATGTTGATTTTTTTTTTTACAATCTTTTGTCCCTGTGTTGAGGTCCCATCTCAAGGACACCAGTCACTTTCTACAACACATTCAAAATATTGTATGGAAAGAATCCGTTCTTGAAACTAGATGTTCAATCGTTATTCCCCACAAATTAGGAGTTGATCTTTCTAGAGATGAGGACCTAACACAGGGACAAAAGACTTTTCTTTTATATTCCATTTCCTTTTTTCTTTCACATAACTACTTTTTTTTTCAGACACCTTCTTTCTACAAGTCATGGGGAAGGCCATGGAGACTAGATTCGCGCCAAGCTATGCCAACCTATACATGGGGGAATTTAAAGATCTCCATGTTTGGGGTGGCAACTGTGGCATGTATCTGGTCTTCCATGGCCATTACATAGATGATCTATTTATTATTTGGGATGGGGATCTTACATCAGCACAACATTTTGTTACAGTTCTTAATTTGAATTATTTTAATCTTTCCTTCACCTACACATATGATAGCAAATGCATTGACTTCCTGGATGTGACCCTGGAGATAATAGGAAGTTCTATACACATATTCAACTATACAAAACCTGTGAGCACCCGATCTTACCTTCATTTCCAGAGTGCACATCACAAACCTTGGAAAACAAACGTCCCGCTAGGACAATTGATGCGGTTCCGCAAAATTTTTTCCAGTGATGACATATTTAGGGAACAAGCTTTGGAAATGTTGGACACATTCAGACATAGAGGATACCCAGAAACTATCCTTCAGAATGCATACACAGAGGTTCTAAAAATCAATAGAATGGATCTATTATGACCCAAAACTAGAGACTCAAAAGAACCCATTCCTGAGAGAGACCTTACTTTTATCTGTAAATATACCTCCCAACACGAAGAGATAAGGAACATTATCATGAGAAACTATAAAATATTATGTCATGATAATGTCCTGAGAGATATATTACCTAAGACACCATCCATTATATATAAAAAAAGCAAATCTCTTCAAAATATGCTTGCACCAACCCATTTCAAGACCATTAAATTACCTAGAGTCAACTCTATAGATCCCAAAAAAGAACAGTGGTTACCAACTAGACCATCAGGCTTCTTTAGGTGTGGCAGAAATAAGTGCACATTATGCACCCATATTCCTAGATGTACTAATTGTATAGATTTGGCTCATCAGAATGAACCATTTGTCATTAGCCACTTTTTTAACTGTGATACCATTTATGTTATACATTTGTTAACATGTGGATGTGGTCTGAAGTATGTTGGCCGCACTACTAGAGTAATTAAGAGAAGATTTATTGAACATTGCCGCAATATCATAAATAACCTGGCCAATCATAGTGTATAGAGACACTTCTCTCACGTAAACAATGGAGATAGCAGTAGCTTGTCTATAGTTGCTTTGGAACACATCCCCCAATCATCACAAGGGGGAGATAGGTAAAGAACTCTATGCCACCTGGAGGTGCACTGGATGTTCAAATTAAAAACCCTATACCCAGATGGCCTGAACGAATCTGTGGAGCTAAACAGCATTATGTGAAAAGATCAATTTGTAGGCCATACATGGTAGATAGGTTCACCATCACGATATACATGCCCTACACAGAACCACAATATATCAATCTGAGATCTGAAGAATATATGTTGAAATTAGGAGAGTATGGGCGGACCATTAAAATTTATGAATAACTTTTTACTCAGAAACCCCCCTTTTTTAAATATGATCTTGTTATAGATAATCAGTAAAAGCTAAGTGATCTTAAAATCAAATCAGCTGAAGTCCTCTGATCTTCGTCTTACTCAGAAGTTGAATGCTGAATAATTAAGAGGTGGGATGTTACTTGAGGAGGATTGGTATATGTATAGATGGACTAACCTCTCATGTTTGCTATCTATGCAATTGAATTAGTCAATATTATCAATATTTACAATTGGTTTATTTAGACATCACTATTACTAATATTTCATTTTGCATTTGTTATGATTATACAGCTATAAATAGCATATACTTGAATTAATCCATTCTCTGATTCCTCTGTTTATCTATCTAGCTACGTATGGGTCACATGACATTATCTGACCTATTATGGAAGTCGAAGAGATCGCGAGTCATGTGATCGTGAATGTGCTCACGTGTTTGTGACTATGAAAGAACATACAAGGATATTCCTTTGATCACATATGGTAGGAATACTCGTTTTTATTTTTAAACATTATTGTGATCCCTAATAATGATACTGGATCAGAACCTCTATACACACCTTCCTATACCTTCTAATGTCCTGCCTATACCTTCTAAGGATGAAGCTAATTTTTGTAAGCAGTCACACCATAAATAATGACTTAGACGTGGAATCTGTGGTTCCAAAGCACAAGTGATATTCAGGTAAAAGTTCAGACAGTTACACGCAATTGATAAAGACACAATTTAGATGCAAAAGGAAATTATACAGACCGCAAGTACAGTATACATACGCAGGCGCTTCCAGACCCAGAGACAGGCATCTGCAAGAGACCCCTCGTCATTCAGCATTCATCACGAAGACTCAGAACCAGCGTTCGTGCACTCATATTTATACCCCCCCAGAATAAACAGGACAATAGGGAAGTCTGTTGCTGATATCATTGGTTCTCAGGGGTGAAGCATCTGTTACAGCACATTTAACAGGCTGGTTCAAACAGACTCTGCCTGCCTCTAACAGCTGGGGGTCTTCCTCTTCACGCCTCTCGTAGCATCCTAACAGTTGTTTCTAAAATATACATTTTGTTGCTTGTAGGCTCTGCGATCCATAACTCGGGAATGCATGATGCAATCTCCCCACCGATAACACCGGAATACTGTAAAAAGGATACGCATCAGTACAACTACAAACATGACTTGTTTAGCATGTATAATACCTTAGTTATCAAATATCTTTATTTCTCAGCATTTAAACTAACTGAACCAACTTAAATCATATACTTTAGAACTTATTGAACCTTATGTGTGAATATGTAATGTGTGGGTATTCAGGGTTTGAAATAAGGATGCTAGTTAACTTGGGGCAGATGCGTGCGCATAAAGCTAATAAAACAGCGGTTTCATACAAAGTCCTATGATTCGCTAATATGCGACTAGTTAACAGCGCAATTGTGTGTATTAATGTGTGTATGAGAAATGGTGAAAGATGCAAATGCATGGTGCTATTAGTATTATCGCCACATGTACTAAAATGTGAGTTTATCTAAAATGGCGCTTAGGCGGCCATTCGCAAAATGGCGTCTTGCGATCTCATTTTCAAGATGGCGTCTTGTGGCCAGTCACAAGATGGCGTCACCATGATTAAACTTTAACCTGAACTTGTCTTAGCCAATTATTCAGCTTCGACACTTATAAAATTGCCTTCATTCAACGTGAGATTATTTTTCTGATTTGACACATGGCTTGGTTAATTGATTATATGCATCTGTTATTAATTATGCAATCAGAGCAGCTTAAATGTCAGAGTTTACATGGTTTACTCATTAATTTGCTCCTGATGAAGGTGTGGGTTACTTCCGCCCGCAAACGCTTTTAGCTTTTGCCAAATTGGACCCCCCATATACCATAGCACCCGGAGAACTACAAATACAGCATCCAGTACCAGGATTTTGGAGTCAAGATACTTTAAAGATTTATCCAAGCTAAAGATCATCACCAAATGTGAGGATCTCTTGCCTAGATGTCAACTTGGTAACGTTAACTCTATATCTACTGGAAATTAAAACTGGGTCTAATTCATTATTGCTGCTGGACTCAGTGACTCATAATAGTGTTGTGGGGGAAGCCCTATAAGCTGATATAACCATACCTGCACTTTATATTGCTGCACACACATTTATTGATTGCTTATGGTTTATAGAGCAAACTTAATATGTTTTTAATAAATTGTTCTTTTTGACCAAGTCATGTGTATATGATACATAATTTTAATGGTATTATGAAGTCTCCACAAGCAGTAATTCCCCTAATTAGACTGTTGGAAAAGCAGATTGAGAAACTGAAGGAGGAGCTGAAATGAAGCGATTCCACTAAGTATATTGGACTTTTAGATCAAGTCCTTTTGTTTGCTTCACCAGGATCCAAGGATTGTTAGGATCTTACAATCGGATCAATACATTTTGGCAACCATGCTGGATCCTAGGTTTAAGTCATACAGTACATTGTGTCTTTCTTCCCAATGGACACAGATCTGAAGAGATGGAAAGAGCTTTTGAGAAGCAAATTGTCAGCTCAAGTGGTACATGATGCAGTGATGGCTTCTCTTTCCATTTCTCCAGCAAGTGCATCTGCTGAGAAAAAACTAATCTTTCCCAAAAGGCCCACTGGTGATGCAGATGAGTTAACACAACCAAGTTTTGACATCTGGGTGGGCCTAAAATAATTGCCTACAATTAATGAGACCTCTACCATAACTCCATCTGATACATTCACCATTCAAAGAATGGCTGAGGACTGTTTTACATTTGTTAATGATAGCATCCAAATAGGCATGTCAGATAGTCCATTTGACTACTGGCAGGAACAAAAGGCAATTTGGAGGCCCTTGCACAAACTGGCTTGGCATTACTTGAGCTGCCTACCCTCCAGTGAGTTTTCAGCACAGACGGGAGCCTTGTCAGCGATCGGTGTAGGAGACTACTTCCTCAAAATGTAGAATAGATGATGTCCATCAAAATCAACTAAAAATTCTATGCCAATTACATCCAAAAATTAGAGAGGCTCCTGTAATGATGGATTCCAGCAGAAACAAATTAATATTGTGTGAAGATGATGTACACACTGATGAGGTTGAGGAATTGGATGATGATGGCGACAACATCTTGCCTCTGTAAAGTCAGTTTGTGCACATAGAGGTCATTGCCAGCAATGTCAGATGCCCATTGGTAGATTGTTTTGTGGGGGCCCAAACAAACCAATCACTTCATAATTGATATTGTTAATGAAGGTGTTGGTGGTAAAAATGGCAGGTGCCTGGATCTAGCAAAAAAAAGGGAGCTAATTGACACTGCACTGCTCGTTGTTACTTTTTTAGCCAGTTTCTGAATTTTGAAAAAACTTTATTGATAGATGCACTGCAGATGACGTAACAGCAACGAGGTTCCTAGATGGTTAAGGTTCCTACCTCTACTTATTCTGGCTTTACAAAGGGTACAGATGGCTTGACAATTGTATGGATTTGGGTAGAAATAATTCCACACATAAGAAGTGGATTTTTTTGTCTTGTGCCCAGACATGACAATGGGCTTTTCCTTATCATGGGCATCAACTGTTTCTTCCACTTGTACCTGATTTACACAAACAACATCCTCATCAACAACATCCTCATCATCAACAACATCCTCATCATCATCAACTTCCTTATCATCAACAGCCTTATTAGCGTTTAGCAACACAAATATCCTGCTCATCCTGGTGCACTTCCACAGAAGCATCCTCGATTTCTATGTCAGCATGTTCACTTGTGCTTACATCATTATAAGAGGTAGAACCACCAGTCATAGATAAAAGTCTAGGCCTTAGCCTTTCCTTGCCACTTCTTGTGGTGAAAGGCATATTGCAAATTTTATGTCTTTCTGCAGCTAACTTTCCCTTTGATGTTTTTTCTTTACCACTGTTCTTTGATTTTAGATGCCCTTACTTAAGCCCTGTATGCCCTTGGGCATCGACTTTAGTACATGATGTAGACGGACTAGTATTGTCATGACTGGTGGCACTGACAGCAGCTCCAGCACTAGTATGGCATTCCTGCTCTCCTCTCAACTGATCGTTCAGCATATCAATAATTATGAATGAAGTGGGGTACAGCACACATGTCAATTTGTACCAATTTTAAATATTATACTGCAGTATCAATGACCTACAGTGTCACAATATTTTTTAGGACTAAGAAAAGAATCACACACTGCGCTACCACTTACAGTGTTACAAGATTTTTTATTAGCAAAACACTCCGCTACCACTTACAGTGTCACAAGATTTTTCATGAATAAGAAAATAATAACACACTGCGCTACCACTTACAGTGTCACAAGAGTTTTATGAGTAAAACACTGCGCTACCACTTACAGTGTCACAATATTTTTTATGAACAAGAAAAGAATAACACACTGTGCTACCACTTACAGTGTCACAAGACTTTTATGAATAAGACACTACGCTACCATTTACAGTGTCACGATATTATTTTATAAATAAGAAGAAAAGAATAACACACTGTGCTGTCACTTATAGTGTCACATTATTTTTACTGAATAACAATAACACTCTGTGTTACCACTTAGTGTCACAATATTTATTATGAATAAGAAGAATAGAATAACACACTTTGCTACCACTTACAGTGTTGCAATATTTTTTATGAATAAAAATAACACTGCGCTATGACTTATAGTGTCACAATACGTGGATGATAAACTGCGGTCTGGCCGGCAGTGTCACCGATCAATAATAACGTAGCTAGCACACACAACTTATAGTGTCACAATATTTTTCATGAATAATTAAAGAATAAGACTGCGCTACCACTTACAGTGTCACAAGATTTTTATGAATAAGAATAAGACACTATGCTACCACTTACAGTATCACAATATTTTTTATCAATAAGAAGAAAAAAATAACACACTGTGCTTCCACTTACAGTGTCACAATATTTTTTATGAATAAGAATAACACACTGTGCTTCCACTTACAGTGTCACAATATTTTTTATGAATAAGAAGAAAAGAATAACACACTTCGCTACCACTTACAGTGTCACAATATTTTTTATGAATAAAAATAATACACTGCGCTATGACTTATAGTGTCACAATACGTGGATGATAAACTGCAGTCTGGCCGGCAGTGTCACTGAACAATAATAACGTAGCTAGCACACACAAAACAAACTGGAAAAAAATATATATTTTAAATTTTTTCGTAAAATGCTAATTTTATTTAACTTTAATTTCTTTTACACTGGGGAAGAGCACAATTGGACGAGACAGCAGCCCCTTGATGAACAACACAGCACCCCTTTATGGACAACAAAGCACCCCTGTGGAGTGCAATTGGACCACCGGCAGAGTCACAAATACATGAATAATAAACTGCGGTCTGCCAACAGTGTCACCGAACAATATTTTTTTTTTACACTGGGGAAGAGTGCACCTGGACAAGGCAGCAGCCGCTTGATGAACAACACAGCACCCCTTTTATGGACATCAAAGCACCCCTGCAGAGTGCGGACGGACCACCTGCAGAGTTACAGATATGTGGATGATAAACTGCGGCCCCTACGGCCGTGTCACCAAACAATAACGTAGCTAGCACACACACAAAAAAAATTGTGGAAAGATAATTATTAATTTTAACTTTTATTTTTTTAACACTGGGCAAAAGCACCCCTGGAATGATAGAGCACCCCTGGACGACACAGCACTACTTTATGAACTGCAACCCTAGCCCTTTGATGGACAGGACAACAGTGACAGCAGCACCCCCCACTTTATGTACTGCAGCCCCAGCCCAACAACACTGCACCCTTGAACTACTACAACACTGCACCCTTGAACAACACAGAAGAACAGAGCCCCTTGATTGACAGGACAACAGTGATGCAGCACCCCCCACTTTATGTACTGCAGCCCCAGCCTGACAACACTGCACCCTTGAACAACAGAGAAGAACAGAGCACGTCTGTTCTGTACACTCTCCACAGCAGGGGTGAAAATGGTGCAGATCAGCGGGACCTTTATAGAATCCAAAACCCGCGAGATTCCGACAAGGGATGAAAACTTTTTGCCTCATATTGGATTCTGAGTTAGGCGGGAAAACACGAGTCGGACTCGGCTCCTACTCGGATCCCCTATGTTCGGGTGGGTCCGGTTCTCGGAGAACCGGACTCGCTCATCTCTAATCCTGCAGATGCAGACATGCTGAACGTCATCATTTAAACAATGTCGATATCATAGCTGTCAACATTGTTATGTCGGCATTGTAAATCAGGGGTTCCCCACCACGGTCCTCAAGGCACACTAACAGTCCAGGTTTAAGGATAGCCATAGTTGAGCAAAGGTGACTTAATTAGTACCTTAGTTTTTTTTTATTTAACCATCTGTGCTTAAGCATGGATATCACTAAAACCAGGACTGTTAGTGTGCCTTGAGGACCGAAGTTGGGAATCACTGTTGTAAATGTTTACATTATGAATACATCCTTTTTGGGTAGTATGTAATTGTGATGTCAACTTCCCTCTTTCTTCAAAGTACATTCTGGTGTCCCATTGCACAGGGCTACATAGATGTGTGTGTGCTGGGGGGGAGGTTATTAGTGCAGTAAATGTCTTAATGGTGGTCTAACAAAATGTAGAATGGCTTTATTATTACAACAATGAATACAATTGGATTTAATGTTTTAGGAGCCATGCATGTCTAGCTTCTTAAACAATACAGTGTACACATACAATACACGCAAACACACACACAGTCACAAACACACAAATACATGCATGCAAGCACACACATACATGCATACATATAAACAAACAGAAAAGTATTTTAGAGTGCTTGTGATTACCTATCCCATGTTTCCCCTAGCAGAAGTACACTTGTTTTTGTAGCAGATAAAGAGAAGGTATCCTCTAGTAAAAAATAATTATGCCCTTTATTCTTGACCCATTTATTTGTTCAAGCAGCCAGTAATTAATGTTTTGATAATTAAACTTCTTCAGTGACTGCTTGTCATGAAATCCCCAGGAGACACATACGAGTACAATAAGCAATATCAGTGCTATATACTTCCTGATGAGGGTAGTTTATGGGAAAGCACACACTTGTAATTTTCCAAATGGGTTTTGGATTATTACATTACCAATAATCAGACAGATGGTTAATTCCAGTAATAAGCTTGCTCAGTTTTCACTTTCTTCCAGGCCCTGATTTTGCAATTTGCCTTTCATATATTCTAAGCATTTAACCATTGAATTATGGGTGAATTATGTATTATACATTTTAGACAAATGGAATGGAGATAATGAATGGTTGGTACTTGGTACTGTGGAAGTCGCCCTTAATAGCCAGACCTTTATGAAAGAAGAAAAGTAATGTGTCTTTTGTTAACATTGGTTCCTGTTTTTGTAAGAAATCATGTACAGTAGTTGCCCAAAGGATTGTTCATAGTTAGATACACTACACTTGGTCTTGTCTGGAGAAAAAAGAGAGTAGGTCAAGGGGCACCAATAGGTTCACCCAAATATCATCCTCCTAGTCACAAGATTTACCTGCCAATCTCTCAGGTTTCTAGAGAACAGGAGGTCAAATTTGTGTGACCTCCACTTCACTAGCAGATGTAGAGAGACTATACAGAGAAACATGATATGTTAAAAGGCAGAACAGTTTTCTGGTAGAAGTAGCACTGATGATTGCATTGACATCTTATGTATTTACCCATCACACTCCACGTAGACCGTGGCATTCTAAATTAACAAGATACCTACAAAAACTCTCACGTAAAGTAGAACATCAGTGGCGTAAATCTCGTACTCCAAGCAAATTCCTCACATATAAGACTATCTACAACTCTTACCGTAATGCTCTGGATATTGCTAAACAAACATATTTCCAATCTCTCATCTCTGCCCAAGCCTCTAACCCCAAGCGACTTTTTAATACATTTAAATCACTTCTTACCCCTCTCTCACCCAACCCACCTGCTACAATCCATGCACAAGATCTTGCTTCCTAATTCAAGGACAAGATTGATAAGATCTGAAATGAAATGGCATGCTCTTCCTCAGCCAGTGACCTACTCAATTCCCTACCTGAACCCACTGGCACATTCTCTTCATTTGACCCCACAAATGAAGATGAAATATCTATAGTCTTCTCATCCACCTACTCTACTACCTCTCCTCTTGATCCTATACCCTCACAAATCAGTAAAGCTCTGTCTCCTGTGCTCAGCCAAACCTTAACTAAAATCTGTAATCTCTCTCTCTCTCTACTGGTATCTTTCCATCACTGTTCAAGAATGCAGTGTTTACTACCATTCAAATGCCCATCCCATCTCCCTTGCCCCTCCAAGCTACTTGGGAGACTTGTCTACACCTGCCTCACACACTTAACTCACACAACAGTCAGACTCATTCCCAACACTCCACAGAGACAACACTGACTAAGGAAGTGACTGATCTGGTCACTGCCAAGGCTAAAGGCCATTACTTGCTTCTAATTCTTCTAGATCTCTCCTGTTTTTGACACTGTTAACCACTCTCTTTTCATAAAAACACTACAATCCCTAGGTCTTAAGGACACAGCCCTTTCTTGGTTCTCATCCTAGTGTACCTATCTAATCGCTCTTTCACTGTTTGTATTTTGCTGATTCTGCATCCTCTTTTCTAGCTCTATCATTTGGAGTACCATAAGGCTCAGTCTAGGTCCTCTGCTTTTCTCAATCTATACCACCTCTCTTGGAAAATGAATCAGCTCTTTTGGACTCCAGTATCATCTGTACATTGATGATACTCAAATCTACCTATCCTCCCCAGATTTGTCACCATCTGTATTGGTCCGTGTCACTGAATGTCTTTCTGCCATTTTATCTTGGATGTCATCTCACCACCTCAAATTTAATATTTTCAAAACAGAATTAATTATATTTCCACCCATCAATAGTAGTTACCAACCTGATCTTTCTATCACTGTTGATAACTCGACAATACACCCTACACCACAAGCTCACTGCCTAGGTGTCATCCTTGACTCTGAATTGTCCTTTGTTCACCACAATCAATCTGTCTTCAATCATGTTACATACATCTAAAAAACATGTCCAAAATTCAACCATACTGTATCTTACACAAGACACTGCAAAAACTCTAATCCATGCACTCATTATTTCCTGCATTGACTATTGCAATAGTCTCCTTACTGGTCTTCCCAAAAACAGGCTCTCACCACTACAATCCATTATGAATGCAGCTGCGAGGCTGATATTCCTCGCCAAATGTTCATTGTCTGCTGCTCCACTCTGTCAGTCACTTCATTGGTTACCAATTTTCTGCTGTATTCAGTATAAAATACTTTTGCTTACACATAAGGCTATTAAGCAAATATCTACCAACCCGACCTCTCTGCTCAGCACAAAATCTGCGTCTCTCATCTACACGCATCACTTGCTCCCATTCACAGTTGCAGGGCATTTTTTCAGGCTGCACCCACTCTGTGGAATGCCGTCCCATGCACAATAAGACTTTCCTCTAGTCTCCAAACCTTCAAGCATCATTATATCCCCTCTTACAGTCCACACATAACTCACACATATTCTTTCATTCACATCCTCCTGACCTTGGGCCAACATTTCTGTGTGATTGGATCATACAGTCCACCAAGAACCTCCGCAATCTGGCTGGACCAATATGAAATAAAAATATAAAATAGGGCATTCCTACCTTTATGTCTGTCTGTTATTACCCAGTTTTGTTCTTTTAATGTTTCCAATTGTGAAGCGCAACGGAATATGTTGTGCTATACTGTATAAGAAACTGTTAATAAATAAATAAAAATAAATGTATTTCTGAAACTCTGTTGAATAGCAAAGGCTGTCTACAGTGGTTGCTACGACAGTCCAAAGGACTTCCCCAGAACAGAAATAATGAGTGCCTGCGACTTAAGACCATTGGCATGAGAAACAGAAAAGGATTTTCAAGCCACCAAACATTGTGGGTCTGGGTTGCATAACCACCAGAAATTGAAGTTTTCATAATAAGAGATAGCAGTATGCATGTTATAACCACCATAGAATTAGGGTCTGCATTGTATAATGTTCACCAAAATATAATAGGGTGGTCACTAGAATGCTTACTGTTTTTTGTTTCTGTCATAAGACCTCTATGTAATAGTGAAATGTGGTTGCATTATGTTTGATTAATGCGCACTGATATAACAATTTTTCATACATTTTATGGAGCAGTTTATTGCACCAGTCAGCTAATCATAGATAGTCTATCTGAAAGGCTATCTGTGATAGGTTGAGCAGTGCAAGAGACCAGCCAAGCTCATTGGAGCTTCAGTCATTTTTCATTGTACAGTATGCTCCTCAGGAGCAGTCTGTATATTTGTTTTGTTGTTTTATGTTTCCTTATGGAATACAATCTTTACATTAGATTATAGAAGCGCAAAAGATATGAAGAAGCAGATTTTAGGTAAGCATTAATTATGAAGGGAAAAAAATCTTTATGGTGGAAAAATTGAGTATTGTTTACTATAATGGGGACAACAATACTATTAACATCACGGGATAACATTAGTATAACCATAAATGGAGCAACATTATTATCACCATAAGAGGGGATCATCATTAAGATTACATAATTAATATTATTATTACCATATTTGGTGGAATATTGTTTTACCAGTAATGGGGCAACATTTTATTACAAAAACAGAGATATTATTTTTAATCATTATGTGAGATGCACATCAAAAACTTCCCAAGGAGTCTGCAGAAGAGAAAATGTAAATAATTAAATAGATGGCATAAAATAAATGTATGAGTATGCATACATATATTTTGCAGTTAGCAAATGAGACATAAAATTTTATTTTTGGATACTTTTAATTTTTCACTTTTTCTTTGCCATGATTTAATGTAGATTATTATATAATTATTTAATAGACCTTTATAACAATTTTAAATGCATTTTTATTTGCATTTAAGCATTTACAGATTTATAATATTCCAGTGACTATACAATTGCTGATGGTATATGTTATTAAATTGAAAGAAAATACTGTGCCGACTCCTTTGTTTTGGATCTATATTAACTTTGTATTTTGGTTTTGTTGAAACTGCCCTCGCATGTTTTGGTTTTGGATCTGTATTTTTTAAATTATAAAAACAGCTAAAATCAAATAATTTGGTACTATTTTTGTCCCAACAGTATTATCAACCTCAATAACATTAATTTTGACCACTTCACAGCTTGCAATATTGTTTTCATCTAGTTTAGGCCAAAAGGTTGCACCAAGCTAGCTAGCTGACTAAGTTAAGCGACAGCAGTGGGCAACACAAACACATGGCAGTTCAACTTCCAACATGGCACATCTAGGAAAGAAAATGATACTGCAGTGGCAGATAGGATGGCAGTATAATAAGCTATATGACCCCAAGAATGTTTTCATTAATCATGAACTAGAACACAGGCCTGAGGGAGATGGAGTATGTATGTAGTTGAAGGCAGGGGAAGGAAGGATTGATTCGTAGTAAATTTAATTTAAGTTTTGCTTTCAGAAACAAATTTATAAGGGTAGAGGGGAGGCATTTACAGAGGAAATTTTCTCATTCACATATGCCCTGCCCAAGTCAAGCTCTTCGGTGGTTCTGAATTTTTTTTTTCAAATTCAAAGAGGCATGCAGGAGATGCTGTCTGTGGGCAGAAACATTTCTGAACATTTTCAGCATTCATCAACCACATGTCAAATATTTCAGTGGCAGTTCAACTTGCAACATGGCACATCTAGGAAACAGAGTAGCAGTAACTTTACATTAATGAAGAACTAGATTAGTGGCCTGAGGGAGGTAGAGTATGTATGATTGTGGAAGGCCAGGAAATGAAGGATTGATTCGTTAGTAAATTTTATTAAATTTTTTGATTCCGAAGAAAATTTATGAGGAACGAAGGGGATCTGAGCCTCAAATGGGCTTTTCCCTTCCAGGCTCGGATTCAATATCGAGGCAAAACATCATCATCCCAGCGTTGGATTTCACAGGTTTTGGATTTGATATAAGTCTCTCTCACAGTGATTCAGGCACCAATTCACACAGGACCACCAGGAGGAGAGCACACACTAGACTGCCATGGAAGAAATTAATTAATAATTACAACTGGGTGAACATGTCCCATGTTTTACCCACAAAATAAATGTGTTGCTTCAGAATTTTTTTACAATTAAAGGGGCATGCAGGAGATGCTGTCTGTGGCCATAAATATTTCTGGACATTTTCAACATTCAGAAACCACCTGGGCACAGAGCTGGGAGAAACCACAGGCAGCAACCTGTGATCACCAGCAATATAGTGCAGTATCACAGTATGATAATTACAAAGCCACCTTACACAGCATTAAAGGCTAGTATTCCATTACTACAGTAGTGACTGACTAAATACTGCAACACTGTGGAGAACCTTGCACTTGTGTTATGTATCTTCCAGTTTCCTTTTAAATACAAGAGTAATCTAAATATATATGAAAATTCCCCAGCGCCTAATAGTGAAATTAAAATTATAACCTCAGTGATAATGGTGAAGGTGAATTGGGTAGGTGGAAAAATAACTTAAATTAATCAGGAAATCTTTGGTCACCTGACCACCATGAGTTCATACATAAAAATCAAAAGATAGGCAAAACATCGTGTGTAACGTAATGACTCTGCATCAACACACAATACACTAATATACCATTCGGGAGTTTAGGGACTACAACAAGTCCCCCATATTAATATAACACTCCCAGTGTGATATACATATAACAATTTATTTAAAACAAAAATAGCATCCACGAAATGAATGCAAGTAAACAATGTACAAGAAATATATTTTAAAAAGCTTACCTGTCCATCATATGAGGGTCATCAATAATGGGATCCAATGCGTTTCATCTGTTGAAATAGACTTCTTCAAGGGGATATTAAAATGGAGATATTGAGACATATTTATACCCAAAGTAATTAACCATAGAAAGCACATGTTGGCTAGACTGGGGAACATCACTTCCTGTCACTCATCAAACAGGAAGTGATACACAACCTATATAACCACTATAATAGGGGATCTAATATTTAAGCAACAACATGGGGACACAGTAAATATCACAAACATTTTACAAATTAAAGTATATATAGTACAAGACATCCATAGTACCATAAAGTTCTGCAATTGGAACGCACGTGCTCTGCTAATTTCATCATTTCTGGTTTAAAATTTACTCTATGACTTTATAAAAGGATCCACTTAGTTCACCAAATGGTTGGAGTATTCCTTCCCTGTGTGTACTAGAGTCATGTAAAATCACTTCCACCTGTGGCTGGGCTGGAATACGAGACCGCGTAACGTCACTCCTGCCCCGGTCTCATATTGGGAGTTCCACTCTGCCCTTAGTTCATACTTCCTGTACATGTAAAAACATGCATGGTGTAACGTCACTTCCACCTCTAAATGTGTTACTCGCGTCTCTGCTTTCATTCACTTAGGCAGGTAACTAATGTCCGCGATCCCATATTTTCACTACAGCATGTGGCGGCCATGTTTCCGTGGTCCCGATATTAGTAAGCCCGAATCCATAGCGGCCATTTTAAAGAAGCCATCAATTCATCCTATGCTTCTTCTTTATATCATGTATATAACTAAAAATAATATGGAGAGGAGGACATGGGTGAAAGTTCTATATAGTAATATTATATATATATATATATATATATATATATACACTAAATAAGTTAAGTAAAAATATATATATATTAAATGACTAATTTAAAACGTGTTTAATTTTACCTAAAATAAACCTAAAACAGATAAATATCTATAAAATTTTATAGCATAAGAAAGTTGCAATTTCAAATGCTTCATTAAAACCTAAAGGAGACATGGTCCCTAATTAAAAAATCCAAAACATCTCTCTTTTGGATAATTTGTTAAGAATATGTCCACCTCTCTCACCCAATTTTTCTTGTTCTATAGCCTTAAATGAGAGTTACTCTGGATCAGAGTTATGATATTCCATGAAATGTCTATATATAGCATGTGTGGTTATTTTGTTTTTGGTATTACGGACATGTTCTTGAATGCAGAGTTTCAACATTCTCTTCATTTTTCCTATGTATTTAAGACCACAGGTGCACTCCAGTATATATAACCATAACTGATTTACAATTAATAAAATCCTTAATCTCATATTTTTTTTAATTATTGTGGTTCTGAAAAAACTTTCTTCTTGGGAGTAAATACTTGCATATGTTACAAGAACTACATTTGTAACAACCTTGACATTTCTTCAGGATATTTTTTTTTCTCATCATCCCTCTTTAATAGGCTAGTTGCTAAAATTTCCTTGAGGTTTTGGGTTTTTCTAAAAACTATCTTGGATTTTGGGGGAAGAAATTCTTTTAAAATAGGGTCCATCAATAAAATGTTCCAATGGCAATTCAATATCTGTCTAATCCGATTACCTTGGCAGTTATATGTGGTAATAAAAAGTATAAATCATTTTTCACATCAGTCTTTTTTGGTTGAAATAGTGCTGATCTTTCCATACCATTTATTTTAGTAATAGTCTGTTATACCATTTTTTAGGGATACTTTCTTTCCACAAATCTCTTGGAGTAAATATTTAATTGTTTATTAAAATCTTCTTCTTTGCTACAATTTCTTTTTATACGATGAAACTGGGAGAAGGGTATATTTTGTTTCCATTGTTCCGCATGGCAGCTATTATAATGCAGATAGCTATTGGTGTCCACATTCTTGATAAAATTACACGTAATAATCATACTACCTTCTCCTTGTAACACTAGATCCAGATACTCAACCATGTCTATGTTCAGATTGTAACTATTTAAAGATAAATACTTAAAAAATTCTAAAAAAGACAGCTCATTTCCCTCCCATATTATAATAATGTCATCTATATAACATCTATACATTCTCAAATGTTTTCCATATGGGTTATTTGAATAAATTACTTCTTCTTCCCAACTGCCCAATACCAAGTTTGCAAAATTTGGGGCACAATTTGTCCCCATAGCTGTCCCACATATTTTAATATAAAAAGAGTCCAAGAATTTAAATTAATTATGACTTAAAATAAATCTCATAAAATCGCAAATTCCATTCTTATGTAATGTTGACATCGCTGGATCTCTGTCCATAAATTTCCTACATGATGTTATGCCTTTATCATGTTCAATACATGTATATAAACTCTGTACATCTATTGTAATCCACAGGTAAGTGTCTTTCCATTCAACCTGGGATACAACATTTAAGATACTACTTGTGTCCTTTAAATAGGAGGGTAACTCCATAACATATTTCCTTAAAAAGGCATCAATGTATTTTGATAGATGGGAAGTAAGGGACTCAATTCCTGTGATGATGGGTCGGCCAGGGGGACTTGTTAGGGACTTATGTATTTTAGGTAAAAAATAAAAAATTGGAACAACAGGACTAGTAACCATTAAAAATTGGAACTCCTCCTTACTTAAAACTTGATTGTGCAGATAATATAATAAAACTGTCCTAAGCTCCTCCACAAAATTCTGTAGGGTCCTGTAGTAGAACTTTATATGATGATTCATCTTTTAAAACTCTCTGAGCCTCATTTTCATAAGCTTTATGACCCAAGATCACAATACCCCCCCTTTATCTGCTTGTTTGATTACTATTGCATTATTTTTTGGAAAAAAAATGTAAAGCCTGTTTCTGAGCATTTTTTAGATTATATAGTTTACAGGATTGGGGTTGTTTTTCACATAAATCTTCCTTTACTAGGTCATGGAATACATTAATATAGTTTCCCTTTGATTCTATTGGATAGTATTTGGATTTAATTTTAAGGCCAGTATTAGAATTGGGTGCCCGAAAGGTTTCTTCATCCTTTTTAGAAAAATGTCTTTTCAAAGTTAAAGTTCTTATCAACTTATTCAAATCTATAAGTCTCAAAAGTATTCATTTGGTTAGATGGTGCAAATTTAAGCCCCCTATTAAGCAGAGCTACTTCTGCTGTAATATGTTCATGTTGAGATAGGTTGAAAATACCTAGGTTCATTAATTCTGTTGTTGGAAGATCCATTTTTTGTTTAGTCTTCCTCACATTGCCCCGGGTACCTCATCATCTGGGTGTCTTCTCTTTAATGGTGACTGGGTTTTGAACTTCTCTCCAAAAAATGTTTTCTTCCGTGTACCCAAGGTATCCATGATCGGGTCTGGGGATAAAGAATCCGAATCAATATTCAACTCCAGTCTTTGTAGTGTAGAGAATTGTTTTCTTTGTAGTAATACCATATATATTGGGGGGAAAAATTGGTCCCCCTCTTTTATCACCTATAATCTTGCTTCTTTTTCTCATTTGGTACGGTGTCCGTTCCTGTTTTCTATGTGTTCCAAACATCTATGGTTTTTGTTGTTGTCTACTAGCTTTAAACCTACTCCAGTTTTTCATTTTATTTTTTTGGTAATCTGCTTTATCTCTAAGATTTTTTTTCTCTTTCCCTTTGATGACCTCCTCTTCTATTTGTTCTAGCTTTTTAGTTAATGTAATATTGCTTGCCTTAAAGACCTCTTTGTCTCGATGTATCACAAGGATTTCTTCTTTAGTTTTGAGATCTTCTTCAATTTTGTCCAAAACTGTCTTTTTCTCTGTGATTATGAGTTGCATTAATCTTACAGAGCATTCATGAAGAATTTTATCCCAATTTTCCACAAATACTTGGTTGTCTAGACCAAACGTGGGATTTTTCAGGATCCTAAGTCCTCTAGGGATCCTATGTGCCATGATGTAATGTTCCATTCCTTTAATCTCCCACCAGGTTTTGATTTCTTTTGTTAAGAGCCTTTCTACCTCCCCAAAAAGTCAATCTTTATCATCTACATCTGGTGTGTTAGTTTGTAAATTGTAAATTTGAGTCTTCTCATTATTATTATTATCACTTATTTATATGGCACCACAAGTGTTCCGCAGTGCCTTAAAAAGTACATAAACAAATAGGTTGAATTACAGTGACTTACAGTACAATACAATACAGGACATGGATAATATACATTGCTACATCTGTGACTATAACACCCAGATAAGCAACAATGCAAAGCAACCAAGTGTTAGGTGCCTTAGTAGAGAGTGAGAAGTAGATGAAAGTAGAGTAAGGAGAAGCACAAGAGGGTAGAGGGCCCTGCTCATAAGAGCTTACATTCTAAAGATTCTATGACAGAGATCATTCCTTTTCTCTAAATCTCTATTACTAAACATATTGACTAAGATTATGTTACTACCGTATTGGAATCCATAGTGCTCTGGAAAGTGCAATTGACTTTCATTATAAACACTTGTTAATGGGCCCTCAAGTGCCTTTGTTTTTGTGTGCTGATGAGTGAAGATTCAAGAGACATTTTATTACTACTGAACTCAATCTATGGGAACATTCAGCTTCTTGATAAACGTATTATTGAGTTATTCAAAGTTGGTTATAAATGCACTTACAGTATACTATAAGTCATACTGTAATCATTTAATGTGTTGTGATGTTTTTAAGAAATATTTAACTGAGGTTATTCACTTCACTTATTAAGTATTGATCTGCTGCTTTATGTACATTTTCTAATGTTGAAAAGTGATTATTACTGTGACTCACTGAACTGTCTTATTCTTGAATGGGAAATATTTGTATACCTCTGAATCTGATTTGCACTACTTGATCTTTGGTGCAAGGATGTATGTATATGTTTTGTTTTGAAACTGACAGGGTACTTGAATAATGTTGAAATCTGCATATTAACAAAACAGTGTATACAGTTGCTAATTCTTACAGACCAAAATCTTTTTCAAATAACCAGCTTTCAATGAAGGTATCTGTTAAAAATACCTTTTGTATAGTGCCACCTTCCTTATCACTCAGAACTGCACCTTGGAACCTGTGCTGGGTGGATGAATTTAAGTACCAGGTAAAGTGAGAACATTACTGTTTGAAATGACTCTGACACCATTTACCTGGGTATCACATAAGCAACTGCATTCTTTGTTGAATCAGGCCCACTGACCAGTAATGACAACCACAATGGCTCAAACACAGCCTTTTTTTTTTTTTACAGACAGGGTGCTCACTGCCCTGAACACATCAGGCTCCTTACTCCACTCCACACAGACACAGTGCCCCTGCCTGCCCTATACAGAATTGAAGGGACCTGTGACTATGCACTGCTGTATTCAGTGCCACATACACACAATGAAATACTCCCTCCTCCACACAGACAGCGCCCCTGCCTAAACAGACTTGAAGGGACTGTGCAGTAGTTGCTGCTAGTTAACTAACATTTTCACTGAGAGCCCTGCCTATGCTGCCTACTCCATTGGATCTCACTCATGAAATGGCATTTGAACGCAGGAAGGGACATTTATATGCAAGCCCAAACACGCAAGATCCGACAACGGAAAGTAGAAACCCAGAGCTGGACTTGGATCCCCATCGGATCCCCTAAGTTTGGGTGGGTCTGGTTCTCATCTCTTGAAAATACATTTTAGTTTTTTCACATTAAAAGTAATAAAAATCATTTTTATGATTAATAATCGATAAGTCCTCACTTTAAAGAGCAGTTATGTACCATGTTTATTGAGTTTTATTAATGAAAAGAAAATGTTCAACTGAGAAAAGAAATGTCTTAGTGTAAAATAGTTTGTATCCAAATACTGGTTTAAGGGCAAAACATTTGTTCTAACCATTGGCAAAGCAATAAGTCACAGGAAACTAATAATTAAACTCCAATTCACTTGGTGCAAGCAAATATATGGCTTTTATTTCAACAAATTCTATTAAAATGTTAAGATGAAGTTCCAAAAAAAGAGAAGCTTGCTTTGTGCTATTTTAGATAATTGGGGGTAAATTTGCTAGGAACAGGTTGTCAAAGCTTTCACCGATAGTCTTAAAATGACAGTTGAAGTAAATGCTAAAATGGGCTTGTTTAGCATTTTTTTCATTTATCGACAAAGCCGATGATTATCGTGGCTTTGATAACCTGCTCCTCAGTAAATCTGCCCTTGAGATCAGAAATATATTTCGGTGGGGTTATTTAAAAACTTAATAAATGTAGTCATATCTCTTTCTATTGGGATGGGAGTGTCATGACCAGGGTTTTGTGGCATGGAGATTTGCGGTCCTTACCAGTGAGGGCGCTGTGGCGCGGTCCTTCTGGCCGGGGAGCTGGCATGTGGAGACTGGCACTGCATGTACGCAGAGGTTTGCCAGTATTGGGCCATCCTGGCAAGGATAAGTCTAGTGGCGGCTCTGCGTCATGGCTGTCTGGGCGCCACCATCTTGTCTTTGGTCATGTGACATAGCAGGCCAATCGTCTGTGGGTCACGTGCTCTCTCTGGCCTATCACATTCCGTTACTGGATACTTAAGGGTGTTTGGAGTGCCCTGTAGTTGCCAGTGCAATGTGTTCACAGTGTCAGCTGTGAGAGAGAGTTCTCTGTGCTCCTGAACCTTAGACTTGTGCTCCGGTGCTTGCCATAGCTCCTTGTCAGCCTCCGGCTTCCTGCATAGCCTGAACCATTCTGCCTTGCCTCACAATCCACTGGGATCAGCCCTGCACCTTCCACCAGACCCACTCCTGCCTGAACCTGGCTCCTCCATTAACCCATTCCTGCACAGCCATCATCACAGCATTACCAGATTCTCCTTTCAGCCATCATCACAGTATTACCGGGTCTCCTTTCAGTCATCATCACATCATTACCGGATTTCCCTTTCAGCCAAAATCACAGCATTACTGGATTCTCCTTTCAGCCATCATCACAGTATTACCGGATTCTCCTTTCAGTCATCATCACAGCATTACTGGATTTCCCTTTCAGCCATCATCACAGCATTTCTGTATATCCCTCTCAGCCACTATTCAGCATGCCAGGATGTCCACTTCGGGCAGGGTGCCGGACCTAAAGATAGGGCACTTCTGCGTGTGCTGAAGGCTAGCATGTGCCCGAAAAAGGGCATGACCAAAGAAAATGGGGCATGTCTTTATGACGCGTCCCCTTTTTGTCACTCCTGGGGGCGTAGGCGGCACTTACGGACCTGACGGGCAGCCCCCAAATGCTGCGGTCACTGTGAATGGATGCCAGGCATATGCGTCCAGCATCCAAAAACCAGCGGTGACCGCTGTGCCACCATTTTGACCACATGTGGGACACTGCGACCCACGGGTGGAGACAGAACCCACAGGCTGTCTCAGCGCAGTGCCGCACTGGAGGGCATGGTGCTTTCAGAAATAGGGCAGGGCATGGCGTCCTGCTGAAACAGCCTAGCGGGAATGCTACTTACCAATGCCGGCACCCCTGTGGGCCCGACACTGCCGATGTCGCTCACTGTACACATCGTCCAGTGTGTATGCGCCTTTAGAATGCTTATGAATACTTTAACATATTAAAAATGGATACAAATGGAAAGGCACATGCCTAATATTGAAATATCCTAAAATTAATTTATTTAGTATTACATACTTATTTTACCATAGAGCACATTGTGGAAACGCTCTGTGAATCCTTGAAGCACTCTGCAAAGAAACACAGAGAAACAATTTATCTTGGTGCTCCCCTCCTCTAGAACTCACCTCCCTGCCCTATGAGGGCACCTACAGTACCAGCCTGCATGGTTTCAGACTCGCACTTAAATCACACCTG
The DNA here is from genome assembly GCA_031769625.1 of Taudactylus pleione. Taxonomy (NCBI): domain Eukaryota; kingdom Metazoa; phylum Chordata; class Amphibia; order Anura; family Myobatrachidae; genus Taudactylus; species Taudactylus pleione. The sequence goes on along the minus strand of JAUIMM010000052.1, from coordinate 21,560,262 downwards.
TTCATTACGAACCACCATAGAGCACTTTCTCACTCTCTTAATAACAATCTAAGTTTTTGAGCAGAGCCCTCCAACTTCTTGTTTCTTACCCTTCACTATGCTTGTATCCAATGTGCCCCCAGTCAGCAACCCTGTTACTATCATTGAGAGCAACTGCTTATAATTATGTCTCATTTGGAGTGAGCATTACTGCATCACTATGGAATACCCATGTGTATTAATAGGGTCCACAGTCCTGCAGCATAGCAGCCCTTATGAATAACAATGAGCTGCGATATTACCATATGCAGCAATCTCAGGAAGTGTAACTTTCCAGAACTTATGCCTAATAGCTAACACCATTCTTATATAGCCTATAGGCTGCTTTTCTCAAATTAGCTTCAGATCCCTCTCTGTTACTTGTCCTTTGGGCATGCAGAGGCCAATGACTGTGCATGCACATTTCAACTTCTGGGTTAGAAAGCAGAAAGGGAAAGCATCACTGTGGCAGCTGGTTATGGTGCAGCTGTCCTGGCAAACTGAGTTTGTTATATGCTGGCGGGGTGAAAAAAGCTGGAGGAAAAAAAAAAAAAAGCAAGCCGCATATGTGCTGTGGATATCATCACATTTATAAGGCAATGTTTGATATGGGATAAAGCCGTCATCCCGGTGGTCGGTGCTGGAATCCTGACACCGGCTAGAATCCCAGCACCAGCATCCTGACCAGCGGGATACCAAAGTTAGGTAGCGGGGTTTTGGGGAAGGTTGGGATTAGGTTTAGTCATTAGGAGGCAAGGTTAAGGTTAGGCACCAGGGAGGGAGGGTTAGGGTAGGGAGAGGGGGAGGGTTAGGATACCGACCAACAAGTGTCAGTATCCTAACCCTGTCGGGATTCTGACCGTCGGCATCCCATACCCAACCCCTATTGATACATCTTGCCATAAGGGGCATATTAATCAAACATTCTAAAGAGGACAAGATGAGGTGCCAATCAGCTTGTAATTGACTGTTTGCTATGACCAATACCTTCACTTGTCCTCTTTAGAAGGTTTGATAAATCTCCCCTTAGCTGTATAATTATTTCACTGTTTGATGTTTTCATCTGTCATGTCTGTTTGAAGCATGTTACATTGTTTTGTTTGTTTTTACCATTGTAATTTCTGTGTCATGCTCCGGCCCTTAAAAAACACTTTCTTACCTCTCTGGTGTCTGTTTAGACTGGCACAGAGATCCACTCATGCTGCACATTGCTCCCGGCTGGTGCTGAGGTCTGTCTGTGCTGCTCCTGCCCTGTACACTCGGTGTCCTGTCACTGAGCATCTCCGCAGCCCCTTGCTCACAGCGTGTCTTCCCAGCATGATCGTACACAAGCTGCATGCCAGAGTTCTCTCCTAAACCACAGTATGGGTGCAACCTTGTTGGATTCTATCACCTTACACTCTTCCTCCACTCAGAGCACTGCTCCCATACCAGCTGATTGCGGCATCCAATCCCTGGGGATCCTCCCCCATAAATTCCTTTTTCCAGACTGGCCTCTGTTGCCAGTACAGCGTCGCTTCTGGTGAAGTTACAGCACTGTGCTTAGCTTACGTAATCTGTATCTTAAAGGTTCCAGTCCATTATATTCCAGTTCCAAGTCTGGCTATCAAGTTTCCTATTCAATCTAACATTCCTGTCTGGTATTATCACACAGACTTGTTAACATTAACATATATCTGTTTCAGTTGATACCTTCAACAATCGGTCCCATCCGTTATTTCAATCATCTGTTCCAAACCGAACAGGTACTGCAATTCAACATCATCAGTCCCAAATGGATCCAGTACTGCAACTGATCACCATCATCCCCAAGCCAATCCAGTACTGCAATTGATCATCATCGGATCCAAACCGACCCAGTACTGCAATTTGTCATCATCGCTCATCATTAGACCCAAACTGATCCAGTACTGCAATTCATCAACATCGGTCTCAACTGATCAAATTCTTCAATTCATCAACATCGGTCTCAAACCGATCAAGTTCTTAAATTCATAAACATCGGTCTCAAACTGAGCAAATTCTTCAATTCATCAATCTTCGGATCCGAACCAACCCATTACTGCAATTCATTATCATCGGTCCCAAACTGATCCAGTACTGCAATTCATCAACATCGGTCTCAACCAATCAAGTTATTCAATTCATCAACATCAGTCTCAAACCGTTCTAGTTCTTCAATTCATCAACATTGGTCTCAAACCTATCAAGCTCTACAATTCATCAACATCGGTCTCAAACCGATCTAGTTCTTCAATTCATCAACATTGGTCTCTAACCAAAAAAGTTCTTCAAGTAATCAACATCGGTCCCAATCCAATTCTGCCAATCTCCTGAGTATTATATATCCAGTTTCCATTCCAATCAATAAAGACATTTAGTTTACTGTCAGCCTCCCACACCTGTTCCAACCAACTCCTCAGGTGTGACATTCCATCTGTGTGGCACAACGGACACTTAAGCTGGGTACACAGTAGATGACGGCCCAATGTGTCGTGCCTGACGTCACAACTGGGTTGGCATTTACATGTGCCCACCCAATTGTGATGGCAGTCACCGGTGGCCTCTACTGCAACTGTAGATAGCATAATGTGCCGATATATCTGCAGCCATCGTTCACAGACATGTCACTGGTACAAACCTGCTGATGTGCCCACGATATATCAGCAATTCAATTGAACATACGATATATTGGGCAGTTTGTACCCAGCATTAGCGGCACCATATAAATAACATAAAATATAAGATAAGATTATATCATCACTTCATATACAGTTGTCGAAGTCAAATAATTGAGTATGATCACTGTACAAATATTATCGGACAATTTAGTCGTCTATGATCTGATGATGAATTGCTTGGACGCTACTCCGATACACACAAATATATATTTATATTACTACAAGGTTTAGTCAGAGTGTGGAAAACAGGTTTAATGTGTATGTCTGTGGGTGTTTGCATATGTTTTGAGAAACTCTGCATACTAATACAATATGCCTGTAACAAATAATTAAAATGTAACATAGATAGTGATATGATCAGAGAAGGGTTCTAAATGCAAAGTTAGGAATCATAGTCAGGAACCTGCAAATCGTTAACAATTGTATACCTTTTGTTCGATACTACTGCTGTTCAAAGGAACTGGCATTTAGACTTTGAATAGGCAGAAGAAAAGCCTGTCACAAGCTACCAGACAAGGTGGCAACAGCAAACAGCTGTGGGTCTCCCCCTTCTTAGAAATAAACCTTACTGCTTATAACACCTTGGGCTGTAGTTCAAGCAACTTATTAAAATATGTCAGAATGGATAATATATATATATTAATCCATCACAAATACACTGAAATACATAACAGACACACATATACTTACATGCATATACATACGCACACACCTTTGAGTGCACACGCACCCACACATACGCGCAACGCAAACTAGCAAAACTACACAATATTCTCACACTTACACATACAATAACTTATAAAAAGTTTCCTCCACATTAAAAGCTTAGTATTAGAGGTTTTATTAGCAAATAATTATGTTGTGAAATGTATGTATATGATATTTAAGGTACAGAAGCTAGTTGACATGTCATATTTGATACCATTCTAAATCCCTGTTTATTTGTAGATCATTGGTTCTATCGGCAAGGAAATCGCAGCATGCGTTCGCAAGATATGAATTATAGGTTAGAATGTATCTCTGTATGTACTGTCTTTTTTATTAGTTCTTCAGCGGGAAAACCATAAAAAGCAACATCTGAAGATCTGGGACATACCCCCAGTGATACCATATGAACTAAACAATGAATGGAGTGACCTGAAGCAAGAACCAATGAGCATCTGTTATTCTGTGTCTTTGTTGTCTCTGAAACCTGTACCGAATATAGGCTTGTGAGCTGGGGCAGTAGTCAGTCATTTCTCCATATCCATGGGTGACGGTGACCACAGATTCAGGATTGAAATATTGCATACTGGGACCAGTGTGCACACATATGTATTGGTTTGTACCTTTGTATTTATTGCTTTTTGCGCTAATTGTGTTAGATCGAAGCGTGTAACTTTCTTTTTATTACAATATAACTTTTTGTGCTTTGGAACCACAATTGGATTGGAAAGCAATTATTTTGTATGCGACTTATAGTGCTAAATAGCGACATTTTGGGTATATAGATTTAGGGGTATCAATACAGCACTTCAGACATTCTTACTAGTATCATTATCATTATACATTGCCCCTTTTTCTTTGGAAATTACCTGTTTATCAAACAATTATCTAATCTGCTGATGACATAACTTCTCTTACCTCCGATTCCCAAACTCTCTGCTTCATAGCCTCTGAGGCTCCAGATCTATGTTTCTACTCTACTATAATTCTTTTACCAGACTTTCTGACTTTCTGCTGACCTACAATATAGGATCAAATCTATTTACAGATCCTGAGATTCAGTTTAGCACAGTAAGTAGGATATCTTCTTTCTTCCATCCTTCCTTTGATCACATATTCTCCGCTACATTCATTTTATTTCACGGAATCATTTTAGTAAACATACAGAAATAAACATTTTAGAAGAATTAAATAAAAGTTATATATCGGTATAATATTTGTCTAAAGTGTGCATTGCAAATAAATGCTTTTCCTTTCTGCTCCTTTTGCTGAATATTTTCTTTTTTTGTTGCAATAATACAAATGCTATGAACATTAATTTGTATATGCTGTTTACAATAATATTTTTGAAAAGCCTTCTGTCAATTGTTTCCCTTTTGAGTCAAAACTTTTTTTTTACAAAATCTACAATATTTTATGGGATTAGGGATAAATTAAATAATTTGTCATTTTCAGCATTATTACTATTATTATTATCTTGGCATTATTAAACCAATATCAGGATATGTAAGCATACAGTATATGTATCTTATATCCATTTTCCACCAAAATCCCAGGTCTGACCCGGGATATGGAACATGCTTCTAAACCGGGTTAGACCCAGGACAGATCCCTTATACACCGTGGCACTGACCCGGGTAATTCCTGGGTTGGTGCCATTCACACTGCACCTGTGTGCAGTGGAACTCTTCTGCCAGCGCTTGGTGATGACCTCATCTCCAAGTGCCTGGAAATTCGGATCTCCCCATGCTGTAAATGGGACCCGGGTTGTGCGACCTCTGTTACCTGATTACACTGCCCCTTAGCCCAGATCCTTCCCATGTCCAACCCTGGTCACTACCCGGGTTAGATTCCCGAGTCACTTGACCCAGATTTTTTTGGGGGACCCTTTTCCACTGAGCTGCGACCCAGGTAGACCAGGCCCGGGTTATTGCGGCAGTGCAAAATGGGTATGTGTCAGATATACAGCACTGATCTTGTCCTGTATGTGTAGGAAACAATGGATCACTGAGGGACATCAGAATAGTAAGTGTCAATTCTCCTCACTAGCTATGGCCAGCGAATTAGTTCTTTATTGGTCACCCTCAGAGTCTTGTTTGCTAAAGGCTACATATGTTCATGTGAAAGAAAGAGACACGGACACGAACGTGTATATGTAACCACAAGCATCTCCATCTCTGCCTCTGCTTTATTCAACAGACAGTCTCCTTTATAGATTCCATCTAACACATGGTATTCATTATCTGCAGTGAGACTATAGCTCTGTTTAAACATTGGAATCGCATACCTTACCATATATGTACATATGCTTTTCTGTGCACTTATAACAGGGTCTGTACAATGAATTAACTCCATCCTGTCCTGTGCACCCACCCTCCATGCATACATGGCATACAAAATGGATTCTTATTCCAAAATGGCTTCTACATATTCCCCCCTTTCAATTCAAATTTTACATACTATTGTCTTTCTAGCTTACCTAGCCATGGCCCACCCCCTATGTATCTGGTCCCTACTTCACACAACAAGTTATCCTTCCTAACGAGGTAGCTGCATGGGGCAGTGCCCATTCAAGACCACATAGGCGATGAGTCCCTCAGTTCCTATAGTCCTGTATCTTCTTTTCATCTGTATTCTTGTAAAAGCCTTCAATTATTTCCATACATTGTTCACATAAGTCTCTGCAAAGCAATGGTTCTCTAGTCTTTCAAATTGCACAAAAGTTCTGGGTATGTCCATGTAGCAGGATCATAGTTGTCTTTGACATTTCTTTAGACGCTTTAAACCTAGAACAGTAATCAAGTGTAAGTATTTTCCTTATTAGTCATATATCTATCCTGACAATCATTTAGATGACTAGTAATTTCAATCCTTTAGCTATTAACATGAAAATACCTGAAAACTATTCTTCTGTTCCCTTGAACCAACTTAACATATTCAACCGTGTAAACTATCCATTACTATCAATACCATACTCTGGATCATTATGTATCTTCCTAAACTGGTCATTCAATTTCTTAACTTTCTCTAAGTGTACATATATTGGGTCAGATAAATTATCAGCTATATAATTACAGCAAACAGGTCTCACTATTTTACACATACTTCCCTGTGTAGCTGTGAGATACTCAAGGATCAGCCTAAACTGTCCCAAAACCTTCACCTGGAATTTCAATTAATTCGTAATTATTTCAAACACATCAAATATTTAATCTATAACAGTATTAAATAGTCTGGCTAAAGCTTCTATATTGTCACCATTCTTTACACTAGGTCTGGATATTGATAAAACTAGAAACAAAACAATAACAAGAACAAATCATAGTATACAGTACATCCTCACAAGCCTTTCTCTGGCTTAAGGCCTAGCAACATATATCAATTCATAACTTCAAATTACTCCAACTCCCCTTATGTAATGATCTTGCAGTGTGAGGCGAATCCAAATTTTCTTTTCTGCCGCCTTTACTGCCATTGGAGTAGTTAGGAGAACTTGATAAAGACCTTGTATCTGGGTCCTAGGACTTTTCCTTAGATGCTTCTTTATCACGACGCAATCACCTGGTTGCAGTCTGTAGGTGCTGCAATTGAATTGGGATCTAGAACATAAGAGAACACCTGGTAGTGGACTTTGGTTAGTTTCTATTATATATGCATCACATATTGAATCAAGTTACTATGCTCATATTGTAACACTTGTAGGAAATCACATCTTGTTCTAGCAGTTTTACCAAATAGTATTCCATAAGCTATCATCCTACATTTCACACTGGGAAAGTTCTTGACTATCAATCATATTAAAAATAAACATTCTAACAAACCTTTCATAGTTCAATTTGACTGTATAATTCAGTCTTTACACTCTATCATTGCTTTGGGTCCTATTTATTCTCAGATTCTCCAAGATACATTCTAAAAATGTCTTTAATAAAATGTGTACCTTTGTCACACTCTATTACCTCACATGTACGAATTACTTCTGTCATTTATTTTCCTTTTTCCTATTGTTCATATTGTTTCTATTGTGTTTCATTTGTGTTTGCTACCATTCAAAACCATAGTCAATTTGACAACAGGTCTGAGCACAGAACATACCCAACACTTAACCAACTATATAAAATCAATCTTTAGTTTCTGGAAGGAATAACATCGGTGAGGTACTCCTTTCATTCTTCTTCTAGTACCGTGATCACTTTTCCTGGGCTGTGCAATGATTAGGGATAGGCTTATGCAGCCCAACTGAAGCCTGGGGCTATCCAGTGCTTCTTGGCTATTTTTACCATAGCATCTCTTATGAGTGCTTCCATGAAGTATTTGGGCTCAGACTGAGAATAGTGAACGTGGCAGACAGAGGTGGTGCTCAACCATCCATCCATCACCCGAAGTCGTGCAAGTCTTTCCAAGTCATACTTCTGAGGAACCTGTAACTGCAACTTTTAACAAAATCAGGTTCACTGTTTCTGCTGTTTCTGGTCGCCAATATCAAAATATCAGGTAGGTATATTACTGTAGCCTGTTTGGCCAACTTGGTTTGCTGGAGCAGTTCCTCTTCTGGGGTATGTTCTCTGATATGTGCTTTTGACCTTACTTAAAACTAAATTTGTCGGCATTTGAAAAGCAGCAAACAAAAAATCTAATACAAACTATGTATAATCTATCTATAATTTACAATAACATAACTTATCAAAAAAGATTTCATTAATTCAAAACAATCATTATCATTAAAGAAAGATGAAAAATAAAAAAAGTAATCATAATTTTCATCTTCCTGTGTCTCACTAGTCCCCTGTGGTTGCTAGCTGAACTACATATAGTATTTGCATTAGGGATGTGCAGGCTCAGACCCTTCCAATTTGCATATGCTGTGCTGCTGGATCTTCTCTCATATGCCAGCATCATCCCCCACAGTACTTCTCCCTCCTCTTGAATACATGAGAAACAAAGTGACATCTGGATTCAATCTTAACTAACTGCTGTAATGTAGCAGAGTTAACACAAGAACTAAGTTACAGTACTTTTAAATTCCTGCTGTCTATCACCTTTTAGGTATAATACAATAAGACCTAAAAATCCTCTCAATTGTTTAAATATCTTTAGTACAGGCACTTTTTGTACGACTTTTTCCCTCCCCCGACCTTGGGGTCCAGACATACCCTTTTGGTTAGGTTGGGTTGGAACTTTGAACCAAAAAAATTGTTTCTGTTTATCTTACTTAATCCTAAACTTTAATATTGATCGGAAAGTATCTTAACCAAATCAGTTAGAAGCATACAAAAAAACGTCCGACATGTTTTAAGTAGTGTCAGTGTAATTCTAGTTGCATTCCTGTAACCAAAATAAAGTTTCAACATCCTGACATTTCCAAGGGTGAAAGTACCTATCAATCCATCAATCCCTTAATCTATGTCTTTTTTAACAGTTGCTCATGATATTATACAACTGAGGATAATTTCTCTTCTATAACGGGTATATTACCACATTCCCTTACACTCCAGAACTTGGAACATCTGGAGTGGATTATTGGATTTTTTTTCTTTTCATTTAAAGCTTACTTGACCTGCGCAACTGTATTGGCAATATTAATTCCTATGGCTCCTTCTAATTAATTCATTCCAGTCATATATAAACAGCCCCTATTCTACCTATATTCTTAGATTTGTAAAATTATGTTCTTGTTGGTCGTCTAACCATTAACATCTTAATTTGTAAGCATGCATCATTCAACAGTTTAAAGAAATCAGGAACTGATAAAACATTTTGTTAGGGAAATTTTACATCACTTTTACTATTATTAATCCCTTCTGCAGCAATCAAAAATAATTACTGATTCTTTTAGAATTACAATATGGCTCTTGATCTCACAAGTTACAGAAACAATATCCATTTTCCTAGAAAATAACAAATAAAGCATTTTGTTATTAATGCATTCAACATCAATCCTTTTTCCAATCTTGCAATGCACTTTTTTTATTTATGGGCGTCCCCATGAAAAAAATGGCAACTCACTCACATTAACCCATTAACCCTTTCAATTCCTGCACAACTTCTCCACAATTCCCAGTACACCTTCACTATGCACAATCATTCACACACCACATCTGATCAGCACAATTGTTCCAACCAACTCTACTTTCTCAAGTTCACTCGACTCTCTTTAATCACATACATATGCATATGGGCCCATCTCATTCACAAGCAAACATTCAGTTACAGCACGGCAGCCATTTTCTGTGACATCCTGCATTCCATTGTCATCAGCAAAGCACCTCTATCACAGCATGCCTTCACAATACAAATTAAATATACATTTTGAGAAGAAAAGAAAAACAAAACAAACAAAACACTAGTTATATAAAATGCAACATTCCTCTTCAGTGATAATTAAGTAAGTGGGCATCTGGGGGTCATTTCTATATTCTTATTCACGTTTATTACATTTCTCAATCAGACCTTTCAGTGTGTCATCTAGGTTATATTTATTAACCTCTGCTTCTGCTTCTCATATCTCATTTTGTGAGGTTTAAACCAGTCAGTATCTGGGGTGTCAGCCTTTTTAAACATTCATCAAATATCCTGCTTTATGATTCCCATAAAGCTTTGCTAGAACATTCCCTTGTCTAGCTTAGTCAAAGTCCCTTATGACTAAAATCAGACCTAATGGTCCCCCCTCTTATTAGAGGTTACTATTCTCGTGCACAAGAATAATATCATCAAATATTTATCTATAGGCACATCCACACACTGACTTTTCCTGCTTCAGTTATAAACACTATTGACTGGATGTAACGTTCCTCCTATTTCTGAACACACTGCCTGACAGGGTCTCTCTCCCTTTCTGTTCTTTCATACACTAATACATGAAAACACATTTCTGTCAATGTATCCAATCCTTCTCTGATGTACCTTTCTAAATCTAATGGAATTTCATGGCACTCTTCTATTTCATAAACAAATCACTGTGTAGGGCTCTCTTCTAAAGTTAAATCAGTGGCTAAATCAAAGTTACTCTAAAAACACAATTAGGACAGGTTTGGTACATAACAAACAGACAAACAAGACTTTAAACATTCACCTATCATTCACTGAACATATAACAGATTATAACATGTTTAAATAACAACACCTTTAGGGTGACCAATAATTACCCAAGGATTGATTCCAGCAGGACAGAACTTCAACTGCAATGGAGACACAGCTACCAGGAGACCAGCACATTTGTGTTTACTCACCCGGGAAAGTGTCCTGGCAACTCTGTCCCCTGAGCACAATCTCACATGCTCTGTCCAGTGGTAGTCAACACTGCTGGGCATCTCAGTGGAAATCTCCATGTTGTCAATTCTCCTCACTAGCTATGGCCAGCGAATTAGTTCTTTATTGGTCACCCTCAGAGTCTTGTTTGCTAAAGGCTACATATGTTCATGTGAAAGAAAGAGACACGGACACGAACGTGTATATGTAACCACAAGCATCTCCATCTCTGCCTCTGCTTTATTCAACAGACAGTCTCCTTTATAGATTCCGTCTAACACATGGTATTCATTATCTGCAGTGAGACTATAGCTCTGTTTAAACATTGGAATTGCATACCATACCATATATGTACATATGCTTTTCTGTGCACTTATAACAGGGTCCGTACAATGAATTAACTCCATCCTGTCCTGTGCACCCACCCTCCATGCATACATGGCATACAAAATGGATTCTTATTCCAAAATGGCTTCTACATAAGTCTATGTTTGTGTAAAATCTCATTTAACATATATAGATGTGTTTTCATACACTGAGCATCTTTATGTCATACGATGCGAGATGCCCAGCAATTACTGAGCCACTACGAGAGGAGTAGCGTACCATATTTTTCTTTAAATATGTGTCTGTGGGGTCTATTTATCAAGCAGTGAAAAGCATCGAGAAGTGGACCAGTGGAGAAGTTGCCCATAGCAACCAATCAGCTCCTACCTATTATTTTATAGACTGTACTTAATAAATGCTACTTCAATGTAGAGATGAGTGGCTCCGGTTTTCCGAGAACCAAACTCTACCGATCATAGGGGAACCGAGTAGGATCCTAGTCTGGCACGAGGTTTCCCACCTAACTTGGAATTCAAAATGAGGCAAAACGTCATCATCCCACTGTTGGTTCTTGCGGGTTTTGGATTGTATAAAGGTCCCGGTGATCAGCGCCATTTTCACTCCAGCTGTGGAGAGTGTACAGAGCAGATAACAGTCAGTGTTATGTGTCACTATTTCTTTAAGGCTGTTTTAAGGCTGTGGCTGCAGTACATAAAGTGGGGGGTCCGCTGCTGTGCCCCTCGCTGTTGTCCTGTCAATCAAGGGGAAGGGGCTGCAGTACATAAAGGGCTGCTGCTGTGTTGTCCATAAAGGGGCTTGAGCTACAGTACATAAAGGGGTGCTGCTGTGTTGTCCTGTCCATCAAGGGGCTAGGGCTGCAGTTCATAAAGGGGCGCTGTGTCGTCCAGGGGTGTTCGGTCAATACAGGGGTGCTCTTCCCCAGTGTATAAAAAATAAGTTAAAATCTTTTTTTTTTCTTTTTTTTGTGTGTGCACTAGCCAGGTAGTTACTAGTTAGTAACTAGTTATGCTATTACTATTCGGTGACGCTGCCGGCCAGACCGCAGTTTATCATCCATGTATTTGTGACTCTGCAAGTGATCTGTCTGCACTCCGCTGCTCCGCAGGGGGGCTTTGCTGTCCATAAAGAGGTGCTGTGTGTTGATCATCAAGGGGCTGCTGCCTCGTCTAGGGGCGCTCTTCCCCAGTGTAAAAATAATAAAAGTGAAATATATAATTGGCTTTCCTCAAAAAATAAAAAAAATATCTTTTTATCTTTTTTTTGTGTGTTAGCAAGTTAGCTACACTATTATTGTTCAGTTGCACTGCTGGTCAGACCGCAGTTTATAATCCACATATTGTGACACTATAAGTCGTAGTGCAGTACGTTATTCTTATTCATAAAAAATATTGTGACACTGTTAGTGGTAGTGCAGTGTAATATTCAACTTTTCACCTCTTTCCTCAATTGTGAATAAATGATTAGTCTACATGCAGACTACAAGACCACAACAAAGTGCAAATTAACATGCATAATATAGAAAACATATTGATATCACTATAAGTGGCAGTGCAGTATGTTATTCTTTTCTTATTCATAAAAAATATTGTGACACTGTAGGTGGTAGTGCAGTGTTATTCTTTTCTTATTCATAAAAAATATTATGACACTAAGTGGTAGTGCAGTGTGTTATTATTTTCTTATTCATAAATAATCTTGTGACTCTGTAAGTGGTAGTGCAATGTGTTATTCTTTTCTTACTCATAAAAAATATTATGACACTAAGTGGTAGTGCAGTGTTTTACTCTTAAAAAAATCTTGTGACACTAAGTGGTAGTGCAGTGTGTTATTATTTTCTTATTCATAAAGAATCTTGTGACACTGTAAGCGGTAGCTGTAGAAGTACGATTCATTAAGAAACATCAAGTACAGAATATATATCATATACTTCAGAATATATACTGATTTATTTACTCATATTCACTTATATGTACACGCCATATATGACCATATACTTATATACTCTTATGTTCATATAATCTTATATCATATTCATATAAGAACTCACATATATATCATTTAGTATTAGAACCACCTGTCAGTCATGATGCTGAAGCAGGACTTATTTATCATGGTTGCTTTAAGAAAGACATTACCTAACTTGTTTTTCTGCAAAGTTAGGGAGTAAAAGGAACACATTAAGACCTTCCTTTTGCTCACTGTCTGACTTATTTACCAAATATAGAGATTCGGCCCTCAGATGAGGATGTTGCACATTGCACGTAGGCCATGGCTATTGCATTCCAAGGATGGGGAGTATTTCATTAATTAGGGCAAGAATAAACTTCTGTCTCAATCTTTTTATAAATGTCTTATCAATGTATGCCAAAAGTTATCCAATGCTTGTATGCCTTAGATGGAAAAAGAACTTTGCAAGTGGGGCGTGATATTGTGCAATGATTCTGCAAATGAAATGACTAGTGTATAAAAGATTTGGGACTTGTGTCCATCTTGGTTACTTGTGCACTAACCCTGAGAGATGCACTTATGCTCTCAGTAAGATTGCCTAATTAATTAATAAAATATACTTATTCTTAAGAATACCTGTTTCGGATTGATTACTCATTGGAGAAGCACGCCTGATGTTCTGTTTAAATGAACTTAGACAGTTTTGGATGCACTGCTATCGAGTCTACTAATTGCATGCAATCATGTGTCAACTTAACATGACAAGTGGAGAACTGCTTGCTGACTGGCCACCAGCTTAAGAGTCTTTACGAGAAGTCATCTCTCGGTATCTTGGTAAGTATAGAGTTTGTTATCTTTATATTAAGATGCAGATTTCTGTACTCCAAGATAGTGTGAGAGGAGATGTTGTGGGTGATTGTGTGTTTTTTGGCTAAGCATTGAACTCAGAATTTTATAATTTTGACAGGGTGTGTTACTGCATGTGGGTGATCTCATAAATAAATAAATAAATTAATTAATTAATTAAAGTGATAAGTGAGTAAATGTATTATTAATAAATTTTGTTATATATTATAGACTGATCAGCTATAGTATAATTAGTAATAAATAAAAATTTATATTTTTACTAAATTGTTGGATATTTACAATATTACATTTAATTGAAATTTGAGGCAATTGCAGAAATTTGTATTGATTATGTGATTAACTTGTTGAAGTAAAGCTTTTCTGTAAGACAGATGTGTTGCAAGGTGTAATATAGACCTAGAGAAAATATGGGTGCTAATATTTCCTTGGAGGAGAAAGCTGATGTACGGTCAAATAAAACATGTGCATATTACATAATGAAAAAGATTAATCCAAATTATGTACAATTCTGTGACAAGTGGTCTAAATTACCAAAAGGGCACAAAATGTGTTTCCCTATATATGGAACATTCAATACAGACAGTTTAGACTTGGTAAGAAAAAAGTTTCATGTTTGTTTGGAGCAAAGCGAAGAGCTAAGCATTTACAATGTTTACATAATTGGTGTGTTTATTCTTTTCTTATTCATAAAAAATATTGTGACGCTGTAGGTCATTGATACCGCAGTGTAATATTTAAATTGGTACAAATTGACATGTATGCTGTAACCCACTTCATTTGTTATGGAGAATGATCAGTTGAGAGGAGAGCAGGAACCACGTACTAGTGCTGAAGCTGCTGTTAGTCCCACCAGTCATGAAGATATTAGTTCTACTAAAGCTGATGCCCAAGAGCATGCAGGACTTGAGTCAGGGCATCTAAACTTAAAGAACCAATCTTTTACATTGGTAAAGAAAGAAACATCAAAGGGAAAGTTAGCTGCAGAAAGACATAACATTGACAATATGCCTTTCACCACACAAAGTCGCAAGGAAAGGCTAAGGCCTTGGCATTTATTTATTACCGGTGGTTCTGCCTCTTCTCCCAGTAAACTTTACAAAAAAAAATTTGTTGAGGTACAGGAACCAACTGTGTGCTCAGAAATGTCACAAATCCCTGAGGAGAATCAGTGAGTGCCATTTGTGAGCCTCCTTCCAAAACTTGTGCATCCTCATGAAATGTGGGGATGAACAGCACAAGTCAACATAGAACTTGAGGATGCTTCTGTGGAAGTGCACTGAGATGAGGAGGATATTTGTCTAGCTGACGGTAATAAGGATAATGATGATAATGATGATGATAAGGATGTTGTTGATGAGGATGTTGTTTTTGTAAATCAGGCCCCAGTGGAAACAGTTGTTGCCCATGATAAGGAATAGCCCATTGTCATGCCTGGGCATAAAACAAAAAAATCCAATTCATATGTGTGGAATCATTGTCAACCCATCTGTACCCATTGTCATGTCACAGTAAATAGAGGTAGGGACCCTAACCATCTAGGAACCTCCTCCCTGTTACATCATCTACAGTTCATCCATCAAAAGTGTTTGCAATATTCAGAAACTTTGGCTAAGTAACAAGCAGTCAAACATCAGCTACCTCCCTTCTCTCTACTAGATCCAAGCACCTGGCAACTTCACCACCAACACCTTCATCAATAATATCCTCAATCATGATTGGAAGTAGTCCTGCATCCAAGTTGATAAGGCTAACTCAGTCTTCCCCTATCCTGGATTCCTCAGAAGAATCATTGAGCACTATGCCTGCTGCTGCTGCTGCTGGGAGTGGATCTTCATCACAGAAGAGGTCTAGGAAGACTACTAGTAGTAGTCATAAAAAACAATTGACTGTTAAACAATCCTTTGCAAGGGGGAGCTAGTGTGACAGCTGTCACCTAGTTGCACAGTGATTACTTACGCCATAACATCTATGCTGGTATAAGATGTGCATCCAATATTCACCATTAGTGCAGTGGGTTTTAGACAGTTAATTGAGGTCCTGTGTCCACGGTACCAAATCCTATCTGGGTTCCACTTCACTAGAAAAGCAATTCCCAGGCTGTACAGGGACTTTAAAAAGAACTTAATTAGTGTCCTCCAAAATGTCCCACTGTCCACTTAACCACAGATATTTGAACAAGTGGAACTGGACAAATGCAAGATTACATGACTATAACAGCCCACTGGGTGGGTTTATTGCCTTCATCGCCACCAACAGCAGCAGCAGCAGCTAAGTAACAGTTTCACCGGTTTCACTAAGAGTTGAAAAACTCAGGGAAGTCATTGCAATATGGCTTACCCCGCTTGGACTCTGCTCGGGATTTGGGATTTCTGACAATGCCACCAATATTGTAAGAGCATTACAGCAGGGTGAATTCCAACACATCCCATATTTTGCTCACACAATCAACCTGGTGGTGCAATTTTTTTTTAAAAATGACAGGGCCGTGCAGGAGATGCTCTCTGTGGCCTGCAAAATTTCTGGACATTTTTGCCATTCAGCAAGTGCATGTAGAAGATTGCAGCACCTGCAAGAAATGTTGAATTTGCCTTATCACCAGCTGAAGCAAGAGGTAGTTGCAAAGTGGAACTCCACCCTTTACATGCTTCAGCGTATGGAGGAACAGCAAAAAGCCATCCAAAGCTACACAATGAACTATGATATAGGAAGAGGAGGGGGGATGTACCTTACAGCAATACATGTTGGTAACTGCTCAATCACTTCAGTAATATCACTCAGGTGCATGTGAGGGAGGGGTAGTCTATACAAGATTATTTTTCTCTTTCTCTTATTGTATATATATATATATATATTAATTTTTTTTATTTTTTCTTAGCATTTTAATTATACTTTTCACCTATGTATCACCCAGTAACAAATAGTTTTTGCTTTATTCTTATTAACCCATACTAACACTTTAGTCTCTCACTGGTGTGCATCACTGGGGTGGCTGGCTTTCGCCGTTTTTTGGGGGGGTTTTGCACTCCAGACTCTGACCAAGTAATAGGGACCTCCGGTATCAGAGATGCCATGATGCGGACTGGAGGCTTAGCCATATCTTTGCAACTGAGATCTCTGAAATTTCTACCACCATGTCGTTTTTCAAATCTTAATGCTGATTTCATTCTGAGTGCTGGGGGATTACATTTTTGCGGCATGACCTTACTCAAGCTCAGTGCAAAATCCTTTTCGTGTTGTGCAAAGTGCTGAAACCCTTTTAAAGTAGTCACCTGTGAAGTGAGTTCAGACACTGCTAGCTTGAGTCAGGTTATTCCCCTAATTAGACTGTTGGAAAAGCAGCTTGATAAACTGAAGCGAGCTGAAATGAAGCGATTCCGCTAAGCATGTTGTACTTGTAAATCAAGTCCTTTATTTGCTTCACCAGGATCCAAGGGTTGTCAGGATCTTCCAATCAGATCAATACATTTTGGCGACCATGCTGGATCATACATCGTGTCTTTCTTCCCAGAGGACACAGACCTGAAGAGATGCAAAGAGCTGTTGGTAAGGAAATTGTCAGCTCAAGCGGCACATGATGCAGCGATGGCTCCTCCTTCAGTTTCTCCAGCAAGTGCAGCTGCCAAGAAAAAACTAAACTTTCCTTACTGGTGATGCAGTAGAGTCAAAACAATAAAGTTTTGACATTTGGTTGGTCTAAAAAAATTGCTTACAATTAATGGTCACCATTCAAAGAATGGTTGAGGACTTTTTTAATGATAACGTCCAAATGGACATGTCAGACAGTCCGTTTCACTACTGGCAGGAAAAAAGGCAATTTGGAGGCCCTTGCACAAACTGGCTTTGCTTTACTTGAGCTTCCCACCCTCCAGTGTGTACTCAGAAAAAGTTTTCAGCACAGCTGGGAACCTTATCAGCGATCGGCAAAGGAGGCTACTTCCTCAAAATATGTAAAAGATGATGTTCATCCAAAATTAACTACAAATTTCACAACAAAGACCTTTACCGCCAATTACATCCAAAAATTGCAGAGGCACCTAAGGCTGTAATGGTTGATTGCAGCGGGGACGAATTAATATTGTGTGAAGATGATGTACACACTGATGAGGGTGAGGAATCAGATGATGATGTCGACAATATCTTGCCTCTGTAAAGCCAGTTTGTGCATGGAGACATCATTGCCAGCAATGTCAGCTGCCCATTGGTAGCTTGTTGTGTGGGGGCCCAAACAAACCAATCGCTTCAGCCACAATTGGCAGTACCTGTTGCTGAAGTAATTGGTTTGTTAAACTGTGCATGTCCTGTTTACTAAATACAACATAAGGGTGGGTGGAAGGACCCAAGGATATTTCCATCTTGCACCTCTTTTCTTTGCATTATGTGCTGTTTGGGGCATTGCTGCCTGACATTTATAATTTTTTAGTTTATAAAACTGCCATCCTGTCTGCCACTGCTGTGTGGCAATTGTTTAATAGATGTCCTATATTTTTTTAAACTGTCGTGCTTTTGTGGTGCTGTTCTGGTGCTTCCTTTTTTTTCTTTTATTTACATACTGTATTTATTTCAACTAAAATCACAAGTAGGCATTCTTGCAAAATACTCTTATGCCATTTTCAACCTTGATTTTTAGATACCAATCTGGTGGCCTTGGAGCATAACAGCCATGTTTGATGAGATGCAATTCAAATATCAAATGGAGAGGCTTTTTTGTGATGGTATCTGGAGATGTTCTCGCTCATCCCTTCCCAGCCTTCCCATACATAATCCCAGAAGCACAATGATAAGAGATGTTTAGTACCAGACTTTGAAATCCCTCTGCTCTCTTCCTGTTCAGAGCTTCCATTTTGTGTGCTGCAGCAGACATCATCTCCTGCATGCCCATTTCATTCTTTTAAAAAATTTTGCAACCACCTAGAAGCTCCACTGGGGCAAAGACTGATGTGAGTTAAATACCCTCCTCCCTCAAAAATTTGCTTCGGAATAAAAAAATGAAATTAAATTTACTAATAATCAACCCTTCCTTTCCCTGCCTTCAACTACATACATACTCCTACTCCCTCAGGACGCTTGAATAATAAAAGCATTTGTTTCTTGATGTGCCATGTTGGAAGTTGAACTGCCACAGCTGCTGCAATCTTTGACATATGATTGCTGAATGCCAAAAATGTTCAGAAATGTTTATGGCCACAGAAAGCATTTCCTGCATGCCCCTTTAAATTTACAAAATATTCTGAACCACCAAGTTGATATTGTGAGCAAAACATGGGACATATTGTTCACTCATGCTCTCCCCTCATAAATTTTCTTCGGAATAAAAAAATTATATTAAATTTACTGTGAATCAACCCTTCCTTTCCCTGCCTTTAACTACATACATACTCCATCTCCCTCAGGCCTCTTGATTAATGAAAACATATGTTTACTTATGTGCCATGTTGGGGGTTGAGCTGCCACGTGTTTGTGCCACTCACTGCTGCCACTTAGCTTAGTCATCCAGCTAGCTTGGTGCAACTTTTGGGCCTAAACTAGTTGAAAACAATATTGTGAGCTGTGAGGTGGTCAAAATTGACTGGAAATGAGTGGAAATTAATGTTATTGAGGTTAATAATAGCAGTTTGTATAATTTTTTGAAAGAAAATACAAATCCAAAACCAAACCACGCAAGGGCGGTTTTGCAAAACCAAATCCAGATCCAAAACCTTGAAGGAACTACAGATCCAAAACCAAAACACGGGGTCAACGCACATCCCTACTTCAAAGCTGATTGGTTGCTATGGGCAACTTCTCCACTGGTTCACTTCTCCACACTTTTCACTGCTTGATACATAAACCTGTTAGTTATATTGCAGATAAAGCTAAAAGCCACTCACTAGAGACACTAGACTGTGCACAGGATCTGCTTTTATACATGCACAAAGTCGCAGATGAAGCACGATGGAACTTGGTGTGAGTTAAAGTTGCAGCTGCTTGTATTGGAGTCTTTAACACAGATTCAAACTCAGTCACACACAGATGTACAAATGTTGCAAATCTCAATGGTCAGACCGTGCAAACAATGCAGTTCTATCTCTTCAAGTTGTTTATTTATGTGAATAAGATGCACATTTAGGGCAAAATTTACTAAGTGTCGGGTTCTAAACCCCGGCGGTTTGGTCGTGGTTTGATGGCATGTTCGAAACTCCAGGGGTTGGTGGCAGTTTTGCAGCAGTTTCTAAATGACAGCCCTGTTCTATTCTATTCTAAAATGTGTTTTGACGGCGGTTTTGCAGTGGTTTTGGCCTTAGCAAATCTGTGGATAGCAAAACCGCCACGAAACAGGATTTACAACCCGCCGCTTAGTAAATTTTGCCCTTTGAGTAAAAAAAACATTCTTGGTGCGGCCAAGTCGGCTGGCACCTGATATGCTGAGAGGAGCTATTTGGCACGACTGAAGCCACAATATTAGAGGACACATCTGTATGAAGCAGTGGCGTACCTATAATCGGTGCAGTGTGTGCAGGGCACATGAGGCCCCAGGTCCAGGGGGCCCTGCACTGTACACCCTGCACCCATATTATTTTAAACTCACCTGTCCGTGGTCCCGCTTCGGGTGTCAGCGCTGCTCAGAAAATGAGAAAATGGCCGCCATGGTGCCCGGAGTCTACTGATGCTCCGGTGGCTGACCAGACACATCAGTCGGCTGCCAGTCACTGGGGAGAGAGGAGGGGGGCCCACATGGGGAGTGCACACGGGCCTCCTCCTCTCTTAAGATGCCCCTGGTATGAAGGTTTCTTGAAACTCATGAATCATGAAGTTGGAACATATGTTTGAACAGCTGTTGATTCATTTTTATATAAATTGTATAACCTGGCTCCAATACCTCTTAAAGTGTACAGATGCCCCAAGCTAAATAATATTTTTTAACACTCTTTAGGCTTCCTAGCAACAGTGGCAGTGTACCTTGCTGAAGATGCTGGTAGATTCCTTATATTTTCAAATGCTTTACAGGTTTAATGACCTCTACAAACTTTTATGTTAGGCCATTTATTTTTGTGTTATCTTTTTATTAGCACACTGCAAATAATATAAGACCTTTAGTTGTGGGAACATTACATTACAGAAAAGCAATGTTTTTGAAAAAGGAAATGTGATGTTTCCTTCATCAATTTTGTTTATGCTCTTGTTTTCTCTGACACTTCATAAGATATACCACTTTCAAATTCTGTAGAATTAATGTGTAACCAGCTGACACCTCATCTGACAAACTAATCTTAATCAAGAAACCCTGATTTAAATGTATTTTTCTCTAGATTACATAAATAGTTCATGTATACATAATTTTAAAATGATATTCAGGAAACTTTAACTGCAATGCTTGGCAATATTGGGATATTTTTAAATGTTATATGTGACAAAATAAAATGGATGTAGTTTGAGTGACATTTCTAATATGACAGCAGATAAATTTAAACCTTTAGGCCAGGATGTACTATACCTTTTCATCGCGGCAAGTGCCGTTTTTTGTGAGATATGATATCATTGCAAATGTACAGGACAGCAATCAGTATAGCTTCCCAAATCACTGCAGTTTCAGAAATCGCTGCACAACAGAAATGAGTTCGGAACAGAAATCATTGCTGAGCAGAAATCTCTGCAGACCAACATTGGAGACCATGGCATATGAAAATGTGCTTGGAGGAAATTAGTAACTGTCATTGCAGGTGCAGTGTGACAGTTGAAGCTCCTTACTGCTTTTCCATTGGAACTCTGTCTGCCACCCACTGGTACATATCAGCCTGTGCTGTCAGACCGCTGCAGTTTTAGGCACTGGAAAACATCCTGAGTGAACTGCTTAAACCAAAATTTCAAATCAGAGGCTTCACAGCCCACCATGTAGACCTCCATGGCCCTGACAAACTTCAAACATAGCCACAAACCTAATCCTTGTCAAACGACACCACCTTGCCAAATTTGATGGACCTAGCTACAAAACTCTTGCCGTGCATAAAGGACAAACAGACAGACACACACTTTTTTGTTTATTATATAGATGGTGCTATAGATGGAGATCATAAATTATTAGGAAGCAGAGATGGTTCTGTTATCCCAGTACTATATGCAGAACCTGATGTGATTAATGCTACAAATTGATCATTTCTAGTTCGATAAACAATATATGCAATCATCAGTAATAATGTAAATTGTCGTGGCAGGAATAAACTGTCATACAGAAATATGCCAGGTCTGAAATAGGTCCTGCTGTCTTTGTGTACTAAGGGCCTTATTCAGCATGGATCACAATTGCAGCCGCATATGCAGATTGGACGATTGTTGTGTACTGCGTATGCACCACACTGCACGTGTGCGGCGATCATACAGCGATTACGCATGCAGACAGGAATCCATCGCAGACTGAATGACAGGCCTGAGCATGTGGGGGCAGTGACGGGGGAGTGGTTGCAGAAACGCAGGCGTGCCTGACCGTTTGAACGCCATTGCATGGGCATGCATAAATTATCGTAGTAGCGATTGCCTACGTAGCTTGAGTACTCACTGCGTGCGACGAGACTTGCAATTTCAGAGACAGGTCAGATCTGCTGTCATTCTGCGTGACAGGCCAATGTTCTCTGATGGTACCGATGTATACACAGGACTGCGAGGTATTATGGATGTGAGAAAGCAGTAGTGCAGTAGCGCACGCAGGGGGGGGTTTTAAGCACCCAGAAACCCCCCTCATGACGGGCCAACTTTTTCTTATTTCAGAGACGGAGACAGCCTTGTCTCCGTCTACCAGCCGCGGGCCACTCACACTCAGAGCTGCTCAACTGCCCGGCCCGGCCACTGCACTGCCTGTTTGGTAGCGGCTGTCCGCTCGCAAGTGGGTCGATGTTCTGCACTGAGCATGCGCATGACGGAGGACTTTCCTTTGCTCGTTGTGTCTGATCAAAGGGGGCATGCTGTCGATGTTGATTGACAGCACGCCCCCTTTGGTGGGCGTGCCGGGGGCGTTCCTAAGGGAACGCCTCCCGTCAGAAGCCGGCCCACTGACATCACTAGTGATGTCAGTGGGAGTGATTTTGGCTCTGATAGAGCCAAAATCACTCCAGGCCTTGCGGTTGAAACCTCAACCGCAGGCTCCGGCACGCAGTTTCGATGGTCGCGATGGTCAAGACCATCGCGGCCATCAAACTGCACGCTCGTATAAGCTGTGGGTGGTGACCCACAGCTATACGAGCGTCCAGGAGGACGCTCCATAGTTATGGAGGTCGGCCCTCATTCAGAGCGTGCGCTCTGCTCAGAGCGTACGGCTCTGAATGAGGGCCTTAGCTTTTAATTTTTTTTTCTTTAACACTGTAAAACATTGCTTGTTTGATTTTAGATGCCCTGACTTAAGCCCTGTATGCTCTTGGGCATTGGCTTCAGTAGATGATGTAGATGGACTAGCATCGTCATGACTGGTGGCACTGGCAGGAGCTCCAGCACTAGTATATGGTTCATGCTCTTCTCTCAACTGATCGTTCTCCATATTAACAAACACAAATGAAGTGGGGTATAGCACACATGTCAATTTGTACCAATTTTAAATATTACACTGCTGTATTAATGAAATACAGTGTCACAAGACATTTTATGAATAAGAGAAGAATCACACTGCATTTTCCACTGACAGTGTCACAATATTTTTTACGAATACACTGCATTTCTACTTACAGTGTCACAATATTTTTAACAAGTACACTGCTTTTCCACTAACAGTGTCACAATATTTTTTATGAATACACTGTGTTTTCACTAACAGTGTCACAATATTTTTACGAATACACTGCGTTTTCCACTTAGTGTCACAATATTTTTTACGAATACACTGCATTTTTACTAACAGTTCACAATATTTTTAACAAATTCACTGTGTTTTCACTAACAGTGTCACAATATTCAATATACACTGCGCTACCACTTACAGTGTCACAAACAATACGTGTATGAATATTACGCTATGGTCTGTCCGACAGCGTCACAGTAAAAAAAAAAAATAATAATAATATAGTTCACTGGGGTACAGCACAAAAAAATATATATTATTTTTTTATTATATTAGCTTTTATTATTTTATACACTGGGCAGCCTTGGATGGATAGAGCACCTCTGAATAAACACAGCAGCCCCTGGATGGACACAGAAGCCACTGCCCCTGGATGGACGCAGCAACCCCTGGGTGGACACATCAGACCCTAGATGGACACAAGGTCATCACTTTTTAACTTTACAAGGTTCACTTGCTCCATTCTCAAAGAAAGTTAGTTATCATATTGCCACCTCTTATACCCAATTTTTTTTTTCAATTCCAAAGGCATGTAAAGTTTTGAAATCACCTTTACAAATTGATCATCTTATAACTATCATTAATCTAGCATACAATCAGGGCCATAGAGAGCCCTGGCGAGCCCAAATACAGAGGGGGGTGTGGCCTAATTGTATGAGGCATGGCCACGCCCCCTCAACAAATAGAAAACCCACTGTTGCAGCGCTGCGGAGGGGGGCTCTGTGCGCCAGGGAGGGGGCGCTGTAAGCCCCTCAGCCCGGCAAAAAGCCAGGGGGGTGCGATCAGTGTGATCACTCCCCCCCACAGGCAAAGGAGACTGCTGTGGCTGCTGCTCATGATTTCTCATGATTTCTCATGAACAGCAGCCACAAGCAGTCTCCCACTGCAGCTCAGAACACGCTGTGTGCTGGGCTGCTGTGAGAGAGAGAGAGGAGGGAGGGGGGAGCAGTTCCAGACCTCGGCCCCCGCTGGGCCCATCAGGAAGCCCGGGCCCTGGTAAACAGTACCCGCTCCCCCCCCTTCTCAGTGCCCCTGCATATAATAGTCTATTAAATGGCAGGTAGAAGCTGATTGGTTGCTTGGGACAATATCACCACTTTACCTTTTTCAAAGGTTTCTTCGTGAGATTTGTTGTAGTAATCTCATACAGTATGTGAGTTTAAATTGAGATTGAAGGAAAAATATGTATTCCTCCAGGTCATTTTTGAGTCCTTTCCAAACAATGAAAACATATATATATAAATATACAGTGGTCGAAGTGGGAATTTTGAAGTAGGGGTATGGATGCATAGTGTGTGCGCATGCCAAAAAAAGGGTGTGGCCGTGCATCACAATGGGCTTGGCTGTGTGTCATGAGGGGTGTGGCCACACATAGGCTTTGCGAGTAAAAAAAACACCCACACATTGGGGGCAATTCAATTAAACATGATGTGAATAGCACCGGGAAGGAGTTCCTAGAGCTATTCAATTGGTTCCCCCGTGCCTGGAAGTTGGGAGATGCCAGTTAGCGCGCCTTAAGCCAGGTGTTTAGGTACGCTAACTGCCATTTTCCACCTAAAGTGCTGGTTGCAATGCTGTCAGCACCATACTAATCTGAAAAATAGCAACGCGGCCGGCACTTTAGTTTGATTTCTGCTCGCACCTTTAGGAAGATGTGTGCATAAATTCTTTAATTGGACTAGCAGCAGGGTCAATTGAATAGTTCCAGGAACCATTTCCAATTGCTATTCAACATTACACCTAATTGAATAGACCCTAATAGCACCGATAGGAAAATAAAGAAATACATTGGCCACAGGAAAAAAACACACAAACATATAGGCTTTGCATGAAAAAAAACACAGACACATTAGCACCTATAAGAAAATGTTGTGGGGTACACAGGGGTGGTGAGACACACAGGAATGGCAAGACACACAGGGGTGGCAAGGCATACAGGGGTGGCAAGGCACATGGGTGGTGAGGTAAACAAGGGTTGATGAGATAAACAAAGGGTGGAGGGGTACACACTACTGAGAAAGAATAGAAAGCTATTATTACTCATCGGTTGCTGCTCTAACAGCTGAGGAGGAGGCTATCTAGACTGTGACTCCTGGTCCTGAATATTGCAAGGGTCGGGCAGCGGCGGAGGCATAATGTCTCTGCAGCATGTAATGGATGCTGCAGAGACCTTCAATACAGCACCTGGCACATGCGGACGGGGTTCAAAGGCACAATACTGGACTCTGCAGCTTTGATGCTGCAGAGATCTTGGGACAGGACGGAGATTGGCTCCCAGTACTTGCTCAGTATTGGGCAGGCAGCGGCACACTGACTCAGCCAACTGCTGCCACTGAATCTGCTGGGGATGGGTGGCGGTGAAGGCATAATGTCTCTGCAGTGTGTAATAGATGCTGCAGAGACCTTCAAGACAGGCACTCGGCATGTTTGGATGGGAGGGTGAGCGGACGCCCGGCACATGCAGGAAGGAGTTTGGAGGCACAATGTTGAACTTTCCAGCGGGGGAAGGCTCCCAGTACACACTCGGGATTGGCTGGGAAGCGGCACACTGAGCCACCTGCACATACTGCAGCTTGCTTTAGGGACTGTGCTCCAGTGTCACTTACAGAAGCAGACTGAGCTTGTAACTTTCCTGCTCAGCCCTCTCCCAAGTTCCAAATACAGATGTGCCCAGCTAGATTGTTGCTCCATATGCTATGAACCATGCCACTCATGGCGCGCCACACACCATGCCATGAGTCGCGCCACACAGAAAGTTTAGTAATATAGCGTAGCGTAACGCTGGAAAAAAGTCATAACGTGTAATACAACTTTTTGCCCACCAGGTGTCACTTTTCCTAAACTACATAGCACATGCGTCTGATCTCCAATGCAAGTTCTGTATCACCGCCCGAAGATTGGCTGACAGAAGTGGTGATTCGGTACACTATACAGTATTACAGCGTTTTCCACATGGAATCAGGAATGTATAATAAAGCGGTAGAAGAATGTTTAATAAAGTTTGAAATCATTAAGCTCTGTATTACACACTGACTGTGCGGTTGAAATTGCACACTTGCGCCAATATAAGTAAGGGAACGCCTCCCGTCAGAAGCCGGCCCACTGACATCACTAGTGATGTCAGTGGGAGTGATTTTGGCTCTGATAGAGCCAAAATCACTCCGGGCCTTGTGGTTGAAAACCTCAACCGCAGGCTCCGGCACGCAGTTCGATGGTCGCGATTGTCAAGACCATCGCGGCCATCAAACTGCACGCTCGTATAGGCTGTGGGTGGTGACCCACAGCTATACAAGCGTCCAGGAGGACGCTCCATAGTTATGGAGGTCGGCCCTCATTTAGAGCGTGCGCTCTGCTCAGAGCGTACGGCTCTGAATGAGGGCCTTAGCTTTTAATTTTTTTTTCTTTAACACTGTAAAACATTGCTTGTTTGATTTTAGATGCCCTGACTTAAGCCCTGTATGCTCTTGGGCATTGGCTTCAGTAGATGATGTAGATGGACTAGCATCGTCATGACTGGTGGCACTGGCAGGAGCTCCAGCACTAGTATATGGTTCATGCTCTTCTCTCAACTGATCGTTCTCCATATTATCAAACACAAATGAAGTGGGGTATAGCACACATGTCAATTTGTACCAATTTTAAATATTACACTGCTGTATTAATGAAATACAGTGTCACAAGACATTTTATGAATAAGAGAAGAATCACACGGCATTTTCCACTGACAGTGTCACAATATATTTTACGAATACACTGCATTTCTACTTACAGTGTCACAATATTTTTAACAAGTACACTGCTTTTCCACTAACAGTGTCACAATATTTTTTATGAATACACTGTGTTTTCACTAACAGTGTCACAATATTTTTACGAATACACTGCGTTTTCCACTTAGTGTCACAATATTTTTTACGAATACACTGCATTTTTACTAACAGTTCACAATATTTTTAACAAATTCACTGTGTTTTCACTAACAGTGTCACAATATTCAATATACACTGCGCTACCACTTACAGTGTCACAAACAATACGTGTATGAATATTACGCTATGGTCTGTCCGACAGCGTCACAGTAAAAAAAAAAATAATAATAATATAGTTCACTGGGGTACAGCACAAAAAAAATATATATTATTTTTTTATTATATTAGCTTTTATTATTTTATACACTGGGCACCCTTGGATGGATAGAGCACCTCTGAATAAACACAGCAGCCCCTGGATGGACACAGAAGCCACTGCCCCTGGATGGACGCAGCAACCCCTGGGTGGACACATCAGACCCTAGATGGACACAAGGTCATCACTTTTTAACTTTACAAGGTTCACTTGCTCCATTCTCAAAGAAAGTTAGTTATCATATTGCCACCTCTTATACCCAATTTTTTTTTTCAATTCCAAAGGCATGTAAAGTTTTGAAATCACCTTTACAAATTGATCATCTTATAACTATCATTAATCTAGCATACAATCAGGGCCATAGAGAGCCCTGGCGAGCCCAAATACAGAGGGGGGTGTGGCCTAATTGTATGAGGCATGGCCACGCCCCCTCAACAAATAGAAAACCCACTGTTGCAGCGCTGCGGAGGGGGGCTCTGTGCGCCAGGGAGGGGGCGCTGTAAGCCCCTCAGCCCGGCAAAAAGCCAGGGGGGTGCGATCAGTGTGATCACTCCCCCCCACAGGCAAAGGAGACTGCTGTGGCTGCTGCTCATGATTTCTCATGATTTCTCATGAACAGCAGCCACAAGCAGTCTCCCACTGCAGCTCAGAACACGCTGTGTGCTGGGCTGCTGTGAGAGAGAGAGAGGAGGGAGGGGGGAGCAGTGCCAGACCTCGGCCCCCGCCGGGCCCATCAGGAAGCCCGGGCCCTGGTAAACAGTACCCGCTCCCCCCCCTCTCAGTGCCCCTGCATATAATAGTCTATTAAATGGCAGGTAGAAGCTGATTGGTTGCTTGGGACAATATCACCACTTTACCTTTTTCAAAGGTTTCTTCGTGAGATTTGTTGTAGTAATCTCATACAGTATGTGAGTTTAAATTGAGATTGAAGGAAAAATATGTATTCCTCCAGGTCATTTTTGAGTCCTTTCCAAACAATGAAAACATATATATATAAATATACAGTGGTCGAAGTGGGAATTTTGAAGTAGGGGTATGGATGCATAGTGTGTGCGCATGCCAAAAAAAGGGTGTGGCCGTGCATCACAAGGGGCTTGGCTGTGTGTCATGAGGGGTGTGGCCACACATAGGCTTTGCGAGTAAAAAAAACACCCACACATTGGGGGCAATTCAATTAAACATGATGTGAATAGCACCGGGAAGGAGTTCCTAGAGCTATTCAATTGGTTCCCCCGTGCCTGGAAGTCGGGAGATGCCAGTTAGCGCGCCTTAAGCCAGGTGTTTAGGTACGCTAACTGCCATTTTCCACCTAAAGTGCTGGTTGCAATGCTGTCAGCACCATACTAATCTGAAAAATAGCAACGCGGCCGGCACTTTAGTTTGATTTCTGCTCGCACCTTTAGGAAGATGTGTGCATAAATTCTTTAATTGGACTAGCAGCAGGGTCAATTGAATAGTTCCAGGAACCATTTCCAATTGCTATTCAACATTACACCTAATTGAATAGACCCTAATAGCACCGATAGGAAAATAAAGAAATACATTGGCCACAGGAAAAAAACACACAAACATATAGGCTTTGCATGAAAAAAAACACAGACACATTAGCACCTATAAGAAAATGTTGTGGGGTACACAGGGGTGGTGAGACACACAGGAATGGCAAAACACACAGGGGTGGCAAGGCATACAGGGGTGGCAAGGCACATGGGTGGTGAGGTAAACAAGGGTTGATGAGATAAACAAAGGGTGGAGGGGTACACACTACTGAGAAAGAATAGAAAGCTATTATTACTCATCGGTTGCTGCTCTAACAGCTGAGGAGGAGGCTATCTAGACTGTGACTCCTGGTCCTGAATATTGCAAGGGTCGGGCAGCGGCGGAGGCATAATGTCTCTGCAGCATGTAATGAATGCTGCAGAGACCTTCAATACAGCACCAGGCACATGCGGACAGGGTTCAAAGGCACAATACTGGACTCTGCAGCTTTGATGCTGCAGAGATCTTGGGACAGGACGGGGATTGGCTCCCAGTACATGCTCAGTATTGGGCAGGCAGCGGCACACTGACTCAGCCAACTGCTGCCACTGAATCTGCTGGGGATGGGTGGCGGTGAAGGCATAATGTCTCTGCAGTGTGTAATAGATGCTGCAGAGACCTTCAAGACAGGCACTCGGCATGTTTGGATGGGAGGGTGAGCGGGCGCCCGGCACATGCAGGAAGGAGTTTGGAGGCACAATGTTGAACTTTCCAGCGGGGGAAGGCTCCCAGTACACACTCGGGATTGGCTGGGAAGCGGCACACTGAGCCACCTGCACATACTGCAGCTTGCTTTAGGGACTGTGCTCCAGTGTCACTTACAGAAGCAGGCTGAGCTTGTAACTTTCCTGCTCAGCCCTCTCCCAAGTTCCAAATACAGATGTGCCCAGCTAGATTGTTGCTCCATATGCTATGAACCATGCCACTCATGGCGCGCCACACACCATGCCATGAGTCGCGCCACACAGAAAGTTTAGTAATATAGCGTAGCGTAACGCTGGAAAAAAGTCATAACGTGTAATACAACTTTTTGCCCACCAGGTGTCACTTTTCCTAAACTACATAGCACATGCGTCTGATCTCCAATGCAAGTTCTGTATCACCGCCCGAAGATTGGCTGACAGAAGTGGTGATTCGGTACACTATACAGTATTACAGCGTTTTCCACATGGAATCAGGAATGTATAATAAAGCGGTAGAAGAATGTTTAATAAAGTTTGAAATCATTAAGCTCTGTATTACACACTGACTGTGCGGTTGAAATTAAACATTTGCGCCAATATAAGTACTGTCGGCACTGTCCCAGACTTAGACATTGCAGTGATTTCATTACTTTACATACTACAGAACTGTAGTAATGGGTGAAGGATGTGGCCTAGCGTTATAATGCCTAGTCTCACTGCTACTCCCATCTTCTTGTCCCATGGGTTTGAGACCTTGAAAATATATATATTTTTTTTTATTATTTTTAAAATTTTCTCTTACAATATGTAGTATTCAATACAATACATGTGGAGCACATGCCCAGTGCTTCGGGAGACAAACACAGTGAAAGTGGGATTTTTGATACATACTGTACCTTAGAGCGCAAACTTGCGTCAATGTCGGCGATGTCCCAGACGGACACTATAGTGATTTCTCATGACCAGCAACTGGTAGTGGGCTCTGTTTGTATTACAAACTGACTGTGCATTTTAAACATTTTAAAGATTGCATCAATTTCAGTGCTGTACCAGCCTTAGACACTACAGTGATTTCTCATGAACAGTAACTGTTAGTGGGCTCTGTTTGAGAGAGAGGTCTCTGCATTACAAACTGACTGTGCGATTAAAGCGCAAATTTGCATCAATGTCAGTAAGGTTGGCTATCAGTCAGCTCTGAAGGGTTATAAATGGGATCTCTGGCTGGAAAAGCATTAACAATGACACAAGTTTGCACTTTAAATGCACAGTCAGTTTGTAATACAGTGACATCCCAAACAGAGACCACTACTGTAGCAGTTTCTGAATTCATGAAATGACTATTGTGTACAACTCTGCGGGACAGCACAGAGTGGTGCAAGTGTGAAGATTCAACAGCATACTATAGGAATGCAGACAACTTGGCATGTGCAGTGATGATCTTCCATATGCCATGGCATAGTGCTACATGGTGTATGGCTTGGCTCCACTGGGCATGCACCACAGATTCCATTGTCATTGTAACCCCTCCACTGGGCATGCGCCAGAAATTCCATTGTAACCCCTCCACTGGGCATGCGCCAGAGATCCCATTTATAACCCTTCGGAGCTAGCTGCCAGCCACCACAGCACAAACCGTGCTAACATTGATGCAAGTTTACGGTTCAAACGCACAGTCAGTTTGTAATGCAGAGACCTCTCTCTCACACAGGACCCACTACCAGTTACTGAACTCATAAAATCACTACAGTGTCCAAGTCTAGGACAGCATCAAAATTGACGCTATTTCACATTTTAAACGCACAGTCAGTTTGTAATACAGAGACTTCTCTGTCAAACAGATCCCACTACCAGTTACTGGTCATGAGAAATCACTATAGAGTCCAAGGCTGGAACAGCATTGACAATGACGCAAGTTTGCGCTTTAAACACACAGTCAGTTTGTAATACAGAGACTTCCCTCTCAAACAGAGCCCACTACTGTAGCAGTTTCTGATGTCGTGAAATGACTATTGTGTACAAGTCTGGGGGACAGTGCAGCGTGGTGCAAGTGTGAAAATTCAATGGCATACTGTAGTAATACAGACAACTGGACATGCGCAGTGATGATCTTGAATGCACCATGGCATACTGCGACATGGCGTATGGCTTGGCTCCACTGGGCATGTGGAAGAAATCCCATTGTAACCTCTCGGAGCTGACAGCCACCACAGCACAGTCATTGACACAAGTTTGCACTTTTAAATGCACAGTTTGTAATGTCTTACTTTTAAGCAGGCTTTGAAACAACAACACTACTACATTAGTTTCACTATAGTGTCCAGAGCCAACAGTGCCAAAAAAAATTATTCTTTTCCAGGGCTCGAACCCAGGACCAGCATTGTTGCAAAGTGATCACCTAACCACTAGCCCGCAAGCCAGCTATATTAAGAACCACACAGAGCAGCCTCATCCTGGTCCACTCCACCCACCTGCTGCTGTTTTTAATAATAAAAAAAAAATTGTCTTCCTTTCCAAATATTATACAGTACTCCACTGTTAGATAATAATTTATCCCATCTCAGTGAAAGCTGTTAGTGTATCTCATTAATCTACGGTATCATGATAACAACTCAGGCAACTTCACTGCTGTACAGTTATGTACAATATGTGTACTGATTTGAATCCCATTCTAAGAGCTTACTGTATGTATGTGACATTAAAAATATTGGTTGTGCGAACATGCAAATACTGTACAGTGCATGAATGTGATATCCATCCAATTTAACAGTATGGCATTCAGTACAAATTACAACAGTGGAGCACTAGTCACCAGTGGTTAAGTGCTGTATTACATGCCGTAGCGTATCCTTAGTTGAAGAATACCATGGTACGCCACAAGTCCAGCCATCACGTAACGTTCCATGGTGCGACTCAGAGGCCTGAACGCCACGCCATGAGCAACAAACTAACTGGGCACATCTGTAGGTAAAAAAAAAAGTTTATTGCTTGAGGTGCCGGTATGCCATACCATTCCATACCGGCACACTTTGAGCAATATATATATATATATATATATATATATATATATATATTATAGTGAAGTCATACAGATAATTGGTGTAGTGACAACTTCTCCCACCTACCCAGGTAGACAATGACTGTCCCATACTGTAGTTCTTAAAGATGGTTGGATTTTATGAAAAAACATTGATGGTAGCGATACTGGATCAGAACCTCTATACACTCCTTCCTATACCTTCTAATAACCTGCCTATACCTTCTAAGGATGACGCTAATTTGCGTACGCAGTCATACAGTAAATAAAGACTTAGACCTGGAATCTGTGGTTCCAAAGCACTAGTATTATTCAAGTAAAAGTTCAGACAGTTACACGCAATCAATCCAGACACAATTTAGGTGCAAAAGGAATTATACAGACCCAAGTACAGTATACATATGCAGCGCTTCCGGTACCAGGTGTTAGGCATCAGCAAGAAATCCCTCGTCTATCAGCATGCAGCACGAAGACCCAGTGTTTGAGCACACATATTTATACCCCCCAGGAATAGACAAAACAATAGAGACTTTTGTTGCTGATGCTGTTGGTTCCCAAGGGGGTTCTGTCTGTTACGGAGCATTTAACAGGCTGGTTCAAATAGACTCTCCCTGCCTGTAACAGCTGGGGGTCTCTCCCTTCCCGCCCCCTGTAACATCCTAACAGTTAATACATTTTGTTGCTTGAAGTCTCTGCGATCCATAACTCGAGAATGCATGATGCGATCTCCCCACCGTTAACACTGGAAAACTCTGGGAAGAGTATGCATCAGTACGAAAGCAAACACGGCTTGTTTAGCATGTATAAAACCTTAGTTATCAAATATCTTTATTTCACAGCGTTTATATTAACTGAACCAACTTAAATCGTATATCTTAAAGCTAATGGAACCTTGTAAGTGAATATGTAATGTGTGAGTGTACGGGGTTTGATATGAAGACGCTAGTTAACTTGGTGTGGATGCATGCGCATTTAGCTACTAAACGGTGTTTTCATTCGAGGTCTTGTGCAGTCGCTAATATGCGACTAGTTAACAGCGCTATTATGCGTATTATTGTGTATATGAGAAATGATGGGAGATGCAATCGTATGGTGCTAATAGTATTATCGCCACATGTACTAAAATGTGAGTTTATCTAAAATGGCGCTTAGGCGGCCATTCGCAAAATGGTGTCTTGTGATCTCATTTTCATGATGGTGTCTTGCGGCCAGTCGCAAGATGGCGTCGCTGCGATTCAATTTTAAACTGAACTTGTCTCAGCCAATTACTCAGCTTCGACAGTCCACCCTTTGATAGCAAACAACATGCTATCACAATCTGCTATTAGAATTTAATTTAGGCTTACATTTACATATTATTTAGTGTTATTGTGGGATGGCACAGGGTGGTTCTTAATCCATCAATAATGTGTCTCTGGGTGGGGACATAAAACTATTATTATACGCACACCGTGGATCTTGGAAGATCATATGAAAGGTGTGGGAATGCACCTGTCTTATAAAAGCAGTCTTGAAGGGGAATTGAGACTTTTCATTATCTGAGGTGTTCTATAAATAACATTCCAATAATACATTCTATGTCTAAATATAATACATCAAACAATAGTATTTCCTAGTTCAGGGTTGTAATGCAGTTCTATATTTACCTCGGTATACATATTGTCATTACTGACCACCATCATAGTTTGGTTCTAACATTTTACTCTGTTTTTACATTTTCCACCCTTCACCACAATAGGAATGCACCGGACGCAAATGCCAATTATTATGATGACAATTAGTATAAGGATCAAGAATTTGCCTATGCTGGCAATCACTTCCTGGACCCATTCCCCTAGACTTGAGAACCATTTCACTGGGTTCAGCCATGAAACCCATCCTTCTATCTTCTCCCCTACTTCAGCCACTGAAGCATTATGGTTCTTACGAAACTCCCATTTTAGCTTCAGAATTTCATCCATCTTCCAGTCTATCACCTCCTTGGGGTCGCTTGTATCATTGGTGACATAGGTGCAACATTTTACTCCAAACTGGGTGGCCAATGTTACGCAATATCCTCCAGTAACAGCAGTTAAATAATTCAGCACTAGCCTGTGTTGCACCAGTTCTTTCTTGTACGCTTGCAATTCTCTCCCTGTATACCTGAATGTGTCATCGTACATCTCGGTGATATTATCTATCAATTTAGCAAGTTCCTGGATATATCTAAAATTTAATGTACCCCGAGCGATCCTGGTGGGATCCAATGCGACTAAAACTTGAAAGCCAGTTGTCTCACTGATTAACTGATTGGCTTTATGCACGTCACCAGGTATCATATTTCTTTTGCCTCTGTGTTCATATTGTGTGTGAAGATATGGTGACAGTGTGTTTTTATGTATACCCAGCATTTCAACATGTGTGAGGGTCATAACTTCTGGTACTACTCTTCCCAGGTAACACAAACCTTCGGAACTCGGGGAGAGCCATTTATATGCTTTTCCTCCACATATGAAATATACATTATCAGGGAGAACATAAGGAATGGTATGCATCATTATCATTAAGCACATTTCCCTTGCAAACAATCCTATTTCTGGGTCTTCCATCTGGTACATGCAAGTGTCTGGTTGTATTATCTTAGCACAATCACCATTTGACACCTTACCAATAATTTCCTTGGTGGATCTCAATGTATACCGATACCTAAAATGTTTCCCACCAGACTTAATGGAGCGTAATAGATCATGGTTTATGGACTCATTATCAGCTCTTTGTGAGAAGGTCATCGTCTGATTATTCCCCGTCACTTCCCAACTCCCGAGTTTAATGGGGTTGGTTATGTTTAAGCACAAAAGTGATCTATGTGCTTGGAATTGATGGAGTTTGAAATGAGGTGATTTGGATGAGAGAAATTTTCCATCCAAGGTTTTCCCTTTTTGCAATTCTAAAATTTCCGTGGTATTCAGCGGAAATTGCACCAACCCTACATTATGCTGTCCCTGTGGCACATGTGAACACACCCAGCAATCAGTTTGATTGAACACTTTGCCTACCATGCTATGATAATCCTCTAAAGGATACCCACCCCAGTACGGGCTATATTTAGTTTCGCACCATTGGATACAGTTATTATCAACTAGGGACCCACAAAGCTCACAAATACAGGAATTTTCAGATGATAAACATCCACACCTTCCCCGAGTATCCAGAATGATAGCTCTCTTAACAATAACAGTACTAAGGTTGGTCAGACACTCCCCTGATTGGCATTGCACTCCTCCTGACTCCACTCAATCGGCACTGCCATCAGCTCCCATTTCCTCGATCAGTCTCCCATCACAGAAACTGGATACTCCCGAACCGACCAAGATGGTGAACACTCTAAAAGAGAATATGAAAATGAACACAGCAGGCCTGTTCATTGTCACAACAAGAC
Organism: Taudactylus pleione; assembly: GCA_031769625.1. Lineage (NCBI taxonomy): Eukaryota > Metazoa > Chordata > Amphibia > Anura > Myobatrachidae > Taudactylus > Taudactylus pleione. Next base: position 21,523,850 of record JAUIMM010000052.1, on the reverse strand, counting down.
CTGCAGATTTCTTTCTGTTCAGGTATCTCACTACAACCTGTTCAATACTCCTGGAACAAGCTCACGAGCGACAGGTCCACACTGTCAGCCTTGTCTCTGACTTGTTTCTCCACTGGTTGATTGACCTTTTTGCAGTGAGTGGAATGGACCCAGGTATCTCTCTTGGCCACCTTCAAAGATGTAGTACTCATCAGCAGCACCTGATACGGACCTTCCCACCTATCAGTCAAACAACCTGAACGCAAGAAATTTCTGATCATTACATATTCTCCTGGTTCAACATCATGACAGTTAGTTTCAGGCATATCATTAGACAACAATTTCAGTTTCTGCTGCTGTTGCTTTAACTGCTTACTCATTGATATAAGATACTTTACAGTTACCTCGTTGTTACACTTCAGGTCTTTCTGTAGACTTATAATCAAATGAGGTTGTCTACCGAACAATATTTCAAATGGGGACAGATTCAGAGGAGGTCTTGGAGTGGTCCTTATGCTATGTAGGACCAAAGGTAACGCTTCTGGCCATCCTAGTCCAGTCTCTGCCATAATTTTACTTAGCTTATTTTTAATAGTCCCGTTCATCCTCTCTACCTTGGCACTGACTTGCGGTTGGTAGGGGGTATGAAGTCGGCTATTGATACCCATCAGCTTACACATATTTTGAAAAACATCACCTTTGAAATGGGTATCCCTATCACTCTCGATGATTTTAGGGATACCGTACCTGCATACAAATTCCTGAACTATTTTCTTGGCAGTAAACGCAGCAGTATTAGTGGCCACTGGGTAGGCCTCAACTCAGTTAGAAAATACATATGTGCACACTAATACATACTTAAGGTTCCTGCAGGGTGGTAATTGGATGAAATAAATTTGTATCACCTGGAAAGGTCCATCAGTCGGTGGAATGTGGGACGGTTCAGTAGGGATCACTTTCCCTATGTTCTTTCTCAAGCAGGTCAGACAGGATATTGCTATCTTTTCTGCTTGTGAAGAAAAACCTGGTGCGCACCAGTATGCCCTCACCAACTTGAACATACCCTGTTTAGCCAGATGAGTCAGGCCGTGTGCTGCCTCAGCCAGGTTGGGGTAATATGCCTTGGGGGCTACTGGCTTACCATGTCCGTCCCTCCAGAACCCAGAGGACTCTTGCCAACATCCCTTGGACTTCCAAATGGATTTTTCCTGAATTGAACACAAATTTTGCATCTCAATTAATTTCAGCATATCAATTGTTTGAAATGACATAATTGTTTCAGTTGGAGAAAACATTTTTAACCCTGCTGCCCATTTTGCAGCTTCATCAGCTCTGTTGTTGCCCAGTGACACCGGGTCATCCTCACATGTATGGGCTTTGCATTTAATTACTGCCACCGCTTTTGGCAGTTGGATTGCTTCTAAAATATGTTTTATGTGTCGGGAATGTGCAAATGGTGTGCCTGCTGCTGTCATAAAATTTCTCAGACGCCATAGAGCCACAATATAGTGCATCATCCCGAATGCGTACCTCGAGTCAGTGTAAATGTTAGCAGATTTGCCTGCTGCCAGTTCACATGCTCTAGTCAGTGCTACTAACTCTGCCACCTGGGCTGAGTGAGGAGGACCAAGAGGTTTAGCTTCTATGATGTCTGTGTCATTTACAACAGCATAACCTGTACATAATTCACCTGTGTCTGTTTGTCTATGACAACTCCCATCCGTATAAAAAGTTACATCCACATTCTCTAAAGGTGTGTCATGTATGTGAGGTCTAGCAGTAAAGGTCTGATTCAAATATGTCATACAATCGTGCGTATCATTATGTCTGTCGAACTCACCTCCCACCAGCAACTCCTCTGCTTCCACCCTTTGTACATCATGTTGTACATATGGTAGGTATGTTGCTGGATTCAGGGTACTGCAATGTTTAACAGTAATATTTGCAGGAGTGATTAGAGCTAGTTCCCATTTGGTGAACCTAGCCGAGGAGACGTATCTGGTTTGAGCTGAGTTCAACAGAGCAGATACAGCATGGGGAGTGTAGACAATCATATCATGGCCCAATACTACGTCCTCACTTTTACTCACCAATAGAGCAGTAGCTGCTACACTTCTCAAACAGGTGGGGAGTGATCTTGCCACAGTGTCCAATTGGGCACTGTAGTATGCTACGGGCCTACTGGCATCACCATGTTTTTGTGTAAGGACACCTGCAGCACAACCATTGGCTTCCGTACAATACAAATCAAAAGGTTTTTCATAATCAGGTATTTCCAATGCAGGAGCTCTTGTCAGACTATCCTTAAGATTAAGGAAAGCCTGTTCTGATTCTTCTGTGTTTGTGACACGATCAGGCTTTTAGGAAGAGACTAATTCCTGTAAAGATAAGGCCAAAATAGAAAAACCTGGAATCCACATTCTACAGTATCCACACATTCCCAAGAAGGTACGAATTTGCTGTTGATTCTGCGGCAGTGTCATGTTTTGTATGGCCTGGATTCTATCTGTAGTAAGATGTCGTAACCCCTGAGTTAGGCAGTGTCCCAAATATTTTACTCTGGATTGGCACGGCTGTAGTTTGTCCTTAGCCACCTTGTGTCCTGTTTGCGAGAGATGAAGTAACAAAAGTTTAGTATCATTCAAACATGACATAAACGAGTCAGAACATAGCAATAAATCATCCACATATTGAATTAGAACAGATCCATTGGCAGGTTGAAAAGATTGTAAACAGTCGTGCAATGCTTGGGAGAAGATACTGGGGCTGTCTATGAAACCTTGGGGTAACCGTGTCCATGTGTATTGTAAACCTATGTATGTAAATGCGAATAGATACTGACAGTCAGGACGGAGAGGCACAGAGAAGAAAGCAGAACAGAGGTCAATGACAGTGAAATGGGTTGCATTTGGTGGGATCTGCCAAATCCAGCTGTCTAAGAATGACAGGTTTTGGCACTACTGGGAATTGGCTCTCTACTACCTTATTAACACCTCTAAGGTCCTGTACCAGCCTATAACCCCTCCCACAACTCTTCTTCACTGGAAAGATGGGACTGTTGGCTACACTAGCTGTACGAACTAAAATTCCCTGTTGCAATAATCGCTCAATTATTGGGAAAACCCCTACTTCTACCTCCTATTTTAGTGGGTACTGGGGAATTTTTGGAGCTTGCCTACCGCTTTTTAAATTTACCATTACGGGGCTTACGTTGGCCATTAATCCAGTGTCCTGTCCATCTTTAGTCCAAAGGGAATCTGGAATTAGGGACAACATTTCATCTACCTGTGATGGAGTTTAATTTAAAACTGTAGAGTGATACATTATCTTTTGAGGAGTGTCTAACATATCCCGCACCTCGTATACCATTCTTTCTGGGATATCCAAAAATACACCATCAGGGGTGCAATATATAACACATCCCATCTTAAATAACAAGTCTCTGCCCAGTAGGTTAGTAGGATCCGCAGCAGCCAGGAGAAAAGAATGCCTGGTATGCAACGGCCCAATAGTAACCTCTGTGGACTTTACCTGTTACACCCATTGTTGGTACTGTCTCATTGGTCACCTGTAAATTAACGGGAGATTTTATCACTGACCTGGTCGCCCCTGTGTCTACAAGAAAAGGATATTCAGTACCAGCTACATCAACCATCATGACCGGTTCTTCCCTAGTACTTCCCGTTAACCTGACTATCTGTATACTACAGGTATGACCTGACCCCTAGCGTTGGCTACCATTCTCCAATAAAGCATTTACGGCCACAATTGGAGCTGGTGCCTGCTGGACACTTGCTGGCCTCTGTGCATATCCCTTATGGGGATATCCAGGTCTCCCCTGATTTGGGGTTCCTACTCTTTTTACTGTACAGTTTCTACTTAAGTGTCCTGGTTGTTTACAATTAAAACATGTTCGTGTATCGGGTGAAGACATGTGCTGTTGTGAGGTTTGAGCAGAGGGTAAAGGTGGTGGATATGGGTAAGAATAGGGAGGGTAAGGGTATTGTGGGGGATAAGAAGTTGGTGGGTAGTATGGGACTTGTGGTTGTGTCGGGTTAGTGGGATAGAGTCGTGCTTGTTGATGTGTGGGATTAGTGAGGGCACATTCTTGTTCAGATGTAAGTGTGTGTGCAAGTGCAAGTGTGCCTGTTGGCTGTGATGTTACCGTCATTCCCTCCAGAGCTTGTATACTGACAGCCATTAGTTTTTTGCTCTGGGCTTCTCTCTTCTTGGAGATGTTTTTATCATGTTTGATGGCGGTTTCTATGAGGGTGTCTATTGTGAGTCCCCGCCAACCAGGCTGTGAGGTCTGAACCCGGGTTTTTAAACTCTCCTTCAGACCGTCCACGAGTATCGTGACTATCCTTCCCCTGTGGTGAGTGCTATCTTTAATATCCTCTATCCCAGTGTGATAGCCTGCAGAGCCCAGTCGCAATAATCTTCTGTAGATTCACTCGCCTTCTGCTTAATGGTGAAAATTTTGTTCCAGTTAACTACTACTGGAAAATATATACCCAACTGAGTTACAATGCGGGAAATGTTACCTTGGTTTACTTGGTCTGTTAAGGGAACGTCACCATCCAATACACAATCCGTGATAAATTTTGTCACGTCGGTATTGCGTGGTAGACAGGCCCTTAACACCACACGCCAATCCTTATTAGTGGGTTCATGTGAACTACCCAAATTTCTCAAAAATCTTTGACATTTGGCTAATTCCTTTTTGGGATCGGGGAAAAAATTTATGATGGAATTTAGTTCTGCTCTTGTCCAAGGACAATGCATTACTACTTCCCTCGTGGGCACTATACCGTTCGCATCTGCATTTCCATTTGGAACAGTTATTGTCCGAATGGGATGCAGACCGGTAGCGCTGCTACCTTTGACCTGGTTACCTGGCTGGGGGTTTAGTCTGCTGCTGCTGCGTATGGTATGAACAACTTCCTCTACGGGTGCAGAGGGCATTAACACTTCCCTTGCTGTTACCGATGGAGATGGTGGCACCATTCATGATTGTGGTGATGACGCATCTATCATTTGTGCAGCATGGGAAATGGCAGACATTACTATAGGCTCATCATCCACATCATGAACATGTTCTTTATAGTTGCTTAAGAGAGGGTACAAGTTGCTTGTTAAATTTTTATGGGTATTTTTGGTAACTGTACTTGCACCTCCATCCACATAAGGTGAGGGAGGTGAGCGTGAACTGCTGGCGATACTCTCCATGATGCTACCTTGCCGCATGGGCACGCCATTTTATGGTGCACCCGTACTGCAATTTAGCGCCTCGGATGTATTTTCTGGCAATGTGCTCATGACGCTAGTTTGCATCGTTTGCGCATTTTTAAGCCACGCATCCCCTTCATGCTGCCACAGTTTTTAAACATTCAAAATATTTAACCTTTTTCTCTCGGGAGCGCATCAGACCGATGTGATCCCGGACAATATCTAACACATTTTTATCAAAACTACCAATTCTGGGAAACGGTCTAACACTCTTCCTCGTCATATTAAACCATAAATCACAATACCTTATTGAATAAGTACCATACTTAGTATGCATAATACGACGGGCGCCTCCATTAGCAGCACATTATTGTCTAACATCTCTACTGTTACAGCGGCTCCCATTCTGACAAAATCCTACGCTTTTCAATAAAGATTTAAACTGGTGAAAGACAATCAAGCTACTTTCACTTACCTGTGGACGGTTTAAGTCGGCGGTGCCCATACACCTGGATAAGATTTGAAAAAGGCAACTTCCACACCCGGATAAGATTTAGTAAGGCAACTTCCACACCTATGGGAGTTTATATGTCGGCTACTCCCATGCACCTCTCTACAACAAAGACAACATGTACACCTGCTACTGTGTATAGAACGGTAAATCTGCTTACCAAGCAACTAGCACTTAGCCCTTAAAGGTCATACGGTACCTTTAACTGTAGGGAACAAGTTACCCCTACCAACAAAACACTCACTGTTACACACTTTTTCCTGCGCAGAAAAATGCACGTTAACCCAGATATTGGTAATAATTAAATTTAAAAAAAATGTAAACCTCAACGGCTTTGTTCAAACATGTGGCAGCACAACCCGAAGTACGTATATACTATTGTGCGACCAGTCGCATACACAATAATGCGACTACCACACAACCGTATGACAACCTTTAGCTGCGTACACAAAAGTGCATCTTTGCTATGTGCAAACCTGTGACTTAGCCGCGTACTCAGTACTGCAGCACCCCTTTAAATGTAAGATTCTATCAACAGAGGAAAACAAACTTTTTCCTCTCTTGTCCCTGGATTCTAGTCAGCTTCCTTGATTCACACGGAGACGGATAGTGATCTTTCAGCACAAAGCGGTTGCAGGCAAACCCTGCATGTGTCCACTCCACTCTTTGCTGAAATATCGATAGCCGTATGTACCATGTGAGCAGATAAGTGACTTCACTACGAGCCCCCAACTAAAGATTCTGGATCAGAACCTCTATACACTCCTTCCTATACCTTCTAATAACCTGCCTATACCTTCTAAGGATGACGCTAATTTGCGTACGCAGTCATACAGTAAATAAAGACTTAGACCTGGAATCTGTGGTTCCAAAGCACTAGTATTATTCAAGTAAAAGTTCAGACAGTTACACGCAATTGATCCAGACACAATTTAGGCGCAAAAGGAATTATACAGACCCAAGTACAGTATACATACGCAGCGCTTCCGGTACCAGGTGTTAGGCATCAGCAAGAAACCCCTCATCTATCAGCATGCAGCACGAAGACTAAAAACCCAGTGTTTGAGCACACATATTTATACCCCCCAGGAATAGACAAAACAATAGAGACGTTTGTTGCTGATGCTGTTGGTTCCCAAGGGGGATCCGTCTGTTATGGAGCATTTAACAGGTTGGTTCAAATAGACTCTCCCTGCCTCTAACAGCTGGGGGTCTCTCCCTTCCCGCCCCCTGTAACATCCTAACAGTTAATACATTTTGTTGCTTGAAGTCTCTGCGATCCATAACTCGAGAATGCATGATGCGATCTCCCCACCGATATCACCGGAATACTGTGGAAAGAGTATGCATCAGTACGAAAGCAAACACGGCTTGTTTAGCATGTATAAAACCTTAGTTATCAAATATCTTTATTTCACAGCGTTTATATTAACTGAACCAACTTAAATCGTATATCTTAAAGCTAATAGAACCTTGTAAGTGAATATGTAATGTGTGAGTGTACGGGGTTTGATATGAAGACGCTAGTTAACTTGGTGCAGATGCATGCGCATTTAGCTACTAAGCGGTGTTTTCATTCGGGGTCTTGTGCATTCGCTAATATGCGACTAGTTAACAGCGCTATTATGCGTATTATTGTGTATATGAGATGATGGGAGATGCAATCGCATGGTGCTAATAGTATTATCGCCACATGTACTAAAATGTGAGTTTATCTAAAATGGCGCTTAGGCGGCCATTCGCAAAATGGCGTCTTGCGATCTCATTTTCAAGATGGTGTCTTGCGGCCAGTCGCAAGATGGCGTCGCCGTGATTCAATTTTAAACTGAACTTGTCTCAGCCAATTACTCAGCTTCGACAATGGTGTAAATGTCACTTTAAAAAAAGAAAAGTGTAGAATTGAATCTTGCTCTTGTCTCTAATATCCTTTTTAGCCATTTGATTGCAGTACTCTCAGTATTGTACCACTTCCAGTTGTGAGACATGACAGTAATCCCACAAGTTACTATCGCGTTGTTTACTTTGTGTATGAACTGGGAGAGATGTGTAAAAGTGAATCAAAGAAAAGTGGGAGTTTCATGATGGGATATATCACATAATAATGGTTTGCCAACTATTCCATAACTACACGCTATACTTCCGTTTTCTGTATTTCATTTAAAAAATATTAGCTCCTTACAATTAGAATTGCTAGGTCAGCCAAAAAAAACTAATTTGCCTACTTTTCCAGAATGTATGGGAAACTTCTATATTAGGGCGAGATGTTCTAGACTCCAAGTAGAACATGACGGGCTTGACCTGCCACAAGCAACATTTTAAGTAGACTCTCCACTTCTAAAAACCTGCACTTTTGTAAATATACCCCTACAGTATATAGCAAAAAACATGGGCCCTGATTCAGAGCCGGTCGCTATTTGCGGTCGTTCGTTCCAAAAAAAGGGGTGGCTATTCAAATGAACCGTTCGCTCTTTGCGGTCTGTTCACGCCTCTATGTCTGAACGAGCGAACAAAACTTGCGGTCGGTTTTTGGATAACTACGCCCCCTGGCCGCTCGCATCATGTCCGCTATTTATTAGATTAATCGAGTACATCGACCAGCGTATGAACTGCTCGCTATTCTTGTGGTTGGTTTTTCCTACCACAAATTTGCGAGCAGTTCTGACTATAAAATAACCTAGTGACGTGGTCAGTGACGCTGCTGTATTAATTATGCACACCCATAAAACGCCCGTTTTGACCTTTAAGCACGCCTGCGTTCTGATCTCCACTCCCCGTTTTCAAGCACCTTCCCCTGTTACCACCCACATACGCCTCCTCCTGTCACTCATATTAGCAGGCATTCGCTATTTAGCGAACAAACGATTTTCGGCTGCACTGACTGGTTCGCGCATGCGTATTACGATCCGTACGCATGCGCAGTTGGGCAAACATCGCTCGGAACGAACGAGCGGCCGCTTACGAGCGGCTCTTAATCAGGCCCATGGTCTTTTCAATGACGTGAGCAGCAATAAGTTCCAAAATAGGTCCTGAAAATTCAAAGGAAATCCAACTAAACTGCTTCTTTTAGAGAATCCTTATTTGCATCCACAAAGAAATATGTTCAATTCAAAAGTATATTTAGAAGTCTAGTGGGTCCAGGCACAGCTAAACTCACCATGTAGTCAGAACTATTGTTCATAGACAACAAAAGTAGTGATTCTGTTGATTTCTTTTAGCTCTCTGCACCCTTTGTGCAGAGTAAATAGAATTTGGATGCTTGAAATACTGAAACACAAAGCTAGAAAATAGATATCATTAGTAGGCTTGAAAATGGATATCATTAGCAGACTGATATTAAGTAAAGCTGAATGAGTAAGTGATAGAGAAGGAGAAAGTATTACTTTGCAGAATTTAAATGTGACAGACATTCATAACAAGTCTTCAGTTCCAAGAATGTGTAATTTTAATTGCATATTTCACAATTGTCTTTCATATTGCAGTTACAAGCTTAGGGCCTAAATCAGAGACTTACGGATCGCAGTTCCTAAAATATGCTAATGCTTTCCAAAGCTTAGCCAAGCATATGGACACCCACTGCTGCCTTCTCATATCCGTCCGATGACGTACAACAGTGTAAACATCGGTACTATCGATGCAGTCCTGCAGCATGTAAATCAAGTCTGACCAGCCACAAATACTACAGCTCTCCTGACACACAGAGAGCTCTCATACTCCAAAGGTGATTGCAATGTCTAAGTTATGCACGCCCATGAAGAGTTCAAATGGTCAGACATGCCTGCGTTTTTCAAACCACTCTCCCTGTTACTACCCCAAATGCTGACTGCCTGTTACTCACTTTGTGAGTGGCTCCTGTGTACGAGAGTAATCACAATGTAATCGCTACATGTGCGCAGTCTGGTGTTCGCACATATGCAAACAACAGCTTGATCGGCATAAATATTGGCATTGTGTTTGTCTCTGAATCAGGCTCTTAGTATATAACTAATATGTTCAGTTTTAGATGCACATGCTAAAGGTAACACAAAATTCTATACACTTAGAGATACATTTATTAAGATTTGTTTTTAGTCGTGGATGTGATTATGCAAATCGGAAATTTACTAAAGCCCAAATCTATGGCACATCGCAGGTGAAACATGACTTCACATTCCAATATACAGCAATACATCATGAGACCAAACATTGTATGGTTAACATTGACAAGAATAGAAATTACAGATTTACTAAGAATTAGGGGTGATACTGGATCAGAACCTCTATACACACCTTCCTATACCTTCTAATGTCCTGCCTATACCTTCTAATGTCCTGCCTATACCTTCTAAGGATGACGCTAATTTGCGTACGCAGTCACACCATAAATAATGACTTAGACGTGGAATCTGTGGTTCCAAAGCACAAGTGATATTCAGGTAAAAGTTCAGACAGTTACACGCAATTGATCAAGACACAATTTAGGCACAAAAGGAAATTATACAGACCCAAGTACAGTATACATACACAGGCGCTTCCGGACCCAGACATTTTGTTGCTTGTAGGCTCTGATATCCATAACTCGGGAATGTATGATGCGATCTCCCCACCGATAACACCGGAATACTGTAAAAAGGATACGCATCAGTACAACTCCAAACATGACTTGTTTAGCATGTATAATACCTTAGTTATCAAATATCTTTATTTCTCAGCATTTAAACTAACTGAACCAACTTAAATCATATACTTTAGAACTTATAGAACCTTATGTGTGAATATGTAATGTGTGGGTATTCAGGGTTTGAAATAAGGATGCTAGTTAACTTGTGGCAGATGCGTGCGCATAAAGCTAATAAAACAGCGGTTTCATACAAAGTCCTATGCATTTGCTAATATGCGACTAGTTAACAGCGCAATTGTGTGTATTAATGTGTGTATGAGAAATGGTGAAAGATGCAAACGCATGGTGCTATTAGTATTATCGCCACATGTATTAAAATGTGAGTTTATCTAAAATGGCGCTTAGTCGCAAGATGGCGTCACCGTGATTAAATTTTAACCTGAACTTGCCAACTATTCAGCTTTCGACAATGGGTTCGGATTTCTGAAATCTGAACCCCCCGAGCCCCCCCGATCCGAGGCCGATCCGAGTCAGGCTCGACTTTTCCCGCCTGACTCGGATCTGAATTCGAGGCAAAACGTCATCATCCCGCCTTCCGGGTCTCGCGGGTTTTGGATTCTATATAAGGTACCTGCGTCAGCGCCATTTTGTCACTCGGCTGTGGACAGTGAAGAGGGAGGGTGGGAGTTAGGGCTGGCTGGACTATGTAGTGTAGTGTAGTGTTGTGCTGCTGTTGTCCATAGGGGCTGTGTCCACTCCTCCAAAGTCCATAGGGTCTGGCTGTGTTGTGCTGTGCTGCTGTTGTCCATAGGGGCTGTGTCCACTCCTCCAAAGTCCATAGGGGCTGGCTGTGTTGTGCTGTGCTGCTGTTGTCCATAGGGGCTGTGTCCACTCCTCCAAAGTCCATAGGGGCTGGCTGTGTTGTGCTGTGCTGCTGTTGTCCATAGGGGCTGTGTCCACTCCTCCAAAGTCCATAGGGGCTGGCTGGACTGTGTTGTACAGTCAATTGTCCATAGGGGCTGTGTCCACTCCAAAGTCCTGTGCAGTATCCCAGTCCTAAAGGGGTGCTGTAGTGTTGTCCAGGGGGTGCTCTGTCCATCAGGGGTGCTCCCCCCAAGTGCAAAAAAATTAATATTTTTTCTGTGTTTGTGAATTGTGTGCGCAGTAGCGACACATGCATCAACAAAGTAGTGCCAAGCGTGCACCTGTGTCCCATAAGTAAAGGGCCAGCTGGCTTGTCTGTTAAAGGGTGCTGTAACCCTCAAAGAGTGCTCCACAAACAATAAAAAAATTCTTCTTTTTTTTCTGTCTTTGTGAAATGTGTGGGCTGTAGACGCACCTGCATCCTCAAAGCAGCAGCGACAAGCGTGCGTCTGTCTGTTAAAGGGTGGTGTAACCCTCAAAGTGCTCTCCACAAACAATAAAAAAATTCTTCCTTTTTTTCTGTCTTTGTGAAATGTGTGGGCTGTAGCCGCACCTTCATCCTCAAAGCAGCAGTGACAAGCGTGTGTCTGTCTGTTAAAGGATTACATCAGTGACAGCATCCAAGTAGGCATGTCAGACAGTCCGTACATGTACTGGCAGGAAAAAGAGGCAATTTGGAGGCCCCTGTACAAACTGGCTCTATTTTACCTGAGTTGCCCCCCCTCCAGTGTGTACTCTGAAAGAGTGTTTAGTGCAGCCGGGAACCTTGTCAGCGAAAGGTGTAGGAGGTTGCTTCCACAAAATGTGGAGAAGATGATGTTCATAAAAATTAATTATCAACTCTTCCAGGGAGACCAGCCTCCATAACGTACAGAGGGACCTGTGGTGGTGGATTCTAGCAGGGATGAATTAATACTCTGTGAGGATGAGAATGAACACAACACTGAAGAGAATGAGGAATTGGTGAATGAGGAGGATGAGGACGACATCTTGCCTCCGTAGAGCCAGTTTGTGTAGGGACAGATTAATTGCCAGCTTGTTTTGTGGGGCCCAAACGAACCAATTATTTCAGCCACAGTCATGTGGCAGACCCTGGCGCTGAAATGATTGGTTTGTTAAAGTGTGCATGTCCTGTTTATACAACATAAGGGTGGATGGGAGGGCCCAAGGACAATTCCATCTTGCACCTCTTTTTTTTCTTTGCATTATGTACTGTTTGGGGCCTAGTTTTTCAAACTGCCATCCTGTCTGCCACTGCAGTGTCACTCCTAGATGGGCCACGTGTTTGTGCCGCCCACTCGTGTCGCTTAGCATAGTCATCCAGCGACCTCGGTGCAACCTTTTGGACATAAAAACACTATTGTGAGGTATTCAGTGTTCAGAATAGACTGGAAATGAGTGGAAATTAAGGTTATTGAGGTTAATAATAGCATAGGAGCAGAAAACCCCACACATTCTGTGATTTTAGCTGTTTTTATGCTTTTTTTAAAAAAAATACAGATCCAAAACACAAAACCCAGAACCCAAAACACGGAAGGGTGGTTTTGGCAAAACCAATCCAGATCCAAAACACGAAGAAAGATCCAGATCCAAAACCAAAATACAAAACACGAAAAGTGGCCGGTGCACACCTCTACTAAGAATCGTGTTAGTCAAATTGATCAAAATCACACCACCACGCACAAAATAAATAGGCCTGTCTGTTTATCCGAAGCATGATCTGTGCAGACTTTTATGTTTAAAACTGTAAATAAAAGGTAAATTTTTATTTTTTTTAAATTGCATGGTGTCCCCCCTAAAAGCATAACCAGCCCCGGACCTCTGAGACTGGTTTGAAAAATCAAGGGGAAAACCGATGTGGGGTTCCTCCTAATTTCTAGTGAACAGCGCCGGGCTGAACCAGCTGGGAGGTGTACACTGTAGCAAGGAAACACACAGCCTGGGGTCCCCCTGCTAAAATGTAAAACCATCCCCAACTGGTCAGCCTAGGGCTGGAAATCACCAGAAAGTAGGGACACCAAAAACAAAATGGGGTCCCCTTCCTGAGGATCTATCAGCCCAGGGATTTTCCCTGTAGCCCTGGAGGTGATGGGTGTGAGTGTAATGGTGTAAAATATAGTGTTACAACATTCCATGTGTGTGTCCTGTGATTTTTGTAATATTTTCTTTCCAGTGGAACTATAGGTACCAATGGGGCCCTTAATGTCCAGGCATGCTGGCACTTGTGGTTGTCCAAGTGCTTGCATGCCAGGGCAGGCTTGCTGGGACCTACAGTATAGTTCCACTGTAATGAACAATATTAAATCTATATTTATATAATTACCTCCACATCCACTGCCTCTAGGGGTGCAGGGAAGTACCCTGGTAGATCCTTGGGAAGGGGGTCCCCATTTTATTTTTGGTGTCCTCACTTTCTAAATATTTCCAACCCTGGGCTTACCATTTGGGGCTGGTTTTACATTATGGCAGGGGCACCGCACACTGTGTGTCTCCCTGCAATAGTTTAAGCCTCCTGGCTGGTTCAGTCCACCGCTGGTTACAGGAAGATAAGGGAGACCCCACGCCTGCAAAATATTCCAGTACCATACCGGGCTAAGAGGTCCGGGGCTGGTTATACTTTTTTGGGGGGAAAGCACTTTAAAAAAAACCTTTTTATAATATTTAACATACAAAAGTCTATACAGATAATACTGATCTGTGCAGTGCTTTGAATTCACTGCTGAATGTCAGCAGATTCATGCTTTGACTTGTCAGCAGAGTCTATTATAAACAGGGCAAATCGACTGATCTCGCACATGACAGATATTGCTGAGTATCACCATTGAATGTAAATAGACAGTCAAATACATTAATAAGTTAATTTGTGTTTTTGATGGTGAAAAGTTCCAGCAATGTCCAGTAATTACGTTTAGAAGTCAAACACGATTCTTAGTAAATGTATCCCTTACATTATTAGGAACATATGTACACCTGCTTGTTAATGCAAATATATAATCAGCCAATAATGTGTCAGCAACTAAATGCATAAAAGTATGCAGACATGGTCAAGTGGTTTAGTTGCTGATCAGACCAAACACCAAACAGTGACTTTGACAGTGGAATTATTGTTGGTGCCTGTCATGACCAGCTGTATGAAAACCCCTGCTAAAGGGTGCAAACTAAGATTCTGGGCTGAAGATGGAATCAGTGAATTGGGGCCTGTACACAAGACCTCCTCTTCCAGGAGTACCAGTCGTTAGCGAGTCCTGACCAAAGGTGTGGAATCTAACCAGCCGGGAGGTGTTCACCAGTGACCCCTCCAAGTGGGATATGGGTTTAGCTGCACCCAGCTGGCAGGTTGTGGTTCTTTGGTCAGGTGACTGGCACTCACGGGAACAGAGAATCTTGCAACAGTGGCCCTAGAGAGTATTTCTATCAGGAATATGCTATGCCATTATATAACTTCCAATGTATACACCAGAGGATCTCTGAGGCACAATGGTGCTGAGGGTTGGCACTTGTAAAGTACATGAAGGAGAGATTCCAGATGCATGGTGGTATAAAGAGTAGACAGGGGATCGTGTCAAAGATGATATGTCGGAGGACGCACTTAGCAGATTGAGGTGGCGATGGCTCCGTACACAGGTGAGATGTACAGGACGCACTTTAGTACATTGAGGTTGCAATGGCTCCGAACACAGGTGAGTTGTACAGTACGCACTTTAGCACAATGAAGTGGCGATGGCTCCGTACACAGGTGAGATGTACAGGACGCACTTTAGTACAATGAGGTGGCAATGACTCCATACACAGGTGAGATGTTCAGGACGCACTTTTGCACAACAAGGTGGCAATGGCTTCGCACACAGGTGGGATGTTCAGGATGTACTGTGGCACAACGAGGTAGCAATTGTTCCGTACACAGGTGAGATGTTCAGGAGGGACTTTTGCACAATGAGGTGGCAATGGCTTCGCACACAGGCGGGATGTTCAGGACGCACTGTGGCTCACTATAGTCGGTATTGGTAAGCACAAGGATAACACAAGGATAGGACCTGGAACAAGATAGTATCAGTAGATACAGGAAATGACAACATTGCTCAGGCAGCTTCCTGTGGTCTGCAGCCAGGCTTTATCCCCTGCAGTAGCAGATCATTGGTGGACAGCATCAGCTGACCACGATCATGCTACCATTGGGTATGGAGTTGTCAGGTGATGCAAACTTCATGGCCGCGTCCATGACGGCAACCGCAGAAACCAGGCACGGCGCAATCCAAGGCAGTTCACATGGCACTAAGTAGAATACTCAGCTTGTTACCCTCCACCGCAGCTGATGTCTGACCCCATGGGAGATCAGGGGAAGGCGGCGCAGATGTGAGCAATGGCCGATCCTAGGCCGCAACCTGACAGTGCCAGGCAGATTGTTGGAGTATATCAGAAACTGCTGAACACCTGGGATTTTCACATACAAACATCTGTAGTTTACAGAGAATGGTGTGCAAGATAAAAAACAACTCCATAGCAGCAGTTCTGTGGGAAGGCAAAGTTGTCTTGCTAATGAAAAAGGGTCAGAGGAGAAAGGACAGAAAGTTTCAAGGTGACAGTATGGCGACAGTAACTCTGACGGACTCCATTGCCACCCCATTTTACTACAATAAAACATCTTTAGGATGTAATGGAACAGAAGATTGTGTAGCCAAAAATCATCTGCAGCAACTGTGGGATACTATTATGTCTTCTTGGATCTGAATCTCTAGGGCATGTTTCCAGCACCTTGTTGATTCCAAATCATGAATAAATGGAACAGAGATCCATCTGATCATTCCCCAGTGAGTTTATTGATAATTTCCTGGCAGCAGTGTTTGGAGCAGATTTAATTTTATTGTTTAAACAAAACCCCCACTGGCAGTTTTGGAAAGGGCTAATCTCACCCTCACTGGCTAAACCCACCTTCTGTCTTCCATAAGCTAAGAATCAGCCACATAATTAAATATAAATCTATTAATAATAAGATTAGAGCAAAATAGTGGTGCACAGAAGGAAATTTTTGAGGGAGGAGGGGAGCCGTTTACAGAGCAAATTTTCCCTTTCACATCAGTCTCTGCCCTAGTGGAGCTTACAACAATCTATAGAGGTCATTCAGACCCGCTCGCAAGCGCAGGATGCTCGCAAGCGGGTCGATGTTCCCTCACTGCGCATGCGCACAACAGAGGGAGCTCCGTCATGCGCATGCGTGAGACCCGGCCAGCGACGGGCTCTCCATCGGTCCGGGTCTCGCACCAAAGGGGGCGTGCTGTCGATGTTGATTGACAGCACGCCCCCTTTGGTGGGCGTGCTGGGGGCATGCCTGCCAGACGGAGGCGTTCCCATGGGAATGCCTCCGTCTGAAGCCGGCCCCACTGACATCACTAGTGATGTCAGTGGGAGTGATTTTGGCTCTGATAGAGCCAAAATCACTCCAGGGCTTGCGGCAGCGAGACCCTACTGGAGGGTCTCCGTTGCAAGCCCGATGGTCGTGATGGTCAAGACCATCGCGACCATCATCATAGATGCTCGCATATGCTGTGGGTGGTCACCCACAGCTATGCGAGCGGCCAGGAGGCCGCTCCATTTTCATGGAGGAGGGCACTGATTCAGAGCGAGCACTCTGGTCAGAGCATTCGGCTCTGAATCAGGCTCAATGTTCCCTATCACATACACACACATATACACTAGGGTTACTTTATTTTGGGAGGCAATTATCAACCTACCAGTATAATTTTGGGGTGTGGGAGGAAAATTAAGTACCCGTAGGAAACCCATGCAAGCACAGGGAGAACATACAATCTCTGCACATGATTAGTGTTGATAATTTAACCATAAAAAAACAAATGAGAGAAGTGGAAAGCATTGTTAAAAAAAACAAGCAACCAAAATCCCAATGAAGTTGATTCCTTAGGATTTAAGGCCTAGTCAAATTGAATAATTAATTACATGATTTGATGATACCTGTTTGCCTCTGCTGAGAAGTTGCAGTAAATGGTGCCTATATTCCTGGATGAGAAGCTGGTTATGGATGGCATTGCAAGATACAAAAGAACATGAACGCCCAAGTACAGTACAGTAATATACAGTTCACTGCATGTCAAGCACACACAATCTTGGCAAAGCCAATAATTAAAAGTGGTGCAAGATGGAATTGTCTTTTGGCCCTCTCACCCACCCTTATGTTGTATATTAAAAGAACATGCACAATTTACCAAACAAAGTACTTCAGCAACAGGGACTGTTACTTGTGTGGCTGAAGTCCTTGGTTTGTTTAAGCCCCCACAAAACAATTTTATGGATCATTAATTAGAAGGTTAATGTTGAGGGTGTTGGTGGTGGAAATTGCATGTGCTGGGTGGAGGTGCCTACATGGTTAATATGCCTCCCTATACTAACTGGCCTCACAAATGGTACAGATGCCTTCACAGATGTTGTCAGGCTTTTGGTTAAAATAATTCCACACCCAAGAAGTGGATTGCGCCACAGGAGGCAGGGGTGCCGAGAGGAGGGGGGAGTGGAAACTAATTACCCAGGCCTGGGCTTGCTGGAGGGGCCCTTCGGGGGCCCGGGTCTGGCACCACTGCCCCCCCTCTTTAATCACAGCAGCCTAGCATACACTGCTGTGTCCTGGGCTGCACTTGGAGACTGCTCACGTGTGCTCCTATGCAGCCACGGCAGTCTCCTATGTCTGTGGGGGGAGCGATCAGGCTGATTGCACCCCCCACTGGTTATGTACCGGGTGAGGGGGCTCACTGCACCCCCCTCACCAGCACCCAAAACCTTTCTTTTTTTTTTACCTAAGGGGGCATGGCCACGCCTCCTGCTATTAGGCCATGCCCCCTTTTTACCTAGGCCCCGCATGGCTATTGGATAGCCTGACTGGAGGTGGAGAGGATGGACACAGAACAGCAGCCACTGGACTCAAGTTAGCACAGCACAGACTGGAGTCGGTGTGAAATGGGATCCGAATCACCATGGGAGGGAGAATCTGACTCCAAGATGATGACGTTTTGCCTCAGATCCAGGAAGTTTGGGTGTAATCTCTAGTTATAATGTAACCAGATATGCAGATGAAAGGTTATTAGATATACAGTAGCTAATATACATCTAAAGCTGCGTATACACTATGCAATTATCGCCCCGATCTGCATATAATCATCGGATAGGGTGATAATTGGAAAATGTATGTCTGTGACCGATAAGTGATGATCAGACTGTCAGGCATGAAAAATCCTCCAGCATGTCTGACTAATCCGATTATTGATTGGCGGCATCTGGCTCTGTCCTGTTAGTATATAACTAGTATATAGATTTGTATCTGTTAATTATACTATAATCTCATAAATACCTTTACAAATGGATATGAAGTCACATATTGAGTGGACCCCTTAATTTCCAAATACAGAAATAACTTCTATGGCAGAGTATCCGGACAGACAATGGTTTGTAATTACCAGATGGCAGAGAGGTAAAAACCTCAATGGGCGTGTGATGTATCATATCAATGTAAGGTCCGGGCACTCCACTGATACACGCTCATGTCCCCAGCCTTCCGGCAATAGTACCTCCGTCTGTCCTGGAATGCCTCCTCACAGCACCAATGCATTTCGACCCCTCACTGGTGGTCTTTGTCAAGGTGTCTTGATCGTGAATGCTGCTCTTCCTCACACCCAGCCTTAAATACCCCATATCCCTAATCCGAACACCACCGGCGCAGCTGATCTCTATACATAAAAAACTACAATGTCCATGATCCTTTGCTGCACCGGGACGGGGTTTCCGGTTCGCGTAATGTCACTTCCTGGTGGCAAAAACCAATGTGCATCTCCGCTCTGCGGAGCTCCTTCCCATGTGAGACATCCAATCTATGACACCACTGTTGTTGCTATAGTGATACAAAGCTTAACGAGCCGTCTCCCACGTGTTCTCTTGATCCTCCGGTTTTACACTTGTTGCTATAGAACATGTAAACAACATGGAGACCTCTCGTGGACATTGCACTTTGATCCACTAAGCGTTGTCCATATGCAGGCAGATAGTCCATAAACAGCAATATTCAGGAAGTATGACCCTCAATAAACACAAATAAATAAATAAATTAATGATTTTAAAACACCATAAATTAGAATAAAGTGTCAAGTGAATGTAAAACTACACACAGTGCAAAATACACAAAAAGTGCAGATTCTCATAAAAACCACTTTATCTCAAAGTCTGCATTGAGGCCTCCTGGGTTAAGGGTGCCGAGATCAAAAATTGTTTTCATCTCGGCCTTGGCCAATTGATTCGCCAAGTCCCTTCTACGCCAGTGGCCCCCAATGTGGTATAATCCCATAAAACACCTAATCTCAGCAGTATTGCTGTTATGGTATTTCTTAAAGTGGTTGGACAAGGCATGCGTTTCCAACCCCTTCCGAATATTCCTTAGGTATTCTCCAATTTGGGTTTTAAAAGGCCTTGAGGTTCTGCCAATATAGAATAAATTGCAACTGCATCCTATGGTATAAATAACACTTTTGGTGTTGCAGGTAATAAAATCTTTTATTGTGCAAATTTTCCCATTAATAGTAATTTCAGTTATTTTATTCATTCCATCCCTTTTATTCCTCTAAACCCTAAACACATGCCACAACAGAAGAAGCCTTTTGATTTAATAGCTCCTATATTTCTTCTTGTAATGCACTGTTTACTAAATTGGTGCTTATATTGGGTGCCTTCCTGTAAATACACTTAGGTGCTTTTGGCAACTGTAGACCAAGTATTGGATCTTTTTGTAGTATTCCCCAATGTTTATACAGGGATCTCTCCAAAAGTTTATGTTGACTGCTATATGAAGTGATGAACGCCCATTCAAAAGAGGGAGAATTGTTTTTCTTGTTTGAATTGGATTTTAAGAGGTATTCTCTCTTTATTAATTCCACCTCTTTATTAGCTTGTTCTATATTCTCTATATTGTAGCCCGATGCTACAAATTTGGCTTTCATTCCTTTAGCTTGTGTTTCATAGGCATTCGCATGGCTACAGTTTTTATTTAATCTTCTTAACTGGCTACCAGGAATGGAAAGTAGCCAATTAGCATGATGACAGCTATCTGCTTTTAGATACGTATTGGAATCTGTGGGTTTGGAATAGTTGGTAGTGTATATTTGATTGTCTTCAATCCCTACTGTAATATCTAAAAAAATCACAGACTTAAAATTTTCTGTAAATACAAACTCAATATTTAAAACATTATTGTCTAAATAGGTGTAAAATTATTTTAAAAGGTTCTGTCCCCCTTTCCAAATAAAAAAGACATTGTCTATATACCTTGACTGCCAAGTTCGCTCCGAAGGGGTTATGATCCAAAATAAAATCATTTTCCCACTGCCCATAAAAATATTAGCATAACTCGGAGCAAACTTGGTGCCCATGGCAGTCCTGACCTTCTGCAGATAAAAGACGTAATTAAAAACGAAATAATTGTTAGTTAAAATAAATTGGACCCCCTCTATCAATAATTTTTGTAAACCAATCTCTAAATTGCTGTTCTCTAAACATTTTTTTATAGCTTCAACACCAGCCTGATGGTCAACAATTGTATACAACGATTTAACGTCTGCCGTGACCATGATATAATTTTCTTCCCATTGGATCTTTGAAATAAAATTTTAAAAATCCTTCATGTCCTTCAGGTGAGATCGATTTTTTATGACCAATGGTTGTAGAAAATGGTCAATAAACTCATACATATTAGATGTTACAGAGTTGATTCCTGACACTATAGGGCGTCCAGGGGGGTGTAAGGGGTCTTTGAGAATTTTGGGAAGTATATATATATATATATAAAACCGGGATTACTGGTTCAGAATTCCATAGAAAAAGACTTTCTCTCTCTGTCAGTGTATTGTTTTTCTTATATTTTTCCAGTAATAATTCAAATTTATTCAATATACCTTGAGTGGGATCTGTACGTAATTTATGGTATGTACTTCTATCCTCAATCTGTCTCAAGACTTCTTCTTCATATATTCCCCTACTTAAAATCACTACTCCCCCGCCCTTATCGGCGGGTTTGATTACTATGTCTGAGTTTGGTTGCAAATCTTTTAGTGCCTTATGTTCTTTGTTTGTCAAATTATATTTCATTTTCTTTGTGTTTACAGCTTGAATATCATCACTGATTAGTTTATAAGATGTGCCTACAAAGTTTCCCTTCATGTGGGTCGGATAAAAAATTGATTTTGGTTTAAATGGGGTCCTCTCTTGGTGCATCCAATGCAACAATGTCTTTGGACAGAAAAAACATTTTTATAGACAATTTTCTAATGTATTGGTTGAGGTCTACAAAAGTAGTAAATTTATTCAATGGAATAGAGGGAGCATACTTTAAACCCTTTTCCAGAACATTATTTTCATCTGTTGTTAAAGTATACGTGCTTAAATTGAAAATTTTTACTTTCCCGTCTTGGACTTTGGAGGACATACTTTCTTGTGTAGTTTCCCCGTTAATAGATTTTCCATTTTTTACTTTTCTCCTATCTTTATGTTTTCTCTTTCGTTTTAAATTGTTCAGTTGTCCACCCCTACACCCTCTTTTAGTTTTTATCCCATCGGGTAATAATTCTCTCCTCTGTCTAAAAAATGGGACTGATTCTGTTTTCCCATGAGCTATTGATATCGATTGCTTGTTTCCGGAAACGGATTTCTTTCCCTTCCACCTCCCACTTGTTGATCGCCATATGTAAGGGGCAGACCTCCCCTTTCCATTTGTAATCTTCTATTTCTATATGGTACTGATTTCCATTATGAATATTTATCTTGTTTATCTCTATTAAAACTGTACTTTGAATTCCAGCTACGGTCTACCACACTGTGTTTATATCCTTTTCTCCAAGTTCGAGGGGAAGGATCTCTATGCCTTCTATTAGGTTTTCCAGGAAGTGACATTACGCGAACCAGAAACACCGTCCCGGTGCAGCAAAGGAACATGGACATTGTAGTTTTTTATGTATAGAGATCAGCTGCCCTGGCGGTGTTCAGATTAGGGATATGGGGTAGTTAAGGATGGGTGTCAGTAAGAGCAGCATTCATGATCAGGACACCTTGACAAATACCACCGGTGAGGGGTCAAAACGCATTGGTGCTGTGAGGAGGCATTCCAGGACAGACGGAGGTACTATTGCCGGAAGGCTGGGGACATGAGCGTGTATCAGTGGAGTGCCTGAGACTTACATTGATGTGATACATCACACGCCCATTGAGGTTTTTACCTCTCTGCCATCTGGTAATTACAAACCATTGTCTGTCGGGATACCCTGCCTAGGGAATGCTGTTATTTTAATTGTTTCTGTAACATTAAAAACTGTGCTTTACTATATGCACTTTTTTTCTTTTTATTCCCACTGGGAGTTTATAAGGTCTCCTGTTGAGACGGGTAATTCTGAATCTTGGTCAAATTACTGATCTCTTCAAAAGTGGATATTCAGAAAAATATTGTGAGTGCAGGTTATGTGATTTTCTCCTGTTTTTCACAAATTGTATTAGTGGAGGTGTAGGGGTACCTTCATATGAAATTCACTTACCAGCTGCACAAGTCTTTTGCGCACAGATCCACATTTCAAAAAACATCTTTTTTGCAATGAATTTTAGAAAACTAAGGGCCTCATTCAGAGCCGCTCGCAAGCTGCTCGATGTTTATGGTCTGCGCATGCGCGAGCCCCATCGAGCGACTGAGTTTCAGTTGTTGCGGGGCTCGCTGCAAGACGGGGTGGCTGTTGATGGTGAGTGACAGCTCACCCCGTTTTGCAGGCGGGGAGGGGGGTGGTTGGGCAAATGCAGGCATTCCCAAAAGAACTCCTGTCATTTGAGGGCGGACCTACTGACATCTACTGATGTCAGTAGTGGACTTCCTGGTCTATTAGAGCAGGAAGTCCACTTGGGCTTGTGGGAGCTGAGACCCTACCACAGGGTCTCGTCGCAAGCCCGATGGTCGCGATAATCACGACGGACTCCAGGCCACTCGCACAAGCTGTGGGTCACCCACAGCTTTGCGAGCGGCCTGGAAAAAAAATAAACATGCCCTCATTCAGAGCAACTCTGAATCAGGCCCTAAATTATAAGTAAAATCAATTATTAGTATTAAAGAGGCCAAGGTTATAGTACTATTAGGAGCGTTTATCCCACTGATATTCCACAAGCATATTTTTAAAACAGACATATTACTATATCACATAATAATAATCACAGGAAAATTGGAAAAACAAATAGAAGAATACGATAAGCACTGAGACTTGGATTCCACCACAACATGAAGCACAGAAAGAGCCCTGAATGATTAGATTTCCATATAAACAGTAGAAAGTAAAAATAACTTGTGTAAACATGTCCCTGGGGAAGCAGCAACAGAGAGAAACACACCCTATTGTCATAGAAAAAGAGAAAAACCATGGGAAAACATGGAAAAAAGTTAAAAAACTATGTGAAAATATGAAAATATGTGACAGGGTCAATCGTCACCAAATTTATGTAGTAAAAGTATATACCATTCAAAAGACATATGTTATAGCAAATCAACAGACATAATGTAGAAGAATAAAAGGAACTTCTAATCATTGGACTTCATAAGTATGTATCATAGGACTTGGCAGGTTGGTGGGAAAAGCATAAAATAGAAAATCATATGCATCAGTTCAGATGAAAAAGTCCTCATACCATCAAAAAGTAGCATTACAGGAACAAGGGGCCAAATTCAATTCAGTGAGATGATGAATAGCCGCGGGAGGAAGCTCCCGAAGCTATTCAATACAACACACTGTTTGGGCGGGTAAAGAATTTCTTCTCGCACCCCCCTGGGGATGCGAGGAGAAATCCGACAAAAGTGCTGGGCACACAGCTATTTACCGGCTTAGTGCAGCGCTAACAGCCACACGCCCGGCACTATAGTCAGAGAATGCCGGTTATCATGCCTTAACACCCAGGTTAAGTCGCGAGAACCGGCATTCCCTGACTTAACCAATTCCTGACCAGGCAAACAGCGCGTTGTATTGAATAGCTGCGGGAGCTCTCTCCCGCGGCTATTTATCATCACACTGAATTGAATTCAGCCCAAGGATAGCAGAATCGGGAATTAATGTGGAAGCTCCGCCTCCTTTTTAAGATACACCATGGCATCTCAGGAATTGGCAAAGTCCTTGAAGGTACAGTATCTCCGTCAAACAGGCGCAGCCTGGCAGGGTTTCACAAAGGAAATTTACTGCCTGCTTTAATCAGTTGGCTACAGACAGCTGAGAAATCCTTATGAGCCCTGGTGACCTGAATAATCTTGAAATAGATGCAACTTGTGGTTATCACCAGGCCCGCCGAGATTTGCAGCGGGCCCGGGTAAAGGGTGTGTGGCCTAATTGTGGGTGGCGTGGCCACACCCCCTTTGAGGAAGAAAAAAAAACAAGTTTTGCAGGGCCCCCTCAACCCGGCGCATAACCAGTGGGGGGCGCGATCAGCTTGATTGCTCCCCCCACAGGCATAGGAGACTGCTGTGGCTGCTTCATAGCAGCTGCGAGTAGTCTCCCAGTGCAGCCCAACACACACAGCAGCATGTGCTGGGCTGCTGTGATTAAAGAGGGGGGGAGCTGTACCGGACCTAGGCCCCCGCCAGGCCCACACGGCAAGCCGGGGCCCGGGTAATTTGTACCTGCTACCCCCCCCCCCCCCTCTCGGTGCCCCTGGTTCTCACACTGTAAAAACTTATGTTTCCTCAATGTCAACCATAATAGTTCCTTATGAAGTTAATAAAGGCACCAAAAATAGTGACACACGGGCGGGCATTGACATCATCTTTATGTGGCCCCAAACGTTGGGCTCTCTCTAGAACCAAATCACTGCAATCCATACTTGTCAACTCTCCCTGATTGTCAGGGAGACTACCTGAAATAGTAGCAATCTCACTGACTCCCTGAAGAGTCTAGCAATCTCCCTGATTGCACCTTACCCCATTATGTAGATGTTCTACAATTAAAAAAAATAATAATAAATCGTACATGTATACATTCAATTGGGATCATTTTCCCTGCATTGGTTATAAGGTACAATGATCCCTATGGCTACATGTATGTACATTTTGTGGCACATCCCTCAGATTTAGCAGTACACCTTTACTTTACCGCTGAGCTCATTGGTGTTGCTTTCACAATCTCCCTGAAATGCTTTTTCACAAGTAGGCAAGTATAGTGCAATCTCCTTCTACCTTCAGCAAAGCCGGTAATGTTTGGCATAGAAAATGATTCAACACTGGCCCTTTAACCTATTCAGATAAACCAACTAAACAAAAATTATTTCTTTTAGACCGGTTTTTCCGGGTCATCAATCTTGTTACACAGCATATGTTGTGTTTTTTTGCAGTGCTGCATTATGTTGTTTTATCCTGAAAAGCTTCACCTAGCCACAGTTCAGCCATATTAACCCTCTGTGTTAAGTGATACAAGTAATTCCACATCTCTCGCATACCTTGTTTAAAGTAGCTGTTTGTTCCTGAAGTAATGGAGCAATAGTCTTCTTGAATGCTATAACCATATCCTGATAAGAAGCCTGGAATGGAGCAGTAGAGAGAGGTCTAATGCCCTGTTGTCTGCTGCTCTTATGCAGATGTTGGGACATGTACAGCCGCCATCTTGGATTTTACTCCGAGCCTCTCAGGCCTCTGCTGCTGTTTTCTTCTAGGCATAGGAGAGAAATACAACTCCATGCACTGGTGACTGGACTCCCATGCCTCTCAGGTAAGGACCCTGTAGTTTAGACCGCTCAGTGGTGTAATAGGGGGTGCTACCCTCAGCAGTGCCCATGGAACTCCGCTAAGACTTGGCTGTTCCCATCAGTGCCAAAACCATAAGTTTCATTTGACCTTCTAAATAAAAGCCACCATTGATCCCCAGCGGTTTTTGTAGGCATGTTCAGATCCCGCCGCATACCTGCACAGATGCCTCATGAGAGGACCCCTATGGATAGCATCTGAGAGTGACCTGCAGTTTTTAAAAATTACCAAATTTGGGCTGTTTTTAAAACAATATATTTAAAGGTAAAAAACATTTACCTGTTGATGTTTGATCTGAAATTTTACATTTCAAATAAATAAAAATTCAAAGTCTCTTTACATAGAATGATCTACTGTATAGTATATGTCTATATGTAAGATGTAATTTTGGTTTCTAAAACATATGTGTGCTATTGGCCAAAGTATTTGAATAGTTTAAGTGTTATGAGTCTGGTTCCTGCAAAATACATTAAGCTTATGTGCTTCATCTTAACCAACTGTTGTGCTGCATGCTGCTCACTGGATATTTTTTAGCAGTTGACTTAAGGCATAGTTTATAGAGACAAATATAAATCCCTCATAACACAGTACAATTGACTTAAAATGGCAAAAAGAAATATGTAGCTGAACACTGTTTTTGTGTTTGTTTAATCAATAATGTATGGCACCAGTGCTTATACATGCTAGCAGAAGGTATAAAATTTGATACCATAACACAAGTTTAAAATACTTCTGTTTAGTATAGTGTGCTGGAGGAAGAAACTTGTTAGAACTGTCATGATTAGTGAATAATCGGGATGTGCGCCAACCCCTGTGTTTTGATTTCGGATTATCTCCTTTGTGTTTTTGGATCTGGATTTGGTTTTGCTTTTGGGTCTGGATTTTTTAAAAAAATTGATAAAAACTGCTAAAATCACATAATTTGGGCTTTTTTGTTCCTGTAGTATTATTAACCTCAATAACATTAATCTCCACTCATTTCCAGTCAATTTTGACCACCCCATAGCTCACAATATTGTTTTCATCTGGTTTAGACCCAAAATTTGCATCAAGCTAGCTGGCTGACTAAGCTAAGTGGCTGCAGTGGGAGGCAAAACACATGGCAGTTCAACTTCCAACATGGCACATAAGGAAACATATGTTTTCATCATTCAAGAGGCCTGAGGAAGATGGAGTATGTATGTAGTTGAAGGCAGGTGCAGGAAGGGTTGATTCGTAGTAAATTTAATTATATTTTTTTATTCCAGATTTATGAGGGAGGAGGGGAGAGCATGTCAGAACAATATGTCCCATGTTTTTCCCACAAAATGAACTTGGTGGTTCAGAATATTTTATTTAATTAAAGGGGCATGCAGGAGATGCTGTCTTTGGCCATCAACATTTCTGGACATTTTTTGGCATTCAGCAACCACATGTAAAAGAATTCAGCAGCCGTTGCAGTTCAACTTCCAACATGGCTCATCAGGAAACAAATGTTTTTTATTATTTGGTGTGTGTATGTAGTTGAAGGCAGGGAAAGGAAGATTTAATTAGTAGTAAATTTAATTTAATTTTATGATTACGAAGCAAATTTATGAGGGAGGAGGGGAGGCAAATACAAAAAATATTTAAATCATTCACATCAGTCCTTGCCCCAGTAGAATCATTGAGCACTAGGCCTGCTGCTGCTGGGAGTGGATTTTCATCCCAGAAGGGGAGCAGGAAGACTACTAGTAGTACTTTAAAAAACAATTGACTGTTAAACAATCCTTTGCAAGGGGAGCAAGTATGACAGCAGTCACCCAGCTGCACAGTGGATCACTGACGCCATAACATCTATGCTGGTATTAGATGTGCACCAATATCCACCAATAATGGAGTGAGTTTTAGACAGTTAATTGAGGTCCTGTGTCCTGCTACCAAATCCTATCTAGATTCCACTTCACTAGAAAAGAATTCCCAACCTGTACAGGGATGTTAAAGGAAACGTAATTATTGGTCTCCAAAGTGCAGTTGTACCCACTGTCCACTTAACCACAGATATGTGGACAAGCTGAACATAGCAAATGCAAGATTTAAGGTTTAAGTCATACATTGTGTCTTTCTTCCCAATGGAAACAGATTTGAAGAGATTCAAAGAACTGTTGTGAAGCAAATTGTCAGCTCAAGTTGCACATGATGCAGCAATGGCTTCTCCTTCAATTTCTCCAGCAAGTGCATCTGCCGAGAAAAAACAAAGCTTTCCCAAAAGACCCACTTGTGATGCAGATGAGTCAACACAACCGAATTTTGACATCTGGTCAGATCTGAAAGAATTTTACATTTTTTAATGATAGGCATGTCAGACAGTCCGTTTAATTACTGGCAGGAAAAAAAATTAATTTGGAGGCCATTGCACAAACTGACTTTGCTTTACTTGAGCTGCCCACCCTCCAGTGTGTACTCAGAAAGAGTTTTAATCACAGCCAGGAACCTTGTCAGTGATCGGCATAGGAGGCTACTTCCTCAAAGTGTGGAAAAGATGATGTCCATCAAAATTAACTACAAATTCTATGCCAATTACATCCAAAAATTACAGAGGCACCTGTAATGGTGGATTCTAGCGAGGACAAATTAATATTGTGTGAAGTTGATATACACACTGATGAGGGTGAGGATTTGGATGATGATGATGGTGACAACATCCTGCCTCTGTAAAGCCAGTTTGTGGACATAGACATCATTGCCAGCAATGTTAGCTGCCAATTGGTAGCTTGTTTTGTGGGGGCCCAAATAAACCAATCGTTTCATGAATGATATTGTTGATGAAGGTGTTGGTGGTGAAGATGGCAGGTGCTTCAATATAGCAGAGAGAAGGGAGCTCTGATGCTGGACTGCTTGTTGGTACTTTTTTAGCCAAAGTTTCAGAATTTTGAAAAAACTTTTTGGATGGATGCGCTGCAGATAAGTAAGGTTCCTACCTCTACTTTCTCTGGCTTTACAAAGGGTATAGATGGTTTGACAATTGTTGTCTGGATTTGGGTAGAAATAATTCCACCTAAAAGAAGTGGATCTATTGTCTTGTGCCCAGGCATGGCAATGGGCTTTTCCTTATCATGGGCAACAACTGTTTCTTCCACTGGTTCCTGATTTACACAAACAACATCCTCATCATCAACATGCTCATCATCAACATACTAATCTTCAACATCCTTATTAGCGTCAGCTACACAAATATCCTGCTCATCCTGGTGCACTTCCACAGGAGCATCCTTGATTTCTATGTCAGCATGTTCACTTGTGCTTACATCATCATAAGAGGCAGAACCATCAGTCATAAATTAAAGGCCAAGGCCTTAACCTTACCTTGTCACTTCGTGTGGTGAAAGGCATTTTGCCAATTTTGTCTTTCTGCAGCTAACTTTCCTTTGATGTTTTTTCTACCACTGTAAAAGATTGGTTCTTTGATTTTAGATGCCCAGACATAAGCCCTACATGCCCTTGGGCATCTGCTTTATTTGATAATGTAGATAGACTAGTATCGTCATGACTGGTGGCACTGGCAGCAGCTCCAGCACTAGTATGTGGTTCCTGCTCTCCTCTGTTGAAGTCGAATAATTCCATGTAGTTCAACTGTTATCGGATGATTTGGTTGTCCGCTATCCGATTTATGTTGGTACAATCCATTGCGTGTGCACGCACCCAGTGTGCGCATGTATCCACACATTTGCACAACACTAAATAGCGAATAATATACAATACTCTCACACTGACAAACACAATATTCATGCAGGGTTTAGTTAGTAATGAGAAACAGCTTCTGTATACATGTCTGAGAAAAGTAATTAAAAAAAATACACCAGGATACTGTGAGTGTTTCACATATGAATTGAGAAGCCCTGCATACACACAAGTATGGCTGTGGCAATTGAAATATAACCCAGACATTGATATGCACAATTTAATTTGTCTGAATGAAGAAGTTAGAAACAATGGTCAGAGGTTTGCTTAAGAAGTAATGACAAGTGTATTCTAAATAGGCAGAGGAAAACCTTAGAATTAGCTATCAGACAAAGTGGCAATGGCAGTCAGCTGGGGGTCTCCACCCTGCTTGAAAGTGAACCTCGCTGCTTGTAACACCTTGCACTGTACTTTTAAAATATGTTAGAAAGGGATAATATATATATATATATATATATATATATATATATATTAAATCCATCATAAATACACTGAAATGCATAACCCACACACATAGACTTACATGCATAAACACCGCACATTACGCACAGTTGCGCGTTTATCATAAGCACTCTACAGATAAACGCACCACGCATATTAGTAACTTTACACAATATTCTCTACCACTTACACATACACAAATTTCCAAAAAGGTTCCTTAGTATAAAGGCTGATATTAGAAGGTTTATTCGTTATTGTATAATGTTATAAAACGCATGTATTTGATATCTAAAGTTTAGTATGTACTGTAGTAGCCACAACGTGTTTGGTGCTATTCTAAACCACATTTTAATTGCCGATCTCTGGTTCCATCGGCAAGGAGATCGCAACATGCGTCTGCAAGTTATGGATTATAGCGAATTATGTGTTAGAATGTAATTTGTATGTAGTGTCTATTGGTTAGTTAAAACACACACAAAGAGCCATTGGAGGGCTGAACTACCATTGTACCAACTGACCTATGACAGAAGAACCAAGAAGTAGAACCAATAGGATTATGCCAACTTGTTTCTATTGTATTGCCTACTCTCTGTAAGGGTATATATTCAGGCACTCTATATTCAATAGGGAGTCATCATATTCTTTCTGTTGATGGAGGCTTCACCTTTGATGCCAGATATCTGGATCCAGAGCATCTGCATAATTGACTGTACCTTGTTTATGTATAATCTTTTGCGCTAATTGTATTTTAGATCACAGCGTGTAACTATCTGCTTTTTGGTGAATAATATCTTTTTGTACTTTGGAACCACAATCAAAGTCTGGAAAGCAATTATTTTTTGTGTGACTTATAACGCTAAATAGCGACATTTATGGTGTATAGATAAGTAGGAATTAATAGTTGGGGACTCGAAGTGTGAAATCACACTACCATTCACATGGTAACATGCGGTTATCGATCTCTCAGCAAAGGGTGGAGGCGCCATACGCAGGAAAGAACGCATTGCGCCTCCGAATAACTGCTGACAGACCGCTATCCGTTACTGTGTGAGTTCAAGGAGCGCTGATTAGAATCAAGGATAAGGAAGGAAAAAGTATGTTTTCCTTCGATGATAAAATTTCATGTTAAAATGGGAAGTCACACAATAGCGTATACGTATTTCTTGTATTGCTGCCACGTGTTTAAACAAAGCCGTTGAGATTTCATTGTGATATTGATAGCGTGATAGCATTGTTTTAAATATCGCAGTTGGTGCTGCCTTATCTGCGTCTGCAAGTTATGGATTATAGAGAATTATGTGTTAGAATGTACTTTGTATGTAGTGTCTATTGATTAGTTAAAACACACACAAAGAGTCATTGGAGGGCTGAACTACCATTGTACCAACTGACCTATGACAGAAGAATCAAGAAGTAGAACCAATAGGATTATGCCAACTTGTTTCTATTGTTTTGCCTACTCTCTGTAAGGGTATATATTCAGGCACTCTATATTCAATAGGGAGTCATCATATTCTTTCTGTTGATGGAGGCTTCACCTTTGATGCCAGATATCTGGATCCAGAGCATCTGCATAATGTATTGACTGTACCTTGTTTATGTATAATCTTTTGCGCTAATTGTATTTTAGATCACAGTGTGTAACTATCTGCTTTTTGGTGAATAATATCTTTTTGTGCTTTGGATCCACAATCAAAGTCTGGAAAGCAATTATTTTTTGTGCGATTTATAACGCTAAATAGCGACATTTAGGGTGTATAGATAAGTAGGAATTAATAGTTGGGGACTCGTAGAATGAAATCACACTACCATTCACATGGTAACACGCGGTTATCGATCTCTCAGCAAAGGGTGGAGGCGCCATACGCAGGAAAGAACGCATTGTGCCTTCGAATAACTGCTACCACTTTGTTGCTGACAGACCGCTATCCATTACTGTGCGAGTTCAAGGAGCGCTGATTAGAATCCAGGGATAAGGAAGGAAAAAGTATGTTTTCCTTCGTTGATAAAATTTCATGTGAAAATGGGAAGTCACACAATAGCGTATACGTATTTCTTGTATTGCTGCCACGTGTTTAAACAAAGCCGTTGAGATTTCATTGTGATATTGATAGCGTGATAGCATTGTTTTCAATATCGCAGTTGGTGCTGCCATATCTGCGTCTGCAAGTTATGGATTATAGAGAATTATGTGTTAGAATGTACTTTGTATGTAGTGTCTATTGATTAGTTAAAACACACACAAAGAGCCATTGGAGGGCTGAACTACCATTGTATCAACTGACCTATGACAGAAGAACCAAGAAGTAGAGCCAATAGGATTATGCCAACTCGTTTCTATTGTATTGCCTACTCTCTGTAAGGGTATATATTCAGGCACTCTATATTCAATAGGGAGTCATCATATTCTTTCTGTTGATGGAGGCTTCACCTTTGATGCCAGATATCTGGATCAAGAGCATCTGCATAATGTATTGACTGTACCTTGTTTATGTATAATCTTTTGCGCTAATTGTATTTTAGATCACAGTGTGTAACTATCTGCTTTTTGGTGAATAATATCTGTTTGTGCTTTGGATCCACAATCAAAGTCTGGAAAGCAATTATTTTTTGTGCGACTTATAATGCTAAATAGCGACATTTAGGGTGTATAGATAAGTAGGAATTAATAGTTGGGGACTCGTAGAGTGAAATCACACTACCATTCACATGGTAACATGCGGTTATCGATCTCTCAGCAAAGGGTGGAGGCACCATACACAGGAAAGAATGCATTGTGCCTCCGAATAACTGCTACCACTTTGTTGCTGACAGACCGCTATCCGTTACCGTGTGAGTTCAAGGAGCGCTGATTAGAATCCAGGGATAAGGAAGGAAAAAGTATGTTTTCCTTCGTTGATAAAATTTCATGTTAAAATGGGAAGTCACACAATAGCGTATACGTATTTCTTGTATTGCTGCCACGTGTTTAAACAAAGCCGTTGAGATTTCATTGTGATATTGATAGCGTGATAGCATTGTTTTAAATATCGCAGTCGGTGCTGCCATATCTGCGTCTGCAAGTTATGGATTATAGAGAATTATGTGTTAGAATGTACTTTGTATGTAGTGTCTATTGATTAGTTAAAACACACACAAAGAGCCATTGGAGGGTGAACTACCATTGTACCAACTGACCTATGACAGAAGAACCAAGAAGAAGAACCAATAGGATTATGCCAACTCGTTTCTATTGTATTGCCTACTCTCTGTAAGGGTATATATTCAGGCGCTCTATATTCAGTAGGTAGTCATCATGTTCTTTCTATTGACGGAGGCTTCACCTTTGATGCCGGAAATCTGGATCCAGAGCGCCTGCATAATGTATTGACTGTACCTTGTTTATGTATAATCTTTTGCGCTAATTGTATTTTAGATCACAGCATGTAACTATCTGCTTTTTGGTGAATAATATCTTTTTGTGCTTTGGAACCACAATCAAAGTCTGCAAAGCAATTATTTCTTATGCAACTTATGACGCTAAATAGCGACATTTATGGTGTATAGATAAGTAGGAATTAACACCTCTCAACTGATCGTTCTCCATATCAACAAACATGAATGAAGTGGGTTACAGCACACAAGTCAATTTGTACCAATTTTACAAAAATTTTTATGAATAAGAAAATAATAACACACTGTGCTACCAATTACAGTGTCAGAATATTTTTTATGAATAAGAAATGAATAACACACTGCACTACCACTTACAGTGTCACAAGATTTTTTATGATTAAGAAAAGAATAAAACATTGCAGTACCAATTAGTGTTAGAAGATTTTTCATGAATAAGAAAAGAATAACACACTGTGCTACCACTTACAGTGTCACAAGATTTTTTATGAATAAGAAAAGAATAACACACTGCGCTACTACTTACAGTGTCACAAGATTTATTATGAATAAAAAAACAATACACTGCGCTACCACAGTGTCACAAGAATTTTTATGAATAAGAAAATAATAACACACTGCGCTACCACTTACAGTGTCACAAGATTATTTATGAATAAGAATAAAACACTGCACTACCACTTACAGTGTCACAAGATTTTTTATGAATTAGAAAAGAATAACACACTATGCTGACACTTACAGTGATGTCATTATGTTTTATATATTATGCATGTTATTTAGCATTTTGTTGTTGTCTTGTAGTCGGCGTGTA
The DNA here is from genome assembly GCA_031769625.1 of Taudactylus pleione. Classification (NCBI taxonomy): domain Eukaryota; kingdom Metazoa; phylum Chordata; class Amphibia; order Anura; family Myobatrachidae; genus Taudactylus; species Taudactylus pleione. The sequence goes on along the minus strand of JAUIMM010000052.1, from coordinate 21,489,469 downwards.
GACTAATCATTGATTCACAATTGAGAAAAGAAGTGAAAAGTTGAATTTTACACTCCGCTACCACTTACAGTGTGACAAGATTGTTTTATGATTAAAACACTGCGCTACCACTTACAGTGTCACAATATTTTTTATGAATAAGAACGATACACCCCTGGTTGAGGCAGCAGTCCCTTGATGAACAACACAGCACCCCTTTATGGAAAACAAAGTACCCCTGTGGAGCAGCGGAGTGCTGATGGGCCACCTGCAGAGTCACAAAAATACGTGGATGATACACTGCGGTCTGGCCGGCAGTGTCACTGAACAATAATAGCATAACTGTAGTTACTAACTAGTAACTACCTAGCACACACACAAAAAAACTGAAAAGATTTTAATTTTAACTTTTATTTTGTTTACACTGGGGAAGAGCACCCCTGGATTGACAGAGCACCCCTTGATGACCCAGCACCCCTTTATGAACTGCAGCCCTAGCCCCTTGATGGACTGAAAAACACAGCAGCAACTCTTTTAGTAATGCAGCCCCTTCCCCTTGTTTGACAGGACAACAGCAAGTGACACAGCAGAATCCGACAGCGGGAGGATGACGATTTGCCTCGTTTTCAGATCCGGGTCATGCAGGAAAACCCGAGCCATACATTCACAGAAGACAACAGTTGTGGACAGGGGAGGAATGGGAATTTAAAGTGACCCTGGAAAAATTTCCTGAAAGTTGCCCCCTAACATACCCCTACCACCTGCCTGCCATTCTTCTACCCCCTAGCACACCCATACCACCAGCATGTCACCTTCTACTCCATCCCACCCCCACTCCACCAGCCTGCCTCCTTGTAACTCCTAACACACACCTCTAGCTTACCACCTAACACACCCACACCACCAGCCTGACACCTTGTACCCCCTAACACACCCACACCACCAGCCTTCCACCTTGTACCCCCTAACACACCAAACCACTAGGCTGCTCCCTTGTACTGCCTAACACACCCACACTACCAGTCTACCGCCTTGTACCCTAACACACCAATCCCACCAGCCGGGATGTAGTTAATAGACATGCGGATGCATTGCCGCTGGTCTAAATCCCGACAGGACCTGCCTGACAAGGAATTTAAGATAGGCGTTAAAATGGCGATGCCTATCTTAATCCCGATGCTGGAAGACCAACCCACACCATCTCAATCGTCCTTTGACAGGTAAGTATAACACTTAGCCCGGGGATGGGGGGCTTAGGGTTAGGGATCCCTGGGGGGACTTAGGGTTAGGCACCCCCCCTGGGAAGGTTAGGGTTAGGCTATGGGGGTTAGGCACTGGGGGGGAGGTAAGGGTTAGCACCCCCCCAGGAGGGTTGGGTTTAGGGGGAGGGGGGTTAGGTTTAGGCACCCCTGGGGGGAGGTTAGGGTTAGGCACTAGGAGGGGAGGTTAGGGTTAGGCACCCCTAAAGGAGGGTTAGGGTGGGAGGGTTAGGGTACTTAACAGCGCCCATCAGGATCTCTCCCTGTCATATTCACCCTGTTGGGATTTGAACCGGCGGCTGTTGACCACCAGCATTTCAACCCCTTTCCCACCAGCCTGCCCTCTTGTACCCCCTAACACACCCCCACTACCATCCTGCCACCCTGTACCCCCTAACACACCCACACCACCAATCTGCCACCTTGTACACTCTAACACATCTGCACTACCATCCTGCCACCTTGTACCTCCTAAGACACCCCACCAGCCTGCCACCTTGTACACCCCAACACATTCGCACCACCAGCCTGCCACCTTGTACCCCTTAACACACCCACACCACCAGCCTGCGCCCTTGTTCCCCCTAACACACACACACACACCAACAGCCTGCTCTCATGTTCCTTCTAACACACCCACACCACCAGCTTGCCACCTTATTCTCCCTAACACACCCACACAACCAGCCTGTCAATACCACCAGTCTGCCACCTTCTACCCAGTACAGAAGCTATTACCTGGACTCAGCATTGTCCACAAGACACCAGAGTAGTCACACTCTGACACAGATAAACATCCGTGCCTGAGACGTAAGTTGGAAGTAGAGCACAGAGTCGAGTCTAACTCTACAATTCATGCCTCTCTGACATCACCAAGTCAGTGGGGCAACTCTTGTGACATCATGTTGCCTGAGCTGGTTACCCATGCTCCACAGGAAACTGCACTGTTGCTATGGACTGAAGATTAGAATGCACTCAGAGCTATGCAGCCCATGTATACATTCGGCACTACACGTCCCATCATGCCTCCACTGCTAGTCCCTTATATACAGCTTCTGTCACTGGATAATATAGCATGTTCCACAGTCCTGACTTTTTTGTTTGGCTGTCAGAAACCTTCCCTGCCAACTGTGGTCAGTACCAGGGGGTGCTGCTACTGCCGCTGCCTCGCTGAGTTTCTTTGTCCTCCCCTGTAGTGCACAATCCGAGATACTGGGGTGAGAAGGGAGGGAGTCATCAGAGGCAGTAATGAAGCATGATGGCTACACACTCTCCTCTAGCTCTGCGGGACCACATGTAAAAAAAATGTAAAAAAGTAAATGTTGCCCTGCCACAGGTGCGTCGGTTCCGATGAGCCCTTTGGCCAATCTGGCCCTGGTGGTGGATGATCCCAAGAAAAATACCTTGAGAAGATCCAAGCAAGTGAAGAACATTCCCCGGGATGGCATATTATTTCAAAGTCTACCATAAAGAGAAGACTTCACAAGAGCATATATAGAGTTCACCACACAGTGCAAACCATTCATAAGCCTCAATAATAGGAAGGCCATATTAGACTTTGCCAAAAAAAATCTATAAAAGCAAGTCCAGTTCTGGAGCAGCATTCTTTGGATAAAAGAAATTAAGATCAACCTGTACCAGAATGATGGAAAGAAAAAAGTATGGAGAAGGTTTGGAATGGCTCATGACCTGAAGCATACCACATCATTTGTTTTACATGGTGGAAGCAGTATGATGGCATGGTCATGCATGGCTTCCAATGGCACTAGGTTAGATTTCTGAAGTGTATGGGGATATACAGGACCTCATTCAGAGGCGGTCGCAAGAAACGATCGCTTTCTCTGAATGAGGGCGGGTGCTTCTTTTTTTTGGTGCGGCCTCCTGGTCGCAAGCTAAGCTGTGAGTTACCATGCACAGCTTAGCTAGCGACCAGGGTGACGGTTGCGATGGTGATCACCATTGCGACCATTGGGGCTTGTGACCAGACCCTAAGGTTGGATCTGGGCACTCGCAAGCCCCAGGGAGCTTTCTGCTCTGATGGAGCAGGAAGCTCCCCACTGACATCACTGGTGATGTCAGTGCGGCCGCCCACAAAACGGTAAAAAAAGGGGCGAGCTGTTGATCAACATCGACAGCCACCCCTATTGTAGTGAGCTCCGGAGCGAGAGAGTTTATCTCTCGCTCCGGGACTTGCGCCCCCCCTGTTGGGCCGCTGCGCGTGCACAGGGATACCCATCGACCTGGTTGCGAGCACATCGGTGCTTGCAACCGGGTCTGAATGACCCCCACTGTCTGCTCAGATTCTGCCAAATTTAGCAAAGTTGATTGCACAGTGCTTCACAGTGCAGATGTACAATGACCCAAAACAAGTTTTTTAAAGCACAGAAGTGGAATATTCTGTAATGCCCAAGTCAACCGCCTGATCTCAACCTGAGCATGCATTTCACTTGCTGAAGACAAAACTAAAGGCAGAAAGACCTATTATGAACAAACACGAAGACAGCTGCAGTGAAGGTCTGGCAAAGCATAACAAAAGAGAAAACCCAACATTTGGTGATATCCATGGGTTCTGGACTTTAGGCAGTCATTGCCTGCAAAAATATTCTTGACAAAGTATTAAAAATTAACATTTCATTTATGATTATGTTAATTTGTCCAATTACATTTGAGCCACTGAAAATAGGGGACTGTGGATAAAAATGGTTGCAATTCCTAAATGTTTCATGCAATATTTTTGTTCAACCCCTTGAATTAAAGCTGAAAGTCTGCACTTCAATTGCATTTCCATTGTTAAATTTCAAATTCATTGTGGTGGCATATAGAGCCAAAACTATGAAAATGGTGTCAGTGTTTAAATATATATGGACCTAACTGTACAAGCCTCCAATCACACTGTCACCTAAGCGATCATTTGGCATTCCTTTCAGCTAAACATTTTCAGTTGGCATTATTGTTCTTAGGCCATACACTAACTCATTGGTACTTAGGCATTACAATCAGAATTATGGCCTATGGTTTTCCAATTGGCTCGCCAGCAGACACCAGATAAGCAACAGGGCATAAGCAACCAATTGTTAGGTGCCCTAGTGGTGAGTAAGAAGTAGATACAACTAAAGTCGGGAGAAGCACAAGAGGGCAGAGGGCCCTGCTCGTACGAGCTTACATTCTAAAAGGAGGGGGGGGAGTGTGCTCTAAGCCCAGACATTTTACCGTATACTAAGATTTTTCCCTACTTTTCACCTATTCAGGGAAGGTGAACTAAAATCTGGGTTTACTCCCATTAAAACCCGTGTTAACACAGATTTCAAACTGAATTGCAACAGCTTGTGGCCTCTGTCTGTTTCACCCGTGTTAAGACATTTTTGTCCAACTCGCGGCTAACTGAATCGGCCACAAAGATTTTGAAAAATGTAACCCATTTAAAAAAAAAAATCTATTTCTAAATGATTGAGTCTGTGAACTTGAAATGTTGTCTTCTTTAAACCTAGACATGTGTTAAACCAAATTAAATCAGTTATGTTCTCAACTATTGAAAATATCTTAATCTTGGCCTGAGAAAATTAGGTTTACGTATAGACAAGCATGCACTAGCAGGAGCAGTGATTCTCCAATCAGTGCCTGAACATTTATTTTTGTCGCAGTCATGGATATGTGGATTTATGAATAACAGGATTTATGAATAAGGGCTTAAAGTAAGTTGAAATGTGCAATATGGATTTTATGTGATTTATTAACAGTAAATGAAACAAATTAGCCATACGTTTCTCAAATATACTTATTTTAATCATGACTCTGGATTTATTACAATATTTTAACACTGATGTGTCATAAAAATGGTCTTCCGTGTCACATCATGAAAAGGAATGGGAAACTCTGAGCTAGAGTCATTAGTCAGAGCAATATACCTTCTATTATAGGGTCTGCCAGAGGTCACAATACACTGTGGCCAAATGTATTCAATATCCCTTTACAGTGCAAAATTTATAGCAATGTAATAGTGGAGATATTATGTATTATAATGACAGAGTGCACCAGAGATATGTTTTAGGACAGAGATTATGTTTCAAGCCATACAGATGTGTCCTTGCTCATCTAACCTCAGTACGCCATGCAGTGCGATATCCCTAGTGTGAGTGAGCTGCCAGGTCCCGTGCAACGTTTTTCTTTGACGAACATGCATCTACGGCGCAATGTGATGCGCCACTTGTATATGTATATATATGTATATCTGTGCAGCTGGATCTGTAAATAGGAATTTTGCGTGGAAAAAACTGTGGCCGCTGAATCGTAGCACTTTGCATGCTGATCCAGAGTTGCACACAGACACTTTCTCATGCAGGCATATCGCTCTGCATGGTGTATGGAGGCTAGATGAGCAGGGACACATTGCAAAAGAGACGCCAGGCGCAAGCAGAGTCTCACGAGACCTGGCATGCCAAGAGGGCCTGTTTGGAACGACTGCCCGCAACAATGCAGCATCTGTAATGTAGATTACAAGCTACACTTGGCAGGGGCTTGGTGAATAACTAAAACTTCTCTGTAAAGCACTCTGTAATGTGTGTGCACCAGGGCTGCCATCAGAAATGATGGGGCCCGGGACTGACAAAATAGGCAGGGCCCCTCCTCTTAGGGGGGGGCAGTTTGTCAGAGGTGGGCATCGCTGTGGATAATGTGGGTGAACAGCATGATGGTTAGGGTGTGAGCCGTGGGAGGGTAAAGGTGTGAGTGCAGGGTGAGGGTGAATGTGTGAGGGTGTGGGTGTTAGTGTGAGAGCAGGGTGAGAGTGTGAGAGCAGGGTAATGGTGTGAGTGTGAGAGCAGGGTGAGGGTGAATGTGTGAGAGCAGGGTGAGGGTGTGAGTGTGAGAGCAGGGTAATGGTGTGAGTGTGAGAGCAGGGTAATGGTGTGAGTGTGAGAGCAGGGTGAGGGTTGGTGTGTGAGAGCAGGGTGAGGGTGTGAGTGTGAGAGCAGGGTGAGGGTGTGAGTGTGAGAGCAGGGTGAGGGTGTGAGTGTGAGAGCAGGGTGAGGGTGTAAGAGCAGGGTGAGGGTGTGAGTGTGAGAGCAGGGTGAGGGTGTGAGTGAGAGAGCAGGGTGAGGGTGAGGGTGTGAGAGCAGGGTGAGGGTGTGAGAGCAGGGTGAGGATGTGAGTGTGAGAGCAGGGTGAGGGTGTGAGTGTGAGAGCAGGGTGAGGGTGTGAGTGAGAGAGCAGGGTGAGGGTGTGAGTGAGAGAGCAGGGTGAGTGTGAGAGCAGGGTGAGGGTGTGAGGGTGAGAGCAGGGTGAGGGTGAGAGCAGGGTGAGTGTGAGAGCAGGGTGTGAGTGTGAGAGCAGGGTGTGAGTGTGAGAGCAGGGTGAGTGTGAGAGCAGGGTGAGGGTGTGAGTGTGAGAGCAGGGTGAGGGTGTGAGTGTGAGAGCTGGAGTCTATGTACCTGATCAGTCTCCAGCCTCTCCTGCTCCTGCCGTCCTTCCTCTGCACCACACGCGGCGGCTGTAAGTAGCTTCTCCACCCGCAGCTGCTGCTCCCTCTATCCCCGGCTGTTGTCTTCCTTGCACGGCCTCTTCCTGCTGCTCCTGCTCGGCGCTCACATTTACCCGGACAGAGAGAGGGACCCGGGGGGCAGGCAACACATTTTGAATATAGCACTGGCCGCCAGCCAATCAGAGCTTGCAGACCGGCAGACCAATCAGGAGCCACAACTGCGGCCGCTCCTGATTGTCTGCCGGTCCACAAGCTCAGATCAGCTTGCGGCCGGCTCCAAATTGAAAATACCGCCGGCACTTGTCCACTCCGCTGCTACCCGGGCCCCCTTTCTGTCCGGGCCCGGGACTATAGTTCTGGCAGTCCCCCCCTGATGGCGGCCCTGGTGTGCACTATATAAAGAATGGTCAATAAATATATGAGAGTTCTAGAAAATGATCAGACTATATATATATATATATATATATATATATGTATATATATATATATACTGTATGTTGGGTGATGTTTTTATTCCATAAGCAGTAGAAGCCCTTTCAGTAATTCCACAAAAAATACTGGCTTCCTCATCCTTAAAAGGCTACTAACAAAGAACAAAAGTTTGCATTCAATTGCACAGCGATTTTTTTAGGTGCGATGTGGTCACAATACCGACAGTCAGGATGCCGACGCGTAGAATGATGGCACCGGAATACAAACAACTATCACAATCCCGGTGCCGACAGTAAGTTCTTGGGTTAGGGGCTAGGGGGACGGCTAGGTATAGGGTGCGTGGTGGAGGTTAGGTTTAGGCACTAGGGAGGTGGTTAGGTTTAAGCAGTGGGAAGGTAGAGTAAGGGTTAGGGAGAGGACGAGAGTTAGGATACTGACCGACAAGTGTCGGTATCCTAACCCTATCAGGATTATGTTACATTGTAGTGCCCCCAGTTTACCATCTGTCACATTGTCGTGCTGCCAGTATACATTATGCCACATTTTCCATCCACGTCCTATTATTATAGTGTTTCACAGTACATATTGTTGTGCCCTCAGTATATATTATGCCACTCTGTAGTGCCCCAGTTAATTTTCTGTCACACTGTAGTGCCCACAGTTCATATTATGCCACACTGTAGTGCCCACAGTTCATATTGTGCCATTACAATGCCCACAGTTTATATTATGTAACATTACATTGCCCTCCAGTTCATATTATGCTAATTACAGTGCCCACAGTACATTATAAAATCACACACCCTTCTTACCTCGTAATATCCATTACATACACCACTGAAAATGGATTATCTCCCCATTAGACAGCCTTATCTTACATAGAAGTCTGGTAAGGGATAATAGCCCATTGACCTCCAATTTTATAAATCTATATTTATAAAAGGCTAATGCTGCTCCTCAACTCTATGTGAAGAATTCAGGTGTGTTGCGTGTTGGCGGCCACTAGATGGCACCCGACGGAGCAATTCAATTGTTGTTCTGTTCAGCGCACAGTTGACGGCGCTGACATTTCTTCTCACAACTCCCGGGCTGGTGAGCAGAAATGACTGAAAAGTGAACCGTTTGAGTGCTCAAAAGGGACTTTTCGCGGGCGTGACAATGTCTTGTCATCTTGATGAGCTGCTGCTCCTCACCTCTATGAGGGGAATTCAAGTGTTTTGCATGCCGGTGGCCAGTAGATGGTGCCTGATGGAGCAATTCCATTTTTGTTCCATTCGAGTGCACAAGAGCCACCGGTGCTGACTATTCTACTCACAGCCCCCTGACCTGGCTAGCAGAAGTGACAGAAAACTGACCCATTTGAGTGCTCAAATGGGACCTTTTCACGGGCGCGACAATATCCCATAAATTTGACAGGCTGCTAACTAGTAGATTTATATATAATTAAGTTAGATTTAACTTTATATGTTGCCATTTTTTTTACATACACACACACATGTATATATATATATATATATATATATATATATATAGGCAATGGGGGAAGCTTGTTTAACTTAGCGACATTTCAGATGTTTGTACATCTTTCTTCAAGGCAACATCTGAAGAAGTTAAACAAGCTTTTGGAAGTGTTTTATCTGTGGAGTGCTGCCCCCATTGCCTGTGTCATTTTGAGTATCTTACCTCTGTGCTGGGCTCAATTTGGAGTAAGTGCACCCCGACAGTTGGATATATTGACGGAGTGCCGATCCCTGTACTGCATGTATATATACAATCAGAAACAAATAGGTGGCACTCCGGAAACGCTCATAACGTGTGTAAACAGTGGTGTCTTTATTCAACGTTTAGGGGTTCTGTGACCCCTTTCTCATGAACACACATAATGAGGAAAGGGTCACAGAACCCCCGAAACATTGAAAAAAGACACCACTGTTTACACCCATTATGAGGGTATCCGGAGTGCCATCTATTTGTTTCTGATTATATCGGATGGAGTGGACTCCATGTGGAAGGCACCCAGAGAAAGGTACTGACCCCCTGTGGTCTCCAGAGTGCCGGTCTTTCTTTCTTTCATTGTCTATTATATATATATATATATATATATATAGATATATATATATGTGTGTGTTTGTTTAGTTTTCTTTTATGGATTTAATAAAAATTTTTAATTTTACAAATAATACATTTTACACTCCCCATTTACTTATTAAAAAAAAATTGTAAAAATTTATAGAAATTGATTGCAACCTACCATTCACAAACAGCCCGATTAGATGCTGAATGATCATGTTGGAGAGTCTGTTTGGAAGCATACCTGGTGTAGTGGGAGCCTATAGAACCATTTAAGTACAAAAATAGTCACTTTTTTAAACCACAGATGGTTACGGCATTCAGTGATGGGCCTACATTACATTGTGACATGTTGTGTACAATACCTTTTATAAAGCATATTTCTTAATACACACAGGGGGTCATTCAGACCCACTCGCGAGCGGCAGTATGCTCGCAAGTGGGTCGATGTTCCCCACTGCGCATGCGCACGACGGAGGGAGCTCCGTCGTGCGCATGCGCGAGACCCGGGCAGCAAAGGACTTTCCTTCGCTCGGAGTATCTCACCAAAGGGGGCATGCTGTCGATGGTGACTGACAGCACGCCCCCTTTGGTGGGCTTGCCGGGGGCGTGCCTGCCAGACGGAGGCGTTCCTATGGGAACGCCTACCGTCTGAAGCCGGCCCCACTGACATCACTAGTGATGTCAGTGGGAGTGATTTTGGCTCTGATAGAGCCAAAATCACTCCAGGGCTTGCGGTTGAGAAACCCGACCACAGGGTTTCACTCGCAAGTCCGATGGTCGTGATGGTCAAGACCATCGCGACCATCTTGTTGGATGCTCGTATATGCTGGTGGTGGTGACCCACAGCTAAACGAGTGTCCAGGAGGATGCTCCATATTAATGGAGGAGGGCCCTGATTCAGAGCGAGCGCTCTGGTCAGAGCGTCCGGCTCTGAATCAGGGCCACAGATCACTGGAATTGTGTGTACTGTAGTTTCATTTTGTTGGAAGTCTTCCACAATTATTCCAGTACCTAAGAAATCCTCCGTTAAGGGATTCAATGCTAGTGGCGCTGACATCTGTGATCATGAAAACGTTTGAGCGATTAGTGTTAGCCCTTTTCAGTTTGCCTATCGTGCAAATAGGTCAGCAGATGATGCAGTTAACAAGGGGCTGCTTTATGTTCTTCAGCATTTGGATCTGCCAGCAACATATGCAAGAGTCCTGCTCATGTACTTCAGCTTGGCATTCAACACAATCGTTGCACGATTACTGTATCCCAAACTTATTAGTTTGGGGGTTCCAGTAGCTACTTGCTGCTGGGTTGTCAGCTTTTTGGAGTATAGAAAGTAGCAGGTTAGGTTGGGGAGGTTTTCATCGAGTGTTCTAATAATCAGTAAGGGGGCTCCTCAAGGATGTATTCTATCCCCCCTGCTTTTCTCCTTATACATGAACAACTTCACCTTAAGTGACCCATCCAGGAAGCTCTTGAAATTTTGTGGATGACACTACAGTTATTTGTCTCATCAAGGATGGTGAGGAGTCCGCTTATAGACGAGAGATTGAGTGGTTGGTTCATTGGTGTAGTAAAAATAACCTGGAGTTAAATCCACTAAAACAATGGAAATGGTAGTGGATTTAGTGTCCCTGATCACTATTGTGGACAGCGTGTTGTCTGTGGTGGAAACCTTTAGGTTTCTGGGTTCTGTGATATCCAGGGACTTGAAGTGGGTGTCCAACACAGACACCATTGTAAAGAAGGCTCAGCAAAGGTTGTATTTTTTGAGACAGCTCTAAAAGTATAAGCTGCCGCTGGAATTGGTAATTCTCTTCTATTCGGCAATATTTCAGTCTCTTCTTTGTACGTCGATCACTGTGCTGTTTGGATTGACAACAAAGCAGGAGAAGAACAGAATGGAGAATTATTGGTGGTTTATCTCCCTCCAATTCAAGGATTATATCTGGCTAGGATTGGAAGACAGGCAAGTAATATTGTGGCAGATAAAACGCATCCTGGTTATGATTTATTTCAATGCCTTCCATTAGGTAGATCATGCTGGGTTAAAACTGCTAGGCACTTAAATAGTTTTTTTTTTCCCACAGACAGTTATCTTGCTAAATAATTAGTGTTGGATTAGCGGAACAGTAGGTCCTTGGAGACTGTGCTGAATTTTAATTATTATAATTGCATGATTGTTGCTTTATATGTGTGTGTTATGGCTGGTTTTTATGATTTTTTATGGTAGTAGTAGCTGCCAAAACAAATTACCTTGTATTTGTTATACTTGGTCAATAAATTTGATTCTGATAATATTAGTAAAAAACATACTGTAATTATGAAACAAAGCTGGGCCTTGATGCTTCTTTATTGTTTTACTCCTTATTTACAAGCGTTGCCTGAATCTACAATAATTGAATTTTTACGGTCAGGACATACACTTGTTCATTCATAAATGCCTCCTTTTTTTCTGCTTCAAACATTGTGTGGATATACTTGTGTGCTGAGAGTTGCTGCCACGCTGCATGCCCATATTCTGATATTCCCCTGTGACAGTTGCTGATGCAATATAGTAATTCATTGTTTCTTCAGTTAATGCAAGCAATACTGTTCCTAAGGCTACAAAGCAGCCTCAAGCTATGGTACTCACAATGGTGTTTCATAGTTGAGAGGGAATTATTTTTTGTAATGTGTTCGGATTTATACAATCATAATATTTGTCATTTATGGGAAAAGTTGATTAAAATTTATCTTTATCCATTTAGAGAACTTAAAGCACTTAGGGCTCTATTTATTAACATTATTATTATTATTTGTAGTAAATTTGTATTTTTATTTTTATTGTATGTATTATTATTTGTAGTAAATCCCTGTGATATTGCCTGAATTCGCAATGCGGTCAGTCGGTAATATCACACTACAATCTGCATTACCAATGCGGATTGTAGTAAATAGAGCAGGCTTGCCTACCCTCCCGATTTTCCCGGGAGCCTCCCGATTTTCGGGTGGCGCTCCCGGCCCCCCGGAAAGGCAGGCAAGCCTACCGGAAGCCTCCGACCCTCCCGTCCTCCTCCCTGAAAAGATTAGAAACCCCCGCAGTGGGGGAGCAGGTGACACGATTCACGCTGAATCGCGTCATCGTGGCCCCGCCCCCTGCTTCACACTGCCGAAAATAACGGCATTGTGAAGAGGGGCAGACGCAATCGTGTGGCTCTGTCCCCGGCTCCACCCTCAATGCACCACCAACTGGCTGGACCGCCCCCGGCTCCGCCCCAATGACCGCCCCCGGCTGTTAGCCGACAATCAGCTCCCTCCCGGAAGGCTGGAGCTGATTGTCGGCAACTATGAAATAGAACCCTTCCAGGTCATCTTAGTATAATGGTGACCTGTATCTCAATTCCTTCAGTATCAGAGTCACCATGCAGCCCCATTATCTGTCTTTTGGTATAAACAAGATCAAGAGGGGAGGTAAAATCAAGAAAGTCAGCCAATCCTGCACTTGTACAGTGAGCTGATCAACTGAGAATGGGCAGGCTGTTGCTATAGGCTTAAATTGGTATACAAACAGGGCTCCCCATGGAAGCCCTGCACAGTAATCAGGGTTTTCCCTTGAAGTAATGCACAATAAAGGGCACACCGTTTAATCATATGACCAAAACTGTTAGAGTAATAGTTAACAGAAAATTATTTCTTAGGATAATTATTATCAATGAGCGGTTCAAATTTGGAGAAATACTACAGAAATATAATTTTGGTGAACTGGGGTTTCCCTCGGCAACTCTGAAAACATGTCAAAAATAAGAATATTAAAAATATATACCTATATAAAGTGACACCAATACAGTGGGGGCTCATTGACACTGGGGGGTGGCAACTGTGATTCTTGCTGAATCAGGCCCTCTGCTCTGTACTTAGGGCCTGATTAAGACCCGGTCGCTAAGCTGCGCTCGTTCACTCTGAGTGATGGTCGCACAACTGCGCATTCGTATAAGTCGCAGTGTGCGTGCGCAAACAAGCGTCTGCGATGTGAAATCGTCCGCTCGTAGTACATAGCCTGGTCGCTACTTTGAGTGACAGATATTGCCTTTTGTGGGTGGTAGCAGGGGAAGGTGCTTGTGAACAGGGGAGTGGATGTGCGAACGCAGGCGTGCCCGACCGTCAGAACGGAGTTTAATGGGTGTGCATAATTAGCAAAGTAGCGTTATTGGACATGTGACTTGGATGTTTTTTTTATGAATTGCTCGCACTGCTTGTGGGAGCCAAGGTCTGCCTTAAGTGCTGTGAGCAGTTCCGATGGCTCCCTATGGTCCCGATTAATCCTACATTTCCCAGAGATGACGTTTGTTGCGAGTGGCAAGGGGGCGTCTTTAAACACTTGCAAGCGCAATGAGCCCTTGCCTGCTAAGACATAGAGGCATCCTTACACTGCAAAGAGCGAGCGCATGTTTTGCATAGACGGCCCCTTTTTGAGAGCGAGCGGCCGCATATAGCGTCCGGGTCTGAATCAGACCCTTAGTGCTTATAGTTATATTATCCACATTAGATCCCAGTGTCTCTGTCACTGGGATTTATTACTCTTAGGGGAATGGAGTTAATACTACTGGGAATATTTTTCCATGGGGATGGGGGGAGGGATATTTTCAATAGGGGTTAGAAGTGAATTTACAATAGGGGCTTACAGCCACGTGTGGTGGGTGGGGTGTATTTTTTTAACACTGTTTTTTTTTATACTCTTCTGTAACTGTATTACTTGGTGGGTGAGAATAGGCTTGATCTTGTTGAATGGGAGAAGTGATGGGTTCAAATGCCTAGGTCCTTCTACACTTCCACAGGGCCACCTTAATAATAATAGAGTTACAGCTTTTTATTCTGATGTCCACGTATGGAAGAACAACTTTTTCCTTGCATAACATGAAGGCTCATTACTAGAGATGAGTGGGTTCGGTTCTCCGAGAACCGAGGCCACCCGAATTTAGCATAACCAAGTCGAATCCAAGCAGGCTCGGAGGGTCCCACATTACTCGGTTCTCGAAACCTAGGCAAAACCATAGAGACAGAAATCTCGTGGTTCGCGATTTTTGTCTCTATGATCAATGAAGTATATAAGGGACCACGCGACAGATGCCATTTCCACTCCGGCTGTGGAAAGTGAACAGGGAGGGTGGGTAGTGTAGGTTTGGGAGAGGTACTGGTGCTATCTGCTGTGTCCTGGGCTGGTGACTGCTAATCCATTCTGGTCTCTGGTCTCTGGTCATGGTGCTATCACTGTTATTGTGCTGTCTGCTGATCCATTCTGGTCTCTGGTCACGGTGCTGTCACTAATCACTATCACTGTGCTGTCTGTGCTGATCCATTCTGGTGTCTGGTCACAGTACAGTCTGGAGATCCATCTGGGCTGTCTGCTGTGTCCTGGGCTAGTGTCTCTGGGCCCAAGTTCTGGACTCCAAAGAAAAAAAAAGTGTCTTTTTATATTTTTCTGTGTGTGCATGCATGTTAGGCTTAACCACAGTAGCGCACAAGAGCCAGCCAGCAACGTACGTTGCACTTGCAACCTTGTGCTGCCCGACTCCAGTCATTCTTTAAAAAAAAAACAATAAAAGTGTCACTGTCTTATATATTTTTTTCTTCTGTGTGTGCGTGGGTGTTACCACAGTAGCGCACAGTCGTGTTCAATAAAAAAAAAACAATACAAGTGTCACTGTCTTCTGTGTGAGTGGGTGTTAGGCTTAACCACATTAGCGCACAAGATCCAGCGACTACAGTCGTGTTCAATCAAACAAAAACAATTAAAGTGTCATATTTTTTTCTTGTTTTTGTGGGTGGGTTTTCGGCGTAACCGTAGTAGTGGACAAGATCCAGAAAGTAATGCAAGTTTCAACCTTGTGCTGACAGACTCCAGTCATTCTTAAAAAAAAAATACAATTAAAGTGTCATATTTTTTTCTTGTTTGTGTGGGTGGGTTTTCGGCTTAACCCCATTAGTGGACAAGATACAGCCAGCAACGCAAGTTGCAACCTTGTGCTGCCAGACTCCAGTCATGATCAATCGTTACTCTGGGGCCAATTTCTTCTGGAGTTGACAAAAAATATACATCATCATTTGTCGTTTTTTCTAATATTTTTGTGAGTGCGCACGACTACACATGTGTTAATTTTGTAACTTCCTCGACCTCTAGGAAGGCCCATGCCCCAGGGCTTAAGTCACGCCATCGATATGGTAGTAATAGTAAAGCAGGTTTTACTGAAATGAATAAAAGAAAATTGAAAGGATATTTGACTTTAGATAAACAAAAAATTGGCAATATGCCATTCACTACACGAAGTGGCAAGGAAAGGATAAGGCCTTGGCCTTTTTACTTTATGAAGAAGACTGCTGATTCTGATAGGCCTTCTGCTTGTAGTAGTAGTGGTGGTGGTCCAATTAAAAATGTGAAAGTTGTTAAGACAGCTCCGGAAAAACCAACTGTGTGCCCTGAGAAATCGAAATCACAAATCTGCAAGGAGAGTGCAAGTGTATCCGCTGTTGCCATGTGTGAGCCCGACCTACATACTAGTGTCCTGGAGGATCATCCAATTTCCAACATTTGTGTGCCCTCTGTAAATGTGGGGAAGGGCAGTCAACATCTTGCACACATAGTCATTGAGGATGCTTCTGTGGAATTGCACATGGAGGAGGAGGATATTTTGGTGGATGAAGGCGCTAAGGATGATGAGGATGTTGGTGTTGGTGATGAGGATGTTGATGCCAAGGATGTCCTTTGTGTAAGTAAGGCAACAGCTGTTGCCCATGGTTTGAAAAAGCCAAAGCCCAAAAGACAAAAAAATCGACTTCTCACATGTGGAATTATTTCCATCCCGATCCGGACAACAGTTGTCAAGCCATATGTGCTCACTGCCATGCAAGAGTAGAGGGAGGGACCTAAACCACCTAGGAACCTCCTCCTTGTTACATCACTTGGAGTGCATTCATCAAATATCAAAGTGTATGTCGCCAAGTTCCAAAACTCAAAACATAACAAGTCCAGTGTCACCTACCTGCTCTCTCTCTGTGAGATCCAAGCGCCTTCGATCTCCAACACCAACACCTGCATCATCAACATCCTCATTCGTCATCGGGAGTAGTCCTGCTGCATCCAATGTTGGTATTTCAAACATGATTGACTCCTCTCCTATCTGTGATTCCTCAGAAGGATCCTTGATGACTACGATTGTTGCTGCGGCTGCTGCTGCTGTCAGTGGATCTTCATCCCAGAAGGGGACCAGGAGGAAGACTACTTGTAGCGTATCCTCCAAAAAGCAATTAACTGTTAAACAATCGTTTGCAAGGGCAAACAAGTATGACAGCAATCACACAGTTGCACAGCGGATTACTGACGCCATAACAGTTATGCTGATATTAGATGTGCGTCCAGTATCCGCCATTACTGCAGTGGGTTTTCAACAGTTAATTCAGGTCCTGTGTCCTCGCTACCAGATCCCTTCTACATTCCACTTCGCTAGAAGAGCAATCTGTACAAGGACATTAAAAAAACCTTATTAATGTCCTCAGAAATGCCATTGTACCCACTGTCCACTTGACCACTGATATGTGGACAAGTGGGACAGGGCAAACTAAGGATTACATGACTGTGACAGCCCATTGGGTAGGTGTATTGCCTACAACAGCAACAACATCTCCCAAAAGACAGTTGATACAGAGGCAAGCTACTCTTTGTATAACTGGTTTCACTAAGAGGCATACCACTGAGCTCCTCACTTGGACTCTCCTCGGGATTTGTGATTTCAGACAATGCCACCAATATTGTGAGAGCATTACATCTGGCCGAATTCCAACACATCTCATGTTTTGCTCACACAATTAATTTGGTGGTACAACATTTTTTAGAAAAAAGACAGGGGCGTGCAGGAGATGCTCTCAGTGGCACGCAAAATATCCGAACATTTTAGACATTCGGCGACCGCTTATCAAAGATTGCATGACCAGCAGGTACAGTTAAATTTGCCCTGCCATCAGCTGAAGGAAGAGGTAGTAACTTGGTGGAATTCTACCCTCTATATGCTTCAGCAGATGGAAGAACAGCAAAAGGCCATCCAGGCCTATACAGCAGACTATGACATAGGCCGTGGAGGGGCAATGCACCTTACTCAAGCGCAGTGGGGAATAATTTCCATGTTGTGCAAGGTTCTCAAACCCTTTGAACTTACCACACGTGAACTTAGTTCAGACACTGCCAGCTTGAGTCAGGTCATTCCCCTCATCAGACTTTTGCAAAAACAGCTGGAGAAACTGAAGGAGGAGCTGAAACGGAGCGATTGCGCAAACTATGTTGGACTGGTGGATCAAGCCCTTGATTCACTTCATCAGGATCCAAGAGTCGTCAATCTATTGAAATCTGAAAAACATATTTTGGCCACCATTCTGGATCCTATGTTTAAGTCCTACCTTTTGAGTTTTTTTCCAAAAGACCAAAATCTAAAACTATGCAAAGAGCTGTTGGTCAAAAAATTGTCAGCTGCAGCAGCATGTAAAACGCCTTCATCTCCTCCTTCAGTTTCAACAGCTGCCAGGAAAAAACTACATTTTCCTTACAGAGTGTCTGCTAGTCATGCAGATCAGTCACCAAAAAATGACATCTGGTCGGGCCTGAGAGAACTGCCTACTAGTGACATGTCTTCTACTGTGACTGTGTGATACGGTCTCCATTCACAGAATGGTGGAGGACTATTTCAGAGCTAACATCCTAATAGACATGTCAGACAGTACCTTTCAGTACTGGCAGGAAAAGAGGCTATTTGGAGTCCCATACACAAACTGGCTTTGCATTACTTAAGTTGCCCACCCTCCAGTGTGTACTCTGAAAGAGTTTTCAGTGCAGCTGGCAACCTTGTCAGTGATCGGCATAGGAGGTTACTTTCTCAAAATGTGGAAAAGATGATGTTCATTAAAATGAATTACAAATTCCACGAGGAAGACCTCTAGCAACAATTTCATAAAAAAATGACAGAGGCGCCTATGGTGGAATACAGCAGGGATGAATTGATATTGTGTGAAGAAGAGGATGTACACACTGATGGGGGGGACAAGGATGAGGATGACAAGAACTTGTAATGTAAAGCCAGTTTGTGTATGGGATTATTTTCTTTTCCATGTCCAAAGCACATTGGCAACTTTTTTTATGGGGGTCCAAACAAATCAATCATTTCAGCCACAATTAGCAGTCCTTGTAGCTGAAATGATTGGTTTGTTAAACTGTCCTGTTGCGTATACAACATAAGGGTGGGTGGGAGGGCCCAAGGACTATTCCATCTTAAACTTTTTCCATTCCATTACGTGCTGATTGGGGCATTGCTGCCTGACACTTTAAATTAATGTTATGGTTGGTTTAAGAACCAATGATTTTTTTTTATTAATTTATAATCAATTTAACAGCCAGGGGCTGCAACCAATGAATTGTTTATAATTAATTTATAATCAATTTAACAGCCAGGGGCTGCAACCAATGAATTGTTTTTTAATTAATTTATTATCAATTTACCAGCCAGGGGCTGCAACCAATGAAGTGTTTTTTAATTAATTTATTATCAATTTTACACCTGGCTGTCACTGTCATCGGCGTTGCTGCGCAGGGGTGCTGTGCTCCTGTCTGTCGAGGGGCTTCTGCCCAAAATAATAAACATATGTGCGTGTCTGCCACACCTGTCATCGGAATAGCTGCGCAGGGGTGCTGTGCTGCTGTCTGGCAAGGGGCTGCATGAATATTGCAATGAAAACTTTTTTTTTTAAGTTATTGGGTTACAAAAAGTTTTTTTTTGTTTTAATCTTAAACATAAAAGAAATATGCCCACGCTCGGTTTTACCCATATCATACATGGTACCAGCAGCATGGCAATATTAATGCCATAAATGTATACAAAACAGAAAAACTTTTGCTATCGGTGCTAACAATAATATACTACAAATCTATATATGTGTGCAGCAAATAAAACAAAGTGGATTTTGGCCCTGATTCAGAGGCGCTCGCAAGTGGCCGTTCATTCATAGTCAGCCGATGTTGTCCAACCACGCATGCGTCGGTGTAACAGTGCGCATGTGCGTACGTCTGATTGCGGTGATTTTTCAGTCGATAGTATACACAGCGAACAGGAAGTGACATGTGCAATGTGATTGACAGAACTGTCCATTTTGTGGTGGTGACGGGGGTGGAGATGGGAAAACGCAGGCGTGTCAAGGCATTTTTTGGGCGTACAGAAATTATCTTATGCGAGCGCCAAATGTGAACGGAACAAGTGATACGTCCCTGTCTGATCCAATTTCCATTAAAACTGCTCGCTCAGCTTGTGGTCTGGTATAGTCTACTGCAATGACGATGGTCTCTTCCTACTTCCCTGGGCTCATCGATGGTGTAGCGATTTATCAATTGAGGACACAAAAACAATCATCTTTTAATTGCTAAACTGCTTGTAAAGTGTTTAGCAAATAGACCTTTTTTAGTAGCTAAAAACCGAACGCAGGTGAACTACTCAGCTGCTAATTTCTGGGTCATACAATCAATTAGCTAACAAATGGATTTTTTTTGTGGGCTTTTAAAATATTTGTAAGTGTTTCTTTTTTAGGGAAACAATATTGTACGCATGTTTGTTTTTTTTTCAGATTTTTTTTTTGACCAAGAAACCAATCGTCCTTTTGTTTTTAAAAGTGTTAATTAAAACTCATAAATTGTTTTTAACCCTTGTTTTTTAAAAAAAAATTAAATGTTTCTATTTCCGTTGTATTGTTTGTAAGTTTGTTTGAGGGATTACCTTTTAACCAGTTTTTGAATAAATCAACAATAGAATTTTGCAGATTTTGAACATAATTTTATTAAATGATTATGTCCATTTTTGGATTTTTATTTATTTTTTTTCAATTTTGGGATAAAATAATAAAAACAGGGATATACTGTAAACAAGCACATGCAGGTATGAGAAAAAAAAAAACAGACACAGAAACACTTACTTTGGCCAATCCGGCGCCACAAAAGGGCAGCAGGCGTGGTGATCGGCGCCTCAGATCCGACCACCTGCGTTCCAACTGGCCGATATTACAGCGATAGCCGAGGGAACGCAGGCGGCGGCGCACCTCCGCGTAGGCCCTGAGCTTTTGAAGATTGGTGATGGGGAGCGGATGGTCAGTAATGCGCTCGTCCATGACCTCAACTAGCACCATTAGCTCCCGCCTACAGAAAGCATTGGCTCTCATGATGGCAATGATTTTTTTTACACAAACCAGTTTTAATAAAGGTCCTAGAAAAATTTTGATTGGCTAATGTACTTTGTAAATTAACAGGAACAATTCTATTGGTTAGTGTATGAGTCATGTGACCTACACCCTCACAAATATAATGTGAGTTATGATAGGCTTGATGCAGTGACATGCGTAAGCTAATTTAAATTTAAAAAAAAATGGAAAATCTGCATTTAAAAAAAAAAAAAAACATTAGTAGCATTCAAACAAACTTTTACATTAGAAAAACCATCCCCTTGGTCAAACCGTACATATTCTGAAGGAATGACACACACTAACAAGAATAAAGTTTATTGACATTGAAAAAAAAATCAGGATTGCAAACATGTAAAACAAACAATTAAGGTAATTAATATAGTGATTGCCAGTAATCGATTCAAGTATGTTTGCAGAATGAAATAGCAGGCAATGGATACTGACAGGGCCACTTCCGGAATTGACTTGTGCGAGCGCTCACTGCAACCAAAGAGGAGACGGACGCTCGCTATTTTGTACGTTCGCTAGCTAGAGGAGGGGTTGGGAGAACATGGGGCAGAAGGTTAGCTACGAGCGAACATATGAGCAAGCGCTTGGATTTAAATATTTCCGCTCGTATGGCGGACGAGCGATCAGCCACTTGCGTCCGGCTCTGAATCAGGCCCTTTGTCATGATTTGATCAAAACATTTAAGCCTGCAGCCCAGCATCAAGGGACCCCATTTTTCTGCAGGTCCCTAACACTAGCATATATGCCTAGCACATCATTACATTGCAGTTAAATGTACTCACCTCCTAGATACAGAGGGACACATCTATACAGGGGCTGGCTGTTAGCCACACCCAACTAGGCCTTTTATAGCCTTAATTGATAGCTGCCATGATAGCACAAGGCAAAATTTTGAAACAAAACAGAAAAGAAATATGCCTGTGCTCGGTTTTACCCATATCATACATGGTACCAGCAGCATGGCAATATTAATGCCATAAATGTATACAAAAGAGAAAAACTTTTGCTATCGGCCCTAACAATAATATACTACAATTTGAATTGTCTCATTTGCATGGGGAAAACACAACCCTCAGATGAGATGGATCTCAGGGGAAGCAATCGGGAACTCGACTGCCAGCTTCCCGACTGTCTTATCCCGGCATGGGTGAAATGCCGGGCGTCTAGATGTAGACGCCCGCATTTCCACGACGCCGGGAGACCGGCGCCCGGCATCCCGATCGTAGTGATGCCGGGCACCGCGAGCGGACAGCCGCGGGGGGGAGGGTTAGGTTTAGGGTTCCCGGGGGGGACTTAGGATTAGTCACCCCCCCGGGAGGGTTAGGGTTAGGCTAGGGGGAGGGAGGGTTAGGCACCCCCCCGGGGGACTTAGGTTTAGGCAGCGGGGAAGGGGTTGGTTAGGGATAGGCACTTAGAAGGGAGATTAGGGTTAGGCACTTGGGGGGGAAGTTAGGGTTAGGCACCCCTAAGGAGGGTTAGGGTTAGGGGGGTTAGGTTAGATTAGTACATACTTACCTATCCACGATCGGGATTTCCAGCGCTGTCGGGCTTCCACTGCTTCGCACTGTCTATGATTGAGCTAAAAGGTAGGTAGTCTGTGTCTGTTGATAAACAGCCTTCAGGAGATGGAAAGCCAGAATAACAACAACTATAATAATGTGTCCACTGATAACCAGCCTGATCCCTTAACAGCAACATACCCCAAATGGCCAACTCATAACATGACACCCAGTTTGCAGCCTCCTCTTCCTTATGACACTAATTCAGTCGCCATGGTTGCTCCAGTCCAAGACAGTGGGAACAATGGCAATTTGAAGGCCACTAACTAACTCTGTTTTTTTTAATGTCCCTTTACAGGTTGGGAAACAGAACAGAAGATTTATTTTTGGAAAGCACGCTTCCTGGTCCCCTTCTGGGTCGAAAATAAAATGCCAGCAAGCATGCATGGCGCAGACGCACAACGTAATACTTAAACCTTAGGTCTGAAATTTTGCATTTGCTGCTCAGTTCCGCTTGTTCACAATATATCTCATATGGTTAAGTGGATAGTGGGAACAACGGCAGTTTGAGCTAACTATATTTTTTTTTATGTCCCTCTACAGGTTCGGAAATGCCAGTTTATAGAAGATTTGCAAAGCATTATTTAAGTAATTTGTTTATTTATTTTTGGAAAGCACACTTTCTGGTCCCATTGTGAGCTGTGAGGTGGTCAAAATTGACTGGAAACAAGTGGAAATAAATGTTATTGAGGTTATTAATACTGTAGGAACAAAAAAATGTGCTGTTTTTTTGATTTTTTAAGAAAAATCCAGATCCAAAACCAAAACACGAAAACAAAACACGGAGGGTTAAATGACAGGAATCTAAATCTAGACGCCTGTCATTTTACCGACGCCGGGAGACCGGTGTCTGGCATCCTGATTGAAGTGATGCCGGGCACCGGGTGCAGACAGCCGCGGGGTTAGGTTAGGGGCTCCCGGGGGGGACTTAGGGTTAGGCACTCCCCCGGGAGGTTAGGGTTAGGCTAGGGGGAGGGTTAGGGTTAGGCACCCTTGGGGGAAGGTCAGGGTTAGGCACCCGCCCAGGGGACAGGTTTAGGCGGCGGGGAAGGGGGGGTTAGGTTTAGGCACTTAGAGGGGGGATTAGGGTTAGGCACGTGGGGGAGGTTAGGGTTAGGCACCCTAAAGGAGGGTTAGGGTTAGGGGGTAGAATTAGATTAGTTTATACTTACCTTTAGGACGATCTGGATTTCCTCCTCCGGCGGTGAATCATACCGAATACATACACTATATATACTGTACTTCTGATACTGTCAGTGTATTTCGATCAGCTATCCCTTAATGGAGCTTTGAAAGACAACCTCTGAGTTGGCATTAAAGAAAAAAACTCTCCATTTACTTTATTAAAAGTTATTAGTTAGCAATAGAGAATGCTCCTATCCATGTCCTTTAAGGTGTGGCCAATCAGAATAGACAGGTCTTTATAACTGTATAAATGTGTGAATAAAACGCTGTACTGTACAATTTATCTTTTTCTGGCAGGGCATAGAATGATTAGTGCTATGTTGTATATTTTGAAAGAATAAGCATCCCACGTTTCAATCTTTTTTTAAAACAACTGAAAGAGGTATATTTATTAAAGGTCCATTTTAATCACTTTCAATTTAATGAAAATCGATGACTGTTTTGTTTCTGGAGCTAAATCACACATTTACTAACATTTAAAAAACAAATCAAAAATTGTCTGTTAGTAAATGTGTGATTTAACCCCAGAAACACAACATCCATGTTGTTTGATTTTGATCAATTTTAAATCTAAAATCAACCTTTAGTAAATATACCCCGAATACTCTATTATTTGAATATTATCATTGTGTTGGTTTTTTAAAATGAAAACTGAACAAAAGTAACTCTTGGTATGATCTCATTAGCTACAGTATTAGTAGTTCTGATTATACATTTTGTCATACGGTAATTTAAGGGGTGCTCAGTTTGCTGTGTGTGCTTATTTGTCATGTTAGATTTTCCATTTGGTGTGCTATGCAATATATTATATAGTCACATGTGAATATTCATCAACACTAAATTAACGTTTTTAAGGACATTTTCCTTAAATAATGTTATTTTAGTATTCATGAAGCCACTTAGCACAGGAGATATCACTGCTATCTCCTTGCTAAGTCCCCCTGTGTTTATTTCCACCATCCCCATACATTAGTATGGGGATGTGGAAATTATAGTATTCATCAAATTCCGAAAATTATGAATTTTTGGAATTTGATGGAGGTACTATCCGCCACTGTGAGGTGGCAAATAGCAGGTGAAACTTACCTGCTTCCAGCTGGACAGGTCCCCCGGCATCTTCCTCCGGCGGTCTGGTGCGTCCTCTTGCTCCGGAGGCTGGTCGGACACTGTGTTCTCCCAGCAGAACACAATAAAGATTAGGAAAAAAAAAACTTTTTTTTTTCTAATCTGTACTGTGGTCTGCTGAGAGACCATGTGACTGACCAGCAGGACAGAGCCAGAGGCTGCTGCGCAGACAGGTAAGTGCTGAAGGGGGGGGTGAGCAGGGGGGAGGGGGACCAGGTGAGCGGATGGGGGGACACAAACTTATCGCATGTGTAGGCAGTGCTGCGCATGCACTGGGTTAACGAATTTAACAGCGCATGCGCAGCACTGTTTCCAGCTGCGGTAAGGTAGGTATAGACTAGGGATGAGCGGGTTCAGATTTCTGAAATCCGAACCCCCCCCCAGCCCCCCCGATCCGAGTCATATCCGAGTCAGGCTCGACTTTTCCGCCTGACTCGGATCTGAAATCGAGGCAAAATGTCATCATCCCGCCTTCCGGATCTCGTGGGTTTAGAATTCTATAAAAGGTCCCCGCCTCAGCACCATTTCTCACTCCGGCTGTGTTCATAGGGGCTGTGACCACTCAGTCTTTAGGGGCTGACTGGGCTGTGTTGTGCTGCTGTTGTCCATAGGGTCTGGCTGGGCTGTGTTGTGCAGTCAGTTTTGGTCATAGGGGCTGGCTGGGCTGTGTTGTGCAGTCAGTTGCAGTCATAGGGGCTGTGTCCACTCCAAAGTCTATAGGGGCTGGCTGGACTGTGGTGTGCAGTGTCCCATAAAGGCTGTAGCCCTAGAAGGGTGCTGTAGTGCTGTCCAGGGGGTGATTTGTGCATCAGGGGTGCTCCCCCAAAGTGCACTCCAAAAAAAAATATTTTATTTTTATTTTTTTGTGTGTTTGTGAATTGTGTGCGCAGTAGCCGCATGTGCATCAACAAAGTAACGCCAACCGTGCCCCGGTGTCATAAATAAAGGGCCGGCTGGCTTGACCATTAAAGGGTGCTGTAATCCCCAAAGTGCACTCCAAAAAAAATAAAAAAATATTTTTTTTGTGTTTGTGAATTGTGTGCACAGTAGAGGCACGTGCATCAACAAGGTAGCATCAAGCGTGCGCCTGTGTCATAAGTAAAGGGCTGGCTGGCTTGACCGTTAAAGGGTGCTGTAACCCCCAAAGTGTACTCCAAACAAAATAAAAATCATTTTCTGTGTTTGTGAATTGTGTGCACTGTGGCCACACGTGCATCAACAAAGGAGCAGCGCCAAGCGTGCGCCTGTGTCCCATAAGTAAAGGGCCGGCTGGCTTGTCCATTAAAGGGTGCTGTAACCCCCAAAGTGCACTCCCAAAAAAAATATATATTTTTTTGTGTTTGTGAATTGTGTGCACAGCAGCCGCACGTGCATCAACAAAGTAGCGTCAAGCGTACGCCTATGTCATAAATAAAGGTCCGGCTGCCTTGACCGTTAAAGGGTGCTGTAACCCAAAAAACTGCACTCGAAACAAAATAAAAAATTATTTTCTGTGTTTGTGAATTGTGTGCACTGTGGCTGCACGTGCATCAACAAAGGAGCAGCGCCAAGCGTGTGCCTGTGTCCCATAAGTCTGTTAAAGGGTGGTGTAACCCCCAAAGTGCACTCCACAAAAAATAAACAATTCTTTTTTTTCTGTTTGTGTGCGAAATGTATGCGCAGTAGCCGCACGTGCATCAACACAGCAGCAGTGCCAAGCGTGCGTCTGTGTCATAAGTCAAGGGCCGGTTTGGACATCTTGTCCAGACTGAAGGACGTGCCAACAATGTCAATTTCTGACATGTCTACTATCACTGCATATAATACTGTCACCACTGACAAAATGGTGGAGGAATTATTTTCTGTGTTTGTGAATTGTGTGCGCTGTGGCTGCATGTGCATCAACAAAGGAGCAGAGCCAAGTGTGCGCCTGTGTCCCATAAGTAAAGGGCCGGCTGGCTTGTCCATTAAAGGGTGCTGTAACCCCCAAAGTGCACTCCAAAAGAAATAAAAAAATATATTTTTTTGTGTTTGTGAATTGTGTGCACAGTAGCCGCACGTGCATCAACAAAGTAGCGTCAAGCGTGCGCCTGTGTCATAAGTAAAGGGCCAGCTGGCTTGTCCGTTAAAGGGTGCTGTAACCCCCAAAGTGTACTCCAAAAAAAATATATATTTTTTTTGTGTTTGTGATTTGTGTGCACAGCAGCCGCACGTGCATCAACAAAGTAGCGTCAAGCGTACGCCTATGTCATAAATAAAGGGCCGGCTGCCTTGACCGTTAAAGGGTGCTGTAACCCAAAAAAGTGCACTCGAAACAAAATAAAAAATTATTTTCTGTGTTTGTGAATTGTGTGCACTGTGGCTGCACGTGCATCAACAAAGGAGCAGTGCCAAGCGTGTGCCTGTGTCCCATAAGTCTGTTAAAGGGTGGTGTAACCCCCAAAGTGCACTCCACAAAAAATAAACAATTCTGTTTTTTCTGTGTTTGTGTGCGAAATGTATGCACAGTAGCCGCACGTGCATCAACACAGCAGCAGTGCCAAGCGTGCGTCTGTGTCATAAGTCAAGGGCCGGTTTGGACATCTTGTCCAGACTGAAGGACGTGCCAACAATGTTAATTTCTGACATGTCTACTGTCACTGCATATGATACTGTCACCACTGATAGAATGGTGGAGGAATTATTTTCTGTGTTTGTGAATTGTGTGCGCTGTGGCTGCACGTGCATCAACAAAGGAGCAGCGCCAAGCGTGAGCCTGTGTCCCATAAGTAAAGGGCCGGCTGGCTTGACCGTTAAAGGGTGCTGTAACCCCCAAAGTGCACTCCAAACCAAATAAAAAAATATTTCCTGTGTTTGTGAATTGTGTGCACTGTGGCTGCACGTGCATCAACAAAGGAGCAGCACCAAGCGTGCGCCTGTGTCATAAGTAAAGGGCCGATGGCTTGTCCGTTAAAGGGTGCTGTAACCCCCAAAGTGCGCTCCACAAAAAATAAAAAATTCTTCTTTTTTTTCTGTCTTTGTGAATTGTGTGGGCTGTAGCCGCACCTGCATCCTCAGCAGCAGCGACAAGCGTGCGTCTGTCTGTTAAAGGGTGGTGTAACCCTCAAAGTGCGCTCCACAAAAAATAAAAAATATTTTTTTTTCTGTCTTTGTGAATTGTGTGGGCTGTAGCCGCACCTGCATCCTCAAAGCAGCAGCGACAAGAGTGCATCTGTTGGTTAAAGGATTACATCAGTGACAGCAGGGGCGGATTGGGCCGCCGGGAAAGCGGGAAGGTTCCCGCTGGGCCGGTCCCTTGAACCCCTCTGCTGGCCGGCCGACACTGCCTGTGTATAGTAGGAGCCGCAGGAGCTATCCACTCATGTGCACACTGTCTGGTGTCAGCGTTAGAGGTAGAACCCATGCGGATAGAAGGAGACCCTGGCCCGAGTGAAGGTAATTAGTGTTCAGATTTCTTCTTCACAGACCATTCTGCGCACTTATTTCCACCACTGCTCCCACCCTGCTCCTCACTACTACTCCCATCTTGCCCCTGCTGACCACTTTTACTTCCATCCTGCCCCGAACTACTACTCCTCCAACCCTGTCCCCTGCTTCACACTACTCCCACCCTGCCCCCTGCTCTACACTACCACTCCAGCCCTGCCCCCTGCTCCACACTACTCCCACCCTGCCCCCTGCTCTACACTACCACTCCAACCCTGCCCCCTGCTCCACAATACTCCCACCCTGCCCCCTGCTCTACACTACCACTCCAACCCTGGCCCCTGCTCCACACAACTACTACCTCCCTACCCCCTGCTCCACACTACTACTCTCATCCTGCCTCTGCTTTCCACTATTACATCCTGTCCCTACTATTATTCACAGCCTGCCCCCTGCTCTGCACTACTACTATTCCAAGCCTGCCCCACATTACTAATACTCCCATGCTGCCCCCACTTCCCACTACTATTCTCATCCTGCCCCTGATCTGCACTACTACTACTCCCATCCAACCCCCTGCTTCCCACTATTACTACTCCTGTCCTGCCCTTGCAACCCGCTACAGTACCCACCCTAACTACCATCCCTGCCTCTGGAACTTACCAGTAACCCACCCTACCCCCAGGCCTCCGGATCTTACCCTACTCCCTGGCCCCTTAGACATACAATATCCCCCCAGGCCAGGGACATACACTACCCACCATACCTCCTGGCCACAGGGACGTACACTGCTCACTTTCTTGTGGAGGCCAATTTGTTTTAATTTTTTTTCTGCAGGGCCAATGTTTTTTTTTTTATTTTAATCTGTGGGGTCTAATGTGTATTTTGTTTTCTTGTGGGGGCCAATGTCGTTTTATTGCTTTCTGTTAGGGCCACTGTGATTGTTTTTTTTTCCCTGTGGGAGCCAATGTGTTTTATTTTTTTTTTGTGCATTGCTTTTCCTCAGCGCATGTGCCTGAGTTACACCGCACATGCGTCATGATAATGTTCGTACAGAGTTGTTGTACGGATTCATACGCATGCACCAAGAAGTATATAAGAAATGTTTTGGGGGTTCGTGGGCTGTTACAGGGGGTTGGCTATAGAGACGCTGAATTGCTCACATTGGAGGCCATTCACAGACGGATGATCTGCATATAGCGTAGCGCTGGTGAAAGTTTAAATGGCGCGACCGATGGTGGCATCTAAAGACGCATAAAGCATAATTGCAGCATCTGTAGACACTGACAATAGGCGTCTTTGTCCTTGCATATTCAAAAGCATGTATGTACACCAGGGAAGGGCATTGTAGCGTAATTAGCATAGAGTCGCAGACCCAACTGCAAAAGACGCAAGAAAGCCTGCAACTGCGTCCAACGCAACAAATCAGGCCATATGAGGAGGGGTCCTGCCCCCCCTAGACAGACGCCACCCCCTCAAAAGACCCCGCCCCCATTAGGGCTGCTTCCATAAATTTCCCGGGCTGGTTTTTCATCCCAATCCGCCCCTGGGTGACAGCATCCTAGTAGGCATGTCAGATAGTCCGTACCTTTACTGGCAGGAAAAAGAGGCAATTTGGAGGCCCCTGTACAAACTGGCTCTATTTTACCTGAGTTGCCCCCCCTCCAGTGTGTACTCCGAAAGAGTGTTTAGTGCAGCCGGGAACCTTGTCAGCGAAAGGCGTAGGAAGTTGCTTCCACAAAATGTGGAGATGATGTTCATAAAAATGAATTATCAACTCTTCCAGGGAGACCAGCCTCCAGAACGTACAGAGGACCTGTGGTGGTGGATTGCAGCGGGAATTAATTAATACTCTGTGATGATGAGGATGTACACAACACTGAAGAGGGTGAGGAATCGGTGGATGAGGAGGATGAGGACGACATCTTGCCTCCGTAGAGCCAGTTTGTGCAGGGACAGATTAATTGCCAACTTGTTTTGTGGGGGCTCAAACGAACCAATCATTTCAGCTACAGTCGTCTGGCAGACCCTGGCGCTGAAATGATTGGTTTGTTAAAGTGTGCATGTCCTGTTTATACAACATAGGGGTGGGTGGGAGGGCCCAAGGACAATTCCATCTTGCACCTCTTTTTTTTCTTTGCATTATGTACTGTTTGGGGCCTAGTTTTTCAAACTGCCATCCTGTCTGCCACTGCAGTGTCACTCCTAGATGGGCCACGTGTTTGTGCTGCCCACTCGTGTCGCTTAGCCTAGTCATCCAACTACCTTGGTGCAACCTTTTGGACATAAAAACACTATTGTGAGGTGTGAGGTGTTCAGAATAGACTGGAAATGAGTGGAAATTAAGGTTATTGAGGTTAATAATAGCATAGGAGCAGAAAAACCCACAAATTCTGTGATTTTAGCTGTTTTTATGCTTTTTTTTTTTTCAAAAAAATACAGATCCAAAACATAAAACCCAGAACCCAAAACACGGAAGGGTGGTTTTGGCAAAACCAATCCAGATCCAAAACACGAAGAAAGATCCAGATCCAAAACCAAAAAACAAAACTCGAAAAGTGGCCGGTGCACACCCCTAGTATAGACAGGGATAACTATCTATTTCCTGAAAAGCTGTCATCGCAAAAATGACAGCATTTCGGAATAAATAGTTATAGGGAGGAGGAATGATGAATTCCTCTGGTAATTAGGTAGAACTCCATGCGAGTTCTAAACCTAATTACCTCCAGGGAAAGTTTAGTAATGATGAATAGGCCCCTCTGTGTTATTGTATTCCCAAACCTAGAAGAGCTATGCTGAGACTGACAGCATAAGCTGTTGTATATTTCTCTCATGCCTGAAGCCTGATTCTTAATGTCATAAAAGTTGGAATAGTCACAAATATTGTAATATAAAACAGGCTTAATTTGGTGATGTTGAGCAAAGATCCAGGTACATAAGTAACTGAGGTTACTAATAATATGTCACATATGCCATCACAGTATTGATAGGTGGTGTCCCACTTATAGACCTACTGAACTTATCATCATGATTTTAACTCGCACCCCATAGAAAAATGTAGCAATGTTGAGGCATTGTATTTTATTGCAATGTGTGTAGTCAAACATAGGAGCATCGTATTGCAGCTTCCTCATTGAGTTGTGTGTGTGTATGTGCTGGGTGGGAGTAAGAGGGTATTGACTACTAGCCTGAAGTGAAGTTTGTGTTATTTTTTTGTAGGTCAAGACAACATTAAATAATTTGTACATCTTTATTCTAAAACAGTACCAGTTATGTACATACAGTGTAAAACATATTACATACATTTAAGGGGGTATTTATAAAAGCTGGGAGAGAGATAAAATTGTTAAAAATAAATTACCAACCAATCAGCTCCTAACTATCATATTTTAAACATAACCTGCAAAATGTAAATTGGAAGCTGATTGGTTAGTACTTTATCTCTCACAATTTGATCTCTCTCCCAGCTTTGATAAATAACCCCCTTAATCAAATAGAGATATTAAAAACATTACTGTGTGTATAGCCTATAAAGTCAGATCAGAACCATTTAGTACAATGTTAGGTTATTTTTTTTAACAGCTTGTTTGACACAGTGGATCTTTACATTATAAAAACAAATTATATTGGAATGTTCACTTAGATCCAGATCACTGTGGGGCAGATGTACTAAGCTCTGGAAAGTGATAAACTACCAACCAATGTCCTATCATACATCTTCTCTTTCAGCCTTTGTTTTGAAAGATATTTTCCAATTACTGTCTAAAAGCATTGTGAATAATTATTGTCTCTGTATTGATACATTTAGTGCTAATGGGATCCCTTGCACTGTATGGCTTAATGTGATAAATCTTATGCTGTTTATTTCCTATCACATTTGTGTTACTATATTAGCTGGAATTAATAACCCATTTTACTGTGATCCTTACTAATGAGTGGATATTTACATACAGTATGCAATGAGATAAAAGCTAAAACTAAACTTCTATAGGTTTTTTACACTTAAGCTCATGGATAGATGTCAGACAGAACATTATATACAGGTAATGGATTACCTGATCAATAATAATAGCAAATTTGCTTCTATTTTGTGGTGGTTTGATGGTTTGCTTTATTTGTTCTGATTGGCTGGTGGTGCTTGATGGGCGGAAAAGCATTTATATCAGCAGGTCAATGTGGTGCAGGAGGTGCATGCAGAATATTGAGTAGGATGAGGGTAGGGGGTCTATCATCAACTAATTTCTACAATTGTAGAAATTAAGTTTTTGGGCCATTTATCAAAAAAGTAATCCAGGAGATATCACAGATATCTCCTGCTCACATTTCTCTCCCAGGATGGCCCACTGTCCGCATACACTAGTATCACAGATATCTCAAGCTCACCTTTCTCTCCCGGAATGGCCTACTGTCCCCATACACTAGTATCACAGATATCTCCTGCTTACCTTTCTCTCCTGGGATGGCCCACTGTCCCCATACACTAGCATCACAGATATCTCCTGCTTACCTTTCTCTCCCGGGATGGCCCGCTGTCCCCATACACTAGTATCACAGATATCTCCTGCTTACCTTTCTCTCCCGGGATGGGCCACGATAGTATGGGGACAGAATCATCAAGCTCCGAAAATACAATATTAACGGACCATGACTGTGTGAGCATTCACCATCTTCAGATAGCGCTTGCTCCCACACTCACTGCTAACCCTGCTCATTCCCTATAGGAAGGAGTCCCGGGTTGTGAAGAGGCATCCTTTTAAAACCCTCCGTCCCTGTCTGGTGCATACACTCTGCATCCTGTAGTGCCACTTGAAACATCCTTAGGATGCTCCAGGCCATTGGCATATGTGTGATGGGTGCAGGGTGTGCACAGGAGCCTCTGGATCCAGCAGGGCAAACACCACACACCCTGATCCCATGTTTACTACTTAAGTCTCTGGAGTCCTGCGTTAGCACTGCAACAGAAGCACAAATCACTGGAAAAATGATGCAGCCCCCATTTTGAGAAGATTTGTGCTTGCACAGTGGAGCAGTCACTGGGAACATGGTGCGGGTACCATGTTCCCTGAGACCTGCTTATGCACAGTAGACTCTGGCACAATTCCATAATCTACAGCACTGGAATAAGGATGGGGCCTGCACAGAGTCTACATACAGGCCAGCTCTTCTCTTAAGTAGTCCTTTCTCCAGACAGTGCTTTTCTTCCTATTACTGGTGGCCCTGCCCCTTTGGCTTGATACAATGACTTCAGATGTTCAGGGGCAAAGCCACCACAGGTAGAAAATTGCCCTTGTTTGGCGCTAGTGTAGCTTTTGCTTTGGGCTGTAGTACACCATCCTCCAACCACTTTGTGGAAACACTTTGTGCCCCACAATTAGGTGCAGGTGGCTCCCATTTTAGGTGGAGCAGCATGAAGAGGAACTAAAAGTCCAAGTCTACTTATAGTCAAGACAAAGTTCCAAGTGTGTGAGACGGTCCTGACACAAGTCATCAGTCAGTCTACTATATTTTTTAGTCATTGTCTGCTGATCACCAGTCAATAATAAGGCACACCGTTTGAAAGAGGAGAATCCCCTCTTTGAATCAAAGCTACCCTTTGTGTTTAAACTCTCCCAATGTGCTCTGCAGGGTCCCCCATCTATTGAAAACATATTTTTTTCTGTAGCCCAGGGCTATTTGTGTTTATGATTTTAGTGCAATGTTTGTATATATGCTTTGTACTCATGCATTTGTTAATAAGTATATTGCATTGTATTAATGCTTTGTATTTATATATACCTTGTGTTTTGTACATCTGCGTCACCATGTTATGTCTAATAAATAAAAGATACTACTACTATTATTATTATTATTATTATTATTAATAATAATAATAATAATATTCTGTGGCGGATCTTATCTAGAGGCTGCGAGGCTGCAGCCCCCTCCCCCCAGTAAAATCCTCCACTTCAGTGAGCCAGTGCTACACTGTGACTGGAGATGGCTTCTCATTGGAAGCGCCACCTGTCAGTCACGCACAGGAAGCCCCAGGGGAGGCGTCTCCTCCCCCTGGGACTGCCAGTTTGGGCTGTGATTAGCAGTGAGTGGCTTCCAGTGGAAGCCGCTGCTATGCCTTTCGGGTAGCCCTACAAGGCTTCTCGGGGCAGCAGTGAATGCAGCCGTCAGAAGCCGGTGTCGTACTCATGCGCCGGTCCCAGCGCCTGCCCAGGGCCATACAGAGGGGGCGTGGCCTAATCACAGGAGGCGTGGCTATGCCCCCTTGAGCAAAAAAAAGCACTTTTGTAAGCCCCTCAGCCTGGCGCAAAGCAAGCGGCGGGCGTGATCAGTGTGCTGGGCTGCTGTGAGAGTGAGAGAAGGGAGTGGGGGGGCGGCGCCAGGCCCCTCAGGAAGCCCGGGTAAACAGTACCCGCTCCCCCCCCTCTCGGCGGTCCTGCGTCTGCCAGATATATTGCGCAGGCACCGGGACCCGACCACAGGAAGTACAGCAGCAGAGGCAGTCCCCCTCAGGTAAGAGGGCATGAGCCGCTGTTGATAATAATTCATACGCAGATGTATTTTTTGAAACATGCACATGTTGTGACTAATGTGCACCAGATAATGCAATGTCACATTCAGGGTTTTGAACTTGTGTGCTTAAGTCGTATTTTGGCACGCCATGTCATACTAAGAGACTGGGCATATTGCTAATATATAGTTATTATCTCCTCCATTATAAGTATTTATAAAACTGAAAATTAAAATTAAAGGAGTATTTGATGAATATGTGACCTTGTTAACCCATGTGACAATAATTTACCAATAAGCATCGCCATGTATTCTATGGCACAGGAAATAATATGTTCCCTGCATAACCCGTCTCACAAACAGGGGATGTTACCTTAGCCAATCAAGCTCTTTAGCTCAACAGCAAATGTAGTAAAAAATCAGAATAATATGTGTGCACTGCCAACCATTGTAGATCCTCTTTATGCTTTTTTTAATTTAAGACCATCTGATCAGAAGTACCAGATGTGTGTTTGATTTATTTTGTGTGAGCCGCAAATTCTGCATATAAGACTTCTGCGTTTGTTGCCAACCTATAGAGAACTTGTCACATTCTCAGCTGATTGACACTTAAAACAGTGCATTTTACAGTTTTTATTTTTAAAGCTGTTTCTTTGAGAGGGGGCATTCTTAGTGTTAGACAAGCCTGCACCTCTGTTACATCATATTTCATAGTGCATATTCCACTTGTGAGCATCTTATCGCTTCCATTTCCACCTGACATTTCCTAATGCTGGCTGTAGGATCCTGATGACGCCAATGCTTATGTTCCTCTAGGTAAATTATTACAGCCAGACTCTAGCAGTAAGTCTAGGGCATGGCTGTTATGTGCTAGCAGTAACAGAAGCATTGTAATCATTTGGAGACAGAAGCTGCTGCTGAGTCTTATAATCATTGACACGGCAGGCATACACAGCAGCGGCTGCTGTCTCACAATGCCAGCAGGGCTTCGGTGTAACTGCATGCATATCATTAAAGCTGTAACTAAGTGCCCACAGTCATGGGAGCTCTGCTATAGTGAAACAGCGGTCGCTGCTAAGGAAAATCAGTTGGGTATGGAGTGGATGCAAAGCTCACAAGGGGAATGGAGGTCATTTATGAAAGTACAAAAAATGCTGAGCTGCAGTGCATATGACATTTTGTGATCTCATGCTTCTGTTTTTGCACAGACAGATCTATTTTTATGGGAAGCACTTGTATTTGCAGGTCAAGATGGCAGGTTATGCAAGTGGCATTTTTTGATGGGAGGAAGTAAAGGATCCTGGGCATTCCTCTGCAAATGTGAAATAGGTAAACTTGTGATCCTTGTTCTGCATCTAGATGGAGTGTCGGACTGAGAAATTAAGGGCCCACCAGGTCAATGCAGGGTCAGGTAGGTGGTCAGGCAACGTGACAGTTGGAATGGCGAGTGGCAGTTGGTCAGAGGGGAAGACATTGACATTTTGTTACAGTGAGGAGGAGACCCTTAAAGGAAGTGAACTATCTTTACACAAATTTAGTGTAGAAACAATGACTGAAGTTGAAGCTACTGAATGTGCACGGAACAACAGGTTTATAATTCGGCCTGAAGATGTTCAACCACAAAAAGGGGTCTTGTCGTGCTTTACTAACACCGGGCAAATCATTTTGTAGTTCTATAGAAGTTATTCTGTGGTCTTGCTCCACCAGGTGACAAACCCTATAATAAAGTAACAATGTATAATTCAAGTACACAGTCTGAAACCTGAACCCTAGAGGGTCCCACCTGGGTTTTCCCCAGTACCCCCTGTACCCCCATGAGCCAGTCTGACACTGACTACATGTAAAAACAGTATTTGTTTTCACGATAATATTTAAATAAGGTTTGGAGAAAGTGCTGTAAGGAGGGCGTTCCCTATAGCAGGGGGCTGCACAACATTTTTCTCTTCACAAAAGAAATAGATTTTTTTTATATGTACTTGGAGACACTTAAGATTAGGTCTAATTTTATATGTTCAATAATTTGCCTTTAGCACCTTTCCGGGACACTATAGAACACTCATTTCTAGGCTCATGTCAACCTAAGTAATGAAAACATTAAAATGTATAATTTGTAATAAGAACAAATTAGATGTCCCCTCATTCGTATAATTAATGTACTGTAATATATAAATGAATCTGGAATAAGTAGTATTTTAACTTAGCAAAAACCGTTCTACTCAGCAGGTCATGTGCACTCAACATTGAAGTCTCACAATTACTAGCCTTTACCCTTCTCTGATCTCTCTCAGCAAAGTTGCCTTTAATGCTTTTTCCTGGACAGTAGGTGCCCCCAAACTATGAACAAAACTCCTCCTTTGACATTCTGACATTTACAGAAAGTACAAAGAAAATAAATAACAGCAATATGGTTATATAGATATCCATCAGATAAAGCAATCATTCAGGTTACCTACTGTTAAACACTTCAACTATACAGTACCAGTTGTTTTACACACACTAACCATATGTTTGACAAAACCAGGGTATCTAAAGAGTACAAAGACAGCACTACTAGCATCCATACTATTGTATGTGCTAGAGCTGCTGGGATATACAAGAACACAAATAAGTAAAGAAAGAAATGGTGAAACCAGCACTCAAAACCACGGCAATCGCTTATACGGAGGTGAACGATCTGGGAGCAAGATAGGTATTCGATGAACCAAAAATGTACTGGCAGCACATACAGGGCAATATAATCTCGATTTAATGGTCTGGCATCTAGGCTCAAAGCTTTACCATTAAACACTGTGAGATAGATTTACTAAAGCTTCCAAAAGAGACAAGTGGTGGTATTACTCATAGCAACCATTCAGATTTTGTCTATCATTTCTGTATTGCATTCTAGACAGATGGGCAACACCATCACTAGTCTATTTTACAGGATTCAGTAAATCTACTCCTGTGTGTCTTATATGCAGCCACAGCAAAAATTGATCTGAATGTTAATAAATCAGTTAATGTGCAGCGATTGTAAAATAAGTCTAGATACATATTCGCAGTGTTAAGTTTTCAGCGCAGATGATGTATAAATGTTACATCCAGTTTTACATGTTCTGGCTGTTCTTAGGATAACTAAAACGTTTATGCAGTCGTCAATGTAGTTATAAAAAAGAAACATCTGCCTGTCCCAAATTCTACCTATAAATTGTTGTTATGCAAATCTGTCCCAAATGATAGTATGCAGGTCTTTCCCCTCTACAAGCGGACAGTTCCTCAGATATAGTATAAAGCCAAGTATCAATTTAAAAAAATCTTTCATACATAATAATAATAATAGTAAATAAAGTAAACCATAAACCATACTGAACCTTTCACAACAAGATATTCTATACACAGGATGATGAATTAGGATTCCTGAGTGTGCAATAACTTGTCATAAGTCAATATAGTTTACTTAACTTATCAACATTTACTGTAGATCATTTGTGCTGTGGCTGCATCTCTGAGTAGCTGTTTTTTTTGTTTTTTTGTAAGATTGGAGTCTATGGGACCTACTCATGATCACTAATGGAAAATGCTAATTTCTGGGTGTTTTTAGTAATGGGTTAAATCATTATCAGGTGCCTGATGGGACCACCAAATATTTAGCAAACTTGCCTGCAGGAACCTATGCCATCTACAGACGGAATTGCTTAACAGAGCCCCTCCCCCTCCTATGGGAAGGAAGTCTGGGTTGCAAAGAGGGATCCGATCAGATCCCAACCCTCCTGCTTCACATGGGCAGTACGCATGCGTAAACTCTGGTCGCACATGATCACTGCCAGTTTGGTCCCAGCAGTGTAAAATTCTGCTGCTACTAATTATGGGCAGATACATTAATATAGAATTGCTTCAGTACTTTAGTATCCTCCTCCACAACTGGCGGTGTGTTGGATACTTAATCATAGTGTGCAGACTGACCCCCGATAACAAACTATTGCATCCAGATTAGAGATGTGTGTTTCGGTTTTCCTGAAATACGAACACATCCAAACCTAGGGGTTCCAAGTCAAATCAAGTCCTAGTTTGGAATCACTTTGAGGTACAAAGTCGAACAGAGTCCTGGTTTAGTTCTGCAGTCAATTCGGAACTCTGATTTAAAAACTGAACTCAGGTTTTGATTCATGTAAACAGGTCCAAAATAGCTGTTTTATCAATTTTTTTTTAATTGATATTTATAATTTTTCAAGGAATCTAAAACCGAACCAAAACCGATTCCGAACCAAAACACTTGACGGTGGTTTTACCAAAACATGATGATGAATTAAAACCATAACCAAAACACGGAGGTCCACGCGTATCTCTAATCCAGATTAAATTGCTGTGTACTGAATGTACTGTCTGTGTGTTTTTTGGTTCTTTCTTTGACTATTCTGCTCTCTCTTACATAACAGTCACCTCTGTATATGGGATAACCATGGTTTTGAGTGCTGAGTGACTGTTTGTTTAAAAGCAGGACATATGCCACAAGCACGTACTTCTAGGTCTACAAGTGATGCTCATGCATTTTTTTCAATGTATAATTAATAAGAGCAATCATGTTAAAAAAATGCATCTAATTAGTGACTATTGTATCAAAATGATATGAGAACATCAGACGAGCTCACTTATCTTGCTGGTAATGGCCTGAAAATTTCTGATGACTGCCTTCCATGCAGGCTAACAGAATAATCACAGGCATCTCATTAAAAGTTCTTAAATTGCCTTCGTTCCAGTTCTTGCTCATCTGCAGTTCAGAAGTGAGCGACACTTGTCTTCGGTAGATTGCAGACAAAGAGTTTCACTAGCAACAGTTAAAAAACAAAGAATAAGCATAAGAGGAGACTTCCGCTGGGGTAATGAATCTGGTGCCTGGAGATTCAGCACTGAGCTGTCTTCATTTCCTTATGCTTTTGTTGTCACTCATTTCTGGGATAAGGGTGCAGTTTGGCTTTTTCATCAAATTTGATGTATTTACCAATTAAAGTAAATTGATAAACGATAGGCATTATTCCTTTATGAGAAAATGTAACTAATGATCTGAATTTTTTTTTTGCATATATTTATTTTTTTCTATCGCAACAAATTTAAATTCAAAGAAATAATATTGATTTTAGATATCTCAGTATATTTTTTATACCACTCCTTATTACTGCAAAGACGGCATTCACAAAGGAAATTGCTTTATATTTTTAGATTTGGATTCCTGGTAAGGGACATTTATGAAAATAGTTATATTGTCAATTCTCTAGTGCATTTCAGAAAATGAGAGTGAGCTACAGCTGCTCCTTCCTATGGTTACAGTATCTTTTCCTCTGCATCAATATTGAGAAATACACCATATAACTTTCCTTTTAAAGGTGAGGAGGCAATATAGGCGAGAGGTTGGGGAGCAAGGCACCTTGAACTAATCCGCCCCTGCTGCGTGATGCTGATGCTGTGGGGGACAGGGCATTGATGACAGGGGATGTAGTGGGCATCCCGGCGCACACAATGCCAGCGGTCAGATTCCCGGTGCCGGAATGCAGACAGCAGCAAGAATTCTGGCTCCAGAATCCAGATGGCTGCGATCCCAATGGTGAGTATTAAATTTAGAGTTAGGGGATAGGGTTAGGACGGGGTGGTCAAAAAGCGTCCCTCCAGCTGTTGTTGAACTACACATCCCAGCATGCCTTGCAACAGTTTTAGAATTGGTCAAATAGCAAACCTTGGGAGGGCCTGCTGGTATGTGTAGTTCTACAACAGCTGGGGGCCGCTTACTGCCCACCACTAGGTTAGGCACTTGGGATAGGGTAAGGCTGCGGGAGGGGTGGAGTAGGCTGCGGAGAAGGGAAAGTTAGGGTTAGGCTGCAGGAGGGGAGTGTTAGGGTTAGGCTGTGGAGGAGAGAAAGTTAGGGTAAGGCTGCGGGAGGGGAGGGTTAGAGTTAGGCTGTGGAGGAGGGAAAGTTAGGGTTAGGCTGAGGGAGGGGAGGGTTAGGGTTAGGTTGCGGAGGAGGCAAAGTTAGGGTTAGGCTGCGGGAGGGGAGGGTTAGGGTTAGGCTGCGGAGGAGGGAAAGTTAGGGTAAGGCTGCGGGAGGGGAGGGTTAGGCTGTGGAGGAGGGAAAGTTAGGGTTAGGCTGAGGGAGGGGAGGGTTAGGCTGCGGAGGAGGCAAAGTTAGGGTTAGGCTGCAGGAGGGGAGGGTTAAGCTGCAGGAGGGGTGGAGTAGGCTGCGGAGGAGGGAAAGTTAGGGTTAGGCTGTGGGAGGGGAGGGTTAGGCTGCGGAGGAGGGAAAGTTAGGGTTAGGCTGCGGGAGGGGAGGGTTAGGCTGTGGAGGAGGGAAAGTTAGGGTTAGGCTGCAGGAGGTGTGGGTTAGGCTGCAGGAAAGGTGGGTTAGGGGTAGGGTTAGGGGAAGGGTTAGTATACTTACCTGCATGCGCCAGGATCTTCACCATCAGGATTACGCTGCAAGTTTTCTGACCACTAGCATTATCAGCACCAGGATCGCGTACCCGACCCGATGACAGGATTCACAGCGAGAGGTGAGTGTGGGACCCGTGATTGTTATATATTTTCCCTGCATTCTGGGAGAACTCCCCGGACATTCTGGGAGAATAGGCAAGTATGAATTAGACTTTCCTCATGTTGTTTATTTCTAAAGCAGACACTGTACAAGTTAAAAAGGGAAAGGAATAGGGGTATTTCACATAGCATGTTTAACAGTTTCCCTGGAACTTTCAACACACTTACAGCCAGGACAATTGATTGTTGCTTAGGTAAAATATCTCCCCATGATGATTACATATTCCTGAAAAACTTACATATAATAAGTGATAATCTAGGTCCACCTAGCTGGAGTTTCTTATTAATAGTTTCCTTATTTGCATGAATAATTTAGTTTTACATATTAAAAACATTTACTGGTTGACTGAGTTACTTCTACTTGTTCACTTTAAACAAATGGCTTGTGGACGGTGTTGGCACCATGCAGATCTAAAATGGAAGGAGAGGGGGCTGTTTGTCTGGACAAGCTCAGAAAACCGGCCCATGATAATGAAATAAAAATGTATACTGGAAATCCTGCACTGAAAAATATTAATAGTTCTTTAATAAAAAAGTGACTAAACACCCTCCTTGAGAATGAAAAGTACATGAGCATATTTTCTTTTATGCTAACATATACATAGCTGTTGGCAGATGCTATTGCTGGCAATGATACAGCTGGCGATCACAAAACAAACAAGGAACATGAAACTGAAGTGCAACAATAAATGCATTGGATATATTTAAACTGTTAATATTAAGAAAACAAAGAATGTCACATGCCATCAGTGTGATATAGTATTTCATAGCTTGGATTCCATTTGTCTTCTGAAATAGAAACATATTTATTCAAACTTAGGACAACCTTGTCCTCTGGTTTACTTGTCGATACTTAATTTAGATATTATTCAATCTCATTATGAAAGTTGCTTAAGCACAGGGGCAGTATAAGTCTGCAGGGAGCCACTGGTGATATTACATGTCAACTTGAAAACAGTAACGGCCTGGTTCCTAGTTGCATGCAATCCGATGGCAATGTTCACATAGATGAGCTGAGCGATTTTTTGCAATTGCGCAATTTTTTAAAAAAACCTCTTACGGCACATGCTTTACACAGAGGGTTCGCTCCAAGGTGCTGTTGCGATCAAGTTAGACAGTATTAGAAAAGTTGTAATAGAGTCAAACGGTATCAGTGATGGGCGTTCTGGGGCCGTAACTGGGAGGTGGCTAGTAGTGCACACAAAAATCGTTGTTCAGTGTGCGTGTTATGGGAGCGTTGCGGTCATCTGAATGCAGGTGGCCTAGTTCCCAGTTGCACAGCCACAGGCCTAGGAGCCCATGGTCAGATAGAGAAACTGTACCTACCGTAGAGCTGGTGCAAATTTTGGTGATGGGACCCATGGTGGCATATAAGGATGCATCAATTGGTGTTACAGCGGACGCTGACAGTGGCTGTCTCAATCTTTGCACATTTGGCCCCACCAATGGAGCAGCATTTGCATAAACTCGCAGACGGGTGACCGCCTATAGACGCTGCTGCGTGCACTTTTCCATGCGACTTAGAATCAGGCCTAAGGCTCTCAAGAGGGAGTCATTAACAGAACTATGCAAAATATCAAAGGGGTGATATTTCACCTTTTAAATACAGATCTACTGTTGTATCTTGTACTCTGTATAGCACGGAACAAATCATATTAGGTTTCCTATTATTCAGCTGCACAACATATCTCCCCTCACGGTGTATTGCCTGGCTTTTAGTAATTAAAGGGATTCTTCAGAAGCTTTAATTAATGCGTAGTCATGATCACTGTAACTGCACAGTGAAAAATTAGCTCATTTTATAGAGAAGGCTTTTTAAGATCCATGGCGTAGCAAAAGTAATGCATTACAATTTGTTGTACAGAGGTATCATTCTTCTAAATTACAGTATTTACCGGAATATAAGATGACTCCAGAATAATATAATGCTATAAATCTGCTACAGTCAGTGTGTGTATATAATATTAGCCCTCAATTATAAGGTGTTACAAATTTACGCAGCACCATACAGAACAAAGGGCCTGACTCAGAGGTGGAGGGAATGCAACTGCGAAAATATGTTAATGACTCATCTGCTGTCTTCAGTACAGAGACATTGAAATAAATATATTGGTTAAAGTGCTCCAGATACTTTGTAATATACCTGACAAGTTATTTTCTATGTGTTCTTGGGTGTAGTGGTACTGATATAGTACATATTATAATCAACCATACGATAAGTCCAGAATTTCATAAATACTGATACCAAAAAATTCCACTCTATCCCTAACTGTACATTACCTTAAAAAGTTTAATTAGTTCAGTAACTTGTTCTATGGTAAAAAATTGTATACAGAGATGTTTCAGATCGGCCATTTACATACAAAAGCCACA
This sequence comes from Taudactylus pleione, assembly GCA_031769625.1. Taxonomy (NCBI): domain Eukaryota; kingdom Metazoa; phylum Chordata; class Amphibia; order Anura; family Myobatrachidae; genus Taudactylus; species Taudactylus pleione. The sequence continues at coordinate 21,446,299 of JAUIMM010000052.1, read as the reverse complement.
ACCTCGGGACATCGGTCGCACTATCAAACTTATGAGCAACACTATGGTGTCTCATAATATCGGTCTCATGGTTCAGCCCAGCTGAGAATTAATTCACTTTGGCTGAGTAAGACAAAGGGTGACATGCCTACGTTTTTTGTGGCCATCCCGTTACCTCCCTCAAACAAGATAATCTAAAGTACAACATGAAGCCTAAATTAATAGTTTAAACGATGTTTATATATCTTTTGGTTGTAAGTTTATAGTCCAGTGCCTAGTTACTGGACAGTGGAAAATCTCTTTCCCTATTTTACCCTACCAAGTCTCGTGCGCTCCTCCACTCTCCTCCAGCTGTGTTCTGCTAGTACTTTAGATTGTCTTTTTCATTGCCGCTACATAACTGATTAATTCAACAGATTTTTTTAAGTGCCGCTATTTAGTATTAACATATTTATCAGTGCTTTCTTTATGTTTGCTATATTTAAGTGCTTTTCAAGTGCTGTTGAAGGCTGCGCACACATATGGAAGAACTCTTCTGACTTTTACATATATTAACAATACAATAGTTGACACAGGTAGATCTGGACTAATTTGTTGAAACATGTTAAAAATATTCCTGTGGCCACAAATCTGCAAATAATTGCACAAATCCGGTTGTAATATATATAATGCCAGGAAGCCTATAAAACTCACAGTAGCAATTAGAAGTAAACAGTGATAAAGTACCAGCCAATCAGTTCCTAAATGCCATTTTTCAAACACAGCCTGTGACATGGCAGTTAGGTTCTCATTGACTGGTACCTTATCACTGTTTATATCCTAACAAAGTTTAGTAAATAGACCCCTAAGTTTGTTAAAGTGGTGAAAATTTTGATTCGCTTCACTCTTTTCTTTGATGAAATGTATGTCATTCTTGTGAAATTAGCCATGAACGTTATGAAGTTTCTATATCCACATATCGATTTAACTTCCATCGTACCACACACATCTGTATGCACCAATTCCAGGGGTGCTTCAGCTCTGCTTGCTGATTCTGGAAATGAACAAAGACTTGGGCTTTTCTGTATAAGTCACTGATATTCCTATAACCATCCTATTTAGTAGATTTTGGACACTGTTATATCCAAGGTTACCTAATCTTCTGTGCTAGACAGAGCCCCTTAGACTTTGAGTCAGATGTCATCATTTTATAGCACTGTTGTGTTTTAAGGACATATAACTGACAGCACCAGATACCTGTTCCTATTACAGTCCCTCTTTTGTTCTGTACAATGCACTTTACTTTTTTGAACTGGACTCTGTAACTTCTTTGCTCTAAGACACTAATGGATATGAGATTTGCTCCAATAACTGGTGCATAAAGCACATCTTGGATTTCTATGACTTTGGTTTTAGTTCCTGTTTTCAAGTGGGTAGTGACTGTTTGAATTGATGTAGCTGTAAGCACTTCATTTCCTATTTCTTGAATTGTTGTAGGATCACATATGGTTAATGTAGTGAACCACTCTTCATTGCAGCTGAAATGTCTAGTGGCATCTGAGTCAATATACCAAAAATCTTTCCTAGAAGACTCAAAGCTGACTCATCTTTACTGTTGCACTTCTTACTTTGCGTAACATTTATCAGCTTACATTCAGATGCTTTGTGACCTATTTTATTTAATTTATTGTTTTTTGTGTGATTTGCCATTCGATTTGCATTGGATTTTCATTTGATTTTGCCTTTGGAGATTTACTAAAAGCAAAACCGAATGTCAAATCAAACATAAAACTGAATTCCACTCAAATCCCACTCAAAATAGAACATCTGCAAAAAATTGGTACTTTTACAGAGACCAACATACAAATCCAACATTTACTAATATGCGATTTGAAAAGGAACAACAAATCAAACTTCAACTCGAACTTCAAGTCCCCAAAGTAATAGACCTGCTTTACACTGGTTATTTTAGCATGAGCAGGTATGAATTGCACAGATGCATGCACAGATCAATGAGATGTGCAAACTTTAATGGTCAGAGCTGCGATGTATGTTTTAGTAACCTAGCTGTTCTCACCATTGAAATCAATGGTGAGAACCGTTCATTGGCTGAGAGAGGTGAGGGCTCACTTCTCTCAGCCAATGAATGCTCAGCTCATACATTTCTAAGAGAAGTGCTGCGGCTGAGCTCAGTGAGCTGTAATTTGAGATGTACCATCCTTAGAGAATGGTAATTATGTCCGTGGGTCTGGACTACATGTTTTTTTTATTTTAGGAAGATGTGGATGTCTACATGGAGAAGAGGATTGTAAGTGAGTATGCGTGAGAGTGAATGGGAGTGTAATACAGTTCGATTTTCACGGTGTGTGTGTCTTGTGTTTATTTGAATATTTATTTTGCAGGTGAACTAGAGGTATTAGTGGGTTATTACTGCCATGCATGCTGGTACTTGTGGTTCTCCAAGTACCAGCATGTGGGGGGAGGCTTGCTGGGACCTGAAGTTCTCCAGCAAAAGACAATATTATTACATCTATCTTTTACACTACACTTTCACACAATCAACCCAGCACCCACCGGCCAGGGGTGCCGGGGATATCCCCTGGCTATCAACCCCGGCCTGGGGTGCCTGGGGAGGGGGAACCCGGTGAAAGAGTACCCCAGCTGTGGCATTACACATTCACTAGAAGGAGTCTGGTGCTGGTTTTGGAAAATACGGAGGATCCCTATGTCTGTTGTCCCCCATATTTTCAAAACCAGGACCATCTCAGAAAAGCCTGGTGATGGATGTGCTTTTAGAGGGGAACCCCACGTCATTTTTTTTTTAAATTTTAACACTTTACACACTGTTTACACACAGAAGCATGCACGGATCTCACTGATCTGTGTATGCTTCTGTGTAATTCATACCTGCTCATGCTAAAAATTTGAGCATGAAGCAGGTCTATTATTTGGGGATTTGAAGTTTGATTTGAAGTTCAATTTGGACATGGGAATGCAAAATTGAACAAGAAATCACCCTTCAAAATCAAATCAAATCGAATTTGATTTAGAAAAGGCTTCAAAATTCGAATTTTAGTAAATGTGGGATTTTGACAGGGATTTCTATATTCAATTTGATTTTATGTCAGGTGAGCTAAATCAACCATATAATCGAATGCAAAATTGAACCTTGATAAATATACTCCAAAGTGTCTGTTCGGTTGCTGAAACATCCAAACTCAACACGGGACAGGGTGATCAGCATTTGGACTTTTCAGCAACCTCACAGGTACTTTGTCTGCTGTTTGCTCTCCGGTCAGTAACTGCATATTAATCTGGATACCAGAGAAGTGGCAAACTGGATTATTTTTTAATTGATGCAAGATCTCATATGAGCATCTGAACACCACCAGAAAAGACTGTTAATTAGTCTCCTTACAATACTGGATCATGACTACTGACTGATATTCACCTATATACTGTAGATCATTTTAACACACCTCTGCAGCCAGCACACTGGATTTTTTAGTGGGGATATATATATATTTACATTCATTTGGCAAGAGCCGGGAATCTACTATGCACATTGAATAATTCATAAACATCATTGCGTTTTATATTATTATCGATTTATATGCAAAATTGTATTTCTTTTTATGATGTCATCAATTAAATACGCATACATTTTATAAGTGTCTTGACTGTTTGACTCTGTCATGTCAGGTCTTATATTATACAGAATGCAGTGCCATCCTCAGTTTTATAGTTTTTATATACTTTTTTTAAGTATTTTTGAGATTCTATGGGTTCAGTTAGGCTACTGCAGCTATTTTTAATAATTAGTGGATCTTTCCAGGTGATTAAAATGTAGTCTTTCAGAGCCTGATCTTTTTGGGAGATTATACAATACATGCCTCAGATTCATTCTTCTCATCCTCAAACACTGCCTACAGTGCTGTCCACATGTCTTTTACATTTTGCCATGTATGATAGACTACATGTGCTATTCAACACTTAAGCCTACTCTTTCCATGGCTCTTTCTATATCATCTGGGCTTGGACTGTCACACAGGTCAATTGTAATATTCCACAATTAATTGCTAATTTCCATTTGGTGTAATTTTATGCACCCTTCAATTGAATCAAATCCATAATGGATGCAGCTTTTGTATACAAGCTGCACACTGAAATAGTTATGCAGTTTCACTGGTTTACACAATGACACAGATACACACCTTTACAGTGTTTCTAGGTATTGAGTAGTATAATAAAGTATTTCAGATGCTGTATCTACTACCTGTACTTAAGTTAAGAACATGGTTTTCAAGGCTATGTTTAGTCTTTTTAATGCATTAGCAAATTAATTGACTTGATTAAGTGTATAATTCAACAAATTAATTTAAAATCAGTCAAAAGGTTGGAATAGACCTGCTGCTGTGTTAGGCTCTGCATATAGTGAGCAATAACTTCATGGTTTCCTAGTGTTGATTTATGCATGTCTGCTTGTATATGATAGTTGATGCATGCTATTACGGCTAATGGGCGATCCTACTTGGGCATCTGCATTCCTTTGCGCAGATGTTTTAGTGTATGCTGTTTTTCATTTGCATGTTCATATACATGCGTGTATGCTACTGCATGTGTATGTGGTTGCTATTTCGTGCTATTTCTTGTGACTCAGAATCAACCCCATATGTGTTTTAAAAACACGTAAAACAGAATCTGCATTATCATTTTAAAATGCTAATTTTATTTTGAAAACCATTTTGTAGAAGAAGGATTTTTAAAGTTCTGGAAAGTTTGAATTTTGCTGACACAAGAACACCAAATCATTACTTGTGGTTAAAAAGCTAAATTAACAGTTGCTTTTAATTCACTTTAAATTCACTTTCTTGCAATTTCAGTAAAAAACACTGTTTAGTGGGAATCTGTATGTAATGTCGGTTATTGGCATGCCCATAGGCAAACGCAGGGGGGGTTCCGTCTGCCTGGAAACTGGAAACCCCCCTCCCCAGCACACACCATGACCACAATAGAAATAGTAATATAATAGAATGTTACTAGTGCTGCATGTTCTCACAAATGAAATGATTATCACCACCTGTGGATCTTTTAAAATGTGTCAGCTAGTAATAATAAATATACCTGTGCACCAACTAGGACATGTGGAAAACAAGCACTATTAGGGGTGCACTGCTATAGACCATAAATAGGGTTAATTATTAATACTGTATAATAATACACTATCCAGTACATAAGGAGACCAATATGTAAATATATATATCCAGGGCAGTGCTAAGTTCTTCTGTCGCTCCCCTAGACTCCCAGACTTGCTCCAATGCTCTGGAATGATGCCCACATCTGAAGAAAAACATTCTGCTCAGACAGGATGGATCTACTGCCGCATCTAATGGCTTACTGTGATCGCTGGTACTTTATATGCTGGAATTATGCAACACAATATACTTTGTGTATGTATTAAAGCTGGGTAAGTACTAATTCTGCCCTCTTCATGGACTGGCCACACTCGCTCTAAAATCAAGCATTTGGAAACCCCCCTCTAGAAATCCTGCGTTTGCCACTGATGCCTCCTGTCACAATACCGACAGCGGCATCCTGATGGTTGGTATCCCGACAGGGGTCGGGTAAGTATACTTACCCTCCCCACCCTAACCCTCCCTTCTTGTAGCCTAACCCTCCCCAACCCACACCCTAACCCCCCTGTTAGTCCCTGAACCTAAGTTCCCCTTCTTCGTTCCTAAACCTAACCCTCCCCCCTTAGTGCCTATATCTAACCCTCCCCCCAGTAGTGTCTGACCCTTACTCTTCCCCCTAGGGGTGACTAACCCTAACCTCACCCCCAAAACCTAACATTAACCCCGCTAACTGCCCTAAACCTAACCTTTCCCCCCCGCGCGGCTAACAGGACGGGCGCCCCGGACTTACCTCGTTTGGGTATGCATTTTCCTGGATTCCAGCATCAGGTTTAAGATAGGCGTTGGTATTTCGACACCTATCTTAATTCACTTACCAGGATTTGAGCATCGGCCTTTAGACTGGTGGCTAGTTAATTCACCCAGAGTAGCTGCAAGAAAAAAAATTCTTCTTGCACCACTGCCCACAATAAAACAAGCCAATAGATATTATACAAAGGAAGCTGTTTATAAAGGGGCATGTGGAGGAGATTGATGGCACATACGTAAGGTGCATGTAGAATGATCTGATGACACATAAGGGGTAAAAGCACTCTAGGGCATGCGGCACATAAGGGGTAAAAGCACTCTAGGGCTTGAGCCGAAAGCACTCTAGGGCTTGCGGAAATGAGACCCTACAACAAGGGTCTCGTCGCAAGCCCGATGGTTGCGATGGTCTTGACCATCGCGACCATCTTCCTGGCCGCTCGCTATAGCTGTGGGTGGTCACCCACAGCTATGCGAGCGGCCAGGAGGCCGCTCTAAAAAAACAGAAGGCCGGCCCTGATTCAGAGCGAGCACTCTGTCAGAGCATCCGGCTCTGAATCAGGCCCACAGGCTGCAGTGCAGACAGAAAAATAAAATATGTATTTTTTTTTCTATCACCATTAACAGCCCCGCTCATTGCCCAGCTCTCTCATCTCTCGGCCGACGTTTAGCCCCCAAAAATCGCGGTCTCATACCCCTCCTTGGCCCCCTCCTCTCCACTGGCAGACTGGCAGACCAAAGCCCGCCCACCTCGGACCCGCAGAAGCTCTGCCCCCGAGTCAACCATAGCTCCGCCCCCTCCCAATCGTCTAGTCTACCAGTCGGACTAGCAGGAGAAGTACAGGCAAACACATCCAGGTTATCTTTCCACAGGTCAGCGTAATGTCTGGCCACTGTGTATGTATGTGTCTATTTATGAGTGTGTGTGTTTATGTATGATTTTATATATATATATATATATATATACATGTATGTATGTGTGTGTATAAATGTATATATGTATGTATGTATATACTGTAAGTGTGTGTGTATATACATATATATATATATATATTGTAATACAGTCAGGTTAGGGGGTCCCTCTCCAGGGTAGAGGACTCCTTCCTTACACACACAGCAGCTGGGAAACAGTACGCCAGACTGGATTCGAGTACAAGCTGGTCGGCGCCAGTCTTTATTGTGCAATGTCAGAAATAACATAAAGGAAACAAAACATAACTCCTAGCCCTGTCGGGGCACTAACTTCACAGGTGGTTCCCTCACTACCAGAACCTGGCAGGGCCTAATGCCCTCACCAGCAACAAAGGCACAGCACAACACTCACAGATAGGTTTTTCCAGTGTCTCTGAGCAAACTCCCTGTCTGCTCTCCCAGGTGAGACACTCAGCCCTAAACACACTAGGCTTATATTGGCCACTCTCAGGTGGAAACCCTAACAAGCCTGTTACCAGGCTGCGAGAACCAAAACCTGGAGTGGCCGTGGGTGGAGCCCTCCCTCTCCTCTCACCCACAACCCCCAGGTCCCAAACCGGCTTTTCAAAAAGCCGAGACTCAAGCCTGCTACACTGCAGACTTTCTCCTGGGGGTTTAGAACACATAAGACAGGAATCTGGGACAAATGTACCTGCCAGAAACCACTTTACCAGTGATCCTATCACATATCCCCCCCTTTGTTTCGACCTGTGGGGCGGAACAACTGAAGCCCCCAAACAATGAACGCGTGACAATGCGTCTGCATTGGCCAGCTGGCTTCCTGGCCTGTGTTCCACTGAAAATTTAAAAGTTTGTAATGCCAAGAACCATCTCGTAATTCTCGCATTACTGTCCTTATTTTCGGACATCCACTTCAAAGGGGCATGGTCAGTGGTCAATTTGAACTTTCTTCCAACCAAGTAGTACCTGAGAGCCTCTAACGCCCACTTTATGGCCAACGCCTCCTTCTCCACTGTGGCATCGGGTAGGCATTGAATTTTGAAACACTGTTCAACTTTCGGAAGTCATTGCAGAAACGCACACTCCCGTCGGGCTTTGGAATCAACACAATGGGACTTGACCATTCACTACGTGATTCTTCAATAACCCCTAACTCTAGCATATTTTTAATTTCTTTCGACACCAATTCTCTTTGTGCTTCTGGTAACCTATAGGGCTTTAGATTAACTTTGACCCCTGGGTCAGTGATTATGTCATGTTTAATGACCGAGGTTTTCCCAGGTACGTCAGAGAACAGCACCCTATTTCTGATCAGAAACTCCTTGACCTCTTGTTGTTGAATTGCTGACAGGGTTTTTGCCACTGTCACTTCGGGAACTAAGGGCCCTGGATTTACTGGAGGGGCTCGGACGGCCGACAGTACCGTTCAATCTTTCCAGGGCTTTAACAGATTTATATGGTATATCTGTTCCGGCTTTCTTTTCCCCGGCTGGTAAACTGTGTAATTGACCTGTCCCACTCTTTCTAAGATTTCAAAGGGCCCTTGCCATTTAGCCAAAAGTTTATTTTCCACAGTGGGAACCAACACTAACACTCTGTCCCCAGGAGCAAAGCTGCGTAACCGGGCATTGCGGTTGTATACCCTCTGCTGTGCCTGTTGAGCCTGTTCCAGGTGCTCTCTCACTATCGGCACTACCGCAGCAATTCTCTCCTGCATTTGAGAAACATACTCAATCACCATTTTGTAAGGACTAGACAGCCCCTCCCATGTCTCTTTGGCAATGTCTAGTAACCCCCTTGGGTGTCTACCATACAACAAGTCGAAGGGTGAAAACCCGGTGGAGGACTGGGGAACCTCTCTTATGGCCAACAATAAATACGGCAATAAGTAATCCCAATCCCTACCATCCTTGTTGACCACTTTCCTAAGCATGTGTTTTAACGTCTTGTTAAACCTCTCGACCAGCCCATCGGTTTGGGGGTGATAAACCGAAGTTCTTAACTGTTCAATTTTGAACAGGCGGCATAACTCTTTCATGACTTTTGACATAAACGGTGTACCCTGGTCAGTTAGTATCTCCTTGGGTATACCCAGCCTGCTAAAGACATGAACTAACTCTCTGGCAATGGTCTTGGTTGATGTATTGCGCAACGGGATCGCTTCTGGTTACCTGGTAGCGTAATCCATTATGACCAGAATATACTGGTGTCCCCTGGCAGACTTCATTAAGGGTCCAACCAAATCCATCGCTATTCTTTCAAATGGCACCTCTTTAATAGGCAAGTGGACCCTTAAAATGTGGCCTGGGAGCATGATACTGACACTCAGGGCAGGATGCGCAAAAGTCAGACACCTCTTTATGAAGCCCGGGCCAGAAAACCTCTGCATTATTCGCTCAGTGGTTTTCTCTACCCCTAGATGGCCTGCCGTTATATGACCATGGGCCAGATCCAACACTGTTCTTCTGTAGGCTTTGGGAACTATTAGTTGTTCCACAATATCTTCCCCCTTCTTAGTCACCTGATATAACAAATCCTGACACATTGCCATGTGGGGATAGGACAAAGGACTATCAGGGTCTACGGGTTTACCATCAACTACTTTTACATTCTCCCTGGCTTTTACCAAAGTAGGGTCATTCAACTGCTCCAGGGCAAAGACCTCTCTTCTGACCTCTAAATCAGGCAGATGATCACCTGGCCCACCAACACTTCCCACCTCAATGGGAGGCACATCAGTTGGCGGGCCACCGTCACGCTCCGCATTCTCTAGTTCACCAATCATAGTAGAAAAAGGGAATAACTCTGACTCAGAAGAAACTCCCTCCTCCACTACATCGACAACCTTCTCAAATGGATCGGGGTTGTTCACCTCTGGAACAAAACGGCTTTCCCACAACTTCCAGAAGTGAGCAAAGTCTCTCCCCAATATTGCATCATACACCAGACCATGCACCAAACCCACAGAAACTATAGCAGAGCCACATGGTGTCTCGATGTTCACCTCGGCCATAACATAATATCGAGTATCCCCATGTATGCAGGTCACACCAACAGTTTTCCCCTTACGCCTCAAGGGGTTCACCAGCTCAGCTTTTATAAGTGTCACCAAGCTACCAGAGTCTAACAGTGCCTCTACTCGGTTGCCATCTACAGTGAGTACACACATGTGCTTATCAGTCTCAGCCTGCCGGTCAGCCGTACAGGCTGTCTGTGCAAAGAAAGACCCCCTGCGGTAGACATGAGCAGTATCACATTGCATAGGTTCAGTTGTAAGTGAACAATTAGCGGCAATATGGCCGAAGCCACCACATCAGAAACACTGAGTCATATTAATGTCTAGTCGTTTACGGGGCAAGAACCTTCCTGGCCTGGCAGGCCAGTCTCCAGGTTCTACACCCTCAGTCTTAGGTACATTCCACCACCCAGCACCCTTCTCCCCTGGAACAGTCTTACCAGTGTCTGTGGGAGTTCGCCGGTGCGCCATCGGGGCTCGGTGGGGCATACTCATCAGCCGCCACGTACCTCTCCACCAGCTCGACCGACTGGTCCGCGGACTTAGGGTCTGCATGGCTCACCCACTTGCGCAGAGATCGCAGGTACCAGTCCATCATGACCCTTTCCACGATCTGTGGTCCCGTCAGCGTCTCGGGCTGTAGCCATTTTGAGGACAGATGGACAAGGTCATGCATCTGTGAACGTGGAGGCTTGTCCATATGAAACTCCCAGCGGTGGACCCGTTGGGCACGAACAAAGGAGGTGACTCCCAAGCGAGTTAGGATCTCCTGTTTTAGTTTTTTATAGTCCTTGGCATCAGCCAGGCATAAGTCAAAATATGCTTTTTGTGGCTCCCCAGACAAAAAAGGTGCCACCAGACTTGCCCACTGCTCCTTGGGCCAACTCTCCCTTTTGGCCATTCTTTCAAATGCGGCGAGATAGGCCTCCACATCATCGCCCGAAGTCATCTTTTGGAGGAAGTGACTGGCTCGTACGGAGTGAGTGGTGGTGGGAGGACCAGTATTAACATCTCTGGGCCGGGCGACCAGGTGCTGTACCACCTCTTTTATGGCCTGGCTGTTTTCCGCTAAGGCCTGGCGGTTTTCCACTAAGGCCTGGCGGGTTTCCTCGATGGCGACCTGTTGTTGCCTGGTGGATTCCTGCTGAAGTTTGTTAGTCTCCTGCTGAGCCCTGGTAGCTTCCTGCTGAGCTGCTGTAGCTTGGACCAAGGCCTTAATAATTTCCTCCATTTTGTCCTGGGGTGTAGATTGGAAGCTGAACCTTGCCTCTCTGAGCATTGGCTGATGCCTCCTCTATGGGACTCCAAGGACACAGTGTTATTTCCACACTCACAAATTGGGTGTCTGTCCCTTTAATTTTTAAATGGAAAGTATTCCTCTCGCTGCAACTTCAGTGTGTGTGGATGCCCGCATTCTCCACCATATTGTGACACAGTCAGGTTAGGGGGTCCGTCTCCTGGGTAGAGGACTCCTTCCTTACACACACAGCAGCTGGGAAACAGTACGCCAGACTGGATTCGAGTACAAGCTGGTCGGCGCCAGTCTTTATAGTGCAATGTCAGAAATAACATAAAGGAAACAAAACATAACTCCTAGCCCTGTCGGGGCACTAACTTCACAGGTGGTTCCCTCACTACCAGAACCTGGCAGGGCCTAATGCCCTCACCAGCAACAAAGGCACAGCACAACACTCACAGATAGGTTTTTCCAGTGTCTCTGAGCAAACTCCCTGTCTGCTCTCCCAGGTGAGACACTCAGCCCTAAACACACTAGGCTTATATTGGCCACTCTCAGGTGGAAACCCTAACAAGCCTGTTACCAGGCTGCGAGAACCAAAACCTGGAGTGGCCGTGGGTGGAGCCCTCCCTCTCCTCTCACCCACAACCCCCAGGTCCCAAACCGGCTTTTCAAAAAGCCGAGACTCAAGCCTGCTACACTGCAGACTTTCTCCTGGGGGTTTAGAACACATAAGACAGGAATCTGGGACAAATGTACCTGTCACAAACCACTTTACCAGTGATCCTATCACAATATATATATATTAGGGGTGAGCGGGTTCGGATTTCTGAAATCCGAACCCCCCCAAGCCCCCCCGATCCGAGACCGATCCGGGTCAGGCTTGGCTTTTCCCGCCTGACTCGGATCTGAAATCGAGGCAAAACGTCATCATCCCGCCTTCCGGGTCTCGCGGGTTTTGGATCCTATATAAGGTACACGCGTCGGCGCCATTTTCTCACTCGGCTGTGGACAGTGAAGAGGGAGGGTGAGAGTTAGGGCTGGCTGGGCTGCGTAGTGTAGTGTAGTGTAGTGCAGAGTAGTGTTGTGCTGTGCTGCTGTTGTCCATAGGGGCTGTGTCCACTACTTCAAAGTCCATAGGGGCTGGCTGTGTTGTGCTGTGCTGCTGTTGTTAATAGGGGCTGTGTCCACTACTTCAAAGTCCATAGGGGCTGGCTGGACTGTGTTGTGCAGTCAGTTGTCCATAGGGGCTGTGTCCACTTCAATGTCCTGTGCAGTGTCCCAATCCTAAAGGGGTGCTCTAGTGTTGTCCAGGGGGTGCTCTGTCCATCAGGGGTGCTCCCCCCAAGTGCTAAAAAAAAATATTTTTTCTGTGTTTGTGAATTGTGTGCGCAGTAGCCGCACGTGCATCAACAAAATAGTGCCAAGCTTGCGCCTGTGTCATAAGTAAAGGGCCGGCTGGCTTGGCCATTAAAGGGTGCTGTAACCCCCAAAGTACACTCCAAACCAAATAAAAAATATTTTCTGTGTTTGTGAATTGTGTGCGCAGTAGCCGCACGTGCATCAGCAAAGTAGTGCCAAGCGTGCGCCTGTGTCATAAGTAAAGGGCCGGCTGGCTTGACCGTTAAAGGGTGCTGTAACCCCAAAGTACACTCCAAACCAAATAAAAAAATATTTTCTGTGTTTGTGAATTGTGTGCGCAGTAGCCACACGTGCATCAACAAAGTAGTGCCAAGCGTGCGCCTGTGTCATAAGTAAAGGGCCGGCTGGCTTGACTGTTAAATGGTGCTGTAACCCCCAAAGTACACTCCAAACCAAATAAAAAAATATTTTCTGTGTTTGTGAATTGTGTGCGCAGTAGCCGCACGTGCATCAACAAAGTAGTGCCAAGCGTGCGCCTGTGTCATAAGTAAAGGGCCGGCTGGCTTGACCGTTAAAGGGTGCTGTAACCCCAAAGTACACTGCAAACCAAATAAAAAAATATTTTCTGTGTTTGTGAATTGTGTGCGTAGTAGCCGCACGTGCATCAACAAAGTAGTGCCAAGCATGCGCCTGTGTCCCATAAGTAAAGAACCGGCTGGCTCATTTCTTAAAGGGTGGTGTAACCCACAAAGTGCACTACTCTCCAGCAAAAATAAAAAAATATTTTCTGTGTTTGTGTGTGCCTTAGCCGCACGTATATATCAATATAACATAAATGGAGGACCAAACTTTCTCCGATAAAAATAAAATAGGGAAAGATCAAGAACCACTTCCTCCTAGTGCTGTTGCTGCTGCTGGGAGTTTTTCATCATCCCAGAGAGGAAGTAGGAACACCACTACTTTTACTAAACAATTGACCCTCCAACAGTCCCTAGCGATGAGGATGAAGTACGACAGCAGTCATCCTGAAGCAAAACGTATAACTGAGGCCTTGACTGCTATGTTGGTGTTAGACGTGCGTCCGGTATCCGCCATTAGTGCAGTGGGATTTAGACAATTGATGGAGGTAGTGTGTCCTCGGTTCCAAATCCCGTCTAGATTCCACCTGTATCCTCAAAGCAGCAGCGACAAGCATGCGTCTGTCTGTTAAAGGGTGGTGTAACCCTCAAAGTGTGCTCCACAAACAATAAAAATATTCTTCTTTTTTTTTCTGTCTTTGTGAATTGTGTGGGCTGTAGCCGCACTTTCATCCTCAAAGCAGCAGCGACAAGCGTGCGTCTGTCTGTTAAAGGGTGGTGTAACCCTCAAAGTGCTCCAAAAAATAAAAAACTATTTTTTTTATGTGTTTGTGACTTGTGTGCGATGTAGCCGCACGTGCATCAACACAGTAGCCGCGCCAAGCGTGCGCCTGTGTCATAAGTCAAGGGCCGGTTTGGACATCTGGTCCGGACTGAAGGACGTGCCAACAATTTCTGACAAGTCTACTGTCACTGCATATGATACTGTCCTCAAAGCAGCAGCGACAAGCGTGCGTCTGTCTGTTAAAGGGTGGTGTAACCCTCAAAGTGCGCTCCACAAACAATAAAAATATTCTTCTTTATTTTTCTGTCTTTGTGAAATGTGTGGGCTGTAGCCGCACCTGCATCCTTAAAGCAGCAGCGACAAGCGTGCGTCTGTCTGTTAAAGGGTGGTGACACCCTCAAAGTGTGCTCCACAAACAATAAAAAAATTCTTCTTTTTTTTTCTGTCTTTGTGAAATGTGTGGGCTGTGGCCGCACCTGCATCCTTAAAGCAGCAGCGACAAGCATGCGTTTGTCTGTTAAAGGATTACTTCGGTGACAGCATCCAAGTAGGCATGTCAGACAGTCCGTACCTGTACTGGCAGGAAAAAGAAGCAATTTGGAGGTCCCTGTACAAAGTGGCTCTATTTTACCTGAGTTGCCCCCCCTCTAGTGTGTACTCTGAAAGAGTGTTTAGTGCAGCCGGGAACCTTGTCAGCGAAAGGCGTAGGAGGTTGCTTACACAAAAGGTGGAGAAGATGATGTTCATAAAATGAATTATCAACTCTTCCAGGGAGACCAGCCTCCAGAACGTACAGAGGGACCTGTGGTTGTGGATTCCAGCGGGGACGAATTAATACTCTGTGAGGATGAGGATGTACACAACACTGAAGAGGGTGAGGAATCGGTGGATGAGGAGGATGAGGACGACATCTTGCCTCCGTAGAGCCAGCTTGTGCAGGGACAGATTAATTGCCAGCTTGTTTTGTGGGGGCCCAAACGAACCAATCATTTCAGCCACAGTCGTGTGGCAGACCCTGGCGCTGAAATGTTTGGTTTGTTAAAGTGTGCATGTCCTGTTTATACAACATAAGGGTGGGTGGGAGGGCCCAAGGACAATTCCATCTTGCACCTCTTTTTTTTCTTTGAATTATGTACTGTTTGGGGCCTAGTTTTTCAAACTGCCATCCTGTCTGCCACTGCAGTGTCACTCCTAGATGGACCACGTGTTTGTGCCGCCCACTCGTATCTCTTATCATAGTCATCCAGCTACCTCGGTGCAACCTTTTGGATATAAAAACACTATTGTGAGGTGTGAGGTGTACAGAATAGACTGGAAATGAGTGGAAATTAAGGTTATTGAGGTTAATAATAGCATAGGAGCAGAAAAACACACAAATTCTGTGATTTTAGCTGTTTTTATGCTTTTTTTAAAAAAAATTCAGATCCAAAACACAAAACCCAGAACCCAAAACACGGAAGGGTGGTTTTGGCAAAACCAATCCAGATCCAAAACACGAAGAAAGATCCAGATCAAAAACCAAAACACGAAAAGTGGCCGGTGCACACCCCTAATATATATATATATGTATGTACATGTGTATGTGTGTGTTTAAATATATATATATATATATATATATATATATATGTGTGTGTGTGTCTGTGTATATATGTATGTACATGTGTGTGTATATATATATATATATATATATATATATATATATGTGTGTGTGTCTGTATGACTGTATATATATGTCTGTGTGTATATATATATATATGTGTGCATATTTAAACATCTGGCCCCGATGCCTCTGTGAAATAAGCTGCAAACACATTCTCCAAAAAAGACACGGCACTCGTAGGCTCTATTCAAAGATGCAATATCCAAGTGTATTAACACATTCTGTCAACGTTTCAGGGCCTCCGCCCTTTTATCAGGACACATTTTACACATAACCTGAGGTTTATGTGTAAAGTGTGTCCTGACGAAAGGGCGGAGGCCCTGAAACGTTGACAGAATGTGTTAATACACTTGGATATTGCATCTTTGAATAGAACCAGGGACGGTTTTAGGGGCGGGCTAACAGGGCCGTCCCTAAGAGCGTCGGCCCCTAGAGGCCGCCGCTGACTCCCCGCAAGAATATAAAAAAAGTCGGGCAGGTGTTTTTATTTCTTTTAGTGGCCGCCGCCACCCTCCTACCCGCAACCACCCTCCTGCCGCTGCGGGGAGACACCATTTTCCGGGCGCCCGCTGACATTTTGTTACCAGCGGGCACCCGGCTCTCTCTCAGCAGCTGTAGCCAAATGAGTGAGCTCCGGCTTTCGGCTCCATCAGTGAGCACTATGGGAGAGACGTCATGTCGTCTCTCCCATAGATCTGAGGAGCGGTCAGACCGGACGGCAGCGGACGCAAGAGCGGGGCTTAAAGTAAGTATTGTGTTTGTATTTTAAACTTTTTTTTTTTGAGGCACTATTACGGGGGCGTTATTATAGGGGCCACTACTATAGGGGGCATTACCACTGGGGGAACTACTATAAGGGGCATTACCAATGCAGGCACTACTGCTGGGGGCACTACTATAGGGGGCATTACCACTGGGGGCACTACTACTGAAGGCACTACTAATGGGGGCCCTATTAATGGGGGCATTACCACTGGTGGCATTTCTAATGGGGCATTAACTACTGGGGGCACTACTATAGGGGGTATTACATAGGGGGCACCACTCCCGGGGGCTTTGTGTAGGGGGCAACACTACTGTTGGCATTGTATAAGGGACACTACTTCTGTGGGCATTGTGTATAAGGGGCACTAATTTGGGCATTGTGTAAAAGGGGTGCTACTGTGTGCCATAATATGAGTAAGGGACTACTGTGTGGCGTAAATTGAATTGGGGATAATGTATTATACAGGGCATTACTGGGTGCGGCATAATGTGTGATAAAGGGCATTACTGCATGCGGCATAATGTGTGATAAAGGGCATTACTGCGTGCAACATAATGTGTTATAAAGGTCATTACTGCGTGTGGAATAATGTGTTATACAGGGCATTACTGCGTGTGGCATAATGTGTTATACAGGGCATTACTGCGTATGGCATAATGTGTTATACAGGGCATTACTGTGTGTGGCATAATGTGTTATACAGGGCATTACTGCGTGTGGCATAATGTGTTATAAAGGGCATTACTGCATGTGGAATAATGTGTTATACAGGGCATTACTGCGTATGGCATGTGTTATACAGGGCATTACTGTGTGTGGCATAATGTGTTATACAGGGCATTACTGCGTGCGGCATAATGTGTGATAAAGGGCATTACTGCGTGCAACATAATGTGTTATAAAGGGCATTACTGCGTGTGGAATAATGTGTTATACAGGGCATTACTGCGTGTGGCATAATGTGTTATACAGGGCATTACTGCGTATGGCATAATGTGTTATACAGGGCATTACTGTGTGTGGCATAATGTGTTATACAGGGCATTACTGCGTGTGGAATAATGTGTTATAAAGGGCATTACTGCATGTGGAATAATGTGTTATACAGGGCATTACTGCGTATGGCATAATGTGTTATACAGGGCATTACTGTGTGTGGCATAATGTGTTATACAGGGCATTACTGCGTGCGGCATAATGTGTGATAAAGGGCATTACTGCGTGCAACATAATGTGTTATACAAGGCATTACTGCGTGTGGAATAATGTGTTACACAGGGCATTACTGCGTGTTGCATAATGTGTTATAAAGGGCATTACTGCGTATGGCATAATGTATTATACAGGGCATTACTGTGTGTGGCATAATGTGTTATACAGGGCATTACTGCGTGTGGAATAATGTGTTACACAGGGCATTACTGCGTGTGGCATAATGTGTTATAAAGGGCATTACTGTGTGTGGCATAATGTGTTATACAGGGCATTACTGCGTATGGCATAATGTATTATACAGGGAATTACTGTGTGTGGCATAATGTGTTATACAGGGCATTACTGCGTGCAGCATAATGTGTGATAAAGGGCATTACTGCGTGCAACATAATGTGTTATACAGGGCATTACTGCGTGTGGAATAATGTGTTACACAGGGCATTATTGCATGTGACATAATGTGTTATACAGGGCATTACTGCATATGGCATAATGTATTATACAGGGCATTACTGTGTGTGGCATAATGTGTTATACAGGGCATTACTGCATGTGGAATAATGTGTTACACAGGGCATTACTGCGTGTGGCATAATGTGTTATAAAGGGCATTACTGTGTGTGGCATAATGTGTTATACAGGGCATTACTGCGTATGGCATAATGTATTATACAGGGCATTACTGTGTGTGGCATAATGTGTTATACAGGGCATTACTGCGTGCGGCATAATGTGTGATAAAGGGCATTACTGCGTGCAACATAATGTGTTATACAGGGCATTACTGTGTGTGGCATAATGTGTTACACAGGGCATTACTGCGTGTGGCATAATGTGTTATAAAGGACATTACTGTGTGTGGCATAATGTGTTATACAGGGCATTACTGCGTATGGCATAATGTATTATACAGGGCATTACTGTGTGTGGCATAATGTGTTATACAGGGCATTACTGCGTGCGGCATAATGTGTGATAAAGGGCATTACTGCGTGCAACATAATGTGTTATACAGGGCATTATTGCGTGTGACATAATGTGTTATACAGGGCATTACTGCGTGTGGCATAATGTGTTATACAGGGCATTACTGCGTGTGGCATAATGTGTTATAAAGGGCATTATTGCATGTGGCATAATGTGTTATAAAGGGCATTACTGCGTGTGAAATAATGTGTTATATAGGGCATTACTGCGTATGGTATAATGTGTTATAAAGGGCATTACTGCGTGTGGCATAATGTGATATACAGGGCATTACTGCATCTGGCATAATGTGTAAGGCGCACTACTGTGTGTGGCATAATGTGTAAGGTGCATTACTGCTTACGGCAATTATTCACTGTGAGGGGAGAGCTTGGGGGAAGCCCAGCACCTCCGTAAGTGCTGGGCACGCCCAAAAGTGTGATGAATTTGGGGGTGTTCTGCAAGGACACGCCACCTTTCCGGAAGCGCGCACGCCTCCGGCGCATGCAGAGGGACACCCATCTATAAAATAGGGGGGGCACAACAGGGAACTTTCACCCTGAGCTCCACAATATCTAGACGTGGCCCTGAATAGAGCCTACGAGTGCCGTTGGAGACTTTATTTGTATATACAGTATATATATATATATATATATTTATTTTAGTGGTGTTTGAAGGGAAGAACAGAGGGTTTCCATTCCAGCATTTCCATTCCAACATCGGTAAAGTGTGAATACATCTATATATAATAATGTATGCAAGCAGTGATGTGTAAAACATTTTTATTGAAAGTATTTTGATAGATGTAAAATAACTTTTTAAACATCTAATTGGTTGCTTTTGTTACTGTAAGGTGTTAATCTGGTATGAGGGAGTGCCTACAGGAACTATCCATCATCAATCTGACTGTGTATAAAGGGGAGCGAATTAGTTTCTGAGATACCATTTGCCATCATTCTCTGAAAAATTCACTTTCACCAACACCTAATAGAATAACAATAAATATTAAGTGTGTGTGTATATATATATATATATATATATTAGGGGTGTGCACCGGCCACTTTTCGTGTTTTGTGTTTTGGTTTTGGATCTGGATCTTTCTTCGTGTTTTGGATCTGGATTGGTTTTGCCAAAACCACCCTTCCGTGTTTTGGGTTCTGGGTTTTGTGTTTTGGATCTGTATTTTTTTTTAAAAAAGCATAAAAACAGCTAAAATCACAGAATTTGTTGGTTTCTCTGCTCCTATGCTATTATTAACCTCAATAACCTTAATTTCCACTCATTTCCAGTCTATTCTGAACACCTCACACCTCACAATAGTGTTTTCATGTCCAAAAGGTTGCACCGAGGTAGCTGGATGACTATGCTAAGCGACACGAGTGGGCGGCACAAACACGTGACCCATCTAGGAGTGACACTGCAGTGGCAGACAGGATGGCAGTTAGAAAAACTAGGCCCCAAACTGTACATAATGCAAAGAAAAAAAAGAAGTGCAAGATGGAATTGTCCTTGGGCCCTCCCACCCACCCTTATGTTGTATAAACAGGACATGCACACTTTAACAAATCAATCATTTCAGCGCCAGGGTCTGCCACACAACTGTGGCTGAAATGATTGGTTCGTTTGGGCCCCCACAAAACAAGCTGGCAATTAATGTGTCCCTGCACAAACTGGCTCTACGGAGGCAAGATGTCATCCTCATCCTCCTCATCCACCGATTCCTCACCCTCTTCAGTGTGTACATCCTCATCCTCACCAAGTATTAACTCGTCCCCACTTGAATCCACCACCACAGGTCCCTCTGTACCTTCTGGAGGCTGGTCTGCCTGGAAGAGCTGATAATTCATTTTGATGAACATCATCTTCTCCACATTCTGTGGAAGCAACCTCCTACGCCTTTCGCTGACAAGGTTCCCGGCTGCACTAAACACTCTTTCGGAGTACACACTGGAGGGGGGGCAACTCAGGTAAAATAGAGCCAGCTTGTACAGGGGCCTCCAAATTGCCTCTTTTTCCTGCCAGTACAGGTATGGACTGTCTGACATGCCTACTTGGATGCTGTCACCGATGTAATCCTCCACCATTCTGTCAATGGTGACAGTATCATATGCAGTGACAGTAGACATGTCAGAAATTGTTGCCAGGTCCTTCAGTCCGGACCAGATGTCCAAACTTGGTCCTGCCTGCCCTG
The DNA here is from genome assembly GCA_031769625.1 of Taudactylus pleione. Taxonomy (NCBI): domain Eukaryota; kingdom Metazoa; phylum Chordata; class Amphibia; order Anura; family Myobatrachidae; genus Taudactylus; species Taudactylus pleione. The sequence continues at coordinate 21,425,694 of JAUIMM010000052.1, read as the reverse complement.
CATCACCGCCAGCGGGTTGCTTAGGATACCTAAGTTTTTTCCTGGCAGCCCCAGTTGCGGGAGAAAATGAAGAAGGAGCCGTTGACGTGTCACGTTCCGCTTCAGCTGACAGTGTGTTCACCAGCAGGTCTTTGCACCTCTGCAGGCTTGTGTCGGCCGGAAAGAGAGACACCACATAGGCTTTAAACCTAGGATCAAGCACGGTGGCCAAAATGTAGTGGTCTGATTTCAACAGATTGACCACCCTGGAATCCTGGCAAAGCGAATGAAGGGCTTCATCCACAAGTCCCACATGCCGAGCGGAATCGCTCCGTCTTAGCTCCTCCTTCACTTTCTCCAGCTGCTTCTGCAAAAGCCTGATGAGGGGAATGACCTGACTCAAGCTGGCTGTGTCTGAACTGACTTCACGTGTGGCAAGTTCGAAGGGCTGGAGAACCTTGCACAACACGGAAATCATTCTCCACTGCGCTTGAGTCAGGTGCATACCCCCTCCTTTGCCTATGTCATAGGTGGATGTATAGGCTTGTATGGCCTTTTGCTGCTCCTCCATCCTCTGAAGCATATAGAGGGTTGAGTTCCACCGCGTCACAACCTCTTGCTTCAGGTGATGGCGGGGCAGGTTCAAGAGTGTTTGCTGGCGCTCCAGTCTTCTGCACGCAGTCGCTGAATGGCGAAAGTGGCCAGAAATTTTTCGGGCCACCCAAAGCGTCTCCTGCACGCCCCTGTCGCTTTTCAGAAAATTCTGCACCACCAAGTTTATTGTGTGAGCAAAACATGGGACGTGCTGGAATTTGCCCAGATGTAATGCCCGCACAATATTGGTGGCGTTGTCAGATATCACAAATCCCCAGGAGAGTCTAAGTGGGGTAAGCCACTGGGCGATGATTTCCCTCAGTTTCTCTAAGAGGTTGTCGGCGGTGTGCCTCTTACTGAAACCGGTGATACACAGCGTAGCCTGCCTTGTAACGAGCTGGCGTTTCTGAGATGCTGCTACTGGTGACGCTGCTGCTGTTGCTGCGTAAGGTGATACATCTACCCAGTGGGCTGTCACAGTCATATAGTCCTTAGTCTGCCCTGTTCCACTTGTCCACATGTCCGTGGTTAAGTGGACATTGTGTACAACGGCATTTTTCAGGACACTGAGGACACTTTTTCTGACGTTTCTGTACAGTCTCGGTATCGCCTGCCTAGTGAAGTGGAATCTAGATGGGATTTGGAACCGGGGACACACTACCTCCATCAATTGTCTAAATCCCACTGCACTAATGGCGGATACCGGACGCACGTCTAACACCAACATAGCAGTCAAGGCCTCAGTTATACGTTTTGCTTCAGGATGACTGCTGTCGTACTTCATCCTCCTCGCTAAGGACTGTTGGAGGGTCAATTGTTTAGTAAAAGTAGTGGTGTTCCTACTTCCTCTCTGGGATGATGAACGACTCCCAGCAGCAGCAACAGCAGCAGCGGCAGCAGTAGGCGTAGCAATGCAGGATCCTCCAGAGGAATCCCGGATAGGAGAGTCAGTCATGCCAGTGACATGGCCTGCAGGACTACTTCCGATCCTGACTAAGGAGGAAATTGACGAGGAGGGAGTTGACGGTGTGGTTTGCAGGCGCTTGGATACAACAGGACAACGGGATTTAGGTGTCCCTGGACTGCTTACGGTCTTAGCCAAAGTTTCTGAACTTGACAGTAACTTTTTATGAACGCGCTGCAGGTGCCGTATAAGGGAGGATGTTCCTAGGTGGTTGACGTCCCTACCCCTACTTATTTCACCTTTACATATGGTACATATGGCAAGACAGTTGTTGTCCGGATTTGGATAGAAATATTGCCAGACCAAAGAGGTGGAATGTTTGGTCTTCTGCCCAGGCATGACCGTGATGGGCTTTTTCATCCCATGGACAACAACTGTCTCCCCCGGAGCCTGATTTAAACAAACCACATCACCATCAGAATCCTCCTCGCCAACTTCCTCCTCAGCGCCAGCTACACCAGTATCCTCATCCTGTTGTACTTCAACAGTGACATCTTCAATTTGCATATCAGCAAGTGGACTGTGGGTGCTCCTTTCAGCACTTGCAGGGGGCGTGCAAATGGTGGAAAGAGCCACCTCTTCACGTCCAGTGCTGGGAAGGTCAGGCATCGCAACCACCACCACACTTGGACTCTCCTTGGGGATTTGTGATATCTTCTTAGAAAGCACAGTTCTTCGCTGTGCTTTTGCCAGCTTAACTCTTTTGATTTTTTTAGTGGGAGGAGGGCTTCCATCGTCATGTGAAGCTGAACCACTAGTCATGAACATACTAGGGATCGACCTTAGCCGTTCCTTGCCACTCCGTGTCGTAAATGGCATATTGGCAAGTTTACGTTTCTCTTCAGCTGATTTAAATGTCTTTTTCAAGGTCATTTTCCTGAACTTTGCCATTTGGGATTGTATGTGCCCTCTACTATGACATTGGGCATCGGCCTTGGCAGACGACGTTGATGGCATGTTATCGTCTATGTCATGACTAGTGGCAGCAGCTTCAGCACTAGGAGGAAGTGGTTCTTGATCTTTCTCTATTTTATTTTTATCGGAGAAAGTTTGGTCCTCCATTTATGTTATATCGATTTGATATATACGTGCGGCTAAACACAGAAAATAATTTTTTTTTTGGTTTGGACTGGAGTGTACTTTGTGGGTTACAGCACCCTTTAATGGTCAAGCCAGCCGGCCCTTTACTTATGACACAGGCGCACTCTTGGCACTACTTTGTTGATGCACGTGCGGCTACTGCGCACACAATTCACAAACACAGAAAATAATTTTTTTTTGGTTTGGACTGGAGTGTACTTTCGGGGGTTACAGCACCCTTAACGGTCAAGCCAGCCGGCCCTTTACTTATGACACAGGCGCACGCTTGGCACTACTTTGTTGATGCACGTGCGGCTACTGCGCACACAATTCACAAACACAGAAAATAATTTTTTTTTGGTTTGGACTGGAGTGTACTTTCGGGGGTTACAGCACCCTTTAATGGTCAAGCCATCCGGCCCTTTACTTATGACACAGGCGCACGCTTGGCACTACTTTGTTGATGCACGTGCGGCTACTGCGCACACAATTCACAAACACAGAAAATAATTTTTTTTTGGTTTGGACTGGAGTGTACTTTCGGGGGTTACAGCACCCTTTAACGGTCAAGCCAGCCGGCCCTTTACTTATGACACAGGCGCACGCTTGGCACTACTTTGTTGATGCACGTGCGGCTACTGCGCACACAATTCACAAACACAGAAAATAATATTTTTTTTGGTTTGGACTGGAGTGTACTTTGGGGGTTACAGCACCCTTTAACGGTCAAGCCAGCCGGCCCTTTACTTATGACACAGGCGCACGCTTGGCACTACTTTGTTGATGCACGTGCGGCTACTGCGCACACAATTCACAAACACAGAAAATAATTTTTTTTTGGTTTGGACTGGAGTGTACTTTCGGGGGTTACAGCACCCTTTAACGGTCAAGCCAGCCGGCCCTTTACTTATGACACAGGCGCACGCTTGGCACTACTTTGTTGATGCACGTGCGGCTACTGCGCACACAATTCACAAACACAGAAAAGAATTTTTTTTTTGGTTTGGACTGGAGTGTACTTTGGGGGTTACAGCACCCTTTAACGGTCAAGCCAGCCGGCCCTTTACTTATGACACAGGCGCACGCTTGGCACTACTTTGTTGATGCACGTGCGGCTACTGCGCACACAATTCACAAACACAGAAAATAATTTTTTTTTTGGTTTGGACTGGAGTGTACTTTGGGGGTTACAGCACCCTTTAACGGTCAAGCCAGCCGGCCCTTTACTTATGACACAGGCGCACGCTTGGCACTACTTTGTTGATGCACGTGCGGCTACTGCGCACACAATTCACAAACACAGAAAATAATATTTTTTTTGGTTTGGACTGGAGTGTACTTTGGGGGTTACAGCACCCTTTAACGGTCAAGCCAGCTGGCCCTTTACTTATGACACAGGCGCACGCTTGGCACTACTTTGTTGATGCACGTGCGGCTACTGCGCACACAATTCACAAACACAGAAAATTATATTTTTTTTGGTTTGGACTGGAGTGTACTTTGGGGGTTACAGCACCCTTTAACGGTCAAGCCAGCCGGCCCTTTACTTAGGACACAGGCGCACGCTTGGCACTACTTTGTTGATGCACGTGCGGCTACTGCGCACACAATTCACAAACACAGAAAATAATTTTTTTTTTGGTTTGGACTGGAGTGTACTTTGTGGGTTACAGCACCCTTTAACGGTCAAGCCAGCCGGCCCTTTACTTATGACACAGGCGCACTCTTGGCACTACTTTGTTGATGCACGTGCGGCTACTGCGCACACAATTCACAAACACAGAAAATAATTTTTTTTTGGTTTGGACTGGAGTGTACTTTGGGGGTTACAGCACCCTTTAACGGTCAAGCCAGCCGGCCCTTTACTTATGACACAGGCGCACGCTTGGCACTACTTTGTTGATGCACGTGCGGCTACTGCGCACACAATTCACAAACACAGAAAATAATATTTTTTTTGGTTTGGACTGGAGTGTACTTTGGGGGTTACAGCACCCTTTAACGGTCAAGCCAGCTGGCCCTTTACTTATGACACAGGCGCACGCTTGGCACTACTTTGTTGATGCACGTGCGGCTACTGCGCACACAATTCACAAACACAGAAAATTATATTTTTTTTGGTTTGGACTGGAGTGTACTTTGGGGGTTACAGCACCCTTTAACGGTCAAGCCAGCCGGCCCTTTACTTAGGACACAGGCGCACGCTTGGCACTACTTTGTTGATGCACGTGCGGCTACTGCGCACACAATTCACAAACACAGAAAATAATTTTTTTTTTGGTTTGGACTGGAGTGTACTTTGTGGGTTACAGCACCCTTTAACGGTCAAGCCAGCCGGCCCTTTACTTATGACACAGGCGCACTCTTGGCACTACTTTGTTGATGCACGTGCGGCTACTGCGCACACAATTCACAAACACAGAAAATAATTTTTTTTTGGTTTGGACTGGAGTGTACTTTCGGGGGTTACAGCACCCTTAACGGTCAAGCCAGCCGGCCCTTTACTTATGACACAGGCGCACGCTTGGCACTACTTTGTTGATGCACGTGCGGCTACTGCGCACACAATTCACAAACACAGAAAATAATTTTTTTTTGGTTTGGACTGGAGTGTACTTTCGGGGGTTACAGCACCCTTTAACGGTCAAGCCATCCGGCCCTTTACTTATGACAAAGGCGCACGCTTGGCTCTACTTTGTTGATGCACGTGCGGCTACTGCGCACACAATTCACAAACACAGAAAATAATTTTTTTTTTGGTTTGGACTGGAGTGTACTTTCGGGGGTTACAGCACCCTTAACGGTCAAGCCAGCCGGCCCTTTACTTATGACACAGGTGCACGCTTGGCACTACTTTGTTGATGCACGTGCGGCTACTGCGCACACAATTCACAAACACAGAAAATAATTTTTTTTTTGGTTTGGACTGGAGTGTACTTTCGGGGGTTACAGCACCCTTAACGGTCAAGCCAGCCGGCCCTTTACTTATGACACAGGCGCACGCTTGGCACTACTTTGTTGATGCACGTGCGGCTACTGCGCACACAATTCACAAACACAGAAAATAATTTTTTTTTTGGTTTGGACTGGAGTGTACTTTCGGGGGTTACAGCACCCTTAACGGTCAAGCCAGCCGGCCCTTTACTTATGACACAGGCGCACGCTTGGCACTACTTTGTTGATGCACGTGCGGCTACTGCGCACACAATTCACAAACACAGAAAATAATTTTTTTTTTGGTTTGGACTGGAGTGTACTTTCGGGGGTTACAGCACCCTTAATGGTCAAGCCAGCCGGCCCTTTACTTATGACACAGGCGCACGCTTGGCACTACTTTGTTGATGCACGTGCGGCTACTGCGCACACAATTCACAAACACAGAAAATAATTTTTTTTTGGTTTGGACTGGAGTGTACTTTCGGGGGTTACAGCACCCTTTAACGGTCAAGCCAGCCGGCCCTTTACTTATGACACAGGCGCACGCTTGGCACTACTTTGTTGATGCACGTGCGGCTACTGCGCACACAATTCACAAACACAGAAAATATATTATTTTTTTAGCACTTGGGGGGAGCGCCCCTGATGGACAGAGCACCCCCTGGACAACACTACAGCTCTCCTTTAGGACTGGGACACTGCACAGGACTTTGGAGTGGACACAGCCCCTATGGAGAACTGACTGCACAACACAGTCCAGCCAGCCCCTATGGACTTTGAAGTAGTGGACACAGCCCCTATTAACAACAGCAGCACAGCACAACACAGCCAGCCCCTATGGACTTTGAAGTAGTGGACAACAGCAGCACTACACTACACTACACTACACAGCCCTAACTCCCACCCTCCCTCTTCACTGTCCACAGCCGAGTGAGAAAATGGCGCCGACGCGGGTACCTTATATAGGATCCAAAACCCGCGAGACTCGGAAGGCGGGATGATGACGTTTTGCCTCGATTTCAGATCCGAGTCAGGCGGGAAAAGTCGAGCCTGACTCGGATCGGACTCGGATCGGGGGGGCTCGGGGGGGTTCGGATTTTAGAAATCCGAACCCGCTCACCCCTAATATATATATATATATATATATATATATACACACACACAAATTACCTCTGCCTGTGAAGAGAGAGGACGGTGTAGCAGTCGGATAAGCGGCACTTTGGACTACTGGTATAAAACAGTAAAATCCGTTTATGTAATCAACATTTACAAACTTTTATTTGTCCTTACGTTAATCCTGATAAAAATGAAGTTCTGAAATGTTGAAAACATAAAAGGATTTTAGTCGGTTTTATACCAGCCGTCCAAAGTGCCGCCCATTTGACTGTTTATCGTACATTTTTGCTTCCACCTTCCTAGGGTGCGAGAAGAGATGCCGAAGCCGGCAGCTACCGCGTCTTTACAGAGCAACTGAATTGCTCCGTCGGGCACCCTAAAAAAAGAGCCACCTTTTAAAAAAATTTAAATCGCGCTCAGTGTGTATGGATTATTGGGCCTGTGTCAATTATCATATATTGTGTACCCAGCATAAAAAGTCAGTTAATTAATATGTCCATTTACTGCAGTGGCTAAGGTTGTTTGAATTTGGTTTTTTTTGTTTTTTTTTTAATCTAAACTATTCTAGCACTCAAAGAAAGCAGCAAAACACAGTTTACATCCTTTCACAAGGTTGAAGGTAGGCCCAGCTATACCCTCCATGGAACTAAACACACCCACAGCCCTAGGTAAACCACACTGATCACGACCTTACATTATCAGTCTGCAGCACTTGTCACACCCCCTGCAGCGGTGCACAATAGGCCCTTCATAAATTTCAGCTCCAGGCCCATGTCTACATTAATCTGGCACTGTGTATTGCGGTGCGTAGTCTAGAACTACGGGAGCTTGGCAGCAGCATTACACTTTATGTTCCGAGTCTTGTCACATAAATGCTAATTTCATACATTTATACTTGGTCATAAATAATCCACTGCTCTAAAATACATTCACTTATTTTATATTTGCATTGGAGGAAGTTATTGGCATTTAATGTATTTTACAATTGTGTCAATACAATTAGTCTATATCAAAATGCTTAAGAAATTATAAGCAATATTAAAGCTACAATGGACCTCAAGTTACAAAAGTCCCTGTCTTTGCCCTGATTACCTGGATCACCAGACCCTTGGCTTCTGAACTGACCAAGATTGCAGTCTGCTCCCAGGTATTATCTATTTGTACTTTGAGCACTATACCATACATTTTACTGAGAGACACTTCCCAGTTTTTGGTGCAAATGTCCTTATATTAACTTTATTGTGGGCAATTGCTCACAACTACCAAGCTTTAATGGCATTGCTATGTAATGACGTTGGTTCTGGAGGCTTTAAACTAGGGGTGAGCGGGTTCGGATTTCTGAAATCCGAACCCCCCCGAGCCCCCCCGATCCGAGGCAGATCCGAGTCAGGCTCGACTTTTCCCGCCTGACTCGGATCTGAAATCGAGGCAAAACGTCATCATCCCGCCTTCCGGGTCTCGCGGGTTTTGGAACCTATATAAGGTACCCGCGTCGGCGCCATTTTCTCACTCGGCTGTGGACAGTGAAGAGGGAGGGTGGGAGTTAGGGCTGGCTGGGGTGTGTAGTGTAGTGTAGTGTAGTGCAAAGTAGTGTTGTGCTGTGCTGTGCTGCGCTGTGCTGCTGTTGTCCATAGTGGCTGTGTCCACTACTTCAAAGTCCATAGGGGCTGGCTGGACTGTGTTGTGCAGTCAGTTCTCCATAGGGGCTGTGTCCACTCCAAAGTCCTGTGCAGTGTCCCAGTCCTAAAGGTGTGCTGTAGTGTTGTCCAGGGGGTGCTCTGTCAATCAGGGGTGCTCCCCCCAAGTGCTAAAAAAATAATATTTTTTCTGTGTTTGTAAATTGTGTGCGCAGTAGCCGTACGTGCATCAACAAAGTAGTGCCAAGCGTGCGCCTGTGTCATAAGTAAAGGGCCGGCTGGCTTGACCGTTAAAGGGTGCTGTAACCCCCAAAGTACACTCCAGTCCAAACCAAGAAAAAAAATATTTTCTGTGTTTGTGAATAGTGTGCGCAGTAGCCGCACGTGCATCAACAAAGTAGTGCCAAGCGTGTGCCTGTGTCATAAGTAAAGGGCCGGCTGGCTTCACCGTTAAAGGGTGCTGTAACCCCCAAAGTACACTCCAAACCAAATAACAAAATATTTTCTGTGTTTGGGAATTGTGTGCGCAGTAGCCGCACGTGCATCAACAAAGTAGTGCCAAGCGTGCGCCTGTGTCATAAGTAAAGGGCCGGCTGGCTTCACCGTTAAAGGGTGCTGTAACCCCCAAAGTACACTCCAAACCAAATAACAAAATATTTTTTCTGTGTTTGTGAATTGTGTGCGCAGTAGCCGCACGTGCATCAACAAAGAAGTGCCAAGCGTGCGCCTGTGTCATAAGTAAAGGGCCGGCTGGCTTGACCATTAAAGGGTGCTGTAACCCCCAAAGTACACTCCAGTCCAAACCAAAAAAAATATATTTTCTGTGTTTGTGAATTGTGTGCGCAGCAGCCGCACGTCCATCAACAAAGTAGTGCCAAGCGTGCGCCTGTGTCATAAGTAAAGGGCCGGCCGGCTTGACCGTTAAAGGGTGCTGTAACCCCCAAAGTACACTCCAAACCAAATAACAAAATATATTTTCTGTGTTTGTGAATTGTGTGCGCAGTAGCCGCATGTGCATCAACAAAGTAGTGCCAAGCGTGCGCCTGTGTCATAAGTAAAGGGCCAGCTGGCTTGGCCATTAAAGGGTGCTGTAACTCCCAAAGTACACTCCAAACCAAATAACAAAATATTTTTTCTGTGTTTGTGAATTGTGTGCGCAGTAGCCGCACGTGCATCAACAAAGTAGTGCCAAGCGTGCGCCTGTGTCATAAGTAAAGGGCCAGCTGGCTTGACCATTAAAGGGTGCTGTAACCCCCAAAGTACACTCCAGTCCAAACCAAAAAAAAAAATATTTTCTGTGTTTGTGAATTGTGTGCGCAGCAGCCGCACGTGCATCAACAAAGTAGTGCCAAGCGTGCGCCTGTGTCATAAGTAAAGCGCCGGCTGGCTTGACCATTAAAGGGTGCTGTAACCCCCAAAGTACACTCCAAACCAAATAACAAAATATTTTTTCTGTTTGTGAATTGTGTGCGCAGTAGCCGCACGTGCATCAACAAAGTAGTGCCAAGCGTGCGCCTGTGTCATAAGTAAAGGGCTGGCTGGCTTGACCGTTAAAGGGTGCTGTAACCCCCAAAGTACACTCCAAACCAAATAACAAAATATTTTCTGTGTTTGTGAATTGAGTGCGCAGTAGCCGCACGTGCATCAACAAAGTAGTGCCAAGCGTCCGACTGTGCCATAAGTAAAGGGCCGGCTGGCTTGACCATTAAAGGGTGCTGTAACCCCCAAAGTACACTCCAAACCAAATAACAAAATATTTTTTCTGTGTTTGTGAATTGTGTGCGCAGTAGCCGCACGTGCATCAACAAGGTATTGCCAAGCGTGCACCTGTGTCAAAAGTAAAGGGCCAGCTGGCTTCACCGTTACAGGGTGCTGTAACCCCCAAAGAACACTCCAAACCAAAAAAAAAAAAAAATTTCTGTGTTTATGAATTGTGTGCGCAGTAGCCGCACGTGCATCAACAAAGTAGTGCCAAGCGTGCGCCTGTGTCATAAGTAAAGGGCCGGCTGGCTTCACCGTTAAAGGGTGCTGTAACCCCCAAAGTACACTCCAAACCAAATAACAAAATATTTTTTCTGTGTTTGTGAATTGTGTGCGCAGTAGCCGCACGTGCATCAACAAAGTAGTGCCAAGCGTGCACCTGTGTCATAAGTAAAGGGCCGGCTGGCTTGACCGTTAAAGGGTGCTGTAACCCCCAAAGTACACTCCAAACCAAATAACCAAATATTTTTTCTGTGTTTGTGAATTGTGTGCGCAGTAGCAGCACGTGCATCAACAAAGTATTGCCAAGCGTGCGCCTGTGTCATAAGTAAAGGGCCGGCTGGCTTGAATGTTAAAGGGTGCTGTAACCCCCAAAGTACACTCCAAACCAAATAACAAAATATTTTTTCTGTGTTTGTGAATTGTGTGCGCAATAGCCGCACGTGCATCAACAAAGTAGTGCCAAGCGTGCACCTGTGTCATAAGTAAAGGGCCGGCTGGCTTGACCGTTAAAGGGTGCTGTAACCCCCAAAGTACACTCCAGTCCAAACCAAAAAAATATATATTTTCTGTGTTTGAGAATTGTGTGCGCAGTAGCCGCACGTGCATCAACAAAGTATTGCCAAGCGTGCGCCTGTGTCATAAGTAAAGGCCGGCTGGCATGACCGTTAAAGGGTGCTGTAACCCCCAAAGTACACTCCAAACCAAATAACAAAATATTTTTTCTGTGTTTGTGAATTGTGAGCGCAGTAGCCGCACGTGCATCAACAAAGTATTGCCAAGCGTGCGCCTGTGTCATAAGTAAAGGGCCAGCTGGCTTGACCATTAATGGGTGCTGTAACCCCCAAAGTACACTCCAAACCAAATAACAAAATATTTTTTCTGTTTGTGAATTGTGTGCGCAGTAGCCGCACGTGCATCAACAAAGTAGTGCCAAGCGTGCGCCTGTGTCATAAGTAAAGGGCCAGCTGGCTTGACCATTAAAGGGTGCTGTAACCCCCAAAGTACACTCCAAACCAAATAACAAAATATTTTCTGTGTTTGTGAATTGAGTGCGCAGTAGCCGCACGTGCATCAACAAAGTAGTGCCAAGCGTGCGCCTGTGCCATAAGTAAAGGGCCAGCTGGCTTGACCATTAAAGGGTGCTGTAACCCCCAAAGTACACTCCAAACCAAATAACAAAATATTTTTTCTGTGTTTGTGAATTGTGTGCGCAGTAGCCGCACGTGCATCAACAAAGTATTGCCAAGCGTGCACCTGTGTCATAAGTAAAGGGCCGGCTGGCTTCACCATTAAAGGGTGCTGTAACCCCCAAAGAACACTCCAAACCAAAAAAATAAAAAAATTTCTGTGTTTATGAATTGTGTGCGCAGTAGCCGCACGTGCATCAACAAAGTAGTGCCAAGCGTGCGCCTGTGTCATACGTAAAGGGCTGGCTGGTTGACCGTTAAAGGGTGCTGTAACCCCCAAAGTACACTCCAGTCCAAACCCAAAAAAAAAATATTTTCAGTGTTTGTGAATTGTGTGCGCAGTAGTCGCACGTGCATCAACAAAGTAGTGCCAAGCGTGCGCCTGTGTCATAAGTAAAGGTCCAACTGGCTTGACCGTTAAAGGGTGCTGTAACCCCCAAAGTACACTCCAAAACCAAATAACAAAATATTTTCTGTGTTTGTGAATTGTGTGCGCAGTAGCCGCACGTGCATCAACAAAGTAGTGCCAAGCGTGCGCCTGTGTCATAAGTAAAGGGCCGGCTGGCTTGACCGTTAAAGGGTGCTGTAACCCCCAAAGTACACTCCAAACCAAATAACAAAATATTTTCTGTGTTTGTGAATTGTGTGCGCAGTAGCCGCAAGTGCATCAACAAAGTAGTGCCAAGCGTGCGCCTGTGTCATAAGTAAAGGGCCAGCTGGCTTCACCGTTAAAGGGTGCTGTAACCCCCAAAGTACACTCCAAACCAAATAACAAAATATTTTTTCTGTGTTTGTGAATTGTGTGCGCAGTAGCCGCACGTGCATCAACAAAGTATTGCCAAGCATGCGCCTGTGTCATAAGTAAAGGGCCGGCTGGCTTCACCGTTAAAGGGTGCTGTAACCCCCAAAGTACACTCCAAACCAAATAACAAAATATTTTTTCTGTGTTTGTGAATTGTGTGCGCAGTAGCCGCACGTGCATCAACAAAGTAGTGCCAAGCGTGCACCTGTTTCATAAGTAAAGGACCGGCTGTCTTGACCGTTAAAGGGTGCTGTAACCCCCAAAGTACACTCCAAACCAAATAACCAAATATTTTTTCTGTGTTTGTGAATTGTGTGCGCAGTAGCAGCACGTGCATCAACAAAGTATTGCCAAGCGTGTGCCTGTGTCATAAGTAAAGGGCCGGCTGGCTTGACCGTTAAAGGGTGCTGTAACCGCCAAAGTACACTCCAAACCAAATAACAAAATATTTTTTCTGTGTTTGTGAATTGTGTGCGCAATAGCCGCACGTGCATCAACAAAGTAGTGCCAAGCGTGCGCCTGTGTCATAAGTAAAGGGCCAGCTGGCTTGACCGTTAATGGTTGCTGTAACCCCCAAAGTACACTCCAGTCCAAACCAAAAAAATATATATTTTCTGTGTTTGTGAATTGTGTGCGCAGTAGCCGCACGTGCATCAACAAAGTAGTGCCAAGCGTGCGCCTGTGTCATAAGTAAAGGGCCGGCTGGCTTGACCGTTAAAGGGTGCTGTAACCCCCAAAGTACACTCCAAACCAAATAACAAAATATTTTTTCTGTGTTTGTGAATTGTGTGCGCAGTAGCCGCATGTGCATCAACAATGTACTGCCAAGCGTGTGCCTGTGTCATAAGTAAAGGGCCGGCTGGCTTGACGGTTAAAGGGTGCTGTAACCCCCAAAGTACACTCCAAACCAAATAACCAAATATTTTTTCTGTGTTTGTGAATTGTGTGCGCAGTAGCCGCACGTGCATCAACAAAGTAGTGCCAAGCGTGCACCTGTGTCATAAGTAAAGGGCCGGCTGGCTTGACCGTTAAAGGTTGCTGTAACCCCCAAAGTACACTCCAAACCAAATAACAAAATATTTTTTCTGTGTTTGTGAATTGTGTGCGCAGTAGCCGCACGTGCATCAACAAAGTAGTGCCAAGCGTGCGCCTGTGTCATAAGTAAAGGGCCGGCTGGCTTGACAATTAAAGGGTGCTGTAACCCCCAAAGTACACTCCAAACCAAATAAAAAAATATTTTCTGTGTTTGTGAATTGTGTGCGCAGTAGCCGCACGTGCATCAACAAAGGAGCAGCGCCAAGCGTGCGCCTGTGTCCCATAAGTAAAGAGCCAGCTGGCTCATTTCTTAAAGGGTGGTGTAACCCACAAAGTGCACTACTCTCCAGCAAAAATAAAAAAATATTTTCTGTGTTTGTGTGCGCCTTAGCCTCCATTTATGTTATATCAAATCGATATAACATAAATGGAGGACCAAACTCCGATAAAAATAAAATTGAGAAAGATCAAGAACCACTTCCTCTTAGTGCTGAAGCTGCTGCCACTAGTCATGACATAGACGATAACATGCCATCAACGTCGTCTGCCAAGGCTGATTCCCAATGTCTTAGTAGAAGCCACATACAATCCCAAATGACAAAGTTCAGGAAAATGACCTTAAAAAAAACATTTAAATCATCTGAAGAGAAACGTAAACTTGCCAATATGCCATTTATGACACGGAGTGGCAAGGAACGGCTAAGGTCTTTCCCTATGTTCATGACTAGTGGTTCAGCTTCACATGACGATGGAAGCCCTCCTCCCACTAAAAAATTCAAACGAGTTAAGCTGGCAAAAGCACAGCGAAGAACTGTGCGTTCTAAGAAGATATCACAAATCCCCAAGGAGAGTCCAAGTGTGGTGGCGGTTGTGATGCCTGACCTTCCCAGCACTGGACGGGAAGAGGTGGCTCTTTCCACCATTTGCACGCCCCCTGCAAGTGCTGAAAGGAGCACCCACAGTCCACTTGCTGATATGCAAATTGAAGATGTCACTGTTGAAGTACAACAGGATGAGGATACTGGTGTAGCTGGCGCTGAGGAGGAAGTTGGCGAGGAGGATTCTGATGGTGAGGTGGTTTGTTTAAATCAGGCTCCAGGGGAGACAGTTGTTGTCCGTGGGATGAAAAAGCCCATCACGGTCATGCCTGGGCAGAAGACCAAACATTCCACCTCTTTGGTCTGGCAATATTTCTATCCAAATCCGGACAACAACTGTCTTGCCATATGTACCATATGTAAAGGTGGAATAAGTAGGGGTAGGGATGTTAACCACCTAGGAACATCCTCCCTTATACGGCACCTGCAGCGCATTCATAATAAGTTACTGTCAAGTTCAGAAACTTTGGCTAAGACCGTAAGCAGTCCAGGGACACCTAAATCCAGTTCTCCTGTTGTATCCAAGCGCCTGCAAACCACACCGTCAACTCCCTCCTCGTCAATTTTCTCCTTAGTCAGGATCGGAAGTAGTCCTGCAGGCCATGTCACTGGCATGACTGACTCTCCTATCCGGGATTCCTCTGGAGGATCCTGCATTGCTACGCCTCCTGCTGCCGCTGCTGCTGTTACTGCTGCTGGGAGTCGTTCATCACCCCAGAGAGGAAGTAGGAACACCACTACTTTTACTAAACAATTGACCCTCCAACAGTCCTTAGCGAGGAGGATGAAGTACGACAGCAGTCATCCTGAAGCAAAACGTATAACTGAGGCCTTGACTGCTATGTTGGTGTTAGACGTGCGCCCGGTATCCGCCATTAGTGCAGTGGGATTTAGACAATTGATGGAGGTAGTGTGTCCCCGGTTCCAAATCCCGTCTAGATTCCACTTCACTAGGCAGGCGATACCGAGACTGTACAGAAACGTCAGAAAAAGTGTCCTCAGTGTCCTGAAAAATGCCATTGTACCCAATGTCCACTTAACCACGGACATGTGGACAAGTGGAACAGGGCAGACTAAGGACTATATGACTGTGACAGCCCACTGGGTAGATGTATCACCTTACGCAGCAACAGCAGCAGCGTCACCAGTCGCAGCATCTCAGAAACGCCAGCTCGTTCCAAGGCAGGCTACGCTGTGTATCACTGGTTTCAGTAATAGGCACACCGCCGACAACCTCTTAGAGAAACTGAGGGAAATCATCACCCAGTGGCTTACCCCACTTAGACTCTCCTGGGGATTTGTGATATCTGACAACGCCACCAATATTGTGCGGGCATTACATCTGGGCAAATTCCAGCACGTCCCATGTTTTGCTCACACAATAAATTTGGTGGTGCAGAATTTTCTGAAAAGCGACAGGGGCGTGCAGGAGACGCTTTGGGTGGCCCAAAAAATTTCTGGCCACTTTCGCCATTCAGTGACTGCGTGCTAAAGACTGGAGCGCCAGCAAACACTCTTGAACCTGCCCCACCATCACCTGAAGCAAGAGGTTGTGACGCGGTGGAACTCAACCCTCTATATGCTTTAGAGAATGGAGGAGCAGCAAAAGGCCATTCAAGCCTATACATCCACCTATGACATAGGCAAAGGAGGGGGTATGCACCTGACTCAAGCGCAGTGGAGAATGATTTCCGTGTTGTGCAAGGTTCTCCAGCCCTTCGAACTTGCCACACGTGAAGTCAGTTCAGACACTGCCAGCTTGAGTCAGGTCATTCCCCTCATCAGGCTTTTGCAGAAGCAGCTGGAGAAAGTGAAGGAGGAGCTAAGACGGAGCGATTCCGCTCGGCATGTGGGACTTGTGGATGAAGCCCTTCATTCGCTTTGCCAGGATTCCAGGGTGGTCAATCTGTTGAAATCAGACCACTACATTTTGGCCACCGTGCTCGATCCTAGGTTTAAAGCCTATGTGGTGTCTCTCTTTCCGGCCGACACAAGCCTGCAGAGGTGCAAAGACCTGGTGGTGAACACACTGTCAGCTGAAGCGGAACGTGACACGTCAACAGCTCCTTCTTCATTTTCTCCCGCAACTGGGGCTGCCAGGAAAAAACTTAGGTATCCTAAGCAATCCACTGGCGGTGATGCAGGGCAGGCAGGACCAAGTTTGGACATCTGGTCTGGACTGAAGGACCTGGCAACAATTTCTGACATGTCTACTGTCACTACATATGATACTGTCACCATTGACAGAATGGTGGAGGATTACATCGGTGACAGCATCTAAGTAGGCATGTCAGACAGTCCATACCTGTACTGGCAGGAAAAAGAGGCAATTTGGAGGCCCCTGTACAAACTGGCTCTATTTTACCTGAGTTGCCCCCCCTCCAGTGTGTACTCCGAAAGAGTGTTTAGTGCAGCCGAGAACCTTGCCAGCGAAAGGCGTAGGAGGTTGCTTCAACAAAATGTGGAGAAGATGATGTTCATAAAAATGAATTATCAACTCTTCCAGGGAGACCAGCCTCCAGAACGTACAGAGGGACCTGTGGTGGTGGATTCCAGTAGGGACGAGTTAATACTCTGTGAGGATGAGGATGTACACAACACTGAAGAGGGTGAGGAATCGGTGGATGAGGAGGATGAGGACGACATCTTGCCTCCGTAGAGCCAGTTTGTGCAGGGACAGATTAATTGCCAGCTTGTTTTGTGGGGGCCCAAACGAACCAATCATTTCAGCCACAGTTGTGTGGCAGACCCTGGCGCTGAAATGATTGCTTTGTTAAAGTGTGCATGTCCTGTTTATACAACATAAGGGTGGGTGGGAGGGCCCAAGGACAATTCCATCTTGCACCTCTTTTTTTTCTTTGCATTATGTACAGTTTGGGGCCTAGTTTTTCAAACTGCCATCCTGTCTGCCACTGCAGTATCACTCCTAGATGGGTCACGTGTTTGTGCCGCCCACTCGTGTCGCTTAGCATAGTCATCCAGCTACCTCGGTGCAGCCTTTTGGACATAAAAACACTATTGTGAGGTGTGAGGTGTTCAGAATAGACTGGAAATTAGTGGAAATTAAGGTTATTGAGGTTAATAATAGCATAGGAGCAGAAAAACCAACACATTCTGTGATTTTAGCTGTTTTTATGCTTTTTTTAAAAAAAATACAGATCCAAAACACAAAACCCAGAACCCAAAACACGGAAGGGTGGTTTTGGCAAAACCAATCCAGATCCAAAACACGAAGAAAGATCCAGATCCAAAACCAAAACACGAAAAGTGGCCGGTGCACACCCCTACTTTAAACCTCTGTGTTGCCATCAGTATTGCCAGCATCCCCTGTGGTCTATAACCCAGAGCAGTATTTGTAGTGATCACCTGCAATTAGAGATGTGTGCGGCCCCCTGTGTTTTGGCTTTAGCAAAACCTCCCTCAAATGTTATGGTTTTGGCAAAACTACCCTCAAGTGTTTTTTGGTTCGGTTTTGGATTTCTTTAAAACTGATAAAAACAGCTAAAGTCGTGTCATTTGGACCTGTGTACATGCTATCCAAAATCCAAGATCCAGTTTATAGATCTGAATTCGAAACTTACAGCAAAACCTGAGCTGGGGCTCAGCACTACTCGAAAACTGAAAGGGAACCAAGTCATGACTTGATTCAGCAAAACCGAACCACTCATCTCTACCTGCAATGTGCATATAATGTTCACCATATGGATATGGATTATGTATTTTGTATACCATTGACTGTTATTGCTCTGATGACTGTTTTAATGATCTATGTATGTAATACTAACATTTAGTTTTATATAAGTTTATTAGATTTCTTATATTGACAAACAGTGTATGATTAACTTTGTATTATTGTATCCAGATATAGGGCCAAATGTAATAGGTAGTCTGTTTTGGTAAATTGCTAGTTTGGTGCTAAACTCACAATTTTTCACAACTTTCCAATGTAATAGAGTGTCTGTTCACTAAAACTCGCATTTTTCAGAGTACCTAAAACTCTCCATTCTCAAACTCGCATCCAGATGTTTTCTAAGAGTTACTAAGGGCCAAATGTAATAGGTAGTCTGTTTTGTTAAATTGCGAGTTTGGTGCTAAACTCGCAATTTTTCACAACTCTCCAATGTAATAGGTAGTCTGTTTTGGTAAATTGCGAGTTTGGTGCTAAACTCGCAATTTTTCACAACTCTCCAATGTAATAGGTAGTCTGTTTTGGTAAATTGCGAGTTTGGTGCTAAACTCGCAATTTTTCACAACTCTCCAATGTAATAGGGTGTCTGTTCACTAAAACTCGCATTTTTCAGAGTACCTAAAACTCTCCATTCTCAAACTCGCATCCAGATGTTTTCACATTGAAAACAATCAACTCGCCCAATGTAATAGAGTGTCTGTTTCAGACTCGCAAAAAAAAGATTACCAAAAGTCCCCAAATAATAGACCTGCTTCAGGCTAGCGAGTACATCCTGAGCAGGTCAGATTAACACAGAAACATGCACATATCCATGAGATATGTACATGTTTCTGTGTGTACTTATGTTAAATGTTTTTAAATAAAAAAAATGATGTGCACCCTCTCCCCAAAAGAATAACCAGCCCCGGGCTTTATAAAGCCTGTTCTGGTTCTGAAAATACAGGGGCCAAAATGCGTAGGGGGCCCCTGTATATTAAGAACCAGCACAGGGCTTTGTTGAGCTGGTCCTGGTTCTGGAAAATCAGGGGACAAAACGAGTAGGGGTCCCCTGAAAATTCCAGAACCAGCACCGAACTCTAGCGTCTAGCGGGGGGATAATTCCACAGCCAGGGAAAACCTTTCACCGGTTTCCCCGGCCAAAGCATTATACCTGACCGCTAGTCAGTCCGGGCCGGGGATCCCAGGGGAGTTGAGGACCCCCCCCAATAAAGGGGTCCCCCTCTCCAGGGCACCCCAGGCCTAGACTGATAGCCCGGGGCTATCCCCGGAACCCTAGGGCGGTGGGTGCCGGGTTGATAGTGTAAAGTGTAAAGTGTAAAATAAAATTTTCCATATTGTCTTTATTTGTAGAACCACAAGTACCAGCAAGCCTCCCCTGTATGCTGGTATTTGGAGAACCACAAATACTAGCATGTGGGGCATTATGGGCCCGCTGGCACTTGTAATTCCACAACTAAAGAAATACGTAAATAAACAAACTGACACCGTGAAAGTATAAGTTTAATAAAACATACATGCACACTCACACTCACACATACTCACCTAGTATCCGAAGTAATCCATAGGGGTGTACCTGAAAAAAAAAATCCTCACCTCTCCTATGCGTCGATCACGTCATCTTCTGCAAGTAGGCAATCCAGGGGTTAAAATAAAAAAACGCAAAAAAACCCAAACCATACGGACCGAGCAAAGGTATGTGTGTACACATACCTTTGCTCCGCGTAAATGACCGGGGCACACGTGTGCCCCGTAAGTGAAGGGGCCGCCAGCCAATCAGGGAGCATCTCCATCGGAGCAGCTCCCTGATTAGCTGAATGCGGTCAGCCTGTGTGTCCCATAGACGTCTATGGTGAGAAATCCCCATAGACGTCTATTGTGGGAACCGCTACATCGTAGCCGCAAGATTAATTGATGTTAATCTTGTGGTTACATCAATGATACAATGTCGCAATTTGGTGGGATCTATGGTGGGATTTCTTTTTTGTTTTTGTAAATGAGGTGATCTTTTATAAGTAGCAATTTTTTTTGTTTGTTGATAGGTAGCTAGTGTTGTGCAATAATAACTTTCTTTGTTTATTTGTTCTTCAGCACGTTTTCTTTATTGCTGTGGTTATATAGATAAATAATGTGATAAAAATACTGGGGAAGTTATTGATGGGAGGTATATATGTCTCAGGTTCTTAACTCCTGTGTGGTAATCACAAGGTAATGAGCAACCTTGATTACCAGATCACCTGTGAGAGGGTTATAAAAAGGTGTGTCAGTTTCTCTGATCAGTCTCTCACTGCCTGGGGGAAACAGGCTGTAGGCCTGATGAGAGACACTGGTTTTGTTTGATGTAAGTTACAGTAGGTCCTTCCACCTGGAGAGAAGAAACTTTGTTAGTCAGAGCAGGCTAGGATTTATTTTCATGTTTTGCTTATTGTATGATGCCAAATAAAACTAGATGAGGCTACTTGCACTGGGCTGATGCGCTATTAATTGGCTGCTGCATGAGAAGATAAAGATGGCACCCCATAACCTGATATTGCAAATATATATTGGGTTTTTGTGTCTGACTCGGATCCCAAAACGAGGCAAAATGTCATCAAAT
The DNA here is from genome assembly GCA_031769625.1 of Taudactylus pleione. Taxonomy (NCBI): domain Eukaryota; kingdom Metazoa; phylum Chordata; class Amphibia; order Anura; family Myobatrachidae; genus Taudactylus; species Taudactylus pleione. Next base: position 21,405,221 of record JAUIMM010000052.1, on the reverse strand, counting down.
AAACATCAAATAAAGGTACCCAGTTATCGGCGCCATTTCACTCTGTGAGTGAAGTGAACAGATGTGCTGTGTCTGTCCAGGGATGCTGTGTCTGTCCAGGGTGCTGAGTCTGTCCAGGAGTGCTGTGTCTGTACAGGGCAGGGGCTGCTGTGTCTATCAGCGGCTGCTGTCCATCCAGGGTCAGTGGCTGCTGTGTCCATCCAGGGGTTGAAGTCCATCAAGGGCAGTGGCTGCTGTGTCCATCCAGAGGCTGCTGTGTCCATCCAGGGACAGGGGCTGCTGTGTCCATCCAGGTGCTGCTGTGTCCATACAAGGCAGGGGCTGCTGTGTCCATCCAGGGGTTGCTGTGCCAATGAGGGGCAGTGGCTTCTGTGTCCATCTAGGGGCTGCTGTGTCCATCCAGGGACAGTGGCTGTTGTTTACATTAAGGGGCTGCTGTGTCCATCCAGGGGCAGTGTCTGCTGTGTCCATCCTGGGGCAGTGGCTGCTGTGTCCATCTAGGGGCTGCTTTGTCCATCCAGGGGCAGTGGCTGCTGTGTCCATAAAGGGCAGGGGCTGCTGTGGCAATCCAGGGGTTGCTGTGTCCATCCAGGGACAGGTGCTGCTGTGTCCATCCAGGGGTGCTCTGTCCATCCAAGGGTGCCCAGTGTAAAAAAAATAAAAGCTAATAATATAATTTTTTTTGTGCTGTACCCCAATTTACTATATTATTTTTTTTACTGTGTTGCAGACCGCAGTGTAATATTCATATATGTATTTTCACACTATAAGTCATAGCGCAGTGTAATATTCATACAGGTATTGTGATACTGTAAGTGTAACGGCAGCATAATATATACATATTGTAATATACACGTATTGTTATTTGTAAGTGTATACGAAGTGTAATGTTCACCACATACAGTCAGGTGCATAGATATTGGGACATTGACAGAATTTTCATATTTTGGCCTCTATTCACCAGCACAATGGCTTTGAAATGAAACAAACAAGATGTGCTTTAACTGCAGACTTTCAGATTTAATTTGAGGGTAATTACATCCAAATCAGGTAAACGGTGTAGGAATTACAACAGTTTCTATATGTGCGTCCCACTTTTTAAGGGGCCAAAAGTAATGGGACTCTCAACTCAAAAGCTATTTCATGGACAGGTGTGGGCTATTCCCTCATTATTTCATTATCAATTAAGCAGGTAAAAGGTTTGGAGTTGATTCTAGGTGTGACATATGCATTTGGAATCAGTTGCTGTCGACTCTCAATATGAGATCCAAAGAGCTGTCACTATCAGTGAAGCAAGCCATCATTAGGCTGAAAAATCAAAACAAACCCATCAGAGAGATAGCAAAAAAATTAGGTGTGGCCAAATCAACTGTTTTTAACATTCATAAAAAGAAAGAACACGCCGGAGAGCTCAGCAACACCAAAAGACCCGGAAGACCATGGAAAACAACTGTGGTGGATGACAGAAGAATTATTTCCGTGGTGAAGAAAAACCCCTTCACAACAGTTGGCCAAATCAAGAACACTCTCCAGGAGTTAGGTGTATATGTGTCAAAGTCAACAATCAAGAGAAGACTTCACAAGAGTGAATATAGAGGGTTCACCACAAGATGTAAACCATTGGTGAGCCACAAAAACAGGAAGACCAGATTACAGTTTTCCAAACAACATCTAAAAAAGCCATTACAGTTCTGAAACAACATCCTATGGACAGATGAGACAAAGATCAACTTGTACCAGAGTGATGGGAAGAGAAGAGTATGGAGAAGGAAAGGAACTGCTCATGATCCAAAACATACCACCTCATCAGTGTATCCTTTTTAAAAAAAATTAAAATCGTTAAGGCACAGGAACCAACTATGTGCTTAAAAATGTCACAAATCCATAAGGAGAGTCTAAGCGTGGGTGGGTGGCATGTGTGAGCCTGACCTTTCCAAAACTGTACTCGAAGAGGAGCCTCCTTCCACCACTTGTGCATCCTCTGCAAATGTGGGGATGAGCAGCACAAGTCGAGCTGACATAGAAATCGAGGATACTTCTGTGGAAGTGCACCAGGATGAGGATATTTGTGTAGCTGACGCTAAGAAGAATGTTGAGGATGAGGATGTTGTTGATGAGGATGTTGTTTGTGTAAATCAGGCCCCAGTGGAAACAGTTGTTGTCCATGATAAGGAAAAGCCCATTGTCATTCCTGGGCAAAAAACAAAAAAATCCACTTCTTATGTGTGGAATAATTTCTACCCAAATCTGGACAATTGTCAAGCTATCTGTATAATTGTCATGCCAGCGTAAGTAGAGGTAGGGATCTTAACCATTTAGGAACCTCCTCCCTGTTATGTCATCTACAGCGCATCCATCCAAAGTGTTTGCAAAATTCAGAAACTTTGGCTAAAAAAGTAACAACAAGCAGTCCATCATCAGCTAGCTCCCTTCTATCTGCTAGATTCAAGCACCTGGCATCTTCCCCACCAACACCTTCATCAACAATATCCTCAATCATGATTGGAACTAGGGGCCTGATTTAGAGCCGGACGTTCTGACCTGAGCGCTCGCTCTGAATCAGGGCCCTCCTACCTAAACTTGGAGTGGCCTCCTGGCCGCTCGCATAGCTGTGGGTGACCACCCACAGCATATGCGAAAGGCCAAAAAGATGGTCGCGATGGTCAAGACCATCGCGACCATCGGGCTTGCGATGAGATCCTGCGGTAGGGTCTCGGTGACCGCAAGCCCTGGAGTGATTTTGGCTCTATCAGAGCCAAAATCACTCCCACTGACATCACTAGTGATGTCAGTGGGGCCGGCCCCAGACGGTAGGCCTGCTGCTGGAAGTGGATCTTCATCCCCGAAGGAGACCAGGAAGACTACTAGTAGTATTTCTAAAAACAATTGACTGTTAAATAATCTTTTGCAAGGGGGAGCAAGTATGACAGCAGTCACCCAGTTGCACAGCGGATCACTGATGCCATAACATCTATGCTGGTATTAGATGTGCGTCCGCTATCCACCATTAGTGAAGTGGGTTTTAGACAGTTAATTGAGGCCCTGTGTCCCTGCTACCAAATTCCATTTGGGTTCCACTTCACTAGAAAAAATTTCCCAGCCTGTACAGGGACAAAAAAAATCTTGATATTGTGTGAAAATGGTATACACACTGATAATGGTGAGGAATCAGATGATAATGGTGACAACATCTTGCCTCTATAAAGCCAGTTTATGCATGGAGAGATCATTGCCAGCAATGTCAGCTGCCCGTTGGTAGCTTGTTTTGTGGGAGCCCAAACAAACCAATCGCTTCAGCCACAATTGGCAGTCCCTGTCACTGAAGTGATTGGTTTGTTAAACTGTGCATGTCCTGTTTACTATATACAGTGCAACATAAGGGTGGGTGGAAGAGCCCAAGGACAATTTCATCTTGCACGGCTTTTCTTTGCATTATGTGCTGTTTGGGGTATTGCTGTCTGACATTTTTAATTTAAAAGTTTATTAAACTGCCATCCTGTCTGTCACTCTGTGCCACTCTCTGCCATGTTGGAAGCTGAACTGATACATATTAGTGCCGTCTACTGCTGTCACTTAGCTTATTCAGACAGCTCGCTTGATGCAACCTTTTGGCCTAAACTGGATGAAATCAATATTGTGAGCTGTGAGGTGGTCAAAATTGACTGGAAATGACTGGAAATACAGTAGATGTTATTGAGGTTAATAATACTGTAAGAACAAAATCAGACCCAAATTGTGTGATTACAGCTATTTTTATGATTTATTTAAAAAAATACAGATCAAAAACCAAAACCAAAACACGCAAGGGTTTTTTTTGTAAAAAAAACAAATCCAGATCCAAAACCAAAACACAGGGGTCGGTGCACATCCATAATATATATTTTACATATACAGCATATGTGTATATATGTATATATATATATATATATATATATGTAAATAAATATATATATATAGTATATATATATATATATAAATATATATAGAGAGAGAGAGAGTGAGAGAGAGAGAAGCACATAATTATAATTTATTTATTTATTTAGTACCAGTTATTTATATAGCGCACACATATTCTGCAGTGCTTTACAGAGAATTGGCCATTCACATCAGTATGTATTGAGAGACATACATGGAATGGCATAGATAGAGATAGATAGATAGATAGATAGATAGATAGATAGATAGATAGATAGATAGATAGATAGATAGGCAAAAAAATAGATTTCAGTGCTGAAACTCAGGCAGTTTCAGATTTATCAGATCAGTAGCCTGATGATGTAACTGGCTAACATCATAAACAACCTTTGTGTTGTCACTCAGCTTTGGAAAAAAGTCAATGCTTTGTATTTAAGTGGTAGGGATTAGCGGATTGCGCACACAAATTAACCCACTATTTATACCATATGCTGCTGGTTTACAGGGGTGTTCCAAAACCCCTTTTAACAAATAGCACAAAAGGAAAAAAACTTAGCGCTCTATGGTATAGAAATGTGTGTGTTATTTCTATACAGGTGTTATAGTATACATCACAATGCTTTGTATTTAACTGTCAATTGTCAGCTGTATCTGACTTTTTGACTTTTTACTATGTAAGGTAATCTTAATCATGTTGCTGGTTAACACCATCGGCAACTTGTGTGATGTCACTCAACTTTGGTATAACTTTTGGTATAAAAGGTCACTGACTGATTTAGTTTGTCCCTTATTAGCTGTGTTTGCTCTTGTGACATCTCATGGTGTATAAAAACCTTATTTTGACCTAAATATTATATGAAAGTAATTTTAGATGTATATATAGATAAAGATCGATAATAGATAAATAGAATAGATAAATAGATAGAAGTGGTGAAAGATTTACATTTATCACATTAGTAGGATAATCAAGTTACTGTCTAATCTCATAAACAGCCCTTGTGATTTCACTCAGCTTTGGCATAAAAGCCACTGTTTGGTATATAAATATCATTTGTCAGCTGTATCTTCTTTTTTCAAAATGTTTTTATTTGAATTTTCACTGTAATGAATACAATAGATTGTATAAACATACAAAATAGTGATAACAAAGCAGTGGGTAATAATAGTCACATTGAAGACAACATATAACAAATCTATAATTGGGAATATATCCTCACATAAAAAAAATTATACAAATCAGGTAACACATATATAAATGATACTAAATTATTGATGAGAAGGAGGTAAAGATGAAAAGAAAGAAAAGAAGAAGAAAAGAAGGAAAGAAGGAAGAGAAAAAAAGGGAATCACCTATAGCCCAATACCATCTACAACATGAGCCATTAGTTTATCCAAATTGATTAGGGGGATCAGATTGAAATACTCTGGTTTTGTACCATATCGTAGAACAAAAGCAATTATGAAATTGTTGATTAAGATGTTTAAAGTATCAATAAAAGATTGCCATATAGAGAATAATTTCTCCAGTCATTGTTCTTTATGTAAGGACGTCTCTACCCAGTTCGTTTTGAACACTTGATAAAGCTTTTCTTTAAACATTTGTATAGAGGGAATGGAAGAATGTATCCATTGCTGCAATATACACTTCCTAGCCATGGCTAAAAGAATCTAAAGCAGTCTATGACAACCTGGTGAAATTGTAGCGTGGTTGTGAGAATGCCAAAGATGGCCCATTCTGGGGTCTACGGTAAAATATTTATTAGCTCCGAAAAAGCAAAATTGCTTAACTTGAAGCCAAAAATCTATAATAGAGATGAAATCCCAAAAACAATGATAGAGGGAAGCATCTGGTCTCGTACATTTTGGGTAAGTGGACAAAGAGTAAAGAGCAATTAAATGACTATGAGAGGGAGAAAAATATCCCCTATAAAAAATTTTTATAAAACATTTCCTGATAGGTTGTAACTGATAAAATTCATATAGAATGTAAAAGAGCATTCAGAACTTTTGATTCACTAAGGTTTCTTTTCTCACTGGTTTAGACAAGGGGCTGTACAGACAATGTCATTTTCCTTCCCATCTCTCTCAATCCCTGAAATTTCATACAGGGTTGAGTCAGCTTGGAAAGAATTTAAGCTTAATAACTTATCCCATGAGGAGGAAGAGCCCCACTTATTTTGGCAGGCCCCTAAGCCAGTTGACCGAGGTACAAACATTCTTGTGCATGGCAGATAGTAGGAAAAGACTCTTAAATTCTTACATAACCACACAATCAGCACTAACAGTGACCTACCAACAATTCAAATTTACTCCTACCTCCAAAACTAGACTTCATTAACAGGACACCAAAACTCATTTTGAGGAACTACCTCGAGGGGAGTGTTACGCTTTCCATAAGGATATTTGATTCTACAAGTGTGGTAATAAAATAGGGTAATTACTCACAACATCAGATGGATCCCTAACTTCCTCTAGTGCTGAGAATACAGAAACTATGAGATCATTTTATGCACAATTATATTCACAGCCCATTTCTTCAGACCAATTTTATAACCTCTTCTACCACTTCCGCCTCTTCTACACCTTCTATCTTTTGGGAAAGTATTCCTATACCCAAATATCACGCAATTTAAGTGCAAAATTGGCAGGTACTGATGGTATAAATAATGACTTCTACTGACACCTTTCCTCTAGGATTTGTGATACCCTTGCCAGAATTTATAACCACAATATTCCCAAAATACCGCACTGCTCTATTTTAACTAGGGGTGTGCACCGGCCACTTTTCGTGTTTTGTGTTTTGGTTTTGGATCTGGATCTTTCTTCGTGTTTTGGATCTGGATTGGTTTTGCCAAAACCACCCTTCCGTGTTTTGGGTTCTGGGTTTTGTGTTTTGGATCTGTATTTTTTTTTTAAAAAGCATAAAAACAGCTAAAATCACAGAATTTGTTGGTTTCTCTGCTCCTATGCTATTATTAACCTCAATAACCTTAATTTCCACTCATTTCCAGTCTATTCTGAACACCTCACACCTCACAATAGTGTTTTTATGTCCAAAAGGTTGCACCGAGGTAGCTGGATGACTATGCTAAGCGACACGAGTGGGCGGCACAAACACGTGACCCATCTAGGAGTGACACTGCAGTGGCAGACAGGATGGCAGTTAGAAAAACTAGGCCCCAAACTGTACATAATGCAAAGAAAAAAAAGAAATGCAAGATGGAATTGTCCTTGGGCCCTCCCACCCACCCTTATGTTGTATAAACAGGACATGCACACTTTAACAAATCAATCATTTCAGCGCCAGGGTCTGCCACACAACTGTGGCTGAAATGATTGGTTCGTTTGGGCCCCCACAAAACAAGCTGGCAATTAATGTGTCCCTGCACAAACTGGCTCTACGGAGGCAAGATGTCATCCTCATCCTCCTCATCCACCGATTCCTCACCCTCTTCAGTGTGTACATCCTCATCCTCACAAAGTATTAACTCGTCCCCACTTGAATCCACCACCACAGGTCCCTCTGTACCTTCTGGAGGCTGGTCTCCCTGGAAGAGCTGATAATTCATTTTGATGAACATCATCTTCTCCACATTCTGTGGAAGCAACCTCCTACGCCTTTCGCTGGCAAGGTTCCCGGCTGCACTAAACACTCTTTCGGAGTACACACTGGAGGGGGGGCAACTCAGGTAAAATAGAGCCAGTTTGTACAGGGGCCTCCAAATTGCCTCTTTTTCCTGCCAGTACAGGTATGGACTGTCTGACATGCCTACTTGGATGCTGTCACCGATGTAATCCTCCACCATTCTGTCAATGGTGACAGTATCATATGTAGTGACAGAAGACATGTCAGAAATTGTTGCCAGGTCCTTCAGTCCAGACCAGATGTCCAAACTTGGTCCTGCCTGCCCTGCATCACCGCCAGTGGATTGCTTAGGATACCTAAGTTTTTTCCTGGCAGCCCCAGTTGCGGGAGAAAATGAAGAAGGAGCTGTTGACGTGTCACGTTCCGCTTCAGCTGACAGTGTGTTCACCACCAGGTCTTTGCACCTCTGCAGGCTTGTGTCGGCCGGAAAGAGAGACACCACATAGGCTTTAAACCTAGGATCGAGCACGGTGGCCAAAATGTAGTGGTCTGATTTCAACAGATTGACCACCCTGGAATCCTGGCAAAGCGAATGAAGGGCTTCATCCACAAGTCCCACATGCCGAGCGGAATCGCTCCGTCTTAGCTCCTCCTTCACTTTCTCCAGCTGCTTCTGCAAAAGCCTGATGAGGGGAATGACCTGACTCAAGCTGGCAGTGTCTGAACTGACTTCACGTGTGGCAAGTTCGAAGGGGGAGAACCTTGCACAACATGTAAATCATTCTCCACTGCGCTTGAGTCAGGTGCATACCCCCTCCTTTGCCTATGTCATAGGTGGATGTATAGGCTTGTATGGCCTTTTGCTGCTCCTCCATCCTCTGAAGCATATAGAGGGTTGAGTTCCACCGCGTCACAACCTCTTGCTTCAGGTGATGGCGGGGCAGGTTCAAGAGTGTTTGCTGGCGCTCCAGTCTTCGGCACGCAGTCGCTGAATGGCGAAAGTGGCCAGAAATTTTTCGGGCCACCCAAAGCGTCTCCTGCACGCCCCTGTCGCTTTTCAGAAAATTCTGCACCACCAAGTTTATTGTGTGAGCAAAACATGGGACGTGCTGGAATTTGCCCAGATGTAATGCCCGCACAATATTGGTGGCGTTGTCAGATATCACAAATCCCCAGGAGAGTCTAAGTGGGGTAAGCCACTGGGCGATGATTTCCCTCAGTTTCTCTAAGAGGTTGTCAGCGGTGTGCCTCTTACTGAAACCGGTGATACACAGCGTAGCCTGCCTTGTAACGAGCTGGCGTTTCTGAGATGCTGCTACTGGTGACGCTGCTGCTGTTGCTGTGTAAGGTGATACATCTACCCAGTGGGCTGTCACAGTCATATAGTCCTTAGTCTGCCCTGTTCCACTTGTCCACATGTCCGTGGATAAGTGGACATTGTGTACAACGGCATTTTTCAGGACACTGAGGACACTTTTTCTGACGTTTCTGTACAGTCTCGGTATCGCCTGCCTAGTGAAGTGGAATCTAGACGGGATTTGGAACCGGGGACACACTACCTCCATCAATTGTCTAAATCCCACTGCACTAATGGCGGATACCGGGCGCACGTCTAACACCAACATAGCAGTCAAGGCCTCAGTTATACGTTTTGCTTCAGGATGACTGCTGTCGTACTTCATCCTCCTCGCTAAGGACTGTTGGAGGGTCAATTGTTTAGTAAAAGTAGTGGTGTTCCTACTTCCTCTCTGGGATGATGAACGACTCCCAGCAGCAGCAACAGCAGCAGCAGCAGCAGTAGGCGTAGCAATGCAGGATCCTCCAGAGGAATCCCGGATAGGAGAGTCAGTCATGCCAGTGACATGGCCTGCAGGACTACTTCCGATCCTGACTAAGGAGGAAATTGACGAGGAGGGAGTTGACAGTGTGGTTTGCAGGCGCTTGGATACAACAGGACAATGGGATTTAGGTGTCCCTGGACTGCTTACGGTCTTAGCCAAAGTTTCTGAACTTGACAGTAACTTTTTATGAACGCGCTGCAGGTGCCGTATAAGGGAGGATGTTCCTAGGTGGTTGACGTCCCTACCCCTACTTATTTCACCTTTACATATGGTACATATGGCAAGACAGTTGTTGTCCGGATTTGGATAGAAATATTGCCAGACCAAAGAGGTGGAATGTTTGGTCTTCTGCCCAGGCATGACCGTGATGGGCTTTTTCATCCCACGGACAACAACTGTCTCCCCCGGAGCCTGATTTAAACAAACCACATCACCATCAGAATCCTCCTCGCCAACTTCCTCCTCAGCGCCAGCTACACCAGTATCCTCATCCTGTTGTACTTCAACAGTGACATCTTCAATTTGCATATCAGCAAGTGGACTGTGGGTGCTCCTTTCAGCACTTGCAGGGGGCGTGCAAATGGTGGAAAGAGCCACCTCTTCCCGTCCAGTGCTGGGAAGGTCAGGCATTGCAACCACCACCACACTTGGACTCTCCTTGGGGATTTGTGATATCTTCTTAGAAAGCACAGTTCTTCGCTGTGCTTTTGCCAGCTTAACTCTTTTGATTTTTTTAGTGGGAGGAGGGCTTCCATCGTCATGTGAAGCTGAACCACTAGTCATGAACATACTAGGGATCGACCTTAGCCGTTCCTTGCCACTCCGTGTCGTAAATGGCATATTGGCAAGTTTACGTTTCTCTTCAGCTGATTTAAATGTCTGTTTCAAGGTCATTTTCCTGAACTTTGCCATTTGGGATTGTATGTGCCCTCTACTATGACATTGGGCATCGGCCTTGGCAGACGACGTTGATGGCATGTTATCGTCTATGTCATGACTAGTGGCAGCAGCTTCAGCACTAGGAGGAAGTGGTTCTTGATCTTTCTCTATTTTATTTTTATCGGAGAAAGTTTGGTCCTCCATTTATGTTATATCGATTTGATATATACGTGCGGCTAAACACAGAAAATAATTTTTTTTTTGGTTTGGACTGGAGTGTACTTTCGGGGGTTACAGCACCCTTAACGGTCAAGCCAGCCGGCCCTTTACTTATGACACAGGCGCACGCTTGGCACTACTTTGTTGATGCACGTGCGGCTACTGCGCACACAATTCACAAACACAGAAAATAATTTTTTTTTTGGTTTGGACTGGAGTGTACTTTCGGGGGTTACAGCACCCTTTAACGGTCAAGCCAGCCGGCCCTTTACTTATGACACAGGCGCACGCTTGGCACTACTTTGTTGATGCACGTGCGGCTACTGCGCACACAATTCACAAACACAGAAAATAATTTTTTTTTTGGTTTGGACTGGCGTGTACTTTCGGGGGTTACAGCACCCTTAACGGTCAAGCCAGCCGGCCCTTCACTTATGACACAGGCGCACGCTTGGCACTACTTTGTTGATGCACGTGCGGCTACTGCGCACACAATTCACAAACACAGAAAATAATTTTTTTTTTGGTTTGGACTGGAGTGTACTTTCGGGGGTTACAGCACCCTTTAACGGTCAAGCCAGCCGGCCCTTTACTTATGACACAGGTGCACGCTTGGCACTACTTTGTTGATGCACGTGCGGCTACTGCGCACACAATTCACAAACACAGAAAATAATTTTTTTTTTGGTTTGGACTGGAGTATTCTTTCGGGGGTTACAGCACCCTTTAACGGTCAAGCCAGCCGGCCCTTTACTTATGACACAGGCGCACGCTTGGCACTACTTTGTTGATGCACGTGCGGCTACTGCGCACACAATTCACAAACACAGAAAATAATTTTTTTTTGGTTTGGACTGGAGTGTACTTTCGGGGGTTACAGCACCCTTAACGGTCAAGCCAGCCGGCCCTTTACTTATGACACAGGCGCACGCTTGGCACTACTTTGTTGATGCACGTGCGGCTACTGCGCACACAATTCACAAACACAGAAAATATTTTTTTTTTTGGTTTGGACTGGAGTGTGCTTTGGGGGTTACAGCACCCTTTAACGGTCAAGCCAGCCGGCCCTTTACTTATGACACAGGCGCACGCTTGGCACTACTTTGTTGATGCACGTGCGGCTACTGCGCACACAATTCACAAACACAGAAAATAATTTTTTTTTGGTTTGGACTGGAGTGTACTTTCGGGGGTTACAGCACCCTTTAACGGTCAAGCCAGCCGGCCCTTTACTTATGACACAGGCGCACGCTTGGCACTACTTTGTTGATGCACGTGCGGCTACTGCGCACACAATTCACAAACACAGAAAATATTTTTTTTTTTGGTTTGGACTGGAGTGTACTTTGGGGGTTACAGCACCCTTTAACGGTCAAGCCAGCCGGCCCTTTACTTATGACACAGGCGCACGCTTGGCACTACTTTGTTGATGCACGTGCGGCTACTGCGCACACAATTCACAAACACAGAAAATAATTTTTTTTTGGTTTGGACTGGAGTGTACTTTCAGGGGTTACAGCACCCTTAACGGTCAAGCCAGCCGGCCCTTTACTTATGACACAGGCGCACGCTTGGCACTACTTTGTTGATGCACGTGCGGCTACTGCGCACACAATTCACAAACACAGAAAATAATTTTTTTTTTGGTTTGGACTGGAGTGTACTTTCGGGGGTTACAGCACCCTTAACGGTCAAGCCAGCCGGCCCTTTACTTATGACACAGGCGCACGCTTGGCACTACTTTGTTGATGCACGTGCGGCTACTGCGCACACAATTCACAAACACAGAAAATAATTTTTTTTTGGTTTGGATTGGAGTGTACTTTCGGGGGTTACAGCACCCTTTAACGGTCAAGCCAGCCGGCCCTTTACTTATGACACAGGCGCACGCTTGGCACTACTTTGTTGATGCACGTGCGGCTACTGCGCACACAATTCACAAACACAGAAAATATATTATTTTTTTAGCACTTGGGGGGAGCACCCCTGATGGACAGAGCACCCCCTGGACAACACTACAGCACCTCTTTAGGACTGGGACACTGCACAGGACTTTGGAGTGGACACAGCCCCTATGGAGAACTGACTGCACAACACAGTCCAGCCAGCCCCTATGGACTTTGAAGTAGTGGACACAGCCCCTATTAACAACAGCAGCACAGCACAACACAGCCAGCCCCTATGGACTTTGAAGTAGTGGACAACAGCAGCACTACACTACACTACACTACACAGCCCTAATTCCCACCCTCCCTCTTCACTGTCCACAGCCGAGTGAGAAAATGGCGCCGACGCGGGTACCTTATATAGGATCCAAAACCCGCGAGACTCGGAAGGCGGGATGATGACGTTTTGCCTCGATTTCAGATCTGAGTCTGGCGGGAAAAGTCGAGCCTGATTCGGATCGGACTCGGATCGGGGGGGCTCGGGGGGGTTCGGATTTCAGAAATCCGAACCCGCTCACCCCTAATTTTAACTTAGCTATTTTGAAGGTTTTACCCAAACCAGGTAGAGACCTGAAATTATCAAGATCCCATAGACTTATTTTACTGCTGAAAAATTTGTCCACTTTCTCCCCTACTCTTTGTGATCACATTAGAACCATTGGCCATAGCTTTGTGCAAATCCTTAGCTTTTCAGAGTATCCAGGTAGGAGAACTAGAGCTCAAAATTGCTCTTTTTGCCAATAATATTTTGCCAATAATATTTTACTTATTTTAATAAATCCTGTTTCCTTGATTCTGATTGTGATGTAATTTGACAGACATTCTACCAGATGTGGAAAAAGTGGTAATATGTTTTTACAACAAATGGGGACTATTTATAGATAGTGTAGTGTGACACATCTCAAGCAAAATTTTTAAATATTTGAATCCACAAACTTGTTCCTACACTGACACTTACTACAGGGCCTTTAGCGCTTTCTACTACCTACTACGAAAAGTTATGCTTTGTCCATACCTATATTATAAGGACTATGATATGAGCAGTTAATAATTCTCATTCCCCCACATCATTTCCTCTCTCTCCATTTGTATTGCCCATGGTCTTTGTTTATCATACCCCTTTCTGTTTCTATTTTCAATTCTTACAGACAACATATAGTCCCAAGGAATTGACTGTGGGTTATGGAATTTTAAAGTTGAGTCCTGTCTCATAATTGTTACATACTGTATGTTTAAAATGTTATGTGTTAAACTGTTTTTGGAGACATCCATGTTTTACTTCATAAAAGCAGTTCCTTATCTATTCCAGAATGCATTTGCTTTAGTATATTACAGTTGTACGAATTGTTACTACATAAATTTATTTTCTTTTTTTTTCTTTATTATGTTAAAATACCCAATAAAGAGAGTAAAAAAATACAACCTATATGCTTAGCTCTATGTAGTCTAAGGGTATTTGTTTGTGTGTTTATCTGTATGTCTGTCTGTATATATATATCATTATCATAACTACCAAGGTGTCAACTATATCTGCTGATCTGACTTCCGATCAGCAGATATAGTTGACAACTTGGTAGTTCAATACATAGCAGTGACTTTCATACAAAAACCAGTCACGTGATGAGTCTGCTGAGGTCATTAATCTCAACCTATCTGCATTTCACCACTATCTATTTTGACCCATTTAACATTATTTTTGTATATTTAAGTTTAAATAATTTTACCATATACTGTGCGAAGTCATATCAGCAGATGCAGCTGAGCGTACTATACAAAGCAGTGGTTTTTATACCAAAGCTGAGTAACATTTCAAAGGCTGTCTGTGACATTAGGCAGCACATGAGGGGATAAATCTCAACCTGCCTGCAGTTGTTCAATGTTATATATCTATCTATCTATTTATGTCATTACACACATGTTAATTTGAAGTGGTGATCGTGCTGAGGCCTCACACACACACACTCACAGTGTAGATTTGGGATCTGTATGAAGCTACTAGGATGTCATCATTGATATAAATATTTGACCGAATGAGTTTTAGATTTTATTTGTCTTACTTTCCCTCCTATTTGTGAGTACCTTAGTAGTGTGTTTGGAGTGCCTGTTCACCATTTGTTGTATTAATATAGTGAATAGGTGTAAGGCGACATCTAGATTCCTGTGTGAAGGCTGCACAAATAGGGGCGCTGGTGTACTGTAAGATGTTTGAATTTCTTATGATCTACTATCTATCTAATAATTTGACAGGACTAATTTATATTTTGATAAATGTTTACAGGGTTGAAATGTACTTTCTCACATTAGAAGAACTGACAGAACAGTTCTCCTTACTGAGGAAATTACTATATCCCATTAATTAGCCATTCATTAGAATTAAATTTCCATTAGTCTGAATTGTGCTTACTCAAAAATTTCCCTGATAACATTTTATTTTCTTCACATTTACCTATGGAGTGCAAAGTAAGCCCGAAGGCTGACAATTGTTAGCATGAGGGACATTAAACCATAAGTGTTTTGAATGTTGCCAGTTTAATACAGTGTTGGCTATTGCCGCTTTACGTTTAGCTGGTCTTAGGCAGCCAATGAATGTTCATGGGAGGTGGACTCGGGGTATTTAAGAGCATGGAAATCTATCTCTTTGTTCCAGTTTTTTACCAGGACAGAGAAGTACATTTGTCAGTGTGATTCTCCTTGATATTATCTTTTAAGTGCTTTCATTCTCTTTTTTTCAATTTTCTACTGTTTCTTTATTCTCCTCCTCTCCTCTCCCTTCCTGTCATTGCTTATATCCATTTCATTCCCCCTCAACTCTCATCTTTCTTCCTGCTATTGTCTATACACCATATCCCACACCTGCCGCTCTTCAAGTCCCCCTGCCTGTCTGTCCGCCTACCTCCTTGAACAGAGCTAAGCAGATGCAGGCTCTCATCCTGTTCCCCTCCACAGGCGCCACTCCTCAGCTCGTACTGACTCTGAGCCGGCAGCCGCGCTTCATCCAGTCAGCAGGGCTGCCGCTGTGGCCGTTGGCTCTGCCTTGCCTCAGCAGTAGGGAGGAGGGCAATGCTTCTCGCCGTTCCTGCCTCCCTCTCCAGTGTCCAGCATGGCCGCTGTGCCCCGGCCCAGAATAGGCCTATGGCCGCGGCCATTGATATGGAGGCAGGTAGAGCCGTGGCTGAGCAGCTCGCTGCTGGCTCCACCTCCATGTTTATGAATCAGCAGCTGATCAAGTTCTGACTAGGCCTGGTCATGTGCGCACAATTGTTAGGCCCGCGTGGGGCCATGGTCTTGCCACGAGTCACTGCTGACAGGCAGATGATGGGGGCTGCTGCTGCATGCTCCTTGATCATTGATTTTGGCTACAAGGATGTGGAGGTTTGGCTGGAAGTGACTCAGCTGTACCCCCACTCCTCGGTACCTGCCCCATGGCATTCACAAACTCCCTTTCGAGGGGTCCCCCATCACTCTGCGTGGGATGGTGCTATGCCTTCAATGATTCCAATTGCAGGTTCCAGCATGCCAAATCTGGTACTGGCCTTGGCCATCCAGTTTATGGTGGCGGATCTAAGCAAGGCAACATCCCCTATACGCCTCGGTCATCTGTTGCGTTGGCTATGGCTATATTCCCATAAAGAGGTAGCTGAGTTTTTGTTTTGGGGTTTTCACAACGGTTTTAGTTTGCTGATTTCTGGCCCTGTTTCTCACGGTTCACTCAAAAAATTTAAGTCTGAGTCAGAGCTGCAGCACATTGTGCTCGTGAAAGTCATGAAAGAGATGAATCTCCGAAGGATGGCAGCTCCTTTCCCGACCCCTGCGTCATCATCTATATCAAGAATAGACCGAACCGCCCTTACCAATGCCGACACATTAATGAAAGATTTAGGGCCTGATTCAGAGCCGTACGCTATTTGCGCTCGCTCGTTCAGAAAAAGGGGCCGGATATTTAAATAGAGCGCTCGCTCTTTGCGGACTTTTGACGCCTCTATGTCTGAACGAGCGAACGAAACATGCGCTCGCTATTTTTTATAAAACGCCCCTGGCCGCTCACATCCTACGTCATCTCCACTATTTATTAGATTAATCGAGTACATCGAAAGGCGTATGAACTGCTCGCAGTGCTTGTGGTTGGATTTTCCTACCACAATCATGCGAGCAGTTCAGGCTAAAAGACAACCAAGTGACATGGTTGATGATGCTGCTTTGTTAATTATGCACACCCTTAAAACGCCCGTTTTGACCGTTTAGCACGCCTGCGTTCGGTTCTCCACTCCCCGTTTTCAAGCAACTTCCCCTGTTACCACCCACAAACGCCTCATTCTGTCACTCAAATTAGCAGGCAATCGCTATTTTGCGAGCACACATTTTCCGATCGCAATGAAGGGTTCGCGCATGCGTATTACAACCCATACGCATGCGCAGTTGTGCGAACATCGCTCGGAGCGAACGAGCGGCCGTTTACGAGCGGCTCTGAATCAGGCCATTAGTTTCCACTTCCCAGACAGGGGAATCCGAGTCAGAGTCCTCCGGCAATTCCCCATCATCCGAGGAGAAGTCTGATACTTGCGCAGACTGGGTTGACAAAACAGGGCGGTTAGACGCCTTCTGAGGCCTGTGACTTCGTAACATAGTTTGAAAGGCTGAAGATGAGGCCACCAAACTCTGGACTGAACTGGAGAACACATCCACCCATGGTGGTTGACCCGCCTGAGGAAGACTCTGAAAGGGAATGACGGACTGCTGTGTCACTGGAGGGGGACTGAATATACATAGGTAACCCCGTATATGGACTCAGTCTAAGACCCAGGGGGAGACTGCAAAAGATGTGGTATACCCTGAGAAGGGGGGATGGCTGGTTGGGGCAATCCCCTAGGGGGGAGGGCAGTCGGGACCGCCAGACAGTCCGCGATGGAAGCGAGCACCTAAGAAAAAATGCCCAAGGAGGGTCCTGTCCCAATATTGGGGGGTTAGAGGGACCAGGTAACTGCTGGTACCTCATACACAGCCCATCTTGTGATAAATCATCCTGGATAAAACCTGCAACTCAGCATCTGCAGAAGAACAGAGTAGGAGCCGCGGAGCGCACAACTTCCTCGTCAGACATAAAATATATATATACAGATATATATCAACACAATAGGGAAGTTCAGTGATTTACTCCTGGCACACCCACAAGCATGCAGCACCCAGGTCCACAGATATGGTACCGTGTAGCACGCAACTGTATGTGACTGACCTCACAAATACATGAATTTATATAAGTGAGGTCTGAGAAAAGCCCTTCCCCCACACACCTGCCAGGGCTGTAGGAGAAGGAAAGGGATAGGTATAGACTGACAGTAAGTAGAAATAAAGCACAGACAGTCAGCACTAGCAAAAGTAACATACCATGCAGAAAGTAATACTCACTGCACCTTGTCACTACAATCAACCTGCCCAGATTCAGTGTCTGGGAGAGCTATAGTGCTATGTACACTGTCCTAGCAGGCGAGAGGTACACAGGGGGACCGGTCCGCATGCTGCCTTAGAGATCTGCGATGCTGCCAGGGAAGATGGCCGCCGGAGACTTCAGAGGAGGAGTGGCCGCAGGAGGAATGCAGCTAAGCATTGCCAGACCCGAGCAGAAAGGCGCACTGAGCTGAGGGGAGGAGCCACTACACAGGGAAGGCTGCTTCCCCTGGGTAGCTTTTAACACCCGGGACGCCGGTTCCTGCTGCCGGTAACTTACTCCCCGGTGGTCTAGTGGTCATGCGGGGAATTCCTCCGGAGAGGGGGGGACCGCCGCCACTGCTAGCGCCTCCAGTCTGTCCCCAGAGACCGGAGGCAGCCGACTGCATACACCCGCTGAATCCCCGCGCTCCGGCAGCAGGGTGACTATTTCTAACACATGACATCTTTACATGCACTTAGAATATACTTACATTAGGAAGGACATGTCCTTTAGCACATCGCCCCGCTGCATGCACTCCTTTGCTGCAAAGTCCTACAGAGGCTTGGGGTTTGCCTTGGTCTCTTGGGGTCCGTCCATGTCCTGGGTGTCCTCCCTGTAAGTAAAAGAAACAGAGAAACAAGAGATTACCCTTTTAGGCATTGCTGGAGCATGTATGTAGTCAGGGCCCTGCAAAGGAAAAAGGTGACTATTTCCAACACATGACATCTTTTTTACATGCACTTAGAAAAAACTTACATTAGGAAGGACATGTCCTTTTGCACATCGCCCGGCTGCATGCACTCCTTTGCTGCGAAGTCTTTGGCATACAGAGGCTTGGGGCTGGGCTGGTCCCTTGGAGTCTGTCCACGTCCTAGGTGTCCTCCCTGTAAGTAAAAGAAACAGAGGAACAATTGATAACCCTTTCAGGCAAAGCTGGAGCATGTATGGAGTCAGGGCCCTGCAAAGGAAAAAGATTTCTATTATCAACACAGGACATCTTTACATGCACTTAGAAAATAATTACATTAGGAAGGACATTTTCTATGGCACATCGCCCCGCTGCATGCACTCCTTTGCAGCTAAATCTGCGGCCTACAGAGGCTTGGGGCTTGCCCTGGTCCCTGGGGGTCCGTCCATGTCCTGAGCATCCTCCCTGTAAGTAAAAGAAACAGAGGTACAATACATTACCCTTTAAGCATTACTGGAGCATGTATGGAGTCAGGACCCTGCAAAGGAAAAAGGTAACTATTTTCAACACATGACAACTTTACATGCATTTAGAAAATACTTACATTAGGAATGACATGTCCTTTGGCACATCGTCCCGTTGCATGCACCCCTCTTCTGCGAAGTCTTCGGCCTACAGAGGCTTGGGGCTGGCCCTGGTCCCTTGGGGTCCGTCCATGTCCTGAGTATCCTCCCTGTAAGTAAAAGAAACAGAGAAACAATAGACTGCCCTTTCAGGCATTGCTGCAGCATGTGTGGAGTCAGGGCCCTGCAAAGGAAAAAGGTTTATATTTTCAACACATGACATCTTTACATGCACCTAGAAAATACTTACATTAGGAAGGACATGTCCTGAGTATCCTCCCTGTGAGTAAAAGAAACAGAAGAACAAGAGATTATCCTTTCAGGTATTGCTGGAGCACGTATGGAGTCTGGGCCCTGCAAAGGAAAAAGGTTTATATTTTCAACACATGACATCTTTACATGCACCTAGAAAATACTTACATTAGGAAGGACATGTCCTTTGGCACATCGCATCACTGCATGCGCTCCTTTAATGCGAGGTCTTCAACCTACAGAGGCTAGGGGCTGGCCCTGGTCTATTGGCGTCTGTCCACATCCTGGGTGTCCACCCTGTAACTAAAAGAAACAGAAAAACAAGAGGTTACCCTTTTAAGCATTGCTGGAGCATGTATGGAGTTAGGGCCCTGCAAAGGAAAAAGGTGACTATTTCCAACACATGACATCTTTACATGCACTTAGAAAATACTTACATTAGGAAGGACATGTCCTTTGGCACATCACCACGCTGCATGCATTCCTTTGCTGCGAAGTCTTCGGCCCACTGAGGCTTGGGGCTGGCCGTGGTCCCTTGGGGCCCGTCGAAGTCCTTGGTGTCCTCCCTGTAACTAAAACAATCAGATGAACAAGAGATTACCCTTTCAGGCATTGCTGGAGCATGTATGGAGTCAGGGCCCTGCAAAGGAGAAAGTTGTATATTTCAAACACATGACTTCTTTACATGCACTTTGAAAATACTTACATTAGGAAGGACATATCCTTTGGAACATCACCAGAGGCTTGTGGCTGGCCCTGGTCCCTTGGGGTCCGTCCACGTCCTGGGTGTCCTCCCTGTAAGTAAAAGAAACAGAGGAACAAGAGATTACCCTTTCAGGCATTGCTGGAGCATATATGGAGTCAGGGCCCTGCAAACTAGAAAGGTGACTATTTCTAACACATGACATCTTTACATGCACTTAGAAAATACTTACATTAGGAAGGATATGTCCTTTGGCACATCGCCCCGCTGTATGCACTCCTTTGCTGTGAAGTCTTCGGCCTACAGAGGCTTGTGGCTGATCAATTTACATTCTCTTGCTATGAAACATCAAATTCAGAAAATAAATATGTCAAAACATAATCGTAGAACATCATTTAACTGAATTATTATGTTAAAAAAAAAATACTTACAAGCATCCATTTGGCAAAACCATAATTTGTACACTTCACGGAGTCTTCTTTCTTCTTTTAAAGATGATACTTATAACAAAATAGTTAATAATTTTAACCAACTATAACATTATGAACATCAAACCTTCAACTAAAACTCCAACCAGAAACAGTAACGATGGCAGCAGGTGATTTAAGATGCTATCCTGCAAAGCAAAAGATATCAAAACCTTAACACAATTTAAATGACACACATATTTAATATAAAAAAAATAAAAAATATATATATTATATACAAGTACTGTATTTATGTGCATATACAGACTACAAAAATATACTTACATGTGAAGAAGTGTGCTATCAGATCTTGTCTCGTGCTGGCACCAAGGTCTTCTTCAACTGCTACAACAGGACACACGTCTGCATCCAGAGAAATCTCTGGGTCTATCTGCTCCTCCAAATTATTTGCAATACAAATATTTTGTAGGATTGCACACGCAATAATTTTACTGCAAACTTTGGAAGGCGTATATGGGAGCACTCTACTAGTTCGGTCTAAACACCATAATCTGGTTTTAAGCCGACCAAAGGTACGTTCTATGACTCATCTGGTCCGGATGTGAGCTCTTTGAAACCTGTGTTCTGCATGGAGAGTCAGGATTCGACAAAGGTGTCAGCAACCAGGGTCGACTCCCATAACCTGAGTCTCCTAAAAATAAAGGAAAAACATATTTTGAAAAATTTATTTTAAAAAAAGCCCATTACTTGAGATCCTTTTTCAAATAAAAAAAAACACCAATTATGCAGCCGTGTGGCATAACATCGTTTTCAAAACTACCATACAGGACGGACATCTGCAAGACAAAAGAGTCATGAGAGGACCCTGGCATTCCAGCAAACGCTTCCATCACACGCATGTTTGCATCACATACCATCTGCACATTTAGAGAATGGAAGTGCTTTCTAGTTTTAAAAATCTATTCCGTTCTCCTGGGTGCAAATAGAGCAATATGTGAGATCTATTGCACCCAACACATTTGGTATGCCTGCCATTCCAAAAAAAGATGACTTTACAGTCATCCACTCAGCATCCGTCCGAGGTAATTAAACAAACTCGGACACATGCTTTCGCATGGCCTTAAGTACTTGGATCAAGCACCTTGAAAATGAGGATTGTGCAAATCCTGTGTCGAAGTCAAATAATTGAGCATCATCGATGTACAATTATTATCTGATGATTTGGTCGTCTATAGTCTGATGAACGCTACTCTGCGTCGGCGCAATCCGATGCGCACATAAACATATATGCATACACATAGACGCTCAAATGCGTACTCACATCCATACATATGAACATTACACGGATGCACATATGGGAACGCATATGTATAGAATGTTTCTCATTCACTACAGTTAGTAATCAGAGTTATTTAAGGAGTTGTGAGATAATGATTAAGATGTAATATGTACCTAAATGAGATCTGAGGTTCGGAATACAGTGGACAGGTCGTGTTTGGTATTATACTAAATCCCTCTTTATTCGCAGATCTCTGGTTCTATCGACAAGGAGATCGCATCATGCGTCCGCTAGTTATGGATCATAGGGAGTTATTGGTTAGCATGTTACCATTTTGTATGAAGTGTCTGTAGCCAGTTTAACTAGTTCTTCAGCAGGAAAAACTACACAATGAAGCTGTTAGAGAACTGAGACATACCCTTAATGACACCATATGAACTAACCAATGACCAGAGTGACCTGAAGCAAGAACCAATGGGAATCTGTTATTACGTGCCTTTGTTGTCTCTGTAATCTGTACTGAATATAGGCTTGTGAGCTGGGTGCAGTGGCAGTCGTTTCTCCATTTCTTTGGGTGACGGGTGACCGCAGGGTTCAGGATTTAAATACTGCATACTGGGACCAGTAGCGCATGCGTATGTATCAGCCGTACTATTTTCATTGCTTTTTATATTCTAATTGTTAAAGCTTTCCCTGTTTACATAAATAACTTTTTGTGCTTTGGAACCACACGATTGGACTGGAAAGCAATTCTTTCTTAAGTTACTAGCAGCGCTAAATAGCGATTAAGGGGTATTCATAGATGGGGGCTCATCAGCTGTGAGGTCATGGTACCGGAAATCATTCGATGCTACCGGATTTCAATTCCTCAACAAAGGGTGGATATGCGCATCACATACGGGTAAGAACGCAATGTGTTTTTTAAAACCCGTTTAATACTCAGTGTTGTGAAATTGAATATCCATTTTTCGGATGATCTAAGGGGCGCTGGCTAGGACCTAGGGACTAGAGAGAAAAGTTAGTTTCTCGTATTGTCACTTTTGCTCTGCAATAGGCAATTCGCAAATAGCGTATGTGTCTTCCCTGTATCGCTGCTGCATGTTTAAACAATTGCTTTGATAGCTAGTCTTTCATTTGATAGAACACCTCTGAATAGGTACTGCCAAGGGGGAAGTATTTTTCTGGCCAGAAAACAAAAGGTATATGGATGTGAATGGGTGCTTGTGATATGATAAGGAAAAAGAAAAATGGAGAGGTTTGACTTTTTGAACTGTTGAAAATAGACAGGGCCGGCTAGGGTGTCCAAGAGGCGGATAGGGCAAGCTGAAGCAGTATACAGTACACAGCAGGTATAACTGGGCGAGAAACCGGAGGGTGTTTCTCAGTCGACTTCCAATTGTAATCGCAAAGCCCATTGATAAGTTAGTGTCTCTGGGCAATGTGATTGGACCACACAGTGGTGTGAAACTGTGATTGTGGAATTGGTTGTGGTGGAGGAAATCACTGGCAGGGCTAAGGAATACTTAGATGCTACCAGTGGAGAGTAACTCAAAGTAGGAAGCGGCAGGCAAAGCTTGGTATAATATGTCTGGAAAGCAGAAGTATAGCATAGGCTGGATTTTGTTTCCCCATTGTGTAAAATTGGCAGAAAACGCTTAGCGGTCTTTTGTTCACAGTGGGTAGAAGTGAGTGGACGCAGCTTGTTGTAATTCATCCACAGGTCAAAATCACTAGTGAAAGAAGCAAAGCATTGTCCCAGAATGGGTGCTAAGCAGTCGCTAGGGGTGGTCGATGAGGTGCTGCTTGTGAATGGGCTGACCGGGTCGGCAAGGTATATAATGAATGAGAAGTATGGCGAGTACGCAACTGTGTACTACGACATATGGGTCAAGATGACCAAGGGATGTGTGAAACCCTTTCCTAAAGTTGGCAGTTTTGATTTGGAGGTATTGAATAATGATAGAAATAACACGTTTAGTTAAATCACTGAAGAAATTAGTAAAATACAATGACTGTTTTAAGTTGTGGCACCACGAGGGGAACACATGGTTGAGTGGCGTGCACGTGATGCAAAACAGCGTTGTGCATGCGACGCAAGGGAGCATGTATGCGACGCAAAACAGCATCGTGTATGCGCAGCATGGGAGCGAGCACGCACCGCAAGGTAGCGCTACCAAAGGTAAAGAGAAGTGCATGCAATAGTACGGCCGATACCAAAAATAATAAAAATGTAACAAGTAACATACCTTGTTTTAAGTCACCTACAGGAAAATGTAATTATAGAAAATGATGAACCCACTGTAATTTCAGCCATTGCCCAAGCTGTTAATTTGCAACCAGTCAAAAGTAATGGTTATGTTAGTTAAAATCTTTTGCCGATCAAAATAATGTAACATTTTAGATATTTAAGTAATTTTAAGCGTGTGCAAATTTTAGTCATTGTGCAGTATGGAAAAGATCAGGTGTCCTTGTTTACAGTAACTATTGAGATTGAGGGGGTCATTCAGACCCGGTCGTTAGCGCCGATGCGCTCGGACCGGGTCGATGGCCCCCCACAGAGCATGCGCACGACGGCGCCGGCGCTGTCGTGCGCATGCGTGAGACCCGCTACGACCGACAGCGCCGGTCGTAGCGGGTCTCGATCCAAAGGGGGCGAGCTGTCGATGTTGATTGACAGCTCGCCCCGTTTGGAAGGCGGGCCGGGGGGGTGGCAGCCCAAACGGGGGCGTTCCCATGGGAACGCCTACCGTTTGGGGGCGGCCCCACTGACATCACTAGTGATGTCAGTGGAGAGCTTCCGGCTCAGACAGAGCCGAAAGCTCTCCGGGGCTTACGACAAGGGAGACCCTACCCTAGGGTCTCGTCGTAAGCCCCGATGGTCACGATGGTCTTGACCATCGCGACCATCACCTTAGGCGGTCGTAAGGCTGTGGGTGTTAACCCACAGCCTTACCACCGCAAAGGAGGACGTCTTGAAAATTCAAGACGTCCTCCCCTCATTCAGACCGACCGCACGCTCTGTGCGACCGGCTCTGAATGAGGTCCTGAGAACTGAGGTCAGAATAGCTACTATATATGTTAATTTTTCTTTTTTGATCTACTTGGAAGTCTAGACAATAGATCCATTATCTGCAGTGAAACTTATGCATTTAAGGTACACATTGGCACATATACAGTGCATGTTTCAAAGTACTGTAGAATTCATAATTAATCACAGCAAACCCAAATATAAAAGTTCTATATGTATAGTTTGTACATGCTGCATATGAGAATTTTCTGTGTGGAGTTTTGTATGTGTTCATTTGTATGTACTTCTGAAAAATCCTTGCAATACGCAGTTAAGGAATTCACTTCTAAGTAAGTTATAACATATGGTGTGTTGTACTGTATTATATGTGTATTAGATGCATGTAAACCACAGATAATATTGCAGTTATAACTGAGTATGATTTGAAGGTTTGCTGAAAATGTGTTGTGCTCTAATTTGTTTATGTCATGTTTAAATGATACTAAACTGTTGTTGCTTCATCTCTCACAAACAGGACACAAGGTTGCAAAGGACAAAATACAGCCATTCCAGACTAAGGTTAAATACTTGGGACACTCTCTAACCAAGGGGCTAAGGGCCTAATTCAGACCCGCTCGCGAGCGCTCACCGATTGCAAGTGGGTCAATGGTGCCCTAGTGCGCATGCGCACGACAGAGGGAGCTCCGTCGTGCGCATGCGTGAGACCCGCATAGCAACAGCCAAGCTGTCGCTATGGGTCTCACACCAAAGGGGGCATGCTGGCGATGGTGAGGACAGCAGACCCCCTTTGGTGGGCATGCCAGGGGCATTGCTGCCCAGACGGAGGCGTTCCCATGGGAACGCCTACTGTCTGGGGACGGCCCCACTGACATCACTAGTGATGTCAGTGGGAGTGCTTTTGGCTATGATAGAGCCAAAAGCACTCCTGGGCTTGCGGCAGCGAGACCCTACCGCAGGGTCTCGTCGCAAGCCTGATGGTCACGATGGTCTTGACCATCGCGACCATCTTTTTGGCCGCTCACATAAGCTGAGGGTGGTCATCCACAGCTATGCGAGTGGCCAGGAGACCGCTCCAATTTTAGGTAGGAGGGCCCTGATTCAGAGCGAGCGCTCTGGTCAGAGCGTCCGGCTCTGAATCAGGCCCTAAGACACTTGACGACTGACAGAATACAGGCCATACAGACCATGACACTGCCACAAAACCAGCAGCAAATCCATACCTTCTTGGGCATGTGTGGATACTGCAGAACTTGGATCCCAGGTTTTTCTATTTTGGCATTACCATTGCAGGAATTGGTGTCATACTCAAAACCAGACTGTGTCACACACACTGAGGAAACAGAGCAGGCTTTCCTTAACCTTAAGGATAGTCTGAAATGAGCACCTGCCCTGGGAATACCAGATTATGAAAAACCTTTTGAGTCATATTGTACAGAAGCTGATGGCTGCGCAACAGGTGTCCTCACACAAAAACATGGTGATGCTACCAGACCTGTAGCATACTACAGAGCACAATTGGACACTCTGGCAAGATCACTCCCAATATGTTTAAGCAGTGTAGCAGCAACCGCTCTTCTGGTAAATAAGAGCGAGAATGTACTATTAGGTCATGATATGATTGTTTAAACACCTGAATTCCCAAACCAGACATGTTTCTTCAGCTAGGTTCATGAAATGGGAACTAGCTCTAATGGCACCTGCAAATATTACCATTAAAAGATGCAATACGTTAAATCCAGCAACGTATTTACCATATGTGCCTCGGGATGCACAAAGGGTGGAGAGAGGTGAGTCGCTGGTTGAAGGTGAGTTTTGCAGGTATACTGATACACATGATTGTATAGAGCATTTAAATCAGACCTTTACTGCAAGACCTGACATACATGATACACCATTAGAAAATGCAGATTTGACGTTTTACACGGATGGGAGTTGTCATTTGATTAGAAGACCACAGGATGATCTGAATAGTAATAATGAGGTTACTGTGAAATATCTTATAAAAATAAGTAAACAGCTGAAACAGCAGCAACAGAAATTGAAAATGTTATCACCTGATATGCCAGAAACAAACTGTCATGATGTTGATCCTGGAGAATTTGTTATGAACAGAAATTTCTTACACTCAGGTTGTTCGACAGATTGGTGGGAAGGTCCGTATCAGGTGTTGATGACAAGTACAACATCATTGAAAGTAGCAGAAAGAGATACCTGGATCCATTCCATACACTGCAGAAAGGTCAACTATCCGAAGGAGATACAAGGTGAACTCAAAACAGATAACGTGGACCTGTCAATTGCGAGCCTGTTCTGGGAGAGCTAGAGACTACCGTGTAAAACACCTGAGCTAGAGAAGTATGCAGACCACTATTCCAGCGATGGAGTGGGGTTGTGTTTTTGCTTCCTTCCAGGGTTCTCATTATCCTTATTTGTTTCGGGATTTCCTGTTTCTGTGATGGAGGACAGATGACAGAGAGGGAAGCTGATGGTGATGTAGATGGAGTGGAGTCGGGAGAGGGGATGATAAAACAATCAGGGCGATATATGATCAAACTCAGTACAGTAATTGTAAAGAGATCTGTTATCTAAGAGACTCGGAGACAATGTGAGGGGTTATTGTCTGAGGAATACTGTGTTTGTGAGTTCTGTGGATCCCTAGTTGATGAAAAGTGCATCCAACGGTGCCAGTCCAAGAGTAATCTTTATTTGGGTGGGCAGCCTTTAGAGGATTATCAATCCTTAGTGGGTAAGGTCTTAAACCAGACTGAATGTTGGGTATGCACTCACGTGCCTCAGGGACAACATAATGTAGGATTAGTACCATTCCCATTAAATTTCTCTGAGGTTCTTTAATTACATGGGGAAGACCGGTGGATAAGAAATTTAATATATCTAGGCCCCCTAATTTTAGGCTCCACCAGTACCAGGTAGATAGATCCCTGTTATGCTTGAATATCACTAATTTCTGGAAACCAGGAAATTTGGAGGTGACCTGGAACAATCAGACAATGACCTTTTCACACAGAGCTGATAATGAGCCTATCGATTATGAACTTATACGCAAAATTATTGCAAGTGGGAGATATTTCCGGTATAGGTACACACATAGTTATGATAAGATAATGGTTGGCAGAGTATCATTAGGGTACTGTGCGGATGTTATACAACCAGAAACGTATACCAAGCAAATGAGGAAAAAAGGGTCAGGATTCTTTTTTAGGATATTGTGTTCAATGATAATGATGCATTCTGTTCCTTACTTACTTCCGGATGATGTGTATTTTATATGTGGAGGGAAAGCATACAAGTGGCTCTCTCCGAGTTCTGAAGGTTTATATTTTATTGGTAAATTGATCCCAGAGGTTATGACACTCACAAATGATGAAATGATTGGTATCCATAGAACTGCACCACCTCCATATGTACACACACAGTATGAGCATCGTGACAAAAGAAATATGATACCTGGTGAAGAACATACAGTCACACAGCTGATTAGTGAAACAACTGGCTTCCAAATATTGGTAGCATTAGATGCCACCAGGATCACTCGGGGAACTTTAAATTTTAGATATATTCAAGACCTGGCTAAATTAATAGATAACATCACCGAGATGTATGATGACACTTTCAGGTATACTGGTAAAGAGCTACAAGCTTATGAAAAGGAGTTGGTACAACATAGGCTAGTGTTAAACTATTTAACATCTATTACTGGTGGATACTGTGTGACTTTGGCCACCCAATTTGGTGTCAAGTGTTGCACATACATTACAAATAATACTAGTGACCCCAAAGAGGTGATAGACTGGAAAACAGATGAAATCCTACAACTGAAGTGGGAGTTTCAAAAGGACCATAATATTTTGTTGTATGAGACAGAAGTAAAGGTAGAGAAATGCTTCTCTTGGTTAAACCCCTGTGAAATGGTTCACCGGTGTGGGAGAGTGGGTACAGGAAATGATTGCTAGCATAAGTAAACTCCTTGTTCTTATACTGATTGTCAGTTTAGTAATTGGTTTAAGTGTCAGATGTATCATTGCTGTGTTGAAGTGTGTAAAATGTACCACTACGGTAAATAGGAAAAATGTTCCATAAAACATCCTAGATAATGTAGTCTCATTTCCCCAGACCTCCTATATAGGTTCGATGAGATCCCACATCCTACCCATGATCCCTTATAGATCCGCAGATGGTGTATAAGGGTTGTTCTACCCTCTTCAAATGCATTATTAACGGTTCAATGACCAACTCATGTCATACCATTTAGAACATTGAATAATATATTATTATGCATGACTGGAAAGGTTAAGATCAGAATGTGATATTTTTATGTGTGCTATCAAAGGGTGGACTGTCAAAGTCAAATAATTGAGTATGATTGATGTACAATTATTATCTGTTGATCTGGTCATCTGTAGTCTTATGAACGCTACTCTACGTTGGCGCAATCCGATGCGCACAAATGCGTATATGTATATATATTAATGCAGGTTTAGTCAGTGTGTGGGAAAGAGGATTTATGTGTATGCCTGTGTCTGTGTGTGTATGTTAAAAGGCACACAAATATTGGTATGCGCAGAGGAAGACCATTGTCAGAAACCTGCATATCTTTAGCAATTGTATACCTTTTGTTCAATGCTACTGTGGTTCAGAGGAACTGACATATACACTCCAAATAAGATCAGACTTCATGACTCCAGCAAACATCTGCTCATCTCCTCTGAGCAGAACAACCTTTTTGTTTATGACACCTTGGAATTTGGTTCAGGCAAGCTTAATGTTAAATATGCCAGAAATGGATAAAAGTTAGGGATATATATATATATATATATATATTAATCCGTTACACATACTCTGATGCACATAACACACACATAAACATATATGCATACACATATATGCTCACATGCATACTCACATCCATGCATATGAACATTACATGGACGCACATATGTGAAAGCATATGTATAGAATCGTTCCCATTCACTACGGTTAATAATCAGAGTTATGTAAGGAATTGTGAGATAATGATTAAGATGTAATATGTACCTAAATGAGATCTGAGGTTCGGAATACAGTCGTGTTTGGTATTACACTAAATCCCTCTTTATTCGCAGATCTCTGGTTCTATCGGCAAGGAGATCGCATCATGCGTCCGCTAGTTATGGATCATAGGGAGTTATTGGTTAGCATGTTATCATTTTGTATGAAGTGTCTGTAGCCAGTTTAACTAGTTCTTCGGTAGGAAAAACTACACAAAGAAGCTGTTGGAGAACTGAGACATACCCTTAATGACACCATATGAACTAACCAATGACCAGAGTGACCTGAAGCAAGAACCAATGAGAATCTGTTATTATGTGCCTTTGTTGTCTCTGTAATCTGTACCAAATATAGGTTTGTTAACCTTGGTGCAGTGGCAGTCATTTCTCCATTTCTTTGGGTGACGGTGACCGCAGGGTTCAGGATTGAAATACTGCATACTGGGACCAGTAGCGCATGCATATGTATTGGCCGTACTGTTTTCATTGCTTTTTATTCTAATTGTTAAAGCTTTCCCTGTTTACATAAATAACTTTTTGTGCTTTGGAACCACACGATTGGACTGGAAAGCAATTCTTTCTTAAGCGACTAGCAGCGCTAAATAGCGATTAAGGGGTATTCATACCTACAGCCAGTGTGGGCTGGAAACTGCCAGATGCAAAAAAAATTTAATGCACCCTGCAATTTGGCCAGCCCAGGGACTGCTTGATTGATGGCCACATGCGGTTACAAGTCCTCCTGCAGTAAGACATAAAATTGATAAATGGCTTGAGAGAATAGGCAATAATACTTTCTCACCTGATCCTCTCGTATCCCAACAAGCAAACGTCTAGTACCATACCAACGTGGCCTGTGGATTGCCGCCCATCGACTATGACGATGTCCTACCCGACGTTGAACTGACTGATCAACTTGTGGATTCACTGTGGCAGCATACTCTTCATTCTCAACACCTAAAACACCAGATGCCTGCACACTCTGACTCACATTTGCTGGAGCAGGTGGCACACTATCTGGCCCTGCTCTCCTCTACACATGCACAGAATATATACTGCCACAGCGTTTCTGAAAATTAATCCATTTGTATAGGGAAGGTGATTATGTAATAAAATTTAAACTTTTAAGAAATCAAAACAAATGCACAAAAAGATCAAATGCAAACACAAGCAGATGCAAAGCAAATTAGACAACTCAAACTAACAACTCAAAAACACAAGTATAAAATACAGTCCTGCAGTGTTCGCTGAGATGCAGAGATGCCAAAAGTAGTCTACTTCTCTCTGAGGGCTCTATTTATCAACATTATTTTTACTAAAATAATGTGAAAAAGGGTGTTTTCACACCCTTTTCACATTATTTTAGTATCACCTATAGTTATTACAGGGCAATTGGAGTAGAATTCATAAAATTCTACTCCAAGCCCTAAGTATCACTTATTTTTAGTAAAGCAGATCGCATTTCCCATAACTGTAATGGGAAATGTGTTCTGACCATAGTTACTAAAAATAAATGTGAAAAAAATACCGGGGAAAGCCCTGTGATAATAACAGGGTCCAGGGTCTCCCCCGGTTACCGGACTCCTGGCCTGCTCTAACGGAGAGAGCAGAGCTGGGAGTCGGTCCCTGTAATCAGCTGTGTGGTCTAAACAGACCGCACGCTGATTACTGTAAAAAAAAAGAAAAAAAAAATTACTTACCTGACTCCAGGGACCGGTGATCGGGCCTCCGGTGATGACTCCCCTCTGGTCAGCTGGTCTCCCCCAGTGCAGTATGGGAGATCACCTGACAGGAGAAATGGAGAACATCACCGGAAGCCCGGAGCATGCAGGTAAGTGTAAGTAAGGGAGGGGGGTTGCGGGGGGGGAGGGGGGGTCGCGGGGGGTCCGCGATCGTGGGGGCGGGGCTTAGCACCGGGGGCAGGGCTTAGCGCCGGAGGGGGGGGTAGCTGCGGCGAACGGTCGGCGCATGCGTGGGCATTTAATCAAGTATTTTTTGCGAAAATACCGTGATAAGGCTCCGAAGGGGATTAGCAGGGACAGAGCTTTATCGCAAGCTCTGTCCCTGCAAGGGATTTGTAGTAAATCCCTGTGATATTGCCTGAATTCGCATTGCGAATTCACTCGGTAATATCACACTACAATCTGCATTACCAATGCGGATTGTAGTAAATAGAGCCCTGAATCAGAAAGTACTGAGCAAGATCATCACAGATGATCTATAAGCAAACAAATGGACTAAACCATGTATGGGGGTTTAGCCAATAATAAAACAGTACTTTCAAACACTTAACCAATTAAATTATTTAAGTTACATACACTGAAAATAGTGAAAATTTAAATTTTTTAAGTTTTTATACATGAACATTAATAAAAAAAATAAAAATTTTCTACAACTCTCACCCCCGCCTAGTCGCGAATAGATTGAGCAAATTAACTGACACACTCGCATTTGCATTAGCGAAATCAAGGTAATTGGATTGCAAAATACCAAATCGCCATAGGAAAGAAATAGAAAAACGATTTTGACGCGAGTACATTCGAGAAGTACAACATCGCACAATTTGCATATTCAATTGGATTAGGCAAATGAGGCAAATATATAGACTTCTAATGCGATGACGTATTCGCATGACATTTGCACTAATTCGCACCAAATTGGATTGACCCCTAAGTCTGTACTTTGCTGCTAATGATTGCTCTCCTGTAGTTCCTTTTTTGCACTGTGGTTGTTGTTTTGGAAGGAAGAAATTATCAAAATTTGTGAAGGAGAGGGAGGCTGTGGTGTTTCTGCAGCAGAAGGGCATCTTTAAGCAGCATCAGGGTGTACCCAAACCTACAAGCGGACAAGTTATATTTTGGGACAAAGATTTTTCTGGAAGTGCAACGTTAAAAAATATCAGATTTAAGTGAAACTAAGTCGGGAATTGGTTTGAGGACAGCTGCATCTTGGGAGAAAGATCCATTTGAAGGCATCCCTGGTGCAATTCATCAATTCAAGGCTCCAGATGTACTGTACAGTACTAAGTAAGCACTACTTACTATTCGGTTAAACACATATTTAAATGGAACATATCAAAATGTTATGAGTTTTATTAGGATGATGATATATATATCTATATATATATATATATATATATATATATATTGTGACAGTCAGGATAGGGGGGCCTCTCCTGGGTAGATGGGCTCCTTCCTCCACACATAGCAGCCAGAGACACAGGACACAATTCTGGGGTTCTCATACAAGCTGGTTGGAGCCAGTCTTTATTGTACAGAGCACATAAATAAAACAAAACACAAACAAAATCCTAGCCCGTTTGGGCTCTAACTAGATAGTAGATTCCCTCACTATCAGGAGACTAAGTAAGTTCACGTCCACAGTACTTACAGGCTGTATCAAAGCAAGCTAGCCTGCAGGCCTGCTCTCCCGGGTGTGAGACACTCAGCCACAACTAAACCTAGCTTATCACAGCCATTTCCAGGTGCAAGCCCTAATGAGCCTGCTACCAGGCTGAAAGGCCCAACACCCGGAAGTGGCCTGTGGGTGGAGCCCTCCCTTTCCTCACATCCACACCCCCAGGACCCATTCCAGCTTTTCACTAAAGCCAACATTTCTAAAAACAGACTTCTCCTGGGGTTTTTAAAACACATAGGACAGGAATCTGGGACAGACAAAGAAGACATTCAAAACTGCAACAGTGCTTCTATCACATATCCCCCCCCTTTGTTTTGACCTGTGGGGCGGAACAACTGCAGCCCCCAAGCAATGAACGCATGACAAAGCGCCTCCATTGGCCAGCTGGCTTCCTGGCCTGTGTTCTACCGAAAATTTTAAGTTCTGTAATGCCAAGAACCACCTTGTTATTCTCCCATTGGTCTCCTTGTTCTCTGACATCCACTTCAATGGGGCATGGTCAGTGATCAGCCTGAATTTCCTTCCCACCAAATAGTACCTGAGAGTTTCCAACACCCATTTTATGGCCAATGCTTCCTTCTCAACTGTAGCATAGTTTCTCTCATGTATATTTAATTTCCTGCTTAGGTAAAAAATAGGGTATTCCTCACCTTCCTTGCTCTGGGACAGGACCGCTCCTATACCTACTTCTGATGCAGCAGTTTGCACAACAAACTCCCTGTCAAAATCAGGAGTCATCAGAACTGGTTGGGAACACAATGCTATTTTCAACTCCTGAAAAGCCTTCTCTGCTTCAGGACTCAATTCCACCATGACTTTCTGTTTGCCTTTGGTAAGGTCAGTCAGTGGGACTGCAATGGTGGCAAAATTATGTAAAAACCTCCTATAATACCCAGTAATTCCTAAGAAGGGTCTAACCTGCTTCTTATTCAGGAGTCGTGGCCAGTTTTATATAGCCTCAATTTTATTAAGCTGTGGCTTGATCAAACCCCTGCCAATGGTGTACCCAAGATACTTTACTTCTTCCATCCCTAGGCAACATTTTTTGGGGTTGGCTGTCAAACCTGCCTTATAGATGGAGTCCAACACGCTTGTACTCTGGGCAAGTGAGACTGCCAATCAGGACTATGAATGACCACATCATCCAGATAAGCAGCAGCATACTGTCTGTGGGGCCTTAGAATCCTATCCATCATTCTCTGAAAGGTAGCAGGTACCCCATGTAGCCCAAAGGGCAACATCTTGTATTGAAACAACCCCTCTGGTGCAGAAAAAGCTGTCTTTTCATTGGCATTCTCAGTTAACGGCACCTGCCAATACCCTTTAGTTAAGTCAAGAATGGTTAAATATCTGGCTGTCCCTAGCCTTTCAATTAGTTCATCCACCCTAGGCACTGGGTAAGCATCGAACTTTAACACACTTTCTGGAAGTCATTGCAGAAACGCACACTCCCATCGGGCTTTGGAGCAAGCACAATGGGACTTGACCACTCACTATGCGATTCATCAATTACATCCAACTCTAAAATGTTTTAATTTCTTTCGATACTGATTCTCTTTGGGCTTCTGGCAATCTGTAGGGCTTTAGGTTAACCTTAACCCCTGGATTAGTGATTATGTCATGTTTAATGACCGTGGTTTTTCCTGGTATGTCAGAAAACAGCACTCTATTTCTGATCAGAAATTCCTTAACTTCCTGCTGTTGAATTGCTGATAGGGTTTTTGCCACTGTCACTTCGGGAACCAAGGGCCCTGGGTTTACTAGAGGGGCTCAGATGGCTGACAGTGCTGCTCTATCCTTCCAGGGTTTTATAAGATTTACATGGTATATCTGTTCTGGCTTTCTTTTTCCCAGCTGGTAAACTTTATAATTGACCTGCCCCACTTTTTCTAAAATTTCAAAGGGTCCTTGCCATTTAGCCAAAACTTTACTTTCTACTGTGGGAACCAACACCAACACTCTGTCCCCAGGAGCAAAGATGCGTAACCGAGCATTGCGGACGTATACCCTCTGATGTGCCTGTTCCAAGTGCTCTCTAACTATCGGCACCACAGCAGCAATTCTTTCTTGCATTTGGGAAACATGCTCAATAACTGTTTTATACGGACTGGACTGCCCCTCCCATGTCTCTTTGGCAATGTCCAGTAACCCCCTTGGGTGTCTCCCATATAACAAATTGAAAGGTGAAAACCCGGTGGAGGATTGAGGAACCTCTCTTATGGCCAACAACAAATAAGGCAGCAAGTAATCCCAATCTCTACCATCCTTGTCGACTACTTTTCTTAGCATATGTTTTAACGTCTTGTTAAACCTCTCTACCAACCCATCGGTTTGGGGGTGATTGACCGAAGTTCTTAACTGTTCAATTTTGAACAGGCAGCATAACTCTTTCATGACTTTTGAAATAAATGGGGTACCCTGGTCAGTCAGTATTTCCTTAGGTATTCCCAACCTGCTAAAGACATGGACTAACTCTCTAGCAATGGACTTGGTTGACGTATTGCGCAATGGTATTGCTTAGGGGTACCTGGTAGTGTAATCCATTATCACCAGAATATATTGATGGCCCTGGGCAGACTTCATTAAGGGTCCAAACAAATCCATAGCTATGCTTTCAAACGGCACCTCAATAATGGGTAATGGGACTACGGGACTTTTAAAATGTGGTCTTGGAGCATGATACTGACATTTAGGGCAGGATGCACAAAAGTCAGACACCTCTTTATAGACCCCGGGCCAGAAAAACCACTGCAAAATTTGCACAGTGGTTTTCTCTACCCCCAGGTGGCCTGCCATTATATGACCATGAGCCAGATCTACCACTGTTCTTCTGTATGCTTTGGGAACTATTAATTGTTCCACAATATCTTCTCCTTTCTTAGTCACCTGATACAAAAAATCCCGACATACTGCCATGTGAGGATATGACAAAGGACTATCGGGATCTATGGGTTTACCAATGATCACTTTGACATTCTCCCTGGCTTTTACCAGAGTAGGGTCATTTAACTGCTCCACAGCAAAGACCTCTCTTCTGACCTCTAAATCAGGCAGACAATCAACTGGCTCAATAACACTTCCCACCTTAGTGGGAGGCACATCACTTGGCGAGCCACCATCATGCTCCGCATTCTCTAGTTCGCCAATCATACTAGAAAAAGGGAGCATCTCTGACCCTGAAGAAACTTCCTCTGCTACTACATCAGTAACCTTCTCAAACGGGTCAGGGTGATTTACCTCTGTGCAAAATCGGCTTTCCGACAACTTCCAGAAGTGAGCAAAGTCTCTCCCCAATATTGCATCATACATTAAACCATGTACCAAACCTACAGAGACTATTCCGGAACCACATGATGTCTCCATGTTCACTTCTGCAGTAATATCATACCAAGTATCCCCATGTATGCAGGTCACACCAACAGTTTTCCCCTTACGCTTCAAGGGGTTCACCAGTTCAGCTGTCATAAGTGTAACCAGACTACCAGAATCTAACTCTCTACTTGGTTGCCTTCTACAGTGAGCACACATATGTGGTTATCTTTCTCAGCCTGCCAGTCAGCAGTATTGGCTGGCTGTGCAAAGAAAGACCCCCTGCGGTTGACATGACACTTCAGTAAGTGAACAATTAGCTGCAATATGGCCGAAACCACCACATCGGAAACACTGAGGGGCTGATTCAGAGCCGCTCGTAAGCGGCCGCTCGTTCGCTCAGAGCGATGTTCGCACATCTGCGCATGCGTATGGGTTTTTGTATGCATGCGCGAACCAGTCAGTGCAGTCGAAAATCGTGTGCTCGCAAAATAGCGAATGCCTACTAATTTCAGTGACAGAATGAGGCGTTTGTGGGTGGTAACAGGGGAAGGTGCTTGAAAACGGGGAGTGGAGATCCAAACGCAGGCGTGCCAAAAGGTCAAAACGGGCGTTTTAAGGGTGCGCATAATTAACAAAGCAGCGTCATCGACCACGTCACTTGGTTGTCTTTTAGCCTGAACTGCTCGCATGATTGCGGTAGGAAAATCCAACCACAAGCACTGCGAGCAGTTCATACGCCTTTCGATGTACTCGATTAATCAAATAAATAGCGGAGATGACGTAGGATGCGAGCGGCCAGGGGGCGTTTTTTCCTAAATAGTGAGCGCATGTTTTGTTCGCTCGTTCAGACATAGAGGCGTCAACAGACTGCAAAGAGCGAGCGCTTAATTTAAATAGCCAGCCCCTTTTTATGAACGAGCGTCCGCAAATAGCGTCCGGCTCTGAATCAGGCCCTGAATCACATTAATATCTAGTCTTTTACGGGGTAGGAACGTTCCTGGCCTGTCTCCAGGTTCCACACCCTCAGTCTTAAGTACATTCCATTGCCCAGCACCCTTCTCCTCTGGGACAGTCTTACCAGTGTTGATGGGAGTTTGCCGATGCGCCATCGGGGCTTGGTGGGGCAGACTCAACAGCT